>JAHTLZ010000275.1:24491857-24507500 GCA_023846285.1 Phrynocephalus versicolor
CCCTCATTATTGTAAGCCACCTTGGGTCCTTTTCCAAGGAGAAAGGTGTAGTAAAAATATTCAAAAATGAATGAATGAATGAATGAATGAATGAATGAATGAATGAATGAATGAATGAATGAATGAATGAATGTGTGTTGTGAGTGCTTGCATCTAGACACCATGAATGTGGGAAGGGAAGAGGAAGCGTCCCAATAGGGTGAGTGCACTTGGATCCATTGCACCATTTGAATTGAAGCAGGGAGAGCTAGGTCAGTATTGCAACTGGTAAGCTGGTCTTCAGCAATAGACTTAGGCTGTTAGTGGTGAGGAGGGCTTTATGATTTTTACTTTTATTTGTTTTATTATTTTTCCTTGTGTTCTAATATGTCTTTGTATTTATTTTGGTTTGCATGTTGATATTCTTGGCGGTTTTCAATCCCAGTTTTGGCATCTCCCTGTTTTTAAGTTACTATATACCTCCCAAATGTGGACTCCACAGTTACATAGTATCATTAGAGGTCTCAGCTACTAATGGGATTATTCTTTGGGTTGGTTTGTGTTTACTGCCAACAATCATACTGCAGTATTTATGTTCTTACATCTTACTGTAACTAATAGATGCATTTATACACAGAGACTGTTAAACATGCAATTGTCCATCTTGGGAAGGGTGAAGTTGCTTCTACTATGCTAAGGCTTTGACAGAATGATTGGTGGGGAAAATTAAAAGGGTCAAAGGCATTGGAATAAAGGACAAAAGGGCGACAATTGTCTTAACTGCATGTTGGGGAGGATGCAAAAAAGGGCTTTCTCAATTGGTGCCCCCAGTCTTCAAATTCCACACAAAGGAGGCTATGCTTACTACTTCCCGATTATGTTTTTACCATTATGTTTTATTCAAGCAAGTTTTTGTCAATTGGCTGGTGCAGATGGGGCTTGTTTCCAGCAGGGTGCTAAGATATATATCTGTATTAGAGCATGGTTGTAAGATTAGGGCTTTAACGGTTTTACATTGTGCATTTAGTTTAAATTTGATTTGATCATTTATCTTTTTTTCAGTGTTGATTTTCTTTATATGTAATAATGCCCATAGCTTTTCTGGATTTCATATCTGAAGTAACATACAAGATAGAGATCTAATAAACAGATAAATACTCATTTCTTCACAATATTAAATCACATTATGCAGTATCATACACACTAAAGAGTAAATTTCTGAAAGCTAGCCATGTTAGTCTGTGCAAGAATTCCAGGCAAAAATCAATACAAAAGAAAAGAAAAGACAAAAACATTTGGCACCTTAAAGACGATTGTATTTTAATGTAAAATTTTGTGAACACGTTTTCAGGCTTCATGCACACGTTCATGTTAAGACTTTTGTGGACACGTTCAGACTTCTTAGAAGTGTACGTGTCCACGAAAGCTTACATTAAAATATAATACAGTAACTCCCTGCCCTTTCGCAACTCATATACTGCAGTCCCACTATATCGCGGGACCACAGTATATTTTTAAAAACCCTGGAGTAAGCTGGAAAGGCATGTTTCAGGCCTCCTGTACTTATCCCAGGCTTGGTGCTACCCTGAACGGGTCTGCGAGGGTCTTCCCGGGCCCGTTGGAGGCTTCCCCACAAATTGGAAGTGACTTCCGGAAAGCAGGAAGTCACCTCTGGATCACTTGAAAGCACTTTTGGGTCCTCCAAGGCCCTTTCTAGGCATGTCAGTGGACTGAGAAATACTTTTTTCTGTGAACTGGAAGTGAACTGGAACTCCATTTCACAGAAAAGCATTTCTGAGTCTTCCGACATGCCTAGAAAGGCCCTTGGAAGCCCCAAAAGTGCTTTCAAGCAATCCAGAGGTCACTTTCTGTTTTCCAGATTGTTGTGTATTGATCTGTATTCCTATTATCTGTAATTGCTTGTTGAAGTAACTGCCTTCCTCTTCTGGTTCAAGGGGAAGCCCTTTTGGAGCCCCCGACGGGACCAGGAAGGCCCTTGCAGGCCCATTCAGGGCATCGCCAGGCCAGGGGTAGGTACAAGAGCCTCCAGCTAGGCCCCCCTGGCCCAACCCAACCTGCATCCACATATCACAGATTTTCAATTATCGTGGGTTGGGTCGGGTCCCTAACCCCCGCAATAGGCGGCGTTTACTGTAGTTAGTCTTTAAGGTGCCGAATAGTTTTGTCTTTTGTTTTGTTTTGATTTTTGCCTGGAACTAAAGAGTATAGAATTTCAAAATATCCTTCCCTCACTTTTCAAAACATTCTCACTGATACATCCTGAAACATGAAGAATGGAGGTTCAATAAAATGTCGAAATATATGGTTAATGGCTCTATTTGGCTGACTCAGTTCCATCAGAGGATGCCAGGGATGAAGAAGCATGGTCTGAGGAAAAACGAATCAATATTCAAGCAGACAGGGGAGATCATAATTAATTTTCCTGCAACTGGTAGGCAGGGCCTCGCTGGCACGATACCTAAGTTCCTTGTGGCCTATTAAAGAGACTGGGGCCATGGGTAAGCTGGAAGCTCAACTGTTAGAACCCAGGGAAGCTTGTATTGACATTTGCACCTCAGGAAGTTATTGTACATTTATTAAAAACAAGTTTTGCATCAAAAGCTCAAACTGCTGCCACTTATACGTGTGTGCGGGAGGGAGGGACGGAATCAGCATGTAAGCAGTGTACTGCATTGATTACAGTGAATGGGGTTAGCTGTCCCTCTAAGCAAGGAGGCAGAAAGACATAATGCTTTGCAAACGGCTGGATATTGCTCTAGATGCCATTTTCATAATGAAAATACCATTATATTTTATGGTGCTCACAATACAGAAACTCCGTGGGCAGCTGTCAGCCTTTTCTTTCTTCCCCACACACCCCAGATTGTGTTATCCTCCCTCCTTTTCAGTATCCTCGGGGCAGGCATTTCACTCTTGCTTCAGATAAAACTTGCCAAACAAACGAACAACAACTAAAAAAGAAAGAAAACAAGTGGGAAAGCAGACACCCAGAAACATAATAATATCCCGAATGTTTCTCCAAGGGCTGGGGAAATCTGCCTTCATTGCAGGCGATGGGGCGAAACCTGCAATATGGTTTACAGTATAATTTAAGTAAAAGCTCTAAATGCGAACAGCTTTCCCTGCCATTGTATAAAAATGCTGAATAACCTGCAGTATATTTAGACATTCCCATGGCTAGCATAAATGCTTAGAGTGTAGGAGGTTATCCACATGAATAAAGTGAATTCCTGGATAGATTTTCTGGGGGCCATTTCCTTGTATTGGCTATAGGGGTTGTCCTTTCAGTTTTATTCTTCTCTAAGTTTGGTAAGGTAAAAAGGTAAAGGTCCCCCCCCCAACATACATACAGGCATGCTCATCGTGTCTAGCTCTAGGGGCGGTGCTCATCTCCATTTCCAAGCCAAAGAGCCAGTGCAAATCTGTGGCCATGTGGCCAGCATGACTGCATGGAACACTGTTTAACTTCTTGCTTTTTATGGCAGTACCTGTTTATCTACTTGCATTCACATGCTTTCGATATAATAGTAATTCAAGTCATTGGCTTGCATTGGTCTTTCAGGGTTACCACTGGCATGATTGGGAATGGAGGTGAGCTTATTAACATGGTGAAAACCAGGAGGTGGGAGAGTAAACCCATGCTTGCCTCATCCTTGCAAGGGAGGACCAAAAATGTGGGAAACTTCTTCCTGTGCTGCTAGAGGGGAAGATATTTTGTGGGCTTTCCACTCAACTCTTTCTGTAAATTGTATGTTTTATCTAAATTTATTAATGTCTTTCCCAGCAAGAAACTTTAGGTTACATCTTTCTAAATGATCCATCAGCCCTTCCATGCTTACTTTGCATGTCTGCACACACATGTATGTACAGAGCTTTACTTTGCTTCTTGCAGAGAGATGACATTGGTCTTGTGCATATTTGCTCACATCAACCACCAATGTAGCTGCTGCATTCTGCACCCAGTACAGTCTAAGGATCAGATTCTGTAGAGTGCGTTGCAGTAGCCAGTCCAGGAAATCACCAATGTATGCACAACTTCTCTCAGGGAGGTCTCATCAAGTAAGAGGTGAATCTGGGCAAAGATGGTAGAAGGCTGAAAGGGGATTGGACAGATTCCTGGAGGAAAAGTTCATCACAGGTTACAAACCATGATGGAGATATGTAATCTCAAAGCTTAAAACCAGGGTACTTCAAGGGCCAGATGCAGGAGAGTGGTATCAGGAGACAGATATCTAGTCTCGTGCACACCCAGACACATTTGGTGGGGCTACTGTGAGATACAGGAAACTGCCTTTGGCCTGATCCAGCATGGCTCTTGTTATGTTCTTATGTTCTTACGTCCTTAAGTTCTTATGTTCTTATGTTAACATGTGCCTATTTGGCTAGTGCAGTCACAATAGTATTGTATTACCATTATTGTTGTTGTTTTGGGGAGGGCCTGCTAGGAGGCATTTCTCAAAACCATGAGAATTTTTAATTTATCTGACTTTAATTCTCCTAATTCCCCACATCATGGCCTAAAATGCACAACTTTCTTAATATATGAGTTAGAAGAAACTCCATGATTTAAAAAATCTGAATGCAGGAGAACACATAACTGACAGGTATTCCTGTTTCTAGTGGAGATCTACATTAGTGCCTGGCAACAAGCCACACATCTCCTGCTTCATTTCAAAAGGCTCGATAAATAGGCCTGTGTTGAACTGTGAAGTGTTGTCCTTGCTCAGTAATGCTAAAAAAACCTGTCATTCACATCCACAGCCTTCACAGTAGAATGAGCAGGGACCCATTAAGGAGGACAACTGGCTAATGTTTTTGTGCTTGATTTTCATCTCCGGTAGGTCTTCCTCTGCATGCTTATTAGGTCATACAGAACACTCTCAAGTGGCACGTCAGACGAAATACCCAAGCATGATAAAAACAATGGCATATATTCAAATCCAGCCATTTATTCATACTTAGAATCGTAGAATGATTCAGTTGGAAGGGGTTCCCATGAGGCCATTGGGTCCAACCCTCTGCTCAGTGCAGACTTCACCCACTAGAGATGGGCATGAATCAAAGAAATGGCATTTCGTTTGTCGTTTGTCATTTGGAGGGTCCGTTTCGATAAGTTTCCGTTTTTTGCGAATTTTTGCAAAAAAAAATCGTTTTTGTTTTCATTTGTTTCATTACCATTTCATTACCATTAATTTCAATTTTTTGTGTGTTTTTTTAAGGATTTTAAGCAATTCACTCATATTGCAGTAATGGAAATGAAACACATGACAAAATTTCCGGTGTTTCTGTTCGTTTTGTTCCATTTTAGAGACAAAATTCATTTGTCGTTTTGTTACGTAACGAAATGAAAAAACAAAAATGGAAATGAAAAATTGTTCGTTTCATGCCCATCTCTATCACCCACCTCCCAAGGTAATTGTTTCCATTGTCACACTCCTTTAGCCATTAAGACACCCCCCCCCCCCGATATTCAACTGAAATCTGGCTTCCTGTAACTTTTGCCCATTGCTGCATGTCCCACACTCTCCAATAGAATCATAGAATGATTCATTTAGAAAGGGCCGCTAAGGCCACTGAGTCCAATGCCCACTCAGTGCAGGAATACATATCAAAGGACACTTGCCCAGTGGTTGTCTGCATTTCTCTTGAATTCTTCAAGAATTTCTCTTGAATTCTTATAGTCCACCAAAATCTGGCTTCCTGTAATTTGAGCCCAGTGTTATGTGGTCTGCAGTCTAGGTTGATCAAGAACAGGTCCTGCCTCTCCTTTATATGGCAGCCTTTTAAGTATTTGAAAAGTGCTATCTTATCTCCCGTCAGTTTTCTTTTTTTCAAAGCTAACTATTGCACTTCTTTCAGTCTTTCCTACCCCTCATCATCTTTGTTGCCTTTTGTCTGAATTTGTTTCAGTTTTAAGAATCCTATTTGAACAGGACACAGTACTCAAGATGAGGCCTATACTGTGCTTAATAGAGGGGATCTTGTGTCATGCAAGATTTGGAGACTATATTTCTATTAATGCAGCCTAAAATAGTACTTGCCTTTTTGTTGCCACATCACAGTGGTTGTTGTTGTTGTTGTTGTTGTTGTTGTTGTTGTTGTTGTTGTTGTCATCTCAGATACCAAAATGACTTGACTGCTGGCTTGAAGTGCTCTGAGAATTGAGTTCCGCCCCTTTTCATTTGGATTAGAAGGTAGTGCTACTTGTTGCTCTGCCTTCAGTAGCATAATGTCTTGGGCAACCCAAGACAATAATACACAATAAAAACACCCAGTAGACTACTGTGCTAATGTTTCCAGAGATACATCCCTACTCGTTACTACCACATTACTGAGATGCTACTTACGAGTTTAATCTGTTCCAAATGCATGCTTATAAGGTGAACAACTCCTAAGTAGAGCAGCTGTATCTTTTAAAAAAATAATCAAAAATAAATAAATAAATAAATTGAAAAAAAATATAAGTAGAGCAGACCACATCTAAAATCCGCAAGGCAGCAGTTAAAACACCAACAGTTTTCTGCTCTTAAATCAAATCGCTTGTAAGTAGAGCTGCTCGTAAGTAGAGGTACCATTGTAATACTTTCTGGTAGTAACACTCAACTGGGACATTCACCCAAGCCAAGCCATAATTTTATTTGTGCAGCTAGTTCAGATGTTTGCCTAGGAACTAACCCCCTCATATACTCCATTCTTAAGTCTTTAAGGTTGGCCCTTTAACGGTACCACCCAGCCAGTGTCCCAGCTGGTGTTTATATTTTGAGTTACTGTTGAATGAAAAGCTCCATTTACTTCAAAGTCAGCTGCTGCTGCTTCCTCTTTCTCCTCTTCCTCCTCCTCTTCTTCTGCAAAGCATGCAGACATGTGAGTGTTGTGTTCTATATTATTTGACTGCTAAGTATACTGTATTGAAGCTATACTTGAAATAAAGAATGTGGAGAGTTTTATCTGGAAACAAGCCAAAGACAGATAAATGAGAACAGCAGAAGATATTTTTAAAGTACTCCAGGTGAATGCAAAGCCACAGTAGTTTTATATTTATCTACAGTATTCTCCTACGTCTGGGTGAAGACCAACTCTTCACCCAGACTCAATACGTCATCCCCACAAAGACTTATCCACTTAACATTCCTTCATATTTCAAACACGTCATCCAATCAGCATTCTGCCCTGCACCAAGCATTCTAGAAACGGACAGGAACCACAGTTTGGCAGTTTAGCTCATTTTGATGCAACACCCACAATTTGCTTCAGGGTATTCCCAAGCAGATGTCTTCACCTGCTTACAATTCCCTGCAAATGGCAGTAAGAGATCTCCTGCTTATCTCTCCAATCTGGAGATTGTCCTTAGGCATCCATAATGATAGACATTGATACCCTTGTTCTCCATGAATAAAATGGTACAACATATCACTGCCACTTGCCCAGTGTCTAATCCATTTAATGGAAGCATGCTAGATTTGTCCAGAGGGTGATGCTACAATATCCTGTCCATTTCCATCAGTCATGATTTGTGAATGGATGTTCATGTGAAATAGTGCAGGATCTCCCTCTTTAGGCCTGAAAATATGGATGCTAAACAAAGATAAGAACATAAGAACCTGAGAACATAAGAACAGCCTTGCTGGAACAGGCCACAGCCAATCCAGTCCAGCATTCTGTCTCACACAGTGGCTCACCATTTGCTTCAGGGTATTCCCAAGCAGATGTCATCACCTGCTTATGATTCCCTGCAAATGTCATTGAGAGATATCCTGCCGATCTATCCAACCCAGAGGTTATCCTTAGGCATCCACAATTATAGCCATTTGATACACTTGTTCTCCATGAACTTGTCTAACCCTTTCTTAAAGCTCTCAAGGCTGACAGCTGCCACCATTTCTTATGGCAAGGAGTTACAAACCAGTGATCCTCTGGGTGAAAAAGTACTTCCTCTTATTTGTTTGAGATCTAGCACCCAAAAGTTTCATGGAGTGCCCCCTAGTTCTAGTGTTGTGCGATAGGGAAAACAGCTTTACCTTATCTACTTTGGCCACACCGTGTATGATTTTATAAACTTCAGTCAGGTCACCTCTTAGGTGCCATTGTTCAAGAGTGAAGAGGCCCAGACATTGCAACCTCAGATGATAAGGAAGGTGTTCCAGTCCTCTAATCATTCTGGTTGCCCTACTCTGCACTTTTTCCATTTCCATAATATCCTTCTGGAGGTATGGTGACCAGACCTGTACACAATACTCCATTTGGGGCCTCACCGTAGATTTATAAAAAGGGCAAAATGACACTGGTTGACTTATTTTCTATACCCCTCCTAAGGCGTTTGATTTTTTCATGCTGTAGCACACCTGGTTGACACCTTCATTGAGCTGTCCACGAGGACACCAAGGTCCCTTTCCTGTTTTTTTGCAAAGATTTCAGTCCCCATCAGTTTATGAATGCAATTGTGGATTTGTGCACCAACATGCAGCACTCTGCACTTGCTCATTTTGAAGCTCATTTGCCGCTGGTTTGCCCACTTTCCCAGTGTCGAGAGATCCCTCTGGAGTGCCTTACAATCTCTTTCAGGTTTTATTGCCCTGTATAATTTAGTGTCGGTAGCAAATTTGGCTACCTGATGGATTGTATTATTTTTATTACACTACCAAGAATAATCCAGAACAAGATTTTTAAATTCTAAGCATAATGTGAAGCAATCTGCAATTGAACAGTAAACACATGTGCAAATTATGGGGACTAAAAACATCTCACAACCAGCTATTCCCAATTTTAACCAAATAGTTGTACTGCTACCTTTTAAAATCTATTAGCTAACGGACTATTTCATAAGGCTAGGAGGGCAACCAAGCTTGTTTTCTTTCTGACTCCATCTCCAGTAAGTCAAGCAATAATCATGGGTGATTCTGAATAATCAAACCAAGCTACATGTAACTTTGGTGTGGTTAACCTGCCCTTGTGTCCTGCTTCCAGGCAAGCGGCACTGAAGGAAAGGTCTTGGCATATGTGGCTAGATGAGTTCAGGGTATGGGTAAAGGCAGTGTAGAGGTGTAGCAAACAGAATTATAGTAGTAGAGATATAAAAGGCAACATCCAAAAGCAATTCAGTCATGCCAGTCCAGTGGTGTCAGAAAAGAGAATCCAGCAAACATAGTCAAGCAGTTCAAGTTATATACAGCCAGAAAGGAAGTAACAAGGGTCAGGAGAAACAGTGGGCAAGGGGTGGGAAAAGAAGAGGTTCATTAGTGTAGGAGTCCTGCATTACTGTCAGTTGCAAGTATAGTACTGTATATGACTTGCTGGTAAGGGAACTCAAGGAGACCGCTTTCTCTAGAGGAAATAGCTTCTTCCAAGCAGTCTTTACCTGCAGCAAAGAGTTTCATGTGTGAGCCTCTACCCAGGCTCAAATCTTCAGAGTTCCCTTTGATTCAGGCACTAAGCCATCTTCTTTTGAAGGTTAGTCTCCTGGGTCAGTGTCAGAGACTAGATTCTGGAAATTCCTCCTTGTTGTCAAGTGTTCTGACTCAAATCCACTGGAGGCTTTATCCAGTAAGGTCATGACACAATGAGTATAGAGACATTCTTAATCTCTTACCCCCAAATTACTATTGCTATGGCCCAATACAAACCACAGGGCCAATATATTTCCCTTGAGTCCCTACCTGACCTGAATAATTCCCTCTGTGCTGGCAATTTCTGAAGGAAAATTGCAGTCAAGAGCAGAACTACGACATTAAGGTCATGCATAGGATGGCCCTAAGGCAAAGGAAAGGAAAGGAAAGCAAGAGCCGCAACGAGTGCAGAGGAGGGCAACCAGAATGATTAGGGGACTGGAACACCTTCCTTACCATCTGAGGCTGCAGTGGCTGGGCCTCTTCACTCTTGAACGACGGCGCCTAAGAGGTGACCTGACTGAAGTTTATAAAACCATACACAGTGTGGACAAAGTAGATAAGGGAAAGCTGTTTTCCCCAGCCCTCAATTTGAGTGGATGTCCCCTAGTTCTGGTATTTTGTGAGAGGGAGAAGAGCTTCCCTCTATCCACTTTACTCACGCCCTGCATTATTTTATACGTCTCAGTCATATTCCCCCTCAGGCACCTTTTTTCCAGACTAAAGAGCCCCAAATGTTTTAGCCTTTCCTCATAAGGGAGGTGCCCCTGCCCAGTAATCATTTTAGTCACTCTCTTCTGCACCTTTTCCAGTTCTACTGTGTCTGGTCTATGGAATTCCCAGGATTACTGGTCTACTGAATTCCCTGCCTGAAGAAATGGTGACAGCTGTCATCCTTGACAGATTTAAGAAAGGATTAGATAAATTCATGGAGAACAAGGGTATCAATGGCTATAATTGTGGAAGGATAACCTCTGGGTTGGATAGATTGGCAGGATATCTCTCAATGCCATTTGCAGGGAGTCATAAGCAGGTGAAGACATCTGTTTGGGAATACCCTGAAGCAAATGGTGAGCCACTGTGTGAGACAGAATGCTGGACTGGATTGGCTCTGGCCTGTTCCAGCAAGGCTGTTCTTATGTTCTCAGGTTCTTATGTTCTCATCTTTGTTTAGCATGCATATTTTCAGGCCTAAAGAGGGAGATCCTGCACTATTTCACATGAACATCCATTCACAAATCATGACTGATGGAAATGGACAGGATATTGTAGCATCACCCTCTGAACAAATCTAGCATGCTTCCATTAAATGGATTAGACACTGGGCAAGTGGCAGTGATATGTTGTACCATTTTATTGACTTGGTGCTGTCCAGGCTGGGAGTAATTATTGGTTCTGCAGACAAAACAATGCAAGTCATGCCCAAGATAGGCTTCAAGTTTTGCAAATTTAGGGAGGGGGTAGGCATGAGTGACCCCAAACAACCCAATGCATGCTAAAAGCAAACACAAAAGCAAAGTGTTCTGCTTATATACAGCCCCATAACACTTCAGGTTGTCTCTGGGCGGTTTACAGTTTAATTACAGTATGCAGGCTACACATTGCTCCCTCCCCCAAGCAGGCTGGGTACTCATTTTACCGACCTCAGAAGGATGGAAGGGTGAGTCAACCATGAGCCTGCTACCTGGAATTGAACTCCAGGTCATGAGCATGGTTTTAGCTGCAGTTCAGGCATTTAACCACTGCACCATGAGACATGCTTGTGCAGAGAGATGCTGAATTTGTTTGTTCAACTGTATCCACACACTAACACTAACATATAAAAGCTGTAAAGGGAGGGGTGAGCCATGTGGCCAAAACAAAACACAAATGCAAGACTAGGGTATAGGCAATACTTTTATTAATGGCCTGTAACGGTATCGCCTGTAGCCTCGTCTTGCATTCATAAAAATGCTGAATATTCCTCCCCTGTCCCAAATATCACAGAATAGCATTGATAAATTAGCACATTTTCCTTGTGCGCAAGGGAGCAGAACAGAAATGAATAAATTGATTTATCTGTTTGGCAGAGCACTTCCTCAGTCAAAGAAGCAGAGAAGGGGGACCCTCAACAACAGTAGCTCATGCTCCCAAGTTGCTAAAAAACCCAGCACGGTTAATGTATGTTAGGTTCTTCAGTGAAGGATGTTTTGCTTTGTTTCGGGAGATTTATTAGCCAAGAGAGGTTCTGTTGTGGAATGTTTTTGAGGCTGCAGTACAACATGGAGGCTAGTTAAATACAACCCACTGATGTGAAAAAAATGGGCTTTGGGAGTCATTCAAAATATAAATTAGTCCAAATTTTACAGTGATGCTACGCCAGCAGGTTTTTGCGTTCCTTGGTTTAAAACAAATTCTTTCTTGTTATTCTCACCACCCACTATATCCGACTTAACTGCTGTGGCTGGAAAACTGCTAAGTAATGTAAATCAACTGATTGGATTCTGCAAGGTTGTTCCTTTCCAGAAATATATGACTGCCACCATGACCAATGTCCCCAATAAATGCTGCACAGCTGAAGCTGGGAAACCTTGTCTTTGGGTAATAAATGTTAATAAAAACACGGACATTTCAGTGTAGTTAATAGAGGAATAGAGTCCATTTTCTGTGAGTGCATTTTCCCTACAGAATGTCATACTTTCGGATGCTAAACTGTTCCAAGGCCATTATCATGTATTATATGTTGTAAAGTATGTCTTAATGATGGAAAAGTTCCCCCTTTGCTTACTGATATAAAATAACCCCGTTGTACCAGGAACTGGCAAGCTACTCTAGTATTCCTGCCAAGAAAACTCCATGGAGATGGAGTCACAAAGAGTCAGTCACGACTGTACGACACAACAACAGCAGCAACAACACAACTTAAGATCAGGAGTGAATGTAGCTGTGTGGCTTGGATACCATGTTGTCAAGTCAGAAGTTTGTAACTCCACTGTGCTTCCTAGGGGAGAGTGCAGCTGAGATCAATTAAGTGGGTTATGTGCCATGTCATCTATGTGGCCTTGGACAATGTGCAAGATCCCAGAGTACCACCAGAGTGGACAACTGCTGAACCTCTTCTGATACTAGTTACCAGACCACATACCAGGATAGATAGCTATTTGGCTAAAAGTGGGAATAGCTGGTGGTAAATGATAATTGATGGCACATAATTAATTGTTAATTTTGTGCCTTTAAAAAAACCGGTTAGCCTCAGTTCTGGAAAGGAGAACCTTGAAAGGTCTACATCATGAAAAGGAAGGTTAGTTGGATTTTGCACATTAAAGCTCCATTTTCCTCTGTAGTGTGCAAAACAAGTTAATAATGCCACATTGTCAGAGCTCTTTTCCCCTAAATATTGCTTGTATTTCTCCTGTGGAATGCCCTCCAAATAGCTAGAGTTATGTCTTTGTTGTGCAGCACTGGAGGATGCAATCTACCCCCAGGCCTACCAGCACAGCTTATGTATAAAGCCCTGGCTGTTGTGAACTCAACAGTTACCCAAACATAGCTGAGAGGGCTTCAGCTCTTTTAACTTAACTTGTGTCTCATACAAAGCACTGGGAGTAGATGAGAGATATGAAAGGTAGGACTTTTTAGAAGGGGAAAACAAACACAGAGATAGCAGAGTTGCACAGAGATGGGCATGGAAAATGTTGGGGTTTTGGTGTCTACAGCTCTCAAAATCTCACAGTCAGTATGCTGCTGGTGGTCAGTTGTAGTAAAGAAAACTGACCATTCTCATCACTGAACAGAATATATTCACACATCCAGCTGAGCTTTATAACTTATAGCTGTTAAAGACTCCCCCCCCCCTGTTGTGGTGGTGAATACCAAACTTCATATAATGAGTGCAAATTTCATGTATGTCTGTTTTTCATGAGCATTAACTGCAGTTCATTAATCATATTGTATCCGTGAAGGAAAGAGCTGCCTTTAAAAAAATTAATTAAGTGTAGAAACAAAACTGAGAGATTCGTCTATCGAGGCTCAGGGCAATGAATATGTAGTTTTTGAAAGTAAGGATTTGAGTCCCAGTGATTTCATCCATTTCAATGAATAAACATTATGTGATGCCCAAACCATGACTTTAATTCATTCATTCAGCCAGCCAGTCAGTCAGTTCACCCATTCATTTGTGGCAGCCTTCTCATCTTTAACAGCAGTATGAAAAGGAGGTAAGATATAGTCTGCTCCTTGCTAAGAAATGTCATCATGCCATTTTTTTATGGTTGTCCTGCATTTTGATGGGCATAATCTCATTCACACAGTTAACACCAGCAGATACCAGATCCAGGTTTTGGAAATAGTCCCTATAAATGAACGGAAGGCTTCAGTCCCTAATCCAGTGGTGGCGAACCTTGGGCACTCCAGATGTTTTCTACCACAACTCCCAGAATTCCAAGCCTGTATTGCTAATGACAAAGGACTGCGGGAGCTGTGGTCCAAAACATCTGGAGTGCCAAAGGTTCGCCACCACTGCCCTAGTCCCCTTCAGGTCTGAGGCTCCCTATGGTTTCCTTTTGCCTTAGGAAGCCTTTGGAATATAGTCAAAAACTGCACCCAGGAGGCCACTGGAAGCCTCCATGCCATCAGTAGGAATTAATCCAGCAGCTGCTGTTGACTGTTGAGCTCACCTCTTTGTCCTGAGGCTCCCAAAGGCTGCTCCCAGGCAAACAAGAGCCTTAGAGGAGGATGGAACACACAGGAAGTTTTCAATTAATTTAAATTGATTATTTCTAGTCCTCAGATCTGGCGTAACTTCACAAACAGAATTTTGTCTAATGATTCCTTAATCCATTCATTATTGTTGGAAGTAGCTGCATCTGTTTATTTTGGCAGTGCAGGAGACTGAAGAATCATTGACCCAATTCTTTACGGGATTTTATGCTGTCCAGCACAAATGGCATAACTCGGAACTGTGAATGGTCTCCAATTAAGAAATCACCCTAGGCTCTAGACATTATCTGGGGGGGGGGTGGATTTCAAATTGTTACATGTCCATTAAACTAAAGTGTGGTCCTCCCAGTTTTGTGCAATTGGTTTGCATGGTTTGCTTGTACCCTGTCATTGCTGCATTTGCACAAGAAAAGTATGGGCTGATCCCTGCTGGTAAGGAGAAGACTGTGGCATTTCCTCAGCTCTGAGGCTCTGAGGACAATATAGCTGAAGAGTTTCCATCCCTAGTATATGAGCATGTGACTACTACTACTACTACTACTACTACTACTACTACTGCTGCTGCAGAAGCAGAAGCAGCAGCAGTCATAAAGGATCTGTAGTAATAGTGGACCCTGTGATGTTGAGAACCTCTATCATTTATGTCTTTTTTAATAGTTCAGAAAAAAAATTTATGGTGGTTTATCACTCTACTTTCTGTAGAAAGTTAAAAAAGCAGCAGCAGCACTAAATGGTTTGTGCATTATCAACTAGCATCAACAAAGCCTCAACAAAAGCTGATGTTCAAAACAAATTAAGGAAAAGCCGCCGTGAACATTAAACCATCAAAAGATGTCAAACACAACGACACAATATCAGAAGCAAATTAGGACTAGTAATAACAGTCAAATGGAACCTCTGTGCTTAGTGGGAGTATATTTAAAAGGCAGGGGATCAGTTTGTATTTTGATCCTTGAAGAAGCACTTGGTCACTTGTTTCTTCTCCTGCTTCAAAGCAACAGGACAAGTTTGCTTTCCACTAGAAAACAAATCCTTCCCTATGCTAATCTTTCACATTTTCTGTGCTGCCAAATGATATGTTTCTTTGTTGTTGTCATAAATCTTTTAAAATACCAAATAGTTGTCTCTCCCATATTGTTTGGGGACGGCGCATTAAAAAATGAAAGCATCAGCACCGGCTGAGTGTACTCTTTTAATGCTGACAGAAATCGTTTCAAGGATTGCCTCTTTTGGCAGCCCTTGGACCAAGGGAGGTGTAACTTGAATTGATCCATCCCTGCTATTCCATCAGCTCTCAGCGGTTTAAATGTACAACTGCTTCACCATACACACCACTCCCAGTTCTCTCCCTGACCCAGATGCATGATGAAGTGGTGAAAGGCAATGCTGCAGAAAAGCGTCTTTGAAGCTGGCACAGTAAATGTACAGTAAATTGAATTGCAAAGTTATGCTATGCTTCACTGTGTAACTGAAAACTAGATAACCATTGTGGTGGTGGTGGTGGTGGTGGTGGTGATGATGATGATGATGATGATGATGATGATCATCATCATCATCATCAT
>JAHTLZ010000275.1:24507540-24517618 GCA_023846285.1 Phrynocephalus versicolor
ATGATGATGATGATGATGATGATGATGATGATGATGATGATGATGATCATCATCATCATCATCATCATCGATCTGCAAAGCAGAAAGGGACCACATGGGTCATCGTGTCCGGTGCCTGTCAAGGAAGAACAATGGGGAACTGAACCCCCCAAATATTGGCTCTGTGGTCAGATACGTAAACCACAGCAGCACATGGTGTTTTGGTTCTCAAGGCCAAACTACCTGTGATTTTAAGCAAATCTTCGCATCTGCTGCATAGAGTTTTGAAAAAGGCAAATTACAACATTGGAATAGGGAGCGGATTTGATCATTTTCTTTCTTGCATGGGTCATGGGGAAGATCACAGTGATTTACTATGGTCAGAGATTTGAAATGTTGTTGCCAATTCAACTGTCACTATAGAATTTTAATTGTTCAACATCAACAATATTAATTGTGTTAGTAATAATCAATATTTAATGTTTTTTGGATATATTACTTTGGGAGCCAGTTTGGTGTGGGCTCGGGCAGTTTTCATGACGGTAAATTATTATTTTTGGATTATTTTAAATTATTTTAGTTCTAAATTTGAGAGATTCATTATCTTCATTAACCATTACTATATTAATAGGAATGAATTAATTCCCCGGGGGGGGGGGGTGACCATTTGCCATAATTTTAAGGGATTGTTTATTTAACAAAGTAATAATTACTGCTTTTTATGAATGTTAACGATTAATATAATGAATTGCTTTTACTATTTTCTTGTAAAAAATTAATGTTAACACAGTAAAGTTTAATGCTAATTATCTTCAGCAATTTAACATTAGCGCATTAGAGCTAACGCTAATCTTCTCAAGCTCTGACCTAAGAAAGATAATTCCCCATTAGTGCAAATGGGAGACTCCACCCGCCCCTGCAGCAAATGTCCTATCCTTGAATATTCCCATACAACAGATGGAAGGTTTTTAAAGTGTCAGTCATAGGATCCCATAGGCATGGTTTGTAACTTAACACAGAAAGGTCTGTATCCCTGCTAGGTGCCTGAGGATATTCAGGAACAAGGGTTTGCTTGTGTGACTGCATCCTTACCATGAGTTTAGCCACACCACAGGTTCCTCCAAATGCATGCCTAAACAGGGTTATATTGTCTCTGTAGAGGAATGGAAGAGACACATCACAAGTTACAATTCGTAACTAGTCACCAGGAAGTTGTTCAGTCTCCCTTTAAAACCCATCTTTATTGGTAGCCATCATTGTGGTCAGTGTCATAGTTGAATTCTGTGCAATGTAAGGCAGTGCATCCTTTGGTTTGTCTTGCATCTCACACCAGCTTCATGGATAACCCTGGCTGGATTTTTGGTATTATGAGAAAGAGAAAGAAAGCTCCTGTGTTTTCTGTGCTTCTATAGTCTACCTGGATGCTTCTCCTACCCCCCCCCCAGATTTATTTATTTATTTATTTATTTATTTATTTATTTATTTATTTATTTCTAGACAGCTCCGATTTCCCAAAGGGGCCTCTGGGTGGTTTACACGAAAGCCAAATAAATAATCAGCAGTTAAAATAGAAAAGCAAACATTAAAGAACAAATAAAGAACAAATAATCAGTTAAACGACAGCAATTATTTTAAGCTTTACTCATATAGGCATTCCCTCTATGTCTCTAGATTGCCTCCCCCCTCACACAACTTTTCCACATCTCCTGTATCCTTTTTCCAGGCACGGCCAGACCAGAACCGTTCCTGATATGGTGTCACTGTGTATTTATTTATTTATTTATTTATTTATTTATTTATTTATTTATTTATTTATTTGTTATTTGCATGTATAGACCTCCCAACTTTCCCATAGAGAACTCTGGGTGGTGAACAACAAGGAATAAAACTGTAAAAACATACATACTAATAATCAAACAAATAAACCTGGCTAAGAAATACAAGATGGCGGCAAACAAACAGATGGGCAAAAGACAAGTAGCAAGCAGAAAGCTCGACTCTGGGTTGACAGGGACTGTGATGGGTCCAGTTGTTCCTGGAGGAAGGAATGACTGCAATGGGTCCAGATGTTCCTGTACACTATTGCCCTTACACAATTTGTGTAAGGGCAGTAGGATAGTGTCAATGTTTATTTTTAAATTTCATTTTAAATTCAGTTCCATGCAGATTTTACCTTCTTTTCACTGGCTTTACGTACATGCTCACCAAGATATACACCAAAACCAATTCCCATTCTTGCTCATTCGCCACCACTGATCCCGCAATTGCAAATGTGAAGTGGAGTCTTTTACCCCACTGTACTTCCCTTAATATTTTCCTACATGGGCAATCCCTTTCTCCCGTTTGGAAAGATCTTTTGCCTCTCCTCATTCCAAACACCTAATGTAATTTAAGGCCATCAACAAACCTGTCCACTCCACACTCACTCGAGGCCATTTATGAACTAGTTAAAAAACAAAGAACAAAGAAAACTTCCCAATACAGATCTTTAAGGGACTCATTGCAGACATATTTCCTTTATGAGTATGTCTGGAATAAATTAGATGATTTTGCCCAGAGGATGAAATCGGTAGATAAATGTGCTGCTTTCATAAGAGTTTTCTTGTGTTAAAGGATACAGAACGTATTATACTTGAACAATCACCAGGGAATCTAATCTGCTGCTTCTCGTCCCCTAGCAACAAATAACACTTGATGTTTTAGAAAAGCTCTTAAAAGCTTTGAGAAAGTGTTTTATTTTACAAGTATATACTTGTATACACTTTTATATATGTAAGTATTTTAACATAAATAGATTTTTTTGTCATTGGGAAAAGACAAGTGATCCTTATTTTTGTGTCATCCAGGCTTTATTTTATGTTAGCTGCCTAACATAGTGTCTTTGGATGTTTAGTAATCTAAATGTAAATGATAGCAAGAAAACTCTCTGCAACTCAATGGGAAGCAGGGCTATTGGAGTGGTTTGTCTCTAAATATGCTGAATCTCCATGTCTGTTGTATGAGCTTTTGCCTGCAGGAGGGCATGTCAAGGGAAGGAAAAGAGAGGGTACAAAATAAGGAGGGACTGTGGAACAGTATGTGAGGACAGAGGCACAAGTTCAGATATTGAAATGCTTGCTTGTTGGACACTGCCATTGCTTCACATGCTATCTCAGCCACTACAAGGACTAGAAGGCTCCATTTTTAGAAATTGAGGTTCTGGGCAATCCACCTTCAGGGCCAGACTCCAGGTAACTTGTATGTGTCATGATCCACAGCAAGCCCTGTTTAGAAAATTGACTCCACCGGCTTCTTTTACACCTGTAAGCTACCTGTGAGTAGCAGCCTTGTGATTGCTAGTCACAGAGAAAAATGGTGGGCCCTTACAGATGCCTTTCCCCAAAGAGGAGAGGAGAAATGCAATAGGAGCAGAGTATAGAAAGTCTGCCTGACTCTGTTTGCCCTATCTGTGCAATTAATAGTAATCTATTGCAAAGATGGTTGTGCCCAAATAGCATTTTCTGTCAAGGTAATTGGCACACACTTCTGATACTAGCCCCTTCCCTAGGATTAAATATTGTTGTAACTGCTCAAAGCTGGAATATGATAAAGTCCGTGA
Organism: Phrynocephalus versicolor; assembly: GCA_023846285.1. NCBI lineage: Eukaryota > Metazoa > Chordata > Lepidosauria > Squamata > Agamidae > Phrynocephalus > Phrynocephalus versicolor. The sequence goes on from JAHTLZ010000275.1 coordinate 24,511,118, forward strand.
ACAAAATCTCGACTGAATGAGTAGACTGTCATCTAAAGCCAAGTAGCACCTGGATCCCCACTGGTTTGCCTCCTGGGACATTTGAAGAGTTTTTCAGCTGAGGGAAGAAGGGAAGAAGGCAGCATGCCAATGCCCTCAGGCAGCTGCTCTTCCAAGCGGCTCAACCGCATAGATGAGGAGCAGCACCACACACCTGAGTTCTTTCAGCTTCGCCTCTCCTGACTGAAAACTGCTATCAGAGGCACAAGGAGAACAGCCTGCAAGGAGCTGTGAAATTGTTGCTACCACAGACTGCTTGTCATGTGGGGCCACTCAGTTTTGAAGTAAATAAAAACTGTGTTTGGAAAGAGTCTTTTAGATAACAGAATGAGTATTCTTTGTACAGGGCCTGACATGAGGGGTGTGTGTGTGGTGTGTGGGGGGTGGCGCTGGGAAAGGATGGTTCTGCACAAGAGTAGTGCTGGTTTGGGGCACTGCCAGGGCAGGATTTTTAAGAAGAAGAAAACACTGCAGTCAAAGGCTTGATTGGATGCCTGATTAATTAATCTTTCAATCCATCAATTCAGTTTTTAAGGAATCTGTTCTTGTTTAACTCCTGCCTCAGGCAAGGCCTTCACTTGGCTTCTGTAAAAGGACTGAATGGGATTCTAGCCAGCAGTTTATTGTAGTGTGGTAAAATCACAGTTACCAGAATTTCTTTCACAACATGCTCGCCTTCACACAGCAGTGTGTGTGTGAGATCAAGCTGCTTCTGACTTATAGCAACTCTACAAAATAGCAAGATCTAGAAGTTCCTGTCATTATAACAGTCCACTTATTCTTGCAAACCCAAGGCTGTGGCTTCCTTTATCCAATCTATCTATCTCATGCTAGCTCTAGTTCTTTTCCAACTGTGTTCCATTTAAACCACAATAGTAGTCTGGCTACATGTCAAAACCCAACCCGTAACTAACATTAACCTACTCTAGTAAGTTAATATATTTCATTCTTCTTTTCAACCTTCTAAGAAACAAGGAACACCTGGTGGTGTGGTTAGAGATGCCACCAACTTAAATTTATTCTGCCACTCTGGGATCAGCTGGAGCCATCAGTCTTCCACATTGGTGGCGAAGAGTACCACTGGCTATTCTGGAGGCAACAACAGAACTGCTGTTTGGCTCCATTTGTCCACAGCTTGTCTACAGTTCTGTTGTTTGTCCCCATCCTCAACATAAGAGCCATGTATTCATTCTATTGGTCACAATCTTACCTGAGCTCAAGGTACTGCCTCACAGTCTTCCTCCATGAGGTACATTGATTCAGGATAGAAGAGTATGACTGGGACAAGCAACTATCTGAGTGGGGATAGGAAGTAGGTCTCCAGAGTGAACAGGCAACTCTGTCACACATTAAGATTTAGAGAGAGTACAAAACATCTAATGGCCATACTTTTGAAGACACTCTGGTGATACTTTCCATGGGTGTCTTCTGAGATCCAGTCAACAAACTCTTTCACTGGTTTTGAAGATTGCAGTAGAGAGCCAGTGTGGTATTGTAGACAGAGTGTTGGACTAGGAGTCCGGAGACCTGGTTTCAAATTTCTGCATGGCCATGGAAATTCATGGGTGGATGGCAATGGTAAAACTGGTTATGTACTGTGAAAATTCTGTGTGGTTCACATAAGTTGAATGTAACAGCATATAACAACAATAAAAAGTGCTGTGGAATATGAAGAAGAAGGTAGTTTATCTTAAGAAAGGGGGCATCCTTGTGGTCTGGATGAGAAATTTTCACTGCCCACGCTAGGTCACAGCTCCCATTCCACTGCAGACATATTTCCTCATATTAAGAAGGCAAAGAAAATATGTAGAACTATTCTGCTGATCTCTGATCAGAGATAATGGATCAATTCCCAGCTGCACCATGGACCTTCCCAGCTGGGAAGGCTAATGGAACATGGGAGAATCACTACATTTCTCTGACCAGTGCTCCGAGCGAGTCATGAAAATGTGCTTTGTCTACCCAGTCCCCAAAGGGAAAAAAATCATTGTATTTCAGCAGCCAGTGGCCCCACCAGGGATCCAGCCATGCCCTGCACAGCTTTGCTTGGCCAGGGAAATCCCCTCCACACGTCAAAACAAATTGCAGACTGAAGGGGCCCACTTGCAGCTAACACTTTTTTCAGAGCCAGAAATAGGGAAAGTTACCCATTTTGTCTACAACTCCCAGACTGTTCAAGCTAGCATGCCTATGACCATACTTGATGGGGTATTCTGGGAGATGTTGTTCAAAACAGTAGCATTTACTATTTCTCTGGCCATGGCAGATTCACTGTGAAGTGTCTGGCGAAGCTGTTATTCGGTCCATGGAGCCCTCAAATATGGGAGTGTGTGAGAGACATCTTTTCCCCCATATCTCTGTTAAGTTACCAACATGATGTGTGTTATTTAGGCCTCAGTTCATTTAGGTTTTAATACTGGTAGTTCCAAGCAGCAGTATAAATTAGGTTTGGTTTATATAATAATAAGCCAGTACATATTTGGAAATGCTAGTGCTCTATGTTTCCACTGTTCTTCATATGATATTTCTAAAATATATGAAAAATTCAGCACTAACACAACCATGATACACAGCTCATATACGTATGTATATCTTTTTCTTGCATATATCCAGCTAATCTCTGCTCTTAACCTTCTAGCAGATTCACAGTTCTACCTCCAAAGAAATGTTATGTAGTTAGGGTATCATCTTTATCCAGCTTCATAAACATTTAGCATCTGCACAAGGATTAAACCCCCAGTGTAAGGAATAGAACGACACATATTCTCCCTCCTCTTCGGTATTTCATTTTGTATAACCCCCCCCCCCCCCCAGTGATGCTGAGAAATGATGGGTGCAGGTTTTCTGACCTGCATCAGCTTTGCTGATGAATCTGGTTCTAAATGCCTACGTTTATCACTTCACAGATGTTTCAGGTTTTAATGCCAGAAACTTTCAATCAACTGAGTGAGACAGCTTATTTTAATGGCTTATTTAAAGTAAGGAAATAAGATTTTAAATGCAAATTTCAACTCCAGTTTCCTCCAAGACAGCTCCCTCTTAGGTTTTGAGAACAGAAGCCACACAAATTTTGGGTATCATAATATTAAAAGATGTCTGAAATTTCCTGGAAACTAAAATTCAAAATGGATTCTGCTAGCCAAGCCAGAAAGTAGCTACAACAGACATTTGATTTGATGAAGCTTGTTAGGGGACATCATGTTATTTAAGGTCAGTGTCTTCTTAACCCCTTCAGAAGACATGACAAATTTAGTGGACACTATGGTATGCAGGACTTAAATACCACTTGAACCTCTCCCTTTGTCCTTGTTCCTTCAAAGGGTGTCCAGGATTCCTCTTTTTTCATGAACAGTCTCCCGCTATAAGATTTTTCTTTTGGTTCTGCTGGGTTTCAAATCTATCCTGTAAATCAAAGTGGTTTCAGAAGGATATTGTGCTAGCAGTAGTTGTGTTGGTGGTAGAGTTAGAGATGTGAAGGCCCGGGAAAAAAGGGGGGGTTGGGGGGGAGATTACACTTCCCAGAATACCCTAGCCAATTGATATCCCACACTGGCATAGGTTCATAGGGAATATCTTTTGGATTTTTAGGACTTCCAGAAGTTTTCCTGTACTCCCTGGGCACACTACTTGGAGTGTAAAACTCTCAAACCAGAAGAGGTTAAACTAGGCCTTCCTACCTCTTCTGCTTTCAACAGCAAGAAACATGGTGTCTGGCGGTAATTTAAACTTCTCTGAGACTTGGAAAAGTGTCTGCAGCTTTCACTCCCAGATGTCTGCTAAACCAGAGGTTCTTTGTCACTCCGAGTGGACGTTCTAAGATTCCAAAAGTCCCATCTCTAGATATTTATTTGACCTAGAAGTGTGAAAATCTCTCAGTCTCAATTTCACTGTATTTCTCCAAATTCCACCTGAATTTTCCCTCTATATTTTGCTAGGCTTTTTGAAGAGAGAGAGAGAGAGAGAGAGAGAGAGAGAGAGAGACAGAGACTGCATAGAGTTTCATGTGCATTACTGTGTATTTTTGTTTTGTAAAATGCATAGTTAAGGTGGTCAACCACTAGAGTCCATGGCCCAATACAGAGCAGTACAGCGATGGAACCAATTACCTTACAAGGTGTTAAGCATTCTAACACTGGAGGCATTCAAGAGAAATTTAGACAACCATCTGGCAAATATCTTATGATTTATTTTCCTGCCTTAAACAGGGGATTGGATTCTATGGGTTTATTGGCCCATTCCAACCTCAGGATTCTATGATCCTTATACATGCCGGTGGATGACAGCCCCCCAGCTCTGTACTGAAATAAGTACGTATATGCCAGGAGTGGTGATATGGTACTGAAGTGACACTTTGTTCTGAAAGTGCGGAAATTAAATGTTGACTTCTTCCTCTTTTAAAAAGGAGCATCTGGGTACCCCTGATAACAACTGGCTATAAAAGAAGTCACAAATGTCTCAAAGAAATGCAGCTCGCAGGAAATCTCAAAGATTTCCCTGAATGGGAAGCACTCTAGTATCACGCCAAAAAGGCTGACCCCTCAAGGATTTCTCAGCCAAAGGTGCCAGATTAGCTTTTGATAATCATCTGACCTTTTCTGGTGCTTATCTGAACCAAACACCCGAGCCCAGCTGTGAAACCGCTAGCAGCTCATTTGAATGCAATCACTCCTCTGCCAAGTTGTAAGCAACACAAAGCAGAGGTGACAGCGTGCAAGGAAGATGGTTTAGCAGCCTTGTTAGGCAAACAATCCCTTTTCCTTTTGTGTTGCTACATAAAGATATCTCCTTTATATTAAGTAGGGGAGGACAGCAGACAGAGGCATCGGGCTTCTCTTGGGTTTCATAGCTATCTCTGCTAAGTCTGCAGTGTCATGAGCAAGTTGCAGGAGCAAAAAAGCTGGCTATCACAAATGGCAGTTCCTTTAAAATAGGTCTTTCCTGGATGAAGATGTAATATTGTGCAGCTTTGGTATAGTCAAACTTGGGTGCAACCCTTACGGTTCAGTTAGAACTGGCCAACATGTCTTCCAGCAATATGTGGGGGTAAAAGGTGAACACTGGAGATGGACAAATGGATCAGGAATTTTAATTTGTGGGTTGAAGAAAACGTCATAGCTGCTTGTAGCAACCACAAGACTCTATGCTGCTTCATGGCTATATTTTCCATGGCATTTTAATCACAGACAGATGGCCAGAATACAAAACTGTTGGACAACTCAGTGATTGAGGTGTACAGCTGCAGAGCTGGAGCCTGACAAGGGCTGGACTTGATCCACAGAGAACTATCCAGTGGTGCTAGGAATATTATTATATTATTAAAGCACTTAGTGCCGTGGGACCAGGGTTATAGGGTTGAAACCCTGGGCCTTTCTGCTTGACAGGGATTGTGAATCATTTGCTCCCTCCCTTAGCGTTCTCCTGTTTCTACTGAGTTTAGATACAGTACTCTAGCTGGGAGAGGAGCTAATTTTCCCAAGAACAATAAGTTCTTCCAAGCCATCTCTGTGGTAATACAAAGTATCTGAGGGTGGTTTATCCACAAATGAGCAGTTTTAAGCTCACAAAAGACCACTTCTCAACTGTTGATGTGGATGGTCCAATTGCTTCTTATTTTGAATTCTTCATGCATAGCATGGTGGCTCCTGAGACTGACACAATAACCCCCTGTCCTTCCAAACTGACTACTGCTCATTTGAAATAATATTTAACACATTTGGCACTGCCAAAAGGGAACATAACACCCTTTCACACACCTGCCGTGTTATCTATTTCATAACTTAAAATGGCTGCTACGTTTTGCCCAACTCAAGAAGCTACCTGGACTAAGTTTGTGGTTACAACAGTAGTTGTAACAATAACTTTTTTTTGGAGTTGCAGCCAATGCCCATGTCAACTACAACATTCTGGGACTGGTAGCCCCCAATGTAATTTTTTTCAAGTTGTAGTTTCATACAAAGCAAAGGTAAGGTAAACCAAACATTCCACCCTGCACAAAGCAGAGGAACCTATCATCTCTTGAATGCTACTGCATCTACCCATACCACAGGTTTTAAATAATTTGTCAGGTTTTATATCATGACTGAAAGCAAGCCACCACCCTTGTGGATGTGTTTCCTTCTGTAACACCCGTTTAGGCATCCATCCCCATGGCCTGAAATGATAAATCATCACAACCAAAGAAATACCATTTTTCTTCTACTTGGATCTAGATTACAGATGTAAAGATTTGAGACTATCTTGATGTGAGGACAATTTTATCTTGGAGAAATTTCATCCCCTGGCATATTACTCATTCATTCATTCATTCATTCATTCATTCATTCATTCATTCATTCAGTTATATATATATACCGCCCATCTGACACGGAGTCACTCTGGGCAGTTTACAGCATAAGGGAGTCTAGATACAATGTACAAGAAGAAGAAGAAGAAGAAGAAGAAGAAGAAGAAGAAGAAGAAGAA
>JAHTLZ010000275.1:24517628-24549670 GCA_023846285.1 Phrynocephalus versicolor
GAAGAAGAAGAAGAAGAAGAAGAAGAAGAAGAAGAAGAAGAAGAAGAGAGCAAGATAAAACATAATAAAAACATAATTGGATCAAACATCATACTTATAAAACTCAGGAATAAGCAAGATAAGCTAAGGGCAAATGAAAACAGATCACAGAGTCAACAGATCAGCAAAAGCAATTAGCAACTAGGGAAAGCCAATTTAAATAACCACGTCTTCAATCAGACTGGCAATGTGGGGGCCTGGCAGATCTCCGAGGGGAGCTGGTTCCACAGTCGGAGGGGGGGGGCACCACTGAGAAGGCCTGTTTCCTTATTGTTGTCCTGCAGGTGTCTCTCGGTATCAACACCCTCAGATCACCTGCTTGCAACTAGTGACTGTTACAGGCAGTATTCTGGGGTAGAAGCAGCCAATATTCCTCACTTCCTGCCAAGAGAAAGACAAGGACCACTACTTTTTTCTCATTGGGGCCTTTCTAATTTGCACAAAGTATTTTAGCATAAAACCAGGGTCTTTTCCCCTAGCGAAACCAAGTCACTGTCATTTGGTCACATATACTGTATATACTCGAATATAAGCCTAGTTTTTTTGCCCTAATTTTGGGCTGAAAAAAGGGGCCCTCAGCTTATATTCGGGTCGAAATTTTAGCCACTGAGGCAAGTGCTTGGGTTGGTGGCTAAAAGTCATTTTAAACATTGCGTGCCGCTTCTCATGACCCCCCTCTGCATCACAGGGGAGCGGTGCACGTTGTTTAAAATAACTTTTAGCTACTGACCCAAACACTTGCATCAGTGGCTAAAAATCATTTCAAACATCACACACCACTCCCCCAGCTCAAAAAGGAGGAGGTGCCAGGCCCTGCTGTATTTCCCACCCTAGGCTTATACTCGAGTCAATATGATTCCCCAGTTTTGGGGGGGGGGTTAAATTAGGGGCCTCGACTTATACTCGGGTCGACTTATACTCGAGTATGTACGGGTACATAGAAATCAGGAGCAAGAACAGAATAATGGGCTGACTCTTTTAAAAGAGGCAGCTGGTCCCTGCTCTGTGTCTACTCCTTTGCTTTTAATGCAGCAAAGCAGTCATGGCTGCCATTTGTGCAAGTTGTGTAACTTGTGTTATGACAATTATTTTGTGCAGTTTTGTTGACTTTGCACACAAAATCCTTCTCTCAATTGTTCTCTTATTGAGAGTGCCATAAAATACCTCCCTATCTTATGAAGGAAGGGAAATAATTTTGCTGTTCCTTGTTCATGGGTGCAAGTATTTATGTCCTTAATCTAGATTTACTCCAGGCATTTCCCTGATCTCTGGCTTCGACAATTATTCCTAATGATTTTAGGAACATTTTACTGTTTTATTCCCGTTTAACAGTTTAATTACAGTTTAAAAGTTTAATTAATCAGGTTTTATTGTATTCTCTTGGTTCGAAACAGCATGAACTGCTTTGGGGATTTTTAAAATGAAAAAAAAAAGCACACAGATATCTTCAATAAATAATAAAGAATAATAATTTACTGGAATGAATATATAATGTACCTTTAAGTACAGCCTAGCTTTGCAACTTGTTTTTCCCACAAAAAAGGGCCAAGCATCTCAATATGCTGCTTCCTCCATGTTAGTAGACTTCCTTGCCACTTTCTTACCATGAGAGGCACAGAGATTAAGAGTGTAATCCCAACTGCACAGACTGACCAAGGACAATTGACCCAGCACTACACAAGCTGAAGCTGTGTTGGACCAAAACCTCTCATGGTGTCAGAATTTTGGAAGTTAACCAGAATTGCCTTTGTTCTGACTTAACATTTGCAGCTGTGTTGCTGGCCTAGTAAATGTTGTGATACTGTGTAAACTCTAGAGATGGGCATGAAACAAAAAATGAAATGCTATTTTGACATTGAAGTAATGAATTACTTTGTTACCTAACAAAATTGTAGGATACATTTTTTTTGTGATAAAACACAATTTTTACCTCTAGGATGAAATAATTCGTCCTAGAGGAAATGGCAGGGGAGCAATTCTAGGTAAACCCCTGAAATTTGGAAAGGTTTGGAGGTCAGGGGGCTGAGTTATGAAGCTCCAAAGGGGGTGCTCCTAGGAAAAATCTTTCCAATTGGAATTGGAAGCCAAGCTTCACTGGTTCTATGATCACCCATGGCTTGGCTTCCAAAGTTCCAATTTCAATAGAATTTTTTTCAAAGGGGCAACCCATTTGGAACTTTATAACTCAGCTTCCTGAACCCCAAAGCTTTCCAAAATTTCAGGTGCATACAGGGAAGACCTTGAGGAAGCTAACCCTGCCAGTGCCTCATTGGTGCCGAAACATGCCTGGGATCAGTATTTTCAAGAATACTTATCCCTCAAAAATACTGATCCCAGGCATGTCTTGGCACCAAAGTGGCAGGGTTAGCTTCCTAAAGCAATTCTAGGTAAGCGCCCCAAATTTGGAAAGGTTTGGGTTTCAGGGGGCTGAGTTATGAAACTCCAAGGGGGGTCTGGGTAGTTAATTGAAAGAGTGTGAGTGTACCTAATGCCAAACACCAGCAATTTAGGGGTTAATTGGGGTTAAGCTGGTGGGAAAATTAACCCCTAAGTTGCTGGCTTGTGACATTAGGTATACTCACTCTCTTTCAATTAACTACCCAGAACCCCTCTGGTGCTTCATAACTCAGCCCCCTGAAACCCAATCCTTTCCAAATTTCAGGTGCTTACAGGGGATAGCTTGAGGAAGCTCCTCTGCTATTTTGGTCCTTTAGAACCTAGGGGAGCATAGTGTTTCACTTCATTTTGTTTCGTTTCATAACAAAAATAATTTAAAAATTCATTACAAATGAAAAAAATGCAACTAGTAAACAAAATGAAACACTAGTTTTCTGTTTCATGCACATCTCTAGTAAGTTCCTCTACTGCTCCCTCCTCTCACTTTTTTTGGATCTTTGGGGCAGAAAACTTCTGCTCGAACCAGCACATCTTTGAGCCTTTTCACACGACCCCTAAAATCCGCTGGCCCTTTAAATCCAGACCAGAGATCTTGGGGGTTTGTTGCTCTTCCTGCCTCCCCACCCCTCCGCACTTCCTTGTTCCTGTCTGCGTGAGGGGAGGGATTAAAAAAGGGACAAAAGAATAAAAGCTCACCTCCCGGTTGCTCCGAGCCCCCGTTACTTCCTGATTCCTCCTCTTAAGGGGCGGGAGGCAAAAAAACAACAACAAAAAGAAGCGAAGAGAGCCCCGCACATCCGGATCAGGGATTTTTCACCATCAAAGAGCAGGTACTTGAAAGGTGCGCTGGGTCGCGCTTATGGGGGCGGGGTCGCACTTAATTTTCTGTAAGCTCCGGAGCTGGTGGGGAAACTTTTTTAAGCTCCGGAGCTGGGAGCCACTTGCCCCGGAGTTTAGGGGTTGTGTATAAACGCCCTTTGAGATAGGATTTAGTAACCTAGCCATTTTCAGCTATTTTACAAGCTCTTGCATAAATGATAGAGCAGATTTATTTTCAGTTGCTCCAGAAATTAGAATGTAGTACCAATTACAAGAAAATTACAAGAAAAAAAGAATATAGATGAAATATTAAAAATAGCACAATCTGTCAGTTTCACTTTCATCTTTTAAAAAACCTCATGGTTTCTCCATCCTGTTGATCATGTTATTTGCGAGTTGCATTCTTTAAGACAATAAGCATAAACCCAGCAGGTTTAATTATTCCCAGCATGCAGATGATAGTATTGTAGCTACTTGTTATGTTTCTCCTTAAGATTGTTAAAATTAAACTGTGCTTCTTGCTTAACGATAATTGAATCATTTTAAAAAGACCCTGCCACATCTGTATAACCTTATGTGTACATGCAGACAAAAGTGTAGCCTCTGTGGATTGTTGCTGGTAATGTGTAATTTAAATTGGCAAGGAAGAGGTAATGTGTAATCCAAAGGTTAACTTTGTAAGTTGCAGCTGAAATTTTGGTCTTGTACTGAAAACTGTTGGCTACACAGTTAGCAGCAGCTCAGTGTTTCAAATCCCGGGTGCCACGCAGCAGAGTGAGCTCCTGCTGATAACCCAAGCTCCTGCCAACCTAGTAGTTCAAAAGCATGTAAATGCAAGTAGATAAATAGGTATCCACCATAAAAAGAGGGGAAAACAGTGTTTCCTTGCAACCATGTTGGCCACATGGTCCCAGACTTGCACAACACTAGCTCTTCGGTTTGTATACGGAGATCGGCACTGCCCCTAGAGTCAGATACAACTACCACACATGTGTGGGGGAGGACCTTTACCCTTTTACCTTTTATACACCTTGGAACGTATGCATAGTAGGATAAATTCTAGGTGCAGACACTCTTTGTTTGAATCAATTAAAAAGTAAGTGATGGATTCTGTCCGATGCATGCTTTGAAATCCAATCTCCCTGGAAAGGAGAGACATATAACTTTGGACTATAGCTTGATGTGCTCTCCTGTTCTGCAGAATAAATCTTTGGGGGGGGGGGACCACTTGGACTTTCATGCTTGACTCTCTGGTCTCAGGCTGTAATCTGGCAGACCCCAGGGCTACAAAGACACATTTGTACAACATGATGAAGAGCTTTTCATGGAAGAAGAGGTTGATGCCTAATTCAGTGATACCACCAGGAACTAACCGCGGCAACCTAACCATTGTCTACCGGACAATAGTTAGACAAATCATTGGCAGCCAAGCCAGGTCTTTGAAGAATGGGCCAGATCAGAGTGGACAACATCCCATCCTTGAAGGAAGCAAACATGATTGCAGCCACCCATTCCAGCATGCTCCCCCTGGCATTCTTAATCAGCCAGGATGGGCAAGGGTTGAATGGATAAACTGCTGGTCAGCAATGGGCCAGTGCCCTGGAAGCCTCAGCTGGAGACACAGGCCCAAATTTGTTGAATCGGGGAGACTGAGGGAGTGCGGCACGAGCGATACTCAAGGATAGATTAGTGGAACCAGAGTCCAATTCGGCCCGGATGGCCTGTATTTTAGATTTAAAACGGGCTGCAAAAGATCCATTAGTGAGCTCACTAGGAGGAGGCCTCCTTTGACCAAGATTGGAGAGGTCCTGAACCACCCTGAACAACTCTGCTTGGCAGTTTGAGGCCTCACCAATTCTCAGGGAGGCATGAGATCTTTTAGCTTCCCTGATCACCCTGACATAGCGTAGCCCTATTACCTTCCATCCAATCCTTCCTCCAGCCTCCTCCTTTCTTGCTTCATTGCCTGCAACTCCGCCATAAACCACGGCGAAGGTCGGGATCAGCAATGGATGAGCACTTGGGGGTGATCCCGTCGAGAGCCCCAGTGGCATCCGCATACCATCTGCCCCACAAGGGCCCTCGGCAGCAACCATGTGATCAGCCCGACACCAGGCCGACTTGGGAGCTTCAACAGCTGCCGCCATGTCTTCACAGGGTGCCTCTGGCACTCCACCCCACAGAGTGCCTTTTTAACCTATATTTCTGCTTAAAAAGGACCCATGTTGGCTTACAACAATTTTAAAAAGTATTTTAAAACATTTTTAAATAAGTACTCGGCAGCCATTCATTAGCCCAAGCTGTAAGAATTAGGTTGGTTTGCTTAAACAGGCAGACTGAACAAAATCCTTAGTGTTTCCAGATTTTAGTCTTCCCTTTTCTGTATTATGCCTACTGCCTAGCATACAGAAACATCAGTACTTTAAATAATATAGTATTGAACAACTAGATGATATTTGGATATGAAGGACCCTTGAGACAAAATGGAGACAATGACAAAGGACTGTAGAAATAAAGAAGCAATTTTTCCATTTTTTTAGTACGATAGCTATCTGAAGATGAGAGCTTGATTCACTCAGTCTATAGAACTCTGCCTCTCAGTGGCTTTTCAGTTATCTCATAAATATAATTTCAGGGTTGCAGCTGCAGTACAATTTCTCATGTTTACTCTCTTCTTTGCTTGATTTGTTTGCAATGCATGGTTTTCTTCTCTCTTCTCAATTTCCTTTGAAAGATGCAGGGTACAAACAATATAATGGGCACCTCAGTTTATGTGTGTTTGGGTTCATGTTTTCCTGGCAAGTAGTTCAGAGAAAACACTTTCCGTGTTGACAAAATAACAAATGAACCATTGTGTTGTCTTCTCCAATACGTTTGGCAGGATATATTTTCTGAGTCCATTCCGATGAGGAAATTGGAGGAAGCTGTTGATGTGGCAGGAATATTTATTTACTTCACATCCTTGCTCTGAGGAGGTCATGATCAAGTACTTCCCCATATGTTACTCCATCCAATTCACCCTTACACCACTTCTTTGCAATAGGCTAGGCTTAGGTAAGAAAAATGAAGTAGAAATTGAAGTAAAGAAAATAAGAGTCATTTTGTCTGTCAATTTAGTATTTTCTGACATAAACAGAAGGGGGATAAGTAAGGAAATGCCGATATGTAATGGGGGCCAAGAAAGTGAAAGAGCTTGGAAGGAACTCAGTGGACTCAGTCAAGATTTGATCAGCATTAAACCCAAAATAGCAGATGCAATAGACACTTGCGATTTTGTGGATTGTAAAAACACTTCTTCAGATACAAGTAATTCATGGAATCTTGTGGTGAAATCAATCTGTTAATCCTAAAGATGCCATGATATTTGACATGTTAGTATTGTTTCAGTTACACATGCTAAGACAGATTGACACTAGAGATGGGCACGACTTAGCGGTATTTTCGTTTTCGTTTTCGCTTTTCATTTTCGTTATGGAAACGAAACGAAAACAAAAATCGGCACCAACCTGGACCGAAAACGGAAACGAAACAACTAATTTCGAGCCAATTTTCGTTTTTCGTTACTGGAAAAGCACTCAATTGAGCTGAATGGGGAGAAACGAAAAATTTTTCGTTTTCGTTTTGTTTTTTCGTTTTTGTTACGTAACGAAACGAAAACGAAAAATTTTGAAATTAGCCCACGAAAACGGAAACGAAACGACTCAGACCCTAGCCGAAAACAAAAACGAAAATGAAACTTTTTTTCTGAGTCGTGCCCATCTCTAATTGACACATCTCCCTTTTTGAGAGAAGAGTCCATGCCTCATCACTGTGTTTAAGAGGAATTTGGCTGATTTTTATTCTCTTCATCCCATTGATAATCCCACTCTTCTACAGTCATTTGCCTCTTCCTCTCTGCTCACCACGCCATCAAAGGGGAGAGGGATATGATAGGAGGAAGAGAAGAGACATCCTGGTCTCATTTCTAGGTTCTTGTGTCTCTTAGTTAATAAATGACGAATGTATCAACTGTATGAATGTATCAATTTAATCTGGGGTTAATCTGATGAGTGTATCAACTGTATGATTGTATCAATTTAATCTGGGGTGAGTGGGCTGGCCAGATTCAGCTTGAGATCACCAGATGTAAGGTTGTCCAGAAAGCATTTAAACATTATCACCATTGTCTGTTTGGCCATTTCAATTGGTTTCTTCATCAGGCTCAACTGGGCACATGTATACTTACATTATACAGCTATAGCAGTTTGACATGGCTAGACTAACTGCCATGGCTTTATCCTATGGAATCATAGGACTTTGGAGCTAGAAATTTAGGATTTTCTTCTAAAGAGTTGTAGTGGAATCTCCTGAATTAAAGCAGATATTTCTAAGTACCTCACGAAAGGTACACAGATCCATGAGTCTATGAGATGGACCCAAACTATTCAAACAGTATCACACTGTATATTGCCATTAAAATCATAGGAGCATAAAATTTAGAGATTCCTTTTAAATATCCAAAACAATAGAACCTCCCCACCCTCCTTTTTCTTGCATTCATGCATTGCTGGAAAGTTGTGCTAAGAATATCTTCCATAAGTCTCCTTATATGCTTCTTCTTCTTCTTCTTCTTCTTCTTCTTCTTCTTCTTCTTCTTCTTCTTCTTCTTCTTCTTCTTCTTCTTCTTCTTCTTCTTCTTCTTCTTCTTCTTCTTCTTCTTCTTCTGTGTATGCAGCTGAAGACATTTCTCTTTGGCCCAAATGGTTCTGTATTGAGTTTCAAGCCTGGGGCAATTTTCCCCCTCCCCGTCTTTAAATGGTGTACAATGTTTTTGCTTGGACCAGTCCGGTACATCAGCAAGAAACCAGACCTTTGGCTTCATGTTAAGTTCAGCAACAGGACCTGAGTTTTCCCTGAAAGCATCTGTAGCAAAATCTTGAAAACAGCCTGGAGCATTTTAATTATTTTACCAACATTACATGGAATGGGAAAAGGTGGCTATGATATTAAAGGGCAAAAGATCAAAATATTGTTTTGTTTGGTTTTGTTTGGTTTGGTGTTTCCGGCAATCTCTTTGTTATCCTTTTTCTGCTATATGAGAAATAAATAACACATGGGTCTCCTTCTGTGACAATATCCCCAAGAGACCAGACTAGCAGAATCTCTGCTGGGTTTTGTTTTAAGCCACAATTATTCCTGACATGGAGGTCATGGTTATATTATTAGCAGCTAAATGGAAAGCTCATGTAGTTATTTCTGTATAACCTATGCATTTTGGATTTTCAAGACCACACAAGAATTGCACTTGACACAGTCCTTCATATGCCAAGACTACGTCTTTAAATGGTCCTCCACACAGAAACCAAATGAAAATCAAGCGCTTTGACACTAGTCTTTTTCCAAACAACAGACCAACTTTCTACATGTAGAGCTATGTTTTTTAAAAAGTTATAGAAGTGTGCAGACTATTAGTTATTATTTAATTCAGACACATTGCTGATGATGGGCATTGGGACAAGCCTAAAACAGAGATTTATTTATCAATTTATTTACACAATTTTTAGCCGTCTCATTACCAGTGGTCTTTGGGCGGCATACAATAATATATAAAAACAATAAAACATGTTAAAAACCATCACAAAAAGCAGCAGTTAAAACAAACAATAAATAATAAAATCCTGCTATCCACGCGTCCAGCTAAAAGAACATTGAAGTAATTAAAATACAGTGGACCCTCGAAAAATAAGTGGTTTGTTTAACAGAAAATCTGCTTAAAGGAAAAAATTTCCCAAGGTAGGGGGAAATTGTTTAACAGAATTGCCTATGGGGCAAATCCGTACAACAGAAAAATGGTCATGATTAGGGATTAATCTGTTTTCAGTGCATTTGTACAAAGGAAATTTTGCTTAACAAAATTTCATTTGGAATGAATTAATTCTTTTATACAAGGTACCACTGTACTGGCTAAACTGGAAGGTCTTCGCCTGGCACCAAAAGGCCAAAAGTGTTGACATCAGGCAGATTTCTGTCATCTGAGATATGTTATCTCTGCTTCTAAAACTTAGACTTTCCTTTCATCCCCTCTCCTCTTCAGCCCTACAGATTTTTAGAATCTGAAAACCCACTACAGAAAGTTTTTCATCCCTCTGGAGGAGATTTTGAGACAACTCAGGGGGACCAAATGATCAGCCTCTCCCAGTTTCAAAGATGAAAGCAGTACCAAAAGGAAATGTAGTTCTGTCCTCATAACTACCCTTTTGGATCTTGCTGAAAGCCATGTGCTCAAATGTCCATGCTCTATGATGCAGAATACTGCAGGCTTAATCCAAAACCTCTCTAGAAGCCTTTTCACACAACCCCTAAGATCCGGTGGCCACTTAAATTCGGACCAGAGTTCTTGGGAGTTCGTTGCTCTTCCTGTGTTCCCACCCCTCCGCACTTCACACGACCCCTAAGATCCGCTGGCCACTTAAATTCAGACCAGAGATCTTGCGGGTTCGTTGCTCTTCCTGTGTTCCCACCCCTCCGCACTTCACACGACCCCTAAGATCCGCTGGCCACTTAAATTCGGACCAGAGATCTTGGGGGTTCATTGCTCTTCCTGTGTTCCCACCCCTCCGCACTTCACATGACCCCTAAGATCCGCTGGCCACTTAAATTCGGACCAGAGATCTTGGGGGTTTGTTGCTCTTCCTGTGTTCCCCTCCGCACTCCTAGCTTCTGTCTGCGTGAGGGGAGGGAGAAAAGAATGCAGGCTCACCTCCATCTGCCGGTCGAAGCCGCCCCGAGCCCCATCGTTGTCCTGATTCCTGTCTCTTAAAGGGGCGGGGGGCAAAAAAACAACAAACAGAAGCAAGGAAAGCCCGGCACTCACTAGGTTGCATCCGTATCAGGGATTTTCACCCCCGGAGAGCAGGTACCTGAAAAGTGCGCTGGGACGCGCTTAGGTGGGCGTGGTCGCACTTAATATTCTGTAAACTCCGGAGCTGGTGGGGAAACAATTTTAAGCTTCGGAGCTGGGAGCCATTGCTGCGGAGATTACGGGTCATGTGAAAAGGCCCTAGGTGTATCTGAAAGATGTTCTGTTTGAAATAGTTGAGTGGCTGATAGTCAATGTAGAAAAGGAAGAAGGAGAACGTCTGGCCCACGTAATAATTATCATGTACCGCCATGTCACTTCTGACTTACGGTGACCTTTTTCAGGTTTTCCCAGCTAGAGAATACCAAGTGGCTTGCTATACCCTTCCTTTGGCGTTGCCACTATGTAACTTGTTCAAGGCTACACAGGCTGGCTTTACTTGCAGGAGACACAGCTGGGACTCACTCCCAACCTCAGGCTCTGCAGCCAGATATCTGAACCACTGAGCTATCCAAATTCAGCCCACCCACTTAATGTATACAGCATTCACACTGTCTGCCAAAGTCATTTCCCATTTGTGGAGTTCCAATGCCCTAATCCCGGCATGTTCAAAGTCAGGTCCGGGGGACAAATGTGGCTCATCTTCAAATTGTGAGCAACTCACAGCCTCTTCTCCCCACCGGCTCAGCCAGTCATGCATCCCCGCCAGCTGGCCCCTCTTCATACCGGATGGAGGTGTCAGCTTGCAGTTTTACGTTTGTCTGCCCTTCCTGCCTCTGTCCACCCCCCAGCCACCTCCCCAGACTACCCACCCTGGCTCCGTTGCTTCAGCGTCCTCCCTGCCTCCTTGCATGTTATAGAGACTTGTCCAAGGTCTGGCCCAGGGGCCAAATGTGGCTGAATGGTCGGCCCCCACGCATGTTCACCCGAACAAATCTGGCCCTCCTTGCAAAAAGTTTGGACACCCCTGCCCTAATCAGTCTTCAGCAATAACAGTAGGAATCCTTCTGAGGGCAGAGGAGATTCTACAATGTTATTCCTGATCAGTGAATGGAGATAGTGGGGCCAGGGGCAGGGCACAGGAGGTGACCAGTCATGTGGTGGATGAGATGGTTGCCTTGAGTGGGGTGCCTCTGTCGTTTGTGGAGTCCTTAGGGTTCCAGCACCTCATCAAACACCTGGCCCGCTGGTACGAGCCTCCATCCAGGAGAACCCTGAGCCATAGGGTGATACCCTCCCTGCATGAGTCAGTCAGGGAGATGATCTGTGACCAGCTCATGCAGGCCACAGGTCAGATGGTCCACTTTATATGCAATATATGATTTGGAGGCCACCATGCTTACTTGTCCGTCAGGGCTCACTGGTGGCAGCCGGAGGATGTGTGTGGTGGTGTTGTGGCATCACAGGTGGGGCCACAGAGGGAGGCCCCTAGCCAGGCTAAAGGTCACACAGGTTTTTCTGCTGCAGGCACAGAGCCTGGATGACTCAGTGAAAGACAGAAACATTTCAGAGGAGCTTGAGGGAGTGGGGCTTGGCACCTAAGGGGGAGGAGAATTGTGACTATATGGTTATGGACACAGGTCACACTGAACGCTGCAGGCTTGAAGGGAATAGTGCGCATGGCCCACAAGCCACACCTGGTTGTGCGCAATGCCCTGGGGCTGGGGAGCCAGGTGAGGGAGACCCAGGGCCGACGCGTCCATTAAGGCGAACTATGCAGTTGCCTAGGGTGCCAAAATGGACAGGGGGCGCTGGCCAGCCTGCTACCCCCCACCGCTGCCCCCCCACCGCCGGCCACCACAGCCCTATTAAATCTCCTTGTTTATGCTACATAAACATCTTCTAAATTATGGCCAACTAGTGGCATCTGACACACATGCCATCTATTTTCTGTTTAGTTAAAACCCTGTCCTGAATGGAAGGCAGTGTATCTTTATAGTGTAACCAGCTGCTAATACTCATTTAAGCCTCCAAAAGAAGAATTTGGTGAGATTTAAGTGCTGATTGGCCTTTTATGACCTTTTCTATGCAGCAGGGTTAAATGACATGATTTAGAGATTATTCATTTCCAATTGTGTTCCACTCCTAAAAAATAAACACTGGTTAATATCACACTTATTTCTGTGTCTATTTGTAGCACCATGCACTTTCCTTATGCTTAATAAAAATGATGAGGGTAACAGCAAACTAGGGTCTTTTCAGAATTACAGTGGTACCTCGACTTACGAATTTAATCTGTTCCGAATGCATGCTCTTAAATCGAACTACTCTTAAATTAAAAAATAAGTTAAAAATTTTAAAATGAAAATAAATAGTTGTAAGTCGAGCAGACCATATCTAAAATTTGTAACGCCAACAGTTTTCTGCTCTTAAGTCAAGCTGCTCTTAAGTCGGGATACTACTGTATTCTTTTCTTGATTATATATGTGCTTATCTTGGCTAAATAGGATCTAATCCAGTCATTAGTCCCAGTCAGAATGGACTGAATGAATCAATATAATTTATGTATATGTTAATTTACCAGGTTGCTATTGTTTTAGTGCAGTGATGGCGAACCTATGGCACGGGTGCCAAAGGTGGCACTTGGAGCCCTTTCTGTGGGCACCCAACATCGCCCCTTCATAGCCACTGTATACAGGTTAAATTACTGTACTGGCACTTTGCAAAAAAATTAGTGGGTTTTGAACTGCACTTTGGGCACTCGGTCTCTAAAAGGTTTGCCATCACTGTTTTAGTAGGTCTACATTAGCTAGAGCAAACTGCTGGTTTTAGGCTATAATCATATTCATCTTGGGAACTTCAACATTTGGATGATCCAGCCCACGTTTTGAAGATGGGAGGTGTTTGTCCTGTTAAATTTATCTGCTGTGCCTCTCTTTCACCACACTTGCTACCAAGGCTATGCATAATTTCTAGGTCACCACATCACATAATCATTTCATGTGACTACATAGTCATAACTTCGTGCCCCACATCCTTTGGGCTGGTTGGATTGTGGCTGATAAGCGTATTTGCGCATAAGAACTTCTCAGCTGAATCTAACAACCAAGATGAAAAGGAGGACATATGGTTTTCAGTGCAAGAACTAATTCCTGATAAGCGTATTTGCACATAAGAACTACTCAGCTTAATCTAATAACCAAGATGAAAAGAAGGACATGAGGTTTTTAGTGCAAGAATTACTTGCATACACGTTTATATCCATTTTAAATTGATGGACTGAAACATGCTTCACATTATGTTGCATTTGAGGCCAACAGGAGATGCACATGCATTCAAAGTCATGTCAGGAGCACAGGTATGATGCCACATGTAACGTCCCATACACCATGAGACTTCCTTCTGCAACCTCAAGGTTCTCCCAATCATGTGGAGCTGGATTTGAACACCACAGGTGGGAAGAGGAGCAGCTGACCTACTGTTAGATAGGCATGTAGATATCATGCAGTCTTACCTGCTACTTCCATTGAAAATTCTTTCATTTAATGTGGAGTGATACAGAACAGTTGCTTTAAAAATTTCCTGTCACATATACAAGTGAGCTAAAGGGTGTACCTCTTCATTTGTAAATCTTAACGCCCTAGTCTGGCAAATGCTGTCCTGAATGAAACAAATAGCGGGTTATTTAAGAATAACTGTCCTCTCTCGTACAGGAGACATATACAAATGATCCCCAAGACATGTTGAGCTATGCATGTAGTGGTAGAGAGCACAGACTTAATGACCACTCACCTGCATCTAACAGTCATTTTGTGGACAGAAGGGTCTACATGCATGTACCCAATCATACACATGCATGTTGAAGTTTCCAAACAAACAAATCTTTCCGTGTATTTCCCTATGTACAGATCATATGCTGAGATGTGTGCTTACTGGATTTCAGTGAATGTAGATCTCTGTACAGATAGGTTTTCGAATGAATGGAAACTGGACCCAGCATGTAAACGGTGAGTGCAATTCCATTCTTTCGTGCATATTTACTTGCACTTGTTTTGGTACTCTCCCTATAAGGCTTTTGTCTTTGGCAGCATGAGGTTGAATGCTAACACTCTGATCCTAGCTACCTGTACTTCAAGCATCATAGAAGTGGAAGTTGCAAAAATTAGCACTTCAAACACCATGGTAGGCTGATTCCAATTACCAATGAAAGGACTTTTTATTACTTGTTTATTTTGCAGAATAAGTACACATGGGTTAATATCAAAATAATTACTGGGGTATGTTAGCATTTATAATATATCCTATTAGTTACATATCACTGACATTATCTGCCTTCCTCATCGGCCTGATATAGCTCACTGCTTCCCTCTGTCTTATGCTTAGGCTTTTCTCTTTGCTATCTCATCTATAACCTTTCTCATGTCATCCTGTTTTTGTTTTCCTTAATTCTTTTCACAGCACATTCATCACATTCCCTTCCTTATTGAACAGAACTGTTAATTATGAAGAGAGGCTTTCCAAAGAGGGCTGTTCACGTTGCATGCATGTTTATTGATTATGCGTATCTGTGTTGATGGCGTGTTTTTGTTTTTCCCACCTGACGAGGTCCTTATTGTGTTCTTTATTGTCCTTTGTTGTGTCCTTATTGTCCTTCCGTTGCTTGAATCAAGCAAAAGACAGATATGAATGCAGTTCCAAAATACCCTCTTCAGACTGGCATGAAATCCAGTGAAACAACCAAAACCATAGCAGATAGAAAACCTTCCTGAACGCTTCTGTCTTACACTAATTCCCACTTCTGAGAGATGAGCCATTTCAAATGGCCTTGCACAACTCATGGAAGAAGCTTGGCCACTTATAGATCTCTAAGCAGAATGTTTTTTTTTCTGGTGATAGACAGGATTGTGAAGCTGAGGACATGTTGGATTCCAGAGAAACAGAAAAGGAAAAAAAATGATAGGTAGACCCTACTTCACAACCACATGTGTGCATGTCCTGTGGAGAATCATTTCTTTATTCAACTGGGCTGCATATCCTTCCCTGAACCATAAAAAGTATATCGTAACAAAAGAACCAAATATTCCACAAAGAAGCTGATACACAGATAATGGACCCAATTTGTACAAGCCATCCTTCTCAAAAATGTCTTCAAAGACACAGCCTATGTGAGAGAAAGGATAAACATGATGCTGTGGCACACATTTATGTTTTCCTTTGACATAGAATCCGATTGCTTCCTTTTTTTTTTTCTTAAGTACTTGACAGAATGTTTGAATCTGTGCTGAAACAGGATGGAAAGATTTCAAAATGTTTGCTTGTTTCCTTAAATGAATATGGGGGGAAGTAACGCTAAGAGATTCTGCTCCCCAGACACTGGGCTTCAGGTTCTCAGAAATCTGACGTCGAATCCCAGCCAGCTCAACCAAGTTTGTGGAGCTAAGTTTGGTACTGGCTTTTTGCCCCTGGCAATCTTTTCGTATTCATCAACTCTCTCACATCCACATGCAGCATGGTCCTTTCTATACTGGGAATAGCTGTACATACATAATTGTCTCAGTACAGATCAGTTCTCATTTCCACTGGCTTATTATCTAAAATAAAAATAAAAATAAAAATACAAATAACCCTCTTAAATTTACTAATTTCTTCATGAAATCAACAGAAGCGTGTAAGACTGAAGGAGTTTTGACTGTGACAAAAATCAATCCATTCATGTTTTTAATTTGAAAAGCAGTGGGAATCTGGATTTAATCCCACCCCCATGTGAGATAAATGGAAAATGCACAGCAGAGATGCAACTATTTCCTCTGATGAAGTGAGAGGAAATGTCTGAAATACCAAAAAGGTGAAGAACATTGCTTTATCTGCTCTTTTATTTTGCATTTCTAGAGAACAAGTCCAAACACAGGCATTTTAGATGTTTCTTCTGGAGGGGATCTGAAAAGTAACACATGGCTTTGAAAAGCAGCTTGATTTATGGCTTCTGGGGTTTCTTAAATTCCTTAGACACTTATTTTTATGGATTTATTATTAGCCTTTCCTGGATAAAGTTTCAGAACAAATAAGGCAAAATCCTCGGCCACTTATTTCAAGCCACCATTAAAAGCAACCTTGACCTACAGAGCAGTGTTGTACAGCCTTGGTACTTTGCTGGAGTCTTTAGAAGAATGCTTTGTTTTGATAAATTAATGTGTGGTGTTTTTTTGTCTTCTTGCTATGTACTCCTTGCAGAACTGATGGAAAATGGGGGTACACTGCATTGCCAGTTCTTTTACTCCAGTATGTTCTGTGTTCCTTTGCATCCTTGTTAGGCGATGCTGTATTTGTCACCCAAATCACCTATTATACGTTGGGCTGTGGGGTTGGGGGTGGGGGGAGATACTGTATGTTATATAGGCATGTGCATGAGGATGAGGGTGGGTGGGAAATTGCAGCATAATGAGCTTTCCATCCCAGCATGCATTGCAAATGCTAAGCTCCAGCAAATGCTGAGCACTACCCACTCATTCCTGGCAAGGTGCCAGAGCTGTTTCTGACTCCTTTGATCCCCTGCAGAGAGCAAATGCAAACAGACAAACCACCTTCCCCAAGCATGTCACACATTGTGGCACAAGCCAGGGAAGGACAGGGTGATATGGCTCCTAGCTTTGAAAACTAAAGCATCCTCATTGAGAAGGATTATCAAGGCCTCAGGAAAGATGGCAACCATTTCCCTCTCAGCCTTTCTCCATCTCAGTTTAAAAGGCATGTCAATATTGTGGGAATGTTTTGGCAGCAAGGGTTCTGGTTGAGAAGGGAGACAGAGTGCTTTAGAACACAGACCCAGTGTGTTTACTCAAAGGAACTCAACTTCAACATAGATATGCAAAGAATCATAAAATCATAAGAGTTGGAAGAGACCTCGACGGCCATCCAAGTCCAACCCCCTGCCATGCAGGAACCCCCATCACAGGACTCTCGACAGATGGCAATCCAACCTCTGCTTAAAAACCTCCAAAGAAGGAGACTCCACCACCCTCCGTGGCAGCTTATTCCACTGCCGAACAGCTCTAACCATCATGAAATCCTTCCCAATGTTTAAATGGAATCTCTTTTCCTGTAGTTTGAGACCATTGCCCCACATCCTAGTCTCTGAAGCCATGGGAAACAAGCCAGTCCCCTCTTCAATGTGACATCCTTTCAAATATTTAAACATAGCCATCATAGCCTTTCTCAGCCTTCTTTGGGCGTTTATACACGACCCCTAAGCTCCGCTGCAAATGGCTCCCAGTTCCGGAGCTTAGAAATGTTTCCCCACCAGCTCCGGAGTTTAGAGAAAATTAAGTGCGACCACGCCCCCATAAGCGCGACCCAGCACACCTTTCATGTACCTGCTCTCAGCAGGTGAAAATTCCTTGATGTGGATAAGAGTGCCGGGCTCTCCTCGCTTGTCTGTTGTTTTTTGCCTCCCGCCCCTTGAGAAGGAACCAGGAAGTAACGGGGCTCGTGGCAAATTCGACTGCACTGGCAGGTTAGTAAAGGCTTCTTTTGTCCTTTTTTTCCCTCCCTCCCCTCACGCAGACAGGAGCAGGAAGTGCTGAGGGCTGGGGATGCAGGAACAGAAACAAACCCCCAAGATCTCTGGTCCGAATTTAAGGGACCAGCGGATCTTAGGGGTCGTGTGAAAAGGCCCTTTTTGTAAGGCTAAACATTCCCAGCTCCCTAAGCCGTTCCTCTAGCCACTACCTAAGCAGTGTCCTGTAGGGATGAACACCTTATGAAAAACATCATGCTGTTTTGTCCTTTTGTCAAAAATCAGCTGGGTTTTGGAACAGCCTTCCACCGCGGGTTGATTGTGGTGTTTTTTATCCCAACCCAGCATAGAGGGGAAGCTTTTCCCCTGGTTTGCTGGGTCTGGGCAGGGTTCCTATATGATTGCATTGAAAGCCAACTAATCCATTCCCCCTGTCTTTTTTCCCCTTTTTTCCAACCTCTGGAATGGATTGATTGGTTTTCAGTGCATTCCTATGGGAAGCCGCATTTTGACTTCTGAAAACGCACTCGGGATGGATTAATTTCATAAGTCGAGGTACACCTGCTAATATTCATGCCCTATTCGTATGTGGTTCCCATAGGAGATCTAGTGTGCTGTATTGGATAGAGTGACAGACCAGGGCTATGGAGATCTGGAACTGACTGAGGGGAGGGTGTAACTGATGTAAGTGTTCTGCTTCTTATATATACTGCCCCATAGCGCTTCAAGCACTCTCTGGGTGGTTTACAATGTAATTATGAAGGCTACACATTCCCCCCCCCCCAGCAAGTTGGGTATTCATTTTACCGACCTTGGAAAGATAGAAGGCTGAGTCAACCATGAACCGGCTACCTGGGATTGAACCCTGGGTCATGAGCACAGTTTTAGCTGCAGTACAGCTATTTAAGCACTGCACCACCAACCCATTTCTTAAATATCTCCCTTAACCTGAAAGCCCTATTAGGGCCATTATAAGTCTTTTCCTACTTGATGGCACAGAACTCACACATGTCCATATGTGGTCCCAAAGCATAACTTGCACATACCTAATAATTGCTTTGCAACTATACAGTAGCTTTAGCCTGTTACTTTACAGTTCACCAATTATTATATAGACACCTACTAATAAGCTTGCTGTAAAAGCTGTACGGGAATTGTAAAGTTCATCTTAATTGATTTGCACAAGAGCTGAGAGTCTGCAAGGACATCTCCTCTACTTTCTGAGTTTTCATTAGACCAATCTGCTGCAGAGCTAAGCTAGTCCAGCCTTAGAAACAGGGATGTGTGGACAGAACATATTTGCAAGCATGAAAAAGAGACTGTGTTTACACCAAACCAATATTATATTTTGACGGAGAACAAGATTGACTTAGAAGATGGAATGGCCCTTTAAATATCATAATTATGTGCTGGCACCTTCACCTGGCCTAGAAAACAAACTCATTCTCTTACTTGGTTGAAGAAGAAAAGAAAAGATTTCCTTCTCTTTACTCATTGTAAATTGTAGGAGAAGAAATTATACAGTAAGTTCACCTGGCATGTCATTAAACTCTCTAGTTAGCATTTCTTTTTCCAAAGCTAGGCAGAGAAGCTAGCATTACAGATTCTGTTTTCCCACTCCAAAGGATAAAGAGGATATTGTTGTAACAGAATTAGCGTACAAGTGGCTTTCCCTTACTTAGGTCATTGATCAGAACACTGAAAAAGAAGGGAAGGATGCAGGCAGATCTTTTATAAGCGCCACTCAGTTTCTGTGTGATGCACATTGCTCTTGCCAGTTTCCCTAAACTCTAGGATTATGGTTCTCAATCTGAAGTGACTGAGGTGTCCTTGGACAACTCCCAGAATTCCTGGCCAGCACAGCTGATGGGGAAGGCTTCTGGGAACTGCAGTCCAGGAACACCTGGGTTACTCAAAGTTGGTAACCACTGCTGTATGAGCATGTCGCTAGTGAAGAATTGGTTTTGCTTTAGTATAGTGTTGGTGAATCTATGGCATGGGTGCCAAAGGTGGCACATGGAGCCCTTTCTGAGGGCACACAACATCACCCCCTCACAGCCATGGCACTGCCCTCTCCACTCGGAGCATGCCACTGTACTCCATGAAGAGAGCCAGGCAAAAGAGAGGCAGCAAATGCTGGGCTCCTTTGTAGCCCCACTTTACTCTCCAGCCATGCCCACTCTGGGCATCCCAAAAGCGGCAAGGATGGAGACTAAACTTGGACTATGAAATAGCCCACAAACTGCTGCCTCCCCTTCACCCACCTCAAGACCACCAAAAACAGCTTTGTGCAGAGAGCCAGCCAAAGGGGAGGCAGTGGTTTGTGGGCTCCTTTGTAGTCCCAGATTACGAACCATGCATGCCACTTTTGGGATACCCAGAGTGGCATGTCTGGAGAGTAAAGTGGGGCTATAAATGAGTCCACAAGCCGCCAACATGCCTCCCCGGCGAGGGTACTGTGGCCGTGGGAAATTCAAAAGCCTACTCTTTATTTCTTGCTTTCCCGAAGGGTGATACCTCTCAGGAAAGCGAGGACCGAATAGCAAAATAGAGATGGGAACGAAAGATTTTTTAATTTTGTTAATCGTCATTTGTTTTGTTACGGAATGAAACGAATAGACCCATCAAAGAAAAATGGCCCACAGGTCAGCTGTCAGAGCGAGTAAAAAATAAATAAAAAACACTCTGACCCGGCCCTCAGGCCAGCTGCTCAGCTCAAGTTAAAAAAATATTTAAAAATGAATAACGTACAAAATGAAGAAAACTTTATTTTCAAAAAATGGTTTCTAATAACAAAGAAAACAAAAAATGAAATGCCATTTTGGCATTTTGTGCCCATCTCTATTCCAAAATCTTGCCTTCCCAGCTAACTTGGAGATTCCACTCTGCTTTACTGCTATTTAGTGAAAAACACAGACCTACGTTTTTAAAGGGTTTTGTTTCAGCTGATTATTTGTTAAGTCATACAAGGAAGGGTCTTATAATGCAGAGGTGATGGACTCAAGGGAGACCCCAGACTGTCAAGGCAATCTGCAAAACGAAGCTTGGAAAGAGGCTGATGCTGCAGAAGCATACAGTTTTTGCTTTTGTTCTAGGTATTCAGTCTAAGCAGATGGTGTTAGACGGTTGCTGTATTATGATACAGCTGTTTCCCTTCTTGCTCTGATAATGTATGGGATCCAAAATAAACTCCCCTGAGGGATGCTCAGATCAACAAGAAGTCTTGCATGTGCATCTCTCTACTTGTTTACATGCAGAAACTCACTCTCCCCGCCATCGCGAGTGGGGCAATATATATCACCCCACTAGCAATGGCGGGGAGAGCAGGTTTCAAACGGACAGAGATGAGCTGTCCTGGCTCTGTCTGTTTGAAATCCACTCTTCCCGCCATCACACCTAACTCGCTGCACCAGATGGGGGGGTCTGCAAAGGGCTCCAGCCAAGCAGCCATCACCTTGAGCCCTTTGCAGGTAGTCCAGCCACTGCTGCAGATCCCTGGGACGGGCGCATGCACACAGGGCTCAGGCGCATGCACGGATAGGGTTAAAAGTAGCCAGGCTTGGCAAGATTCCTAGAGAGGAAGGAAATAGGGGAGAGGCGAAATTGGTCCTCCTATTTTTGCTCCTCCTTCCCCTGCCCTCCCCACCCCATCCACCCTATCGTAAGTCGGGGAATTAAGGCAGTATTTATGGATTTCCGCTTGGTTGTTCAAAAGCTCATAAACTGTCAGGGTACCTCTCTCTCTCTCTCTCTCTCTCTCTCTCTCTCTGTGTGTGTGTGTGTGTGTGTAGCAGAGTGCTGTCCTTTTATGAGACTCACAATGTTTATAGAACTTTTTTCTTGCTTCCAGTGTTTTCAGTTAGAAGGCAATTTTATAAATAGAGAGAGAGTTAAACAGTGCTAGAGCAACTAAGGATGGCAGAAGCTGAAATGTTTTGGTAAAATACCTCTGCTTCTTGGTTATTTCTATAAGTGTATATACAGTAACCCCCCCCCCCGTGTGTGTCTGTGTGTAAAAGATAAGGGGTGGGGGAGTCCTTCTTGTCCAATATATGTATGTGTCAGTTCTTCCTGTCCAATTTAAAAACAAAATTGGAAGATGAGGCAGCAGCAATGAATAAGGACCAGCACCTGGGCCAGTGAGGGGACACTCAATACACTGTCTGTCAGTTAATTTGTAGGAGTTCAGCCAGGACTCTTTGGCCTCCCCCAGCAGAAAATACCTCATGTTGAACCTAGGAGGGTTTACATACAAAACTCTCCTCACTATGTGGAGGTTCCCTAGTTCATCTCCTTTACACACAACTAACTTCCACTTGTCATTATTGGAGTAGAAAACAAGCCAACAGGAGCTGTGCACCATTTTGAAGCTCACACAATGTAGCTAAAAAGCTTCCCTGGATAGTCAGCATGGTGTAGAATCAACCAGTGCTGAAGAACCAACAGCAGAAAGCTATGTGTGCTCTGAAGTAATGTTCTTCTGGGAGAAATGAAAGGTCAGATGCCTGCTGCACAAATGTCACACTAAATTCCTAGATATATTGACTATATCTTCTTATTTGAAGCTAAACTGATTGGCCACAACATTAAAAGTGCCTGCCTAATATTATGTTGGCCCTCCTCATGCTGCCAAAACAGCCCTGATGTGTTAAGGCATGGAGTTCACAAGACCTCTGATTATAGAGATGGGCACAACTCAAAAAAAAAAAATGGTGTTTCGTTTGTCGTTTGGTCGTTTAGGGGTCCGTTTCGGTTCGTTTTCGTGAGTTTTTTTGCAAAAAAAATGTTTTCGTTTTGTTATGCAACGAAACGAAAAACCAAAAATGAAAACAAAAAATTGCTGTTTTGTTACCATTTAGCACAATTCAATGTATTAACTGTAACGAAAACGAAGCGGTCGACAAATTTTTTCATGTTTCGGGTCGTTTTGTTTCATTTTGGAGTCAAAATTCGTTTTTCATTTCGTTACATAACGAAACAAAAAAATGAAAACAAAAATGAAAAATCGCTCGTTTCGTGCCCATCTCTACCTCTGAACATGTTCCATGATATCTGGCACCAAGACATCCACACAGTAAATCCTTTAACAACTTCCTAATCTAGGCTTAGGTTTCCCTTTCATGTCTTGGATCTTCTGGAAGAGATCTCTTGTTTCCTCTCTTGTGTCGGTCTCTGATTCTTTACATTGGTTATTGCAATAGTTCTGTTTGTCTCTAATTAACAGTTGTAGAAAAACTGTACTCTCTATCACCTTGTACTTTTTCTTTTCAAATTTAAGTGGTGAAATGGCAATGACAATTTGTGTGGCTCATATGGAAGAAAGGCCTGAACTGAAAGGCTTAATGGCTTCACATAAGACAAACTTCACTTAGCTTCCTGTTTGAAAAGGAAGCTCCCAACAAGCATAAAAAGAATGCAAGGACACTCCTCTCCTGGAGATCCATCTAGTCTTAATAACATTTTCAAATCTGGTACTTAGTTAGGATACTTAATAACAACACTGAATATTCAGTTTTCTTATAAGAACAAAAGTTATGGCTATGTTTACAGGAAAACAAGTGTCTCTCAGTCTTGTTCTACAACATCCATTTGCTATGTACAATTGTGATGTACAACCATAAGGTTGCTACACACAATTGGGCCTTCTCGGTGGCCAGCCTGGAACAAATTGCCTAGCGAGATCCACCAAGCTCCATCCCTGGCTCTTAAAAGAAGCATTCGGTGATCACTAATGTTTGCCCTATGTTCCCCCATGAATTGATGTTGGTTTCCTCATTACTTGGTTTTGTGCCTCTTGTTGGGTTATTTATTTGTTTGTTTTCTTTATTGCATTATTGGTTAGATTTTTATTTCTTGTGTTGGTTTTAATTGCATATGTGTTGTTTTCTACGTAAACCGCCCAGAGTTCCCATTGGGAAAATTGGTTACAGTATAGAAATATAAAAATAAATACAGTGGAACCTTGACTTACGTCATTAATCCGTTCCAGAGGTTTAGACATAAGTCAAACATGCCTTAAGTCAAATGAACTTTTCCCATAGAAAGTAATGAGAAAATGGATTAATCCGTTCCAGATTATGAAAAAGACCCCCGAAAACAGCAATTTAATACAAATTTGACTGGGACAGGAGATTCCTTCTGGGGATGTAAATGAAATGTCTCTTCAAAGAGAGGAGGTAGTGGAATTATTGTCCACAAGTTATACACCTCTACTTTTTAAGGTTCATAGCAACAATGTCTAACACTTAAGTTTTACTGATTTTTAACCTGACGTTCCAAGTTCTGAACAACCCTATGGTTACCATTAGAGTCCCATAACTGTACAGCTCCCCAACTAAAATGCTTCCATTGTGGACCAGAATTGTGCAGCCAGATTTTTTATAAGACTGAGCTGACTGTCTAACCAGCGAGACCAGCCCCGAGCTCCCGGCCCTTCTTCTCCTCTGGCGGCAACAGCGGCTTCGGTGAGGTCATCACCGAAGCCGCCGCTGCCAGAGGAGAGGAAGAAGGCAGGAGCAGTTTGGAGGCAGCAGCCACGATGCTGGGTCGTGGCTGCCGCCCGATTCCGGTGCCTTGCACCGGGGATCCGAGCTGTAAGTCAAAGCCTGCGACTCAAGTCAAACAGGCCCCTACTTGCTGCAAGTCAAATATGCTGCAAGTCAAGCAGCATGTAAGTCGTTTCACTGTAAATAATATGCATCCAAATCAGCTCCATCATTCAAATATCAAGATGCTGGAGGGCAAAATTATGGTCCAGAGATTCCCTCTGGGACATAAACTTCCCTAGTTGTTTGTCCCACTCCCCCACCTCACTTTTTTTAAGTTGAAGAATGAGGTGGGAGAAGGAAACAGTCATTTAAGAGAGAAAAGAATGCTCACCCTAGAAATGAATAATAACACTCTGTTAAAGAAATAGGATATAGTGAGAAAAGAAAATTGCCTCTTTTCAGTTCAACCTAAAGCTTGAGCCAAGCTCTGTCTTACAGTCTCCACTTTCCATTAACATCCTAAGCTATGCTCCCTATTCCTTCAGCCTTTTCTTCCCACTAAAGAAAAATGGCAAGGTGATGCTGTCGATTCTGGCTTGCTAAAGACCAATTATTCGGTCGATATGGATGCATTGAACAAAATCCTTTCATAGTTCCCCACCTCTCAAATGCATTGGCTGTCACCTGTCATGGTATGATTCACTGCTGGGATAGTTTTTCTTTTTCATATTGAAAACACCCTGGTAGACCTAGAATTAATAAGTAATAAGCAAAAGGTCAAGACGATTATAGCAACAAATAATATTATTATAATGAGATGCATGGGGTGGAGGTCTCCCCTTTCGCCCTGCCTCTCAATCAGACTAACTATAAAAGGACTAATTCATTGGAAAGTAGATAAAAATACTGGAAACTTAATTATATTGTGTGTTAGTGTCTCAGACACCAGTGGCTTAGATTTTTGAACTTGATTGTTCTTTGAATGATACTTGTACCTTTATGAACACAAAGAGTATAGAAACAGAAATCCAGAACGGATTAAATAATAGAAGTGACCAGGAATTGATCTATGATAACTTGAACAAGCCACAAACAAGGCTGTTTTGTGGTTTGGTTCATGCAAGTTGGATTGCAGAAACAAAATGATGTACCAAACTTCTGCTTGGCACTTCATTTTGCTTCAGCAAGACCGATCCCCCTCCATGCCCTGCCAGCAGCAACTATCACCTCCTCCTCCTCTACTAACAGTCATCTTCAGGGACAATGGCCCCATTTCCCTTCTGAGAGCCAAGCTGCATTTCTAAATATAGTGGCAGTGGCAGATGAAGAGGAATAGATGGCAGGACCAGGCAGGGCGGTGATGAAGGCAGTGGGCAGGAGGGTGTCAGAGGACATGGAGACATCAGGTCTTCTCCCCAAGGCACAAAACAGAAAAACAAACAAACCACACATTGGTTTGTTGTTCTAGGGTTTGGATTTGATTCATGTTTTTGGCGAACCATGAACCACCCTGATTCATCCTTTTTATGCTTTGTGGCCATCTCTGTACAATATACGTGTACTTGAAACCTAACGTGGTCATATATTAAGATAGATCACCATAGAATTAACAAGCATACAACAGTCAAGGAATGATCAGGTCCTTCTGACACATGTATTGGGTTGAATATCTGCATATACAGTAATACCTTGGTTTAAGTGCGTTTTGCAAGACAAGCAAATATTTCTTCTAAATTTTGCCTTGATCAACAAAGTCATGATATAAAAGCACTGGAGCAGGTCACATGATCACAAGTGAGCCAGTGGTGGCTCTCCCTCCCTCCCCCCCTTTCTGGATTGTGGGTGATTGTCTGGAACATTCCATCTCAGGCAGCCACCAAAGTAGAGGAATGACAGAGGAATAGAGTTCTCCCTTGCACCAGTCAGAAACATTTTCAAAGGAAAGTGCAGGTTAGGGCCAAGTGTGTATAGAGCTATAAATTGCACTTTATTATTGTCACATTAAGAGCACAGAGTAAAATCAAGTTGTTAGTCCCAAGCAGAGCAGATTCCACAGCCAGTTACCTAAACCATGGTGTGGACGTGGACTTCTAGCCAACCTCTTTTGTACGTTTTGGCATTTTGTGTGTTCAGCATGTGGTCTATGGCAACCAGAACAAATCATCTAAGTTTCTTATGGAGAAATTTTGGTTTACAAGCATGTTTCTGGAACGAATTATGTTTGTAAACCAAGGTATTACTGTACAATATTATCTGCCTGTGTCTGCTTCTGTGTATATTTGTCTGTGCATGCTTATGTTTTCATGAATACACCTTCACATATGTAAGAAATATAAAGCATCAATCCTGAAAAAGGTGCAATTCTGTTGCACCCAATTCTGTTTATCTAGTTGACACCTGAACCAGTGGAGTTGATTTGTCCATCAAAGCTAATGCCTAAGACATTATATGCAGCTGAGCAAATTGTGTTAGCAGATTATTACTTTTCCATTTATAAGCAATTTTTAAATCTTTCCCATACAACAAAAAATACTAAGTCCCTGTGCAGTAACTCATTGAATCCTTTTGTCCACTCTCAAGTAAGGATATAAAATGGAACATGCAATTTTACTGATTCCAACATAAACCTGAATACCAAACATTTCTACAGCATTGTATTTCTACATCATCTGAAAAAAATCACCTAGGTTTTTTTTGTTTTGTTTTTTGCAGTCTTTCTAACTATGAAAATATGTTGTATGTATATGGAAGATGATTCATGTTAGGTATGAATTATTTTCAGTGAATGTTTCTTTACTCCAGCTGAAATTGCCATCATCTTGAACGTGGCTGTTTTGATCTTGAACAAAGAAAGGGGAAGATGTGTTCTCAAGATACTTTAGTTGTATAATGTAGAATCAGTTCTTCAGAAATCCTCCGGTTTATGAATGTGGATTATTGTGCTTCTGTATCCACAATTCAAAATGCCAGGAAATGGTCCAATATTGCTATACAATATTGTTCCTGTATTGCTAGCAGAGAAAAAGATGCCAAGCTCTACGCAGCAAATAGAACCATAAGCTTGGAAATACCAGTGGCAGCCATCCACATGATCTACTGGATATTGCCACATCGACTGTGCAAAACACAGATTAGAAAGCTATGTTCCAGTTTCCAAACCCTGTCTTTGGGGTAGGCAACCAGATCAAGAGTGTCTAAAGTGAGGAGTGGTGTAACAGCACATTATGGTGGTAGTGATTGTTATGATGATAAAGACCATAAAGATAATCCTTAAGTGAATTGTAGAGCATTGATAGGTAGTGTGAAGATCTCAAAATATTTTGGAGGCCACAACTTGCAGTATCTTCCCCACTGTAGTATCCTTGGTAGGTTTAGTCCAACAAAGGGCAGATATTCCCTACCACTGCTGTAGAGAGACTTACACATTTTATGGTCTTTTGACCAGGAAGGCATGAAATGCAACAATCCTCATGTAGTTAAGCCACAACTACCACCATTCCTCAACACTTTCTTGCACCGCTAGGGCTGCTGAGAACAGCCATAAAATCTGGAAAGCTGTGCTCTGTACCCATCTTTGTTTGAGACCCTCTCTTCAAACAAACAGCTTTTCTAGATAAAATTCATGGGCATTTCAGCTCGGAATATACACTGCCAAGGTGAATGGCTCTCAGATTTACCACTACATTTTAAGGTGCAATAATGTTGGGCTGAATCAAGGAAGGTTAATTAATTGCTTGTGTTAAACTTCTGCTGAATGAATTCTTTGCAAGATAAGTTAACAAGAGCCATTAACAAGTACCTTTCCCATACTGGCATGAGCTTTTATTGTTTATGCGTGCTTACTGTTGCAGGAAACACCTATTTGTCTCTGAAGAGCCTATTTATACTGCTTTCTAATTTTCCATTCCAATGGCTTTATGATTTGTCCTTCAGTTTTGCTCCATTTTCTCTTCTGGAGGAGTTTCTTTTGTTCAGATGAGAGACACACAATACGGGAGCAAAGTACACCATGATCTCATTGAAATTGTATCAGTTCAAAGACAGAAAGGGTCGGCATACTTGGGCCATCCAACAGGAAAATAAGATATTTCTACCTGCTCATTTTTTCATGCATAAAATACATTATGTGGTTTTAAAAAACAGAGATTCTACTTGTAGTCATTCAGGCTGGGAGATTTTGGCTGTTGCCTACTATTTTCCAAACATACAGGTGAACATATATAGTTTGGCTTTGCTTTCATAGATTTGAGTCCAGTTCATTGAATAATGCAACATACTGTTGCTGGTAAATGGAGAATTGAGTAGGAGTGGTGGTTAAACAAAAGAAGACTGATGCTTTGAGGGGTGTGAGTAAGTACAACATAGACAATGCAGAAATCCTTTAATGCCCCAGTTAAATTAATGTTGCTGTGCCTGTTCTGCAGAATGCAGACTAAAAAGTCATGTCCCAGTTTCCAAACCCATTACTTGAGTCAGGAAGGCTGAAGAAGTGAATCTACATTGGACCAAAAGTCCTTTGAACATGCATGCATCTTTTCCAGAAGATGTCTCTTGGCCTTTTGAAATAAGAGAAAAAATGTTCTCACAAGAATTCATAAAGAATGTCAATGGAAACCAAAATCAAATTTGCATGTTATGGGAAAAACTGTGAAGAAAGATGGGAACAAAATCAACTTCTTTGAGACATGGTGTTGCAGGAAAGTCAGATACGGAATTGAGACACAAAAGCAAAAGAGTGGATGCTTAATCAAGTCAAGTCTAAATTCTTGCTCAAATAAAAATGATTAAGCTTAGCCTATCCTAATATGCACATACAGTATACAGTAACAGAAATAGAGAAGTGACCAGAATAGACAGTATAGCTGGGAAAAGTAGAGTGGAGCAGTAGGAAAAGAGGAAAATCTAACAAAATATGGGCTGACCCAATAAAGGAAGTAACAGTTGTTAGTTTGTAAGAATGTACTGGAAAAGGAAGGGGGTTTAGTAGGAAGAGTCAACATTCTAACATTAGATATAGGTTTGCAAAACCTGAGCAGTGCTGGCAATGATAGCACATTTTGAAGGTCAGTCACTCATATAGTCTCCCCTCACATCAGAAGTGGCTTGATGGCACATCAAGAAATCTTTGTATTTCTTTTATTCTTGATTACCTAACAATGATACAGTGACAAGATGTGTGTTTAAGCCATGCAGGCTTAAAAGTCTTTAACGTCAGGCTGTAAATCTCCTTGCATGTAACCATCTCTGTAGAGCTTAAAGAGGATTGTTCTCTCTCTCTCTCTCTCTCTCTCTCTCATTCTCTCTCTATCCACTACACACAAGCTCCTCATCTTTGGCAGTTGCCTAGAAAGCAGATACAACATTTTGAGAATAGGGGCACCTCTGACATTTGGTCAATGGAGATGAATGGGAATTTCTCCTGCTTTGATTTTTTTCACCTGTCCACTTACAAACAACTGTAAATATCTTCTGAAACTGAATGGAAAAAACTTGAGATTTTTTTTATTTAAAAAACTACCATTTGTCCTCTCCCATACTACCCAAGACTGGTCCAGATATTTTTGACACCTCAAGCCTCAAAGTGCCTCCCTCTGCCAGTAAAAATGCTATAATCATAAAGCAATGAACTAATCATTTTCTTTGAAATCTGAAATCAGTTCTCTGAGAGCTAATATTGGGGCCTGCCCTTCACACAACTTTTCTTTCGTTGTCAGAAACCATGTGGCTCCTGGGGTTCTTGGGGTATCCCCTTTCTCTTTTCACTTCCCTTGTGTCTGGATGATGTTTAGCTGACTGTTGTCATGAAAAAAATTAGAAGAGCCCTGCTGTATTGATCCAAAGGCTCAGCCAAGCCCAACATCCTGTTTTTCAGCCCATGGGTAGAACATGAGTGCAATCACAATCATGGTGCTTCAAAGAAGGTACCAAAAATGCCATTGACCTTTGATTTAAGTAGGATGGGAACCTCAACTCTGATGTTGGAAATGAATCGACCCAGCTCAATTTAAACAGTAGTCAACTGAACAGAATGTTGTGGCTCTGGCATTGGAAGTAATGTATATTTGTTCGTCCACCTGTTTGTTCATTCATTTGCTCATTCATTTAGTATTTACGTATGTGTTTTGTATCATTTTTATGCCACCTTTGTCCCTTTGAGGGACCAGTATCATGACTGGTAGCCACTGATGGCTTCATCTTTCTATGAGTTTGTTTCATCCCCCTTTAAAACTCTCCAAGCCCTACAAATGTGCTGGCCGACTCTGGGCCTAATAAGGATATGAAGAATTCTTGCAAAATTATTTGGTACCCATGAGACCATGGTGTCATGATACATCAAGATGGCCTAGTAAGAAATCATTGACTCTCACTGGTGATATTTCTTGCCTCTGGCATGAAAATGAGATTTAACTAGTGTAGAAAAAGAGATACCACTTCTTCCAGTTCAGAATTTAGTGAACTTCAGACATTTCTCTGTATCTAGGGCAGAAAAAAACAAGGTTTAAAAAATGGTTATGCACAAAAAAGCGAAAAACAAGAGATCGCCATATTCCAGTTAATTGCACAGCTCTCCTCTTAAAGAGAGAGCACTGTTTCTTGTGTGGCATATCAGCTACCTAGATCCAAACCAAATGGAGTCCATTCTCAGCTGTGTGTGATTCTTTTGGAGGCTGATCTGTGGTATTGAAATAATCCTGGTGCACCCAGGTGTCATTTCTGAACACTACCATGTGTAATTAATGCCTCCCTCCTCCCCTCCCTGTACTTGACTTTCTGGGACTCCCTTTCAAAATGTTTTCCTCCCCAAGATTATATTTACATTTTATTCATGACTCTATCAGGATTAATTTCAGTGTTTCATGTTGCCTCTGCGATGCCTCATGCAATATGAATGAAGCAGCAGCTGCTGCAGGCTGGTAGCTTGGGCGTTCCAAGGGCGGAGGGGGCATGCATCCGTTTGGAAAAACGTTTTCAGGCCCCCGTCTTCCATGGACCACAGACCAGACCCAGGAAGTTGAAAAGGAATAGTCATCAGAAGTTGAGGTCCATATTTGGTGGTCTGCGGTTCTATCTCCGATTTCGTGAGAGATCAATCATGATCATTAAAACTGAGATGTGGTAGGCCCTGGGGATACATGAGTTCTGTCCCCCCCCCCCTTTCCAGTTTTAGTGCTGTGAAGCTCTGTGGGGTTTTTCATAACCAGCAACATCAAAGGGATGGATCCAATTCAGAGAAGATCTGATTTTCTAAATCAGGCCTCTCAAGGCAGCAGTAGCAGCTGGCTCATAAAACAGCACGCTCCTCATGTACTTCAGTCTTGCAGGTGCTTGATATTCTCTCCCCCTCTCTCCCCCTCTCCTTACAATTCTAGACAGGCAGCAGATTAGGAAGGTAGCAAGCAATCATGGGCTACGGTGTATTGTTAGCTTGTCTATTGTGGCAGATGCAAGACTGTAAGTTTGCTTAATTGAATACATGATGTCCTATCTTACTAAAAACCCCATTAAATTATGCCCTGATAAGTACTTCTCCTTTCCTTCTTATGTCTCTTTATAATAATTCTGTGAGTGAAGATGACCATCGCAGCATAGCTGTTTAGTAGATATGTGCATTATTACCAGATAAATGTGCAAAACCAGACTGCATTGGGGTCCTTGGGTAGTTCTAGGGCAATGATGGCAAACCTTTTAGAGACCTAGTGCACAAACTGCAATTCAAAACTCACTATTTTTTTTTTTGCAAAGTGCCGATACAGTACAGCAATGTAACCTGAATACAGGTGGCCGTGAAGGGGCGATTCCAGATGCCCACAGAAAGAGCTCTGAGTGCCACGTTTGGCACCCGTGCCATAAGTTTGCCAACACTGTTCTAGGGTAACCTCACGGCATACCAAGGAGCCTCTGTTCACTCCCAAGGCGCATGAGCAGCAGGATTTTATTATTTGTATACTGAATTTTTTTTTAAAATTGTTTGTTATTTTGATGTTCTTAATATGTTATTTTAAAGTTT
>JAHTLZ010000275.1:24551170-24561495 GCA_023846285.1 Phrynocephalus versicolor
CCCTGAAAAGATATTTTTAAAGTAACTAGAAAGTACCAATTAAGTATTATCATGAATAAAGTACATCCCACATGTTGCATTACATTTAAGATGTAACTTGTTTATGCTTCCATTACTTCCTTGAATTGTTTTCCATTATGTTTCTCCAAGCCTTTTCTTTGCCTCCCACATGTCACTGCAAATCTTATTTGCACCGAATACAGGATTTCCAGTTCTTTTCTGCTGCTTTCTATGAAGAATTGGTCAGGAAACTTTAGTGATGACTCTCCTGATAGGTGAGAGTGAGTTCAGCATCCTTTTCAGCCATGCTTATCTTTCATATATTTAGTCTGTCTTGATCACTGAGCTTTACAAAGAAGCTCTTGAAGGCTAGAATTTTCTCACTGATTTTATCTCTTTGTGCACAGTGGTGGAGTTGTCTCTGGTCAGCAGGACATTATTTTACCTCTGCCTTCCCAGTGGTTTCCATTGATATTTCTGACTGTATCAGGATTATTATCTGCCAAAATACTTAATTCTGCAAGTGCGCCATTTTCTGAACAATTGAACAATTTAGTTCATGCATGTTAGTTCTCTGATCCTAATATTATCATACATGCATTGTCATGAAAAGGCAGCGAGACCAGGTGAATTTTCATGGATCTTTTGTTCTCATTAGGTACCACACCATCATTTAATTTAATTGGTACTCATCACATTCTGGATTAAAAACAGACGTCTAGGCAATCCACTGCACATTACGCTGTTTAAAGCCAGTTGCTTTTATTTTCTCGATTACAGTGGTACCTTGTATAAAGGAATTAATTCGTTCCAAATAAAATTATGTTAAGCAAATTTTCCTTTATACAAATTCCCATAGGAATGCATTGAAAATGGAGTAATCCCATCTTTATGTTGTATGGATTTTCCCCATA
Organism: Phrynocephalus versicolor; assembly: GCA_023846285.1. NCBI lineage: Eukaryota > Metazoa > Chordata > Lepidosauria > Squamata > Agamidae > Phrynocephalus > Phrynocephalus versicolor. Next base: position 24,552,085 of record JAHTLZ010000275.1, read on the forward strand.
GGCGATTATGTTAAGCAAATTTCCCCTATCCCTGAAATTTTTATGTTGTACAGATTTTATGTTATACAAGTGGTTTGTTATACAAGGGTCCACTGTATTTTCTTTTCTCATATGGTTTACTTGAAGAATCTCCCCTAAGAGAATAGAAGCATGTATCTTTCATTAAAACACTAGGGTACAACAGGAAATATATATTTTTATGAGACAGGCAACAAGCGTTAGGGATTTTTACTTACATTTCTTGTGCCATCATAGGGCTGGATCCAAATAATAGCCACAAGTACAGAAGACCCATTGAATAAATAAACTACAATTGGCCTGAGCCCAGGTGAAACAGCTCATTACTCACCTCAGTCTGGTGGTACTCCACCAGTACCAGATACATAAAGTCACTATCAATGACATGATCTGACAGGGAGTTTACATCTAGCACCTCTGTTGTGTCAGGTGAGACATATCTGATGTGTCAAGAGAAAAAGCTGATCATGTAATACTTCCTTGATATGTAGGTGCACATTAAAATATACCTGTATTGGATTTTATGTATATGGGTTATACTCACATATTCTGACCCATATCAGAACATCTGAATGTGTGAAAGTACTATATAACAAATACAGGGCGAAGACATTGCAACCGACGTTCCCTCCAATTTTCCTTCCGGCTCTGCAGGAGCCTCACCCCATGCATTCATGGAGGGAGAGGGCTTCATTCAAAATGGGAAGTAAACAAAATGGCTTCACATGCATAGTCCCACTGGAGGTCTGCATTCATGCATGCACACTTTAGAGGAACATTGGTTGCAATAGGGGGTAATTTTTTCTTGCTTGCCTCCAGGCATATGGACCAAACTGAGTAGATGTTTCATGTGCTTCATCCTTCTACCAGCTGCACCTATGGCTATATAATCCTGCCTGAGTCCTTGAAATAAAGCCAAAAACTCCAGTGACCACAAGATATTTTGGATACAGTTCAATCATCCCCATCTGGTATAGCCAGTGCTTGGGGCTTATTGGAACTGTTCTCCAAAACCTTTGGAGAACACACGGTTGCTTCTCTCTGCCATAGAGTGTTTGGAAGAGCCACCTAGTGCATATTCCTATTCCCTATCTTTCTAAAACAGTAATTCCCAACCATGTGTCCCTACATGTTCTTGGAATACAAATCCCTGACATCCTAACCTGCACAGCTAGTGGTGAAGGCTTCTGGAGGTTTTAGTCCAAGAATATCTGGGAATCCCAGAGTAGTAGTAGAACTACTACTCTAAAGGAATGTGTTCCAATGTGGTTGGACTTCCACTCCCCTAAACCCCAACTAACAGGTACAGTCCAAGTGTGTCTAGTGATCCCAGAGCTACCGCTCTAGAGACCCCTGACAACAATAATGTCACAGAAGTGCTTTCTTTTTCGATAGCTCACAAACTTATGTTCATTTTTGAGAGTCATTTATTAAGTTTAGATATGGTACTGAGTTTGGGTTTTGATTTGGCTCTCCCCTTGTTCATTTGTCCCATGCATTTTTGCTACCAAATAAAAACCATTGGAAAGGCTGGTCCATGGTTGAAACGCCTGAAGGATTTTTTGGACTGACCTTTCAAGCCCTAAACGAGTTCCACGCTCAGTTTGGTAAACAAAAAGTATTAGCCCAGGAATGAACTGTTGTAAAGTTCTGTACTTGGGAACTATATCTGAATATTTTTAAAGTGGGTTCATATATAAATGGATTCAAATTGAGAATGAAATGACATAGCTAGCCAACTTTGCATATTTCATTCCAACTACCACACATTTCTCAATGTTGTTTGCGCTGGAAGATGGTTAAACATATCTGACTACAGATGCTAACATTGTGGACATGAAATCCTAATGGTTGTGCAGTTGGTATTACAGAAGAGTGAAACTTCTAAATAGCTTAACTGTCCATTGATTTATACAAGTCCACTATTAACAGCTTTCGCTACAGAGAGCAAACATATTGAACAAATTCTTAATGAACTGATCACTTTGCTTAACATTTTAACTACCACATTTAACATCCTCTCACCCTCATATAGATATTGAACTACAGAAGGGATTTTAGCTTCTGGGCTTACTGTGCCGTCCTTTAAACTTAACCCAGGGATTTAATCAAAAGGCACAACCGTAAACAACGACAGATTAGAATGGAACAATGTATTTGTGTTCAGTGTTGTAGATGAAATTGAAGGTTGCACTGCTACAGAAGTCAGATAATTAAGACAATTGTCTATTATATCATGAGCCTCATTAATGTATAGAAGACTTAAAGGAAGATGTAAGTTCTGGGGCAGAGGGAGAGATCTATAAGTTATCCTCAAAGAAAGATGCAAACAGGAGGTCATATCACTCTATCCAGTACTGTGTCCCTGGACAAGATATAGTCCATAAAGGCCATGGTCCTACCAGCATTTTCTGCGTAGTTTTCTGGCGGCGAACTGTGTAGTAAAAGATTGTGTGCTAATGGGGAAGAGAAGTAAATTCTGGTCCCGGCCGACCACGCCCCTGGAACAGCAGTTTCAGCGAAGTTTCCTAAACCACTGCCAGGGGCTGGATTTAGAAACTTCACTTGAAAATGCTTACTTATTTGCTTCTGTAACCACAACAGGACCCTGAAAATACACAGTAAAATCAATTGTTCTTTCCAGCTCTGGTTTCCAAGGATTGGAAACCAGAGCTGGAAAGAAGGACAAAATGCTAACTAGACAGGTAGAGACTGAGCCAGAATACGAAAATACGACGCAGAAGAGAGGACACTAACTGCACATTAAAAACCACGTGACCACCCCCCAAAAAATACGCAGGAAATTTATATATGCAGAAAACTGTGGTAAGACCAAGCTGTAAGTCAATTCTAGCTTCTGGCGACCATTGCCAATTTTTCATACACTGTATAGAGTCCTCCAAAGAGGTTTGCTGTTCTCTGTAGCTTGGTCAAGGGCTACTTTGAAAGTAAAGATCAAAACCAGAGATGGGATGTTGTGGTTGTTGTTTTTTTACCTACAACTCCCAGAATCGCAAGACCAACAAGTAAGTTTTTCCATTGTTGGCAAAACACCACAAGAAGCAAAGGTTTCCCAGCCTTGCTTTATCTGTTGCTCGTGTCCTGTATAAACCAGCTTTTGTGGAACCGTTGCAAAGAACTCAATCTGTGGCACTGGAAAACTACATGTGAGATGTGAATGGCACAGATAAACCAAAGTGTTTCTTAGCCAAATTAATGTCTCTAAGACATTTTATAAAGGTTCTTGAAATCATCGTCTGAAGAAAGAAAAAGGGAGACCACTGTGGATGTGTGCAGGGGGTTGAGTATTCATTTTCCTGTTTTAAAAATAGCACGTGTCACCATAGTAACAACTGATCCTCCAAAGCTTTTTTTTTAAAGAACCCGAATATTGTGATTTAGTGCTGGAAGTGAGACATGGATATCAGTGGTGACACATTAATCCAGACCATCTGTAGCAAGTGACTGTAATGCAAGAGTAAAGGAAAAACCCTTCTCATTTGGTAACTATTAAGGAAGATACACTCCAGCAACTGCTCATGAAGCTCACTCACGAAGCAGATAATAAGCTTTAGGAATGATCATCTCCGTAAGAGCCTGATCCAAGAGCCCATTAAGGGCCCTCGTGTTCTTTGAAATTTAGTAGGCTTTGATTTGGCCTGTGTGCTGCTACTATGCTTTAAACACCTGCATGTGCATGACACACCTCTGCGTCCCACTGATTTAGGCAGAAGCGCTTAATTTTGGAGTAACTTTCCGAAGAGAGGGGGAATGAGCTACTGGTCTGCAGATGTTGCTGGATTACAACCCCCAGTATCCCTGAACTGTGCCAGTGGTGCTTGGGGCTGATGGGATTTGAAATCTAACATTTCATAGAGGCCTGTATGTATTTTAAAATCCTTTACATTTGTGCTTATATTATGAAAACAATGCCCCCAAATCACATCAAGAGACCAAAAAGGAAAGAGAAACCAACAAAAACCACTAAAGACAAACAAAAAAGGGGAGGGAAGGGGAAAAAAACCAGCAATAGTAAGTCATTAAAAAAAAACCTGAGGGGGGGGGGGCGATCCAGACATAAACTTGGATGAAAAAGACAAAATGTCCAAATAAGTAGTCATACAGAGATCAATACTGACTTTGGTAAGTTGATAGAATAACCAGTCAAATCTCTCAAAGTTTTTATTGTTTTAATCAATGCCTAAACAGAAGACCAGGGTCAGAAAAAATCGGCAAGCTGTCATCTGCGTAGAGTACTATTTCAAATTCAGCCAAATACGTAAACAAAATAACTAAAGACGTTTATATCAGGATTTTGCCTTCTTAAGTCAGCCCAGAATTCCAAACCCAGGTCAAATATCCAGAGGGAACGACTTGTCTAATGTCTCTTGCTAGGGAGAATGGGACATGTAAGATCTGCCCCTCTACCCAGGCTTTTGGAAACAAATTTTAATTGATTTCAAAAATTCTTGAGGAAAAGCAGTTTTAGCTGGTGTAATATGAATGCATTTCCAGGACATTTTTGTCAAAGGCACCTAATGAAAGGAATGGGAGCCTGACCAGATTTCTAACTTTTAAAAACAAATTTGATTATCAGTCTGAGGTTATTAGTGCCTCGCCTATGTTCAATGAATCCCACTTTGTCTATACACACACCAATGCTGCGAAAACAGCATTCAAAGCCTATTGGCAAGAATAGGTGTCAGAAAATCCTTGTGTCAACATTAATGAGAGAAACTGCCCTGAGGTTCGCACACTGACAGCGGTCCCTGCCAGATTTCAGAATCACAGCAAGAGAAGAAGATGAAGATGAATATAAGTACCAAGGCCCCAAATTTCCATTGGAACTTTGAATTTAATAAATCAGCAAAGAATAAATGCCATTCAACTGGAGACCCACTAGGTCCTCACAGTTCACTTATGTTCATATTTTTAATTGCTATTTCACTTACCGACTAACTTCTTTTGCAAGAACAAAGAAAAGGCCACATGCTTCCCAAGATTATACAAATGCAAGAGTCCATGATATGCTTATTATACCACTAAAAATTTTAAGCAGATAGTGAGCTTTCATGGATAGTGCAGGCTATGCACACCTCATTCATGACCATCAAGAAAACTTCTGACAAGCGTTCAAAATTGATGCCACTTGTCTGTGAGAGATGTTCCCATTCTCTAGTGAACCTCTAGTATTTCTGCAGCAAGGTTTGGAAGTTTTATGTCCCAGCTCTTTGTCAACAATGAACACTTGCTATTTAAAAAAAAGTCATCACCCACTCTTGCTTTTGACTTCTTTTGTAAACAATCTAAAGGAGGATCAAGCTGAGAGAAAAGGAGCATCTATTTCTTTATTTTTTTTCTATCAATCCTCTCTATCTTTGCTGTAGAACTCAGATTAAAATTTAGAGAACCGAGAGTTAATATCTGCAGAAATGGTGCATATTCCATTATTTCTATCTTTAATTGGGGGAATATAATTCTTATTTTTCCGCTCCTTAACACAATAAGCCAGAATCTTATTTGGCTCTTACTACTTCCCCATAATGCCTCCTGCATACATACAAGGGCAAATCAAACATTCTGTGAATATGCATTATTTCTCTTGTGTTTAGTCTTCAGCATGTCCCATGAAGGCCCAGGATTAAGGACGATAGCAAGCTAATAAAATAAATCTTTCAATTTATTGTTCAAGACAGATTCCCTCTTTATTCTCAGCTTATGCTTAGAAGAAGCAAATGCAACAATTCTACTACACATAAAGGCCTCCAGTTTAATCACCCAGCTACTAACTGATCCCTCATTGGTATTAAAATATTCAGTTATTTCAGCAACAATCTGTTTTAAATTTCTCATTGTTAAGTAAAAAAAAAAGCCACTGAATTGCCAAAGACCAAAGGCAAGCTGGCATGATCTCAGAACTGAAGACATATCAGTGCCAATGAATGGTCAGAAATCTCAGTCAAGTCAGATGCTGTTTTCTGAGGTAATGGAGAAGACACTACAGAATATTTATTTATTTATTTATTTATTTATTTATATGCCGCAAACTGATTTTCCTCAAACGGAAACTCCGGGCGGTTCACAACGACTTATAAAACAGCACCCAAAAATTAATAATAATAGTAATAAATTTAAAAAAGGAAAACAATGGAAAGGAAGGGGGGAAAACCATTATACAAAGACAATAATGGCGACAAAACAGCGAATACACGGCAAGAGGCTAAACAACTCGTAACAGACAAACAACAAACACAGGGAGAACAAAACACCTAGCAATTGCCAAAGGCATCCCTAAAGAGCCAGGTTTTCAAGGCTTTTTAAAAGGATGCCAAGGATGGGGCCTGGTGAATCTCGCTTAGCAATTAATTCCAGAAGCAGCTGGGATGAACTGGTGGAATACTTATATGATCTCTGTTGGATGTAGCATTTCCCATGCCTCTACCAATGTGTGTTCTGGTGTACATCTCACCAGATATTGTCCTGTCCATGACAGAGAGAGGTTGGAGAAGTTCTTAGATCTGGGAATTAGCTAATTAAAGAAAACATTCGTGTTATGCAGAAATTCTTTATTCATAAAATCATGCTCAGTCTTGAGATTACTGGCACTATCAAACACACATCTGTCTCTGTTGTACAGGTACTAAGCATAAGCACCTAACATAGATTGCCAATAGAGATGGGCAAGAAACGCAAAAATGGTGTTTTGTTTTGTTTTTCATTTTGTTGGGCTTCCTTTAAATTTGTTCTATTTGAAACATTTTTTTAAAAAAATCATTTCTTTTTTTTTGTTTTGTTTCTTTTTAAATTATTGTGTTTGCACCTCCCCCCCATGTGTCCAACTGGCAGAAAGGCGTGGGTCATTTAAAATATCTTAAAGCCACCAAGGTTGCCTCGGTAGCTCCAAGACATATTAAAAATCCTGCGCCTTTCCCTCCCAACCAGGCTCATTGGGGGAGAAGTGTGGGACCTTTAAAATGTCTTTAGCCACTGAGGCAGCCTTGGTAGCTCCAAAACATTTTAAACAGCCTGCACTTACCCCCCTCAACATACCCAATGGGGGGGGGGAGAAAGGCACAGGATTTTTAAAATGTCTTTGAGCCACTGAGGCAGCCTCGATGGCTCCAAGACATTTTAAACAACCGTTGTGGGGGGGGGGAAGGTGCAGGTTGTTTAAAGCGATTTCCCATAGGGATGCATTGCTCAATACATTCTTGTGGAAAACATAACAAAAAATGAAACAGAATGAATGGAAAAATTCCAATTCGTTTCATTTCATTTTTCTTTAAAAATCATTTTGTTTTTCATTTAGTTCTGAAATGAAAAGAATAATGAAACAAAAAATTGTTTCATGCCCATCTCTAATCACCTATCATAATCACCAATAGAGATGAGCACGAATTAAAAAAATGATGTTTCGTTTGTCGTTTGGAGGGTCCGTTTCGGTTCGTTTCCATTTTTCACGAATTTTTGCAAAAAAATTGTTTTTGTTTTTGTTTTTTTGTTACCGTTTCGTTACCATTTATTTCAATTTTTTGTAATTTTTTTTTAGCATTTAAAGCAGTTCACTTTGGAAACAAAATGGAAACAAATGGAAACAAAAAATTGTTCGTTTCGTGCCCATCTCTAATCACCAATTATAATATAAGCATCCATTACATAGAAACACACAAGTTCATCAGCCCATCAGTAACTGCATGTTTCCTAAATATAACATGGCATTCACTTATATGGTCTGTGCTTCCTGATAAGTTATTATTTCTCAGATGCTTGTCTCCTCCTCATGTATACAACCCAAACTTTGACCCTGTACACAAAATAATAATAGTGTGTCTTTGCATGCCTTTACAGAACAAATATTCATGTTTGCTTCCTACCTAGGCCAAGCATTTACAGACTATGTCAGTACAAATAATTTCTTAAGAATTAAGTGAAATGAGAATAACTTTATTATGATTAGACACCAATAATTTATTATATAGAAAAGTCATACAGTAAGGGGGTAATGCTGAGTTCCATTTCCAGTTTTCCTTATGAAGAGATTTGAACCTAGATTATCATTAAAATCTCCCTGTTCCACCAAGGAGTAACTACAATTGGCTTAAAGAGTAATTAAACTTAGTGGCCATAATTCACCAGAATTCATCGCCAAAATAATAACATGCACATCTGGATCAACTGTGTCTTGTTGACTCAAGAGGAGAACATGTTTGTGAAATCAGAAGAGCATCACCTTTGCCGACCCAGCCCAGAATAAAGAGGCCAGAGACAAGAATGGATTTTAAAATGGGCCACCAGCACCACTTTATTATAACACTTAATTAACTTTAAGCCTTGAAATCTCTGTTCTTATGAGGGGGCTTAATCATAGTGCAAGCAGGTCTGGGCATGGAGTCTTATTAAACCTCCAGCCTATGCCTGATGTCATTAAGTTCCTACTTCAGAAGGATGCTGCCCACCTCTGCACTCCTCTGAGCTCTAGGGGTCTACTTACCCCGAGGCTGCCCTAAAGCCCATCATTAATTAAGCATGTTTTACAACTTGTGTTATTTTATTCTTTCTACGTTCCTCTCCTTCATTCTCTAAATTCTAATAGAAGGGTTGCCTTGCACCCCTGAGGATGCCTTACCATGGAACTCACCTGAACTCCTGCACTACCCACTCTTGTGACCAGGCTTAGGTACTCTGCCTATCTCTGGAATGAGAATGGGATGGGTGAAAACTCACTGCCACCCAATTGCCAATCAGCCAAAAATATCCATCCTGCTCCTGAGTGACCAACTAATCTCATTCTCACTCCCTCTAGGGTGGGCAGGAGGGATGCTCACCAGAAAAAAAGAGGCTGGGACAGGCATGGGTAGTCCTTATACAGGCTGCCTGGCCCCTGCCTGCCTGGCCCCATTGTGGTGCTTTTTGTGCCAAGATCCAGGTGGCTGGGCAAAGAAGCCCGCCCCTGGAGCAGCATCCAGCACAGAGCTGCCATTATATCAGCTTGATGCAAACAGAGTAAACCTATCCAACATCGTTGCTAGATAAGGAATGATTACCAACTACCATTAAATAGTATTCTTGCTAAAATTTCAAGCTTTAAGACTTTTCACCTGGACGGGGTGGGGGGGACTATTTTTGTTTGTAGTCTCACTGGCCTTAAATATTCCATGACATTTATTTATTTATTTATTTATTTATTTATTTATTTATTTATTTATTTATATGCTTGTTAACCGCCCGATTTTCCCACAGGAACTCTGGGCGGTTGACTCAACACGTTGCAAAAAAACAACAACTGCCCAAACCTACAAAGCCCCAGACATACCCAATCAAAATACTAATACTAATAATACTTTTTTTATTATTATTATTATTATTATTATTATTATTATTATTATTATTATT
>JAHTLZ010000275.1:24570851-24603792 GCA_023846285.1 Phrynocephalus versicolor
CCCTCCTGTGCCTTCCCCATTCTCTCTCTGGGAAAGTGTGCAGCCTCTCCACCTTCCTCCCAATGGCAATTAGCACCTGCCACCGCTGCTACATCATGCCACCTCCTTCCCTTGCTTGGTCGCTCCTCTAAGCCCATGCCATGCTGCTGCCACCCCACCCCGGAGCTTCTAGGTATGGATTAAGGATGTGGGGATGTATAAAATGTGGTTATTTAAACCATGTCCATGGGACCATGGCAACCGCATTTTCAGTCATGTGACAACTTCAGAAGGAAACACGGCTTTTATTAACCACCTCTTTCGCCCATGTGATAGAGCCCTAAGACAGAGATACATCTACATCATTGAAGGGCTCTTCAGTTTGCCATTCATCTAACTAATTGAGTGTGCTCATCAAACTTTCATAGGCCTTTGCATAAAAAAGAACCATTTCAAATGTTTTTCTGTGAGAGGAATTTAAACTGTCTTCTGTTACTAGAATTCACAAGGGCGTAGAATTCCCCATTCTTCTTCTCAGAACAGAAGGATATGAGACTATAAGATGTATAGAAGGAAATATCAGCCTTGGCAGATTTTATTCAGTTTGACCTCCAATACTGCAGCTTTCTGATTTGTAGAAATAACAGTTCTGGTAATTTCAGGAGCAAAAGAAAATGTCCTGGCAATGGGGTACCTCCACAATCCCTCTTTCAGATGGTTAACTCAACCACCAAACCATGAGGTTATTTATCATACATAGAAGCAGCAAGAGTTTATAACTCAAAAATATTTGTACAATGACTTGTTTCCCCATTAAATTCAGGAATGAATGGAACACAAAATGGTAGCACATAAGGCCTTTATTGGCATGTGTGCTTCAAATGGCACAGTTCCTGTTCTTTACTCAGTGTTGCCATGTGACACTGAGCATTCATGTAATAACCATTGAGGTCACCAAGGAAAATAGTTCAGTGTTATCATCAGAATGTATTTCAAGCATGAGTCATAGTCAAAATCAAATTTAAATGAAGTGGTCTTATTTTTTTTTTCAGATTTGTGCCCATTCTGTTTTTAGCAGACATTCTACCATACTTTGGAAACGGCTTCTTTTCTCTATTAGACTTTAGTACTGAAGTGGCTGTACTCAATTTCAGCTTACATGTACGACACCCTCAGATGTGCCTGTAAGCAGGCTTGTTAATGTTTAGCAGCACAAGCTTCTGAATCAAGGAAAGAAAGCAGGTCACACCAAAATTTTGAGGGAGATGTGCCCCCCCTTTTGCCTAGTCAATGAGCAGAGGTGCCTGTAATATATCCTAAAGAGCAGTTAACAGTAATAGGAAGTGAAATACAGGTGCTGCTTATTGCCTTTGACACAGACATGCTTCCAAAGAAAGTCCCAAAATGCAGGCAATCTCTTGTCCCAGACTTAAGGGCAGAGAGGGAGGGAGAGTTGCCACAGCATTCACCTCCAAGAAGACCCTGTCTTTCGTAACGTGATTGTTGTCATTATTTAATTTGCCTACAGCTCTCAGATGTGGTGGAAAATGCTATCACCTTTGCAATAAAGATTCCACAACAAGTTAGCTTTTGTGTGTTGGAGGGGAGAGGGTACCATTCTTGGTCTTTATGTCAACCAGTCCCAGGGACACAGGTTTGCATTACTCTCCCCGCCCCTGGGTGCCTTTGCCATAGTAGTTGCAGCTTTAAGAGTAGCTTAACACTTTCCTTTAGGGTTGGTAGTTAAAAATATGCTGGGATATTAATCAAACAGCATAGCCCACACATCATGGATAAAAAGGTAAAGGTTCCCCACACACATATGTGCTAGTCGCATCCGACTCTAGGGGCGGTGCTCATCTCCATATTCAAGCCAAAGAGCTGGTGTTGTGCAAGTCTGTGTCCATGTGACTAGCACGGCTGCAAGGAAACACTCTTTTACCTTCCCACTTTTTATGATGCTGTTGAGCTACTTGCATTTACATGCTTTCCAACTGCTATGTTGGCAGGAGCTGGGGTTCACAGCGGGAGCTCGCTCTGCTGCGTGGCACCCGGAATTCGAACCGCTAAGCTGCCAACCTTGTAGCTGATAACTTTCAGTGCTCTAGCCCGCTGAGCCACCACATAGTCTGTCACATATTAAGATTCTGGTGTGGGAAAGGAACTTGCTTTATTTGGCCTAGATCTCAGCTCTCAATCTCAAGGCAGGGTACAGAAATGATTAATTCAAAGCAAACTAACCGAGTCCTCGTGTCTCTTCTTTAGATGCTCTCTCATCTTGTACATATAATTCCAGCTGTCTTTTTAATTATTACGACGAGGGAAACCGTGAACAGGTTTTAAAATGTTCACGCTTTGTTGAATAAATTTTACATCCTGTATACGGGTAAATAACATCTTGTATTATTGTCTGATAAATTAAACATGTTTAAGCTATATGATTTCCATCCCCAGAGAAGAGTAGCAATCTGCCTTAGTATTTATTACCTTTTTGTCAGGTCATCTTAGCACTGACTTTTAAAGAAATAATGAATAATGATAACGTGAGTTGGGACTTCTTGTTCCCCATATACTGGAATGAAGACATGAAGTGGGAGTATTTTGGGAACGTTATGGTTATAATGAGATGGATATATGGAAGGAAGTATACCATGGATTACTCGCAAGGCTTACATTCATCTGAAACTTCTACTCCTATTCCCTGATTTCCCTTCTGATCATGGATCTAAATTCTGTACTCCCGAAGTACCAATCGGCACTTTTCATAATAAATATTCTGCAGTCTGACCTCATCTGATTTTGGAAGCTAAGCAGGTTCAGGTCTGGCTGGCAGATGGATGGTAGAGCCAGAGCTGACATTGATGGGTGGGATAACCAATATTATGACTCAGTAAAAGAAGGTATGAGCAGATTTCTGGTCCCTAAAGGTCTTTTTTTTTTCCTAGCCTGATTCGTGCCCTTGGTTCTAGAGGCCTAGTAGGTCTTTTGAAAAGTAAGATAAGCCAGTGGTCCTTCACCTTTGTGGTCCCCTGGAGTTTTTGCCAGGGTAGGCCTTACCGGTGTCTCAGTGCTCAAACCCACATCAAGCTGTGACCTAGAATTACTACAAATTGAATGTTAGTCAAACCAGGAGCTACTTCAGAGGAAAACATTGTGAAGAAAGAGGAAAATCTGAATCAGGATGTATGTAAAATCCTCTTAACAGGCAGTCAGCTATTCCACACTGCTTTTGCGAGGGTAACGAGGAGGCCTCATCAAAGGAGAGAAGAAGCCAAGTGAAAGGCAAGATAAAAGACATCATGGCATCCCTCCCTCATGCTGAGCTTGGGATTTATTTATTTATTTTTACTTCAACACAGCGGCTATGCTGTCTGGAAGCTTTTGGAAGACGTAGTCAAAAAAAGTAAATTGTCAGAGTAAATTGTCTCCGAATTAATGATTTGGAGAAGCTGTGCATGCTATTCCATTCCTCTTAAAGTGATGGATGGGCAGCTGCATTTACAGCTGAGCAGCTTTATGCTAACTTGGGATCTGTCAATAATACTATAAATATATTTTAAGAAGGTATACAAGAGGGCCTAGCTGGTTTTATATGCTCAGCATTGTCTCAGTGTTAGACCTCTTTTTAAAAGAAAATGTAACAATCGCAACATGCTTCCATGAATTTAGGTTCAGATGTGAAGGTCCATTTATATGGAAGGAATCAGCTAATGGAGGAATAGCACATTTACCTCAAGTGATAACATAGTTACTTCAGCTAAGGGAATCAAATCCTTCTAGGTAGTGTAGCAGAAAATAAGTCAATCCCTTTTTTCCACCAATTCCCAGAAACTAAACTCCTGTTTCAGTGCCTGTTTAAACCAAACATTCCCTGGTTTAATCCTCTAGGGAAAATTTAATTTATATCTCTGTCTGCTGGTTATCGTGTGTTATCACTTTCTAGCTGGAATACCAATGGAGACACTGTAAAATGACAGTGACATGGTTAGTGTGGGTGCAAACATTATACTGCTTCAGAATTTTCCATCTACTAGTTATGAGTTTCAAATAGGGCTGGTCAAAAACTGCCACTCACATCTCTTCAGTCCCTTTCTCAGGCTGCAAAAGTGAGAATGTTCTTTCTCTACATCAGGACGGGAATGTGCATTATAGTTTGATTTGCCCTTACATGGGCTGTGAGCAAATGGACTGTTCTAGTCCTGCCAGAAAATAAGATTTTTAAAATCACGTCATTTTGGCATTTTTTTCCTTTAAGAAAAATTGTTTATTTTATAATTTTTTGCACACTTTTATCAAATATGTATTTTTGGAAGATGTCCTCATTGCCGACTTGTTGGGCTGTGTGGCTCCATTTTGTCTAGGCACAAAATGGCAACATACTGAATGCCTGGGGTAAATCTACAGACATACCAGCGAGGCCATAGTTTCAGTGATCAAAATGTTGTCCTTACGTGAGCTGCAGGAATGATACATACAAATTACAAAAAGGGATTTCTTCATTGTCAAATGTCACTAATTACCAATGACTGCTCCTTTGGAATGCCAGAAAAAAAGCCTAGAGTGAAGATGTTCAGTGCACTGTGTATTGCCTCCCACAGATTTGTGTCTGTGGGATTTGTGGGTCTCTGAAACTTGAAGTGCAGCCATCCAAACAGGCGATGTAACGAAGCAAGTGTGCTTTCAAAGGACGTGGGTGGATGAGATGAAGAAGTCATGCTGTCGCCCAGACTCAGATGTGACATTAAAAATGCAATAAAAATTAATGAGCTGTGAAATAAAATGGATCCACCTGCTCACAATGATCGGTTTTCCTCAGTTTCATCAGATATGAGTCTCAGGCTGGTCAAAAGTGTCAAGGTCCAAGGTCTGCAGTGGCTGATCTTGGATTGAATGATAAACAGGTATAATGATGGTTTAAAAAGTAGGAGTTCCCCACACTGCTTGATATTGAGGCATCTTTCATACTCACTGTTTTTCTTTGTGTCTGCTTCCCAGTATAAGTTGTTCCAGAATGAATGTCTTCTCTCTTTCTCTCTCTCTCTCTCTCTCTCTCTCTCTCTCTCTCACACACACACACACACACACATTTACTCTAGATATACCAGTCTTCCATTTGCCCCTGGTTCTCATGTCATCTGTGAGTCCAGATTCTCAATAAGTGGTACCTTGTATAAAGGAATTAATTTGTTCCAAATGAAATTATGGTAAGCAAATTTTCCTTTATACAAATTTCCATAGGAATGCATTGAAAACGGAGTGATCCCATTTTTATGTTGCATGGATTCTCGCCATAGACATGTTAAGCAAATTTCCCCTATCTCCGGAATTCTTTATGTTGTACAGATTTTATGTTATACAAGCTGTTTGTTATACAAGGGTCCACTGTATTTCCTTATGAGTTACATTGAAGAGAATGATGATCTTTGAAGAGAATTGAGGCCCAATATTTGATCTTTGGAATAAATGTGATGCTGTGAATTCCAGCACTACCAAAATTGTCTTAGGTTCTTTCTTCCACAGCATCTAGGTATCTTATTGTATCATTGAGCAGAAAACAAAGCTAGAGATAGACTTTTTGTGTTTTAACAAAAGACCCAAAACATGAAAGAGTTCTATTGTTTGGGATCCATGTTATTTTTTTGGCTGTTGAAATAAAGCCTCTTAAACACCACTGTTTTCTGAGAGGCAGACATGCATGTCTTATTTTTAGTTTGCTGTTTTAGCCTATGTGAGGGGTGGTGAAGTGATTTGCCTGTTTTATTGTGTTTTTTTAAAATGCTCTTTGGTTTTACAGTGTATTTATTCTGGATTGTTTGCTGGGATTTGGGGGGGGAGAATATTTTGTTTGTGTCTCTGAGAATCTCTAGACTGGCAATGGACTTTTCCCCTGGGTTGTCTGGTTAGTTGTCATTAGCTGGATGCAGCATGGGTGTCTCTCTCATGCTGCTTTTGGTAGTGTATACCTTGGTAAGTGGGTGTTTTTCTGTGTCTACTCAGTTCCTATGTTCCAGGAAGCAAATGGCTGCCTGGTTGGATATTTCTTGGCCTTTATTTCTGCTGTGCTGGCCAAGTCCAGTGAGTCTGCTGGGTGAGTAGCACTGAACTTATCCTGCTGTTTTCTCTTTTCAAATGTTTAGAGGCTTTATTATTTTCTCCCCTTTGTTCTTTTTCCTTTCTTTCTCCTGTACTGTTCTATACTTTTGGAGGAAATGGATTATCTGATGCATTGCTTCTGCTCTTTTTTTGAATACATTAGGACCACCTTATACATCAAATCAGTATCCATAGTCTCACTTATCGACAGCTTGATGCAGTCATATGTTCAACACAGAATGGTACCCCCCCCGCCCCCTGTGGTCTTTTTTCTTCCTCCTTGTATGTTGTGTATAGGGTTGCCCCCTTTTGGTACTTTTAGGCTCCCATAATAGATTGTTGAGCCAACCTTCCCACGGATATGGGTGCCCTACTGTCACTTGTAAGGTTACTTTAAGCAAGGGGGGAGGGTTCCACGCATGCGTCGACCGGGATAGACGCCTTGGTGTTTCCCTCCGGCAAAGAAAATAAGATAAGCTTCCCAAGAGGAGAAGAAAAGAGGCCTTTTATCTCTGCCGGCTCTCCTATGTGACAACAATACTGAGAATTGAAGTTGGTGAGTCTATATCCCACCCGGGTGATAAAATATTGGAAATAAGGACTGAGTAAATAAAGACGATCAGAAGGGGTGGAGAAAATGGCTACCAAAAAGGAAGTGAAAGACCTAGCATAACTTCTCTCTAATATGGAATTCAATATAAGAACTGATATTAAAATGCTGCAGGAAAAAATAGAGGGGATGGCAGAGGAAATTAAAACTACAAAAGCTCTTGCAGAAGACTCACATAAGAAAACAATGGCTAATGAGTCTCAAATCAAAGAGCTCTAGAGAAGAGTGGCTTTGTTATCAGACAGCCAGCGAAGAAAACAGCTAAGGCTGTTTGGAATTCCTGAAAACATTCATCAAAGAGACCTTGAGAAACATTTGTTGTTATGGTTTCAGGGATTACAAATTAGTATAAACGAGAACGATATCGAAAGAGTATATAGAGGCCCCAGGAACAAACTATCAACTGGCAACCGGCCAAGAGAAGTAACTGTTGCTTTTACAAGAGTGATAATGAGAGACTATGTTTTTAAGGCTTTAAGGAAAATGAAGTCTTTACAACTTGAGAACCAGAGAGTAACAGTGAGACAGGACTTATCTCCAGAGACCTTGCGAGAAAGAGCTGTTCTTAAGCCCTTCGCACAGAAGCTATTTGATAAAGGTATTCACTTCTCATGGGGTGCTCCAACAGCAATCTTGATTTTTAAGGACAAGGTCTTGTATCGAGCCAGCAATGCAGTTGAGGCTCAAAGCTTGCTACAAAGATTTTCTGCAGCAGAAGAAAAGACTCATGAAGAGCAGAGGGATGGAAAGAATGAGGGCAGTAATGATGATCTACAGGAGGAAGACTAGCAGCCCTAGGAGGAGAAATATGGAACAAAATAAGAAGAAACTTCTAAGGGGTGGGAAAGAAGAAGCCTGTCAAGTGGGAGAGCTGACTGCAATGGGAGTTTAATGGGATAATGGTTTTTTTTCTTCTTTCCTTTGCTTTTTCTGGCCTAACTAATGAGAGAAAATGTACAGTGGTGCGTTGGATTATATGGGAAGCTGAATAAAAATAATGACTAAAGTGTAAGGGAGGGAAGTGCATCAGAGTAGGTGGAATCCAGAGCCCAATAAAATTGGAGGGTAAATTTCGCTCCACCCTGGTGAGGGATTGGTTGGGCAAGGGGTTGGGGTGGGGGGAGGGGGGAACCAAGAGAAACAAGGGAGTTAATGATTAGGAATTCTAAAAGTAATGATGGCGGGGGAAATTAAGGTATTGTCATTAAATGTAAATGGTTTGGCTTCCAATATTAAATAATTTAGACTCCAGAAACTATTGCAGGATATGAAAATAGATATAGCATGTTTGCAGGAGACCCACAAGAGAAAGGACGATTCCAAGCTTTGGAATGTAAAGGAATGGAGTAGACTGGTCGAGTCAAAGGGTACAAATAAAGCAAGGGGGTAGCAATATTAACCCACTCAAGGTTAAAAGTAGAAACTCTAAGGGTCCTGTCAGACAAGGAAGGGTGATATGTATTCTAAAACTACATGTGAATGGCAAACTATACACATTGGCTAATATATATGCACCCAACAAAGGACAGAAAGAGTTCCTAAAAGGAATTCTATGGAAATTAAAGAATTTTTATGAGGGTGAGATTATACTGGGGGGTGACTTTAACTGTGATACGAGAGACAAAGAAAAAGGAATACTGAAGGAGCTGAATTTAAAAGATGTCCATGAGATTGTATCCCAAAGGAATGAACCTACTTACTTTTCTAAAAGGTACAAAAAGTTCTCTTTCCTAGATTTCATTTTAGTTAAGGGGAACTCTCAACTAGAGGTTTCAAGAGTAATAATAGAAACAATTTGGTTGTCAGACGCACCACTAGTGATGGAGTTTAAGACATATCAAGAACAGAAACTTAAGAGATGGCGGTCTAATCCTAGATATTTCTGGAAAGAAAAAGATATAGAGGATTTGAATAAAAAATAGAGTTATTTTTTAGGGAGAATAGCAATTCAGCTGATATGGAAGTGGTCTGTGATGCAGGGAATGCTGTAATAAGAGGATACTGTATAGCAAAGGAAATCGAATTTAGGAAAAAGATGAGAGAGAGAGAAGACAATTGAAACTTCAGGAAATTGGAGAATTGCAGAAACAATTACAAATAAAGTACAGTAAACAAGTCAGTGCTCAGTTAGAGAGGGCTAAAAAGAATCTATATGAGTTGGATTGGACATGGGTTTGGAAACGAGATTTATTGGTGAAAAATGACTTCCAATGCATTAACATAAATACTGTAAGAAGGCTATCCAATTATTTGAAAAAAAAAGATAAACAAGCTATAGGCGTAATTAAAGGAGGAGGAGGTGTAAGATTATATGGGGATAAACAAATAAAAGAGGAATTTGCTAAGTTTTACCAAAAAATGTATAAACAGGTAAAGCAAGAGTCTAAGATAGCATTATATAAAGACCCAATTAAAGAAGATGATTTGGAGAGTATAAACTGGGAAATAACAGATATAGAATTTCACGAAGTAATTAATGAATTAAAGAAATGGAAATCTCCGGGGATAGATGGTTATACTCCTGAGTATTACAAAATGGCGGGGAAACACTGAATACCAGAAATGGGAAAGTTGTTTAATAATATTTCTGAAGGGTGGCAAAGCCCCAGACTCGTGGAGAAAAAGTGAGATAGTGCTTATACTAAAAAGCAAAAAGAACCCCATGGATTGTAACTCTTATAGGCCTATAAACTTGGCAAACCAGGATTATAATATCTTTACTAAAATATTAGCAAAGAGGTTAGCAACTCTCCTACCAAAGCTAGTGAATGAAGATCATTATGGATTTGTTAAAGGGAGATTAATAGGACACCCCTTAAGAAACATAATTAACATTTTAACACACAGAAGAGAGTCAAAACATCAGGAAAAATTGGCATTACTAAAACTTGGCTTTTATAAGGCATTTGACACAATAAGTCATGAATATTTAATTCAAATTCTAGAGGAATTTGGATTCAAGGGTGAAATAGTGCAGGCAATAAAAGAAATTTATAGTAACAGGAAAGCTGTTGTCAGGGTTAATGAAGGCTGGACAAATGAAATCTTAATACAAAGAGGGGTTAAGCAGGGGTGTCCCTTATCTCCATGGTTATTTATCCTAGCAATGGAGCCTTTGGCGGACAAAATTAGAAATGCGGTAAGGATACAAGGATATAAATTGGAGAAGGAAGATGTAAAAGTGAACCTTTTTGCCGATGATGTCTTAATAGTTTTACGGAACCCATTGGAGGGATTGAAAGAAATCATGATTATAATAGAAGACTTTAGAAAATGCACAGGATTAGGCATGAATATTAAAAAACCAGAAATATTGCTTTACAATGTTAAATATAGGGAACAAGAGGAAATATGGAAATTAATGGGGATGACAATGGGGACAAAAAAATAAATATTTGGGAGTTATTATAACTAAAAACTTCAATAAACTAAGAGTAACAAATTTTAAGATGGTATGGAAAAAGATACAAAAGCAACTGGGGGAATGGAAGAATAGAGTATTAGGAGTTATGAGTAGAATTAGAACAATTAAGACATTTATAGTCTCTAAAATATTGTATCTTTTTCAAGTGCTACCTATATGGATTCCAAAAAGTGTGTTAAGAGGATGGGATAAGGAATTAAGAACTTGGGTATTTGGGGAAAAGAAGGCAAGAGAAGTCCAAAGATTGATTTATATGCCGCAAGAGGATCTGGGATGGGGTCTGCCACAGTTGTAATATTACTATGAATCATTTCAATTGAAATATCTACTGGAGCTCGATGGAAGAAACAAAAATAAGTGGGTAAGAATTGAGGATGAAATAAATAATGGAATTGGCAAATATGGTATCTATACAGATAGGGAGCAAAGCATTCCTAAGACAACAAGTGGCCCTAGACAGGTGGTCTTTAAGATATGGGGAAAATGGCAAGCTAAATGGAAAGGAGGAGTTGTAGAGGGTAAACCTTTAGAAAGCCTAAGAAAGGAGGGAGACTTATTTGAGGAAGGTTTATGGAAAAAATTAGTGTGTAAAGGGTATCATTGTATTAAGAATTTGTACAAGAATGGCAAACTAATTCCACTTCAGGAATTAGTTAATGATGTGGGGGGGGGGATATCGGTTGAATCTGTTAGGGTTATATAATAGGGTTAAGTTATATTTACAAGCTGAAGGCCCCATACAAGAGGAAAAGAGGTATGGGAAAATTAATAAAATTTTAGATTTAAAGGGAAAAGGACTGACAGGTGAAATATATAAACTTATGGTTACAGATAAAGATTTTTTGTTTAAAGCATTGCAAAATAAATGGAGAAATGAAATGATATTAACAGAGGACGATATAAGGAAAATGATGAAAGGTATTAGAGAAATAAAATTGGTGAAATTTAGAGAATTAGAAAGGAAAGTTATATTCAAATGGTATAGAACACCGACACAACTTGCATACATGATAAAAGGATTCAAACCAAATTGTTGGCATTGTAACAATGAACCAGGTTGGTATTCCCACCTTTGGTGGGAATGCGTTAAAGTTAAATCATTTTGGAATGTAATCCTCAGGAAAATAGAAAATTGGTTTAAAATTAAATTAGAAATTAATGGAAGTTTATTATTTATGGGTATACTGGGTTGTGAAAAATTAAGGGTTGCAGACCAATATTTATTGAAAGCAACGCTGATAGCGGCACATGCAGTGACACATGGGGATGGAAAGATTCCACTAAATGGAATGAGGATAATTGGAATTTATATCTTCTTGAAACAATACAATCAGACATATTGGCAAGATTAAAAATGGGAAGATTGGGATAATTACGAAAAAGAAAAGTTGTATAGCTACTTTAGATGGATCAGGGAAGAAAAAGTATCCAAAGAAATATGGGAGAAATGTGAAAAACTGAAGGATTGGCTTAAGCTATGAATAAAGTAAGGAGGTTTAAGAGGAAGCCAAAGACATTGGTGGGATGTACTAAAGAGCTTGTATGAAAGTATGGAAAATAATTTGTTCTTTGGTTCCAGGGGTTGGGGAGGTGTTGTGGAGGGGGGATGCAAAAATAAGCGAATTAATTACATATTATTGTGTATGTATTATTTATTAGTTTCTCTAAAAAATTAATAAAAAATAATGTTCAAAAAAAAAACTTTAAGCAAGGGGGAAAAGGAATTACCTGAAAAGGCCTCGTGGCGCAGTGGTTAAATGCCTGTACTACAACTAAAACTGTCCTTACGACCTGGGGTTCAATCCCAAGTAGCTGGCTCATGGCTGACTCAGCCTTCCATCCTTCTGAGGTCAGTAAAATGAGTACCCAGCTTGCTGGGGGGGGTAGCCTGCATTACTGTAATTAAAAACTATAAACTGCCCAGAGACTACTTGAAGTGGTATGGGGCGGTATATAAGCAGACTGCTTTTTTTTCTTTTATGTGTAAAATGGGAGGAATGTGGCATGGAAAAAATATAAACAATGATAGAGGCACTTCTGAATGAACCTGAAACAAAACAAATATGATTTCTCTCTTTCTGAACTTCTCTAAGCAAATTACTGTAAAAATAAATGTTACATGTTTGCACAGATCTGGCAGAAGCAGTGGGGGCTGTAAGGTGAATTTATTGCAAAATTGTTCATCACTTACTCCTATTCAGGGAGCATTGTTGGTTTGCAATGGTTTTGATATTCAGTGGGCAATGTTTTAAATCAAAAGCAACACATAGGCTTAATTCTGAAATCAGTCGATCTAGTGTCAATATGCTGATTAATTTTGACAATGAGATGGTGCCACAAAGACAAATTAGAGTAACACAGTACACATTGCCCTCTCTGAATAGTATTCTTGATAGTTCCACATAATCAACTCCAATCTGGCTTCCTGTCTTTATTATGAATGCACAGGTCTCCACCCCATAGCTCAAAGTTGTGGGTGAATTTTGCATGCATGTGCATGAATGCATGTGTGAAATTCTCTTTCTCCCTCCTTGGCTCAGTTCAGCCAGTATTTCTTCACCCCCAGAATCAAAAAGACATAGAATGTCGACAGACATGATGTTTCATATGAAACGAAGACAGATCAAACCCATAGCTTTGCATCCCTGTATTAAAAGAAAATGTTGGAAAGCTTTCTAATCCTCCTCTAGTTTTGTCTCCTTTCATGAGTGAATTTAGTAAGGCTAAATAGAGAGAAAATGAGAATGGTTGTTTTTGTGTTGTTTTTCTTAAGGCTGCTTTAATGGAATACAAAAGAGCCATTGGGAACAATAACACTGATTGGGGGTTCAGTTTTCCATTAGATGCACTTCGAACAACTTCTGCAGAAATTAAAAATCTAGCCTACTCCACTGGATTTTTTTTCCAAGAAGAAAAGCAGGTGCATTATACCAACAGTTCCTGTAAATATTCTACTAATCAATACCCACCACTAGAACTGATGTGGAGATACATATATAAACAAAAGACTCTGAGAAGCTTCACTGGTCTAAGACACATTTTTTAAACTTCCATTAACCTTGATGTCTTGTGCTATACTACAAATTCGCTTAGGACTGAAATTCTGTGTTAAGTTGGATGTCTAAAATGCCTCTCAAGGAGTGTCAGGACAACATTTTTGCTTTCTTCAGAATTCCTCATAGGTTTTATCCAGTTGGGAAATCCAAATTTGCTTGAAATTTCAGCCTAAGAAAAATTCAGTAACAGATTCACTGTAGATTTGGTAAGTGTGTTGGGGCTAGGGTAATGGAAATAATTTGAGGTGTAAAGTATGTTTATTCTGAAGGTATTGATTATCTGTTGGGTTTTGAATGCCCACTAAAATGACTTGGTCAAAACTGAATAACTTTGTTCCTCAAACAGAGACCCAGAGAAACATAGTAATTTCCAGGCACTTCTGCCAATATCCTGAGATATAGCAATTCTAGTTTTATGGCTTGCTGGGAAAATCTGAGTCTGATCGTATTTGTTTAATGTAGATAGATAAGAAGTTTCTTCAGTTTTTTTTCTTATGAAAATGTGACAACATTTGCATTTGCCATGCATTTGTTATAGGAAAAGATCTGAATGCAGAGAAAAGGCAAAACTGATATACAGTATATACTCAAGTATAAGTCGACCTGAGTATAAGTCGAGGCCCCTAATTTAACCCCCCAAAACTGGGGAAATGTATTGATTCGAGTATAAGTCTAGGGTGGGAAATGCAGCAGGGCCTGGCAGCTCCTCCTTTGTGAGCTGGGGGAGTGGTGTGTGATGTTTAAAATGACTTTTAGCCACTTATGCAAATGCTTGGGTCAGTGGCTAAAAGTCATTTTAAACATTGTGCACTGCTCCCCTGTGATGCAGAGGGGGGTCATGAGAAGTGGCACACAATGTTTAAAATGACTTTTAGCCACCGACCCAAGCACTTGCCTCAGTGGCTAAAAGTATTGACCCAACTATAAGTCGAGGGGCCCTTTTTTCAGCCCAAAATTAGGGCTGAAAAACTAGGCTTATATTTGAGTATATACAGTATTTGCACAACCCTATACAGATAAAGGATTCTCATTTGTAAAAGATGTTGGAGCATGCATTACAATGCTATGCATAACACTATTTGGTAAGGATGCAAATCAGGTGACAAGAAATTGCAGGAATCAACCAAAATATATTAATAGACCAGGAGGGAAAGGAGAAGGGAACAGAAATGAACTATTCAAAGGGGTTCTTGGTAGTGTGGAAAGAGGTGGAGGACAATCATTGTGGAGGAAATGAGAGGGGATACACTGGGAAGAAGAGTCAGAAAGGTCTGTAAAGTGAAAGAAGAAGAAGGAATAGAGAGAGAATGAGAAGCTGTCCATGGGATGGGTTTGGATTGATCTTGAAGAGTCCTGGAGCAAAGAAAGGGTCTGTATGAAACTCCTTCTAGAAGAGATTGAGAGAATGAGCAAATGGTCCCCAAATCTTCTTCGTGGGGAGAGTGTGAGAGAAGGAGAAAGGAAGGACTAAGTTCCAGAGAGATAGAATGAACAGTTATGGTCTATCACAAAAGAGGAGGTATTTTGAAGATACTGTATTGGGCCACAGAAGAAGGCAGAAGGGGAGTGGGCTGTGGAACCCTTTGTGCCCAGAACAGTGCAGGTTTGTGCAACACCACTGATTGGGAGAGGTTCCCCCCCCCCCGTATTTAGAGGAGAAACATTGGATGGTTAGATGGTTATGTTCAACTAAGTTTGAAGACCATGTTGGACCTATTGAAGTTATTGTTGGAGAAAGTTTAAAGTTGTTGAATAAAGCAAAGCAAAGCAAAGTGCTCTGCTTATATACCGCCCCATACCACTTTAAGTAGTCTCTGGGCAGTTTACAATTTTTAATTACAGTGTGCAGGCTACACATTGCCCCCCCCCCCCAGCAAGCTGGGTACTCATTTACCGACCTCGGAAGGATGGAAGGCTGAGTGAACCTTGAGCCTGCTACCTGGGATTGAACCCCAGGTCGTGAATAAAGATGTTTTATGTTGTCAACTCTAAACTTGACCACAAAGGGAAGAGCTCTTTGTCTCACTCATGTTTGCAGATTAGGAATCTTGGGGAAGACTAATGGGACATGATGGGACATGTTCTGATGAGGATTTTAGCTATATTCTTTCCATCGCTACACACTTGCTTTTACTTGAGTACATTTATTTTATGTATTACACCTTTCACCCAAGAACTCAGACCAACACCATTGTTTCTCATCCTTTCCCATTCTTCTTATTTTATCCCAACAGCCATGTGAGATAGTCTTGGCTAAACACATACAACTGGCTCTGAGTCAGTTACTTCACTTGGTAGATTAGTGGTATTTTGAACCTTGGTCTTCCCAGTCATTGTCCAACACTTAAATCACTTTCCTCTTCTAAAACTGCAAACCTTCCCTCCCTGCACCATAAAGAATAGATCATACTGCAAAAGGCTCTTGCATAACAAATCTGTTTCTTTCTTTCTTTCTTTCTTTCTTTCTTTCAAGAAGTGCCAACAAGAGAATTTGGTCGTGCTTTCTGTCGCCTTTGTACATATGGCTGAAACACCCACAAGCAAGATGGATGTAACTGCCAAGCCAAGAAAACAAAGATACTGCATCGCTGAACCATTTTATTTATTTATTTTAAAAATGGTCATCTGGTGCCTGTTTTTTCATCTCATATCTCCCAAGGCAGTGGTCCAAGGAAGGAGGGAGGGGCATTTTAATTGCCTTTTCATTCAAAATGATCCACCTTGCAAAATATTTTGGGAGGTTTTTTTTGGTACCTTCTGTGTATTATTCCTCCCTGGTTACATATTTAGTTTTACATTTCTAATCACCTGCTTTTATTAGCAGGAGAAAACAGATGAATGCATGTAGTGAGAGGTTTGCATGACTTAATCACCGCAAAGGGAGCACCATGTGCAGTTGGTTCAACCCTCAGTGTTGGAAGGGCTCTGCACAGTGCATAACATGGACATTTAGTCTAATAAACAGGGAAGGAAGGACTTTATTTCTGGTAGGAAAATACAGAACTCCAGGGAAGTCTGTAAATAGATATCAATCATAAACACATTGTAGTAAAGTGCTGCAGGCTGGGTTGTTCGCTGAAGCATCGGCAAAACCCCACAACTCTTAAGTTTTGTACCTTCCAGCACGTTTGTGTGCACAAAAGCAGCCATGCAATTGTTACAAATCAAATCTAAATTATTGTTGTGCCTCATTATCCTCAATGGTTCCCATTCAAAAGCACCAGCAACTATGCAACCCTCAATCATCATTGTGTACTGTGTGTGCATTTGATTGGCTTAATTGTGCATTGAGTCTTCATTCAGAAGCCCCAACAATAGCATATATATTAATGTGTTCTGAATCACGGTCACATACAAAGCTGAATATGGCTAACAGCTTGTTCAATCAAGCTACTACTTCCTGAAATAGATGAGAAAGTTCAGAAGGAAAAGGGCCGCTTGTTTGCTTCACTTATCTGTACATGGAGGGAGGTGATTAGTGCAAAAGGAAAATATGGATGTGGAGGGACTCCAGTTTAGATTTCTCACCCATTCCTACCACCAATGGCTAGAGAGTAGCTGTGTAAAAACTTAACACACAGTCCTTAATTCAGTGAGAGCAATGGTATCTTGGGAAAGTAAACCACGCCATTTCGCGGTTCATGTAACTGCAGTCCTGCTATAACGCGGGACCGCAGTACATGCTGGGGCTCCAGCTGATTAGCACTGGGGTGAGGGAGAAAAACCTTTATTTCTAGAGATGGGCACGACTTAGCGAAATTTTTGTTTCCGTTTCCGTTTTTTCGTTTTTGTTACGTAACGAAACGAAAATGAAAAACAGTTCAAAAATGGAACAAAACGGAAACGAAACGACTAATTTTGAGCCAATTTTCGTTTTTCGTTACTGGAAAAGCACTTAATGGAGCTAAATGGGAAGAAACGAAAAAAATTTCATTTTCGTTTTCATTTTTCATTTTTGTTACGTAACGAAACGAAAACGAAAAATTTTGAAAATTAGCTCACGAAAACGGAAACGAGCCGAAACGGACCCCTAGACGAAAACGAAAACGAAAATGAAAAAAATTTTCTGAGTCATGCCCATCTCTATTTATTTCCCCACCCAGTGCCAATCGGTTGGAGTGTGCTGCTTTTAAAACCCCTTCCAGTCACGCAGGTAAGTCTGCCTCTGTGACTGGAAGGGATTTTAAAAGGGCCGCAGCACTTCCCTCCCCGTGGGGGCTTCAGAGAAATGGCGCACCCCTTTTTAAATCCCTTCCAGTCATGGAGGCAAGTCTTTTCATCAAAAGTTATTAAACTTTCAAAATACAGGGGGAGTAAAAAATATTTCCCTTTCCCCTCAACAGGCTCTTCCACTCACTAACCGGTGCATGTTGCCTGGGTCCTCCTTGTTGAGTGGCTGGCCAGGTAGGAGCGCAGACTTCTCTTCTGTGCCTCCTCTGGCAGTCACACTAGCCCAGAAGGATCTCTCCAAACCTCAGGTTGCAGTAACAACAATAAATATATCTACTCTGCTGGGAAGGCATCTGAAGGAAGAGGAGGATAGGAGTAAATGTCATTTCACCAATTTATTTATTTATTTATTTATTTATTTATTTATTTATTTATTTATTTATTGAGTATTTTTTACCCCACCTTTCTCCTTGGAAAGGGACCCAAGGCGGCTTACAGTAATGAGGCACAATATACATTCCAGTACAATTAAGATATATTCAAGTTTGAGAACAGGGAATTGAGGGACATCTTACAGCATTAAAAGACAACATTAAAGCTACAAGAGAACGTGAGCAGTTAAAGAGAGAGTAAAAATTCCATGCATGGTAGACCATCCAAAATTTATGGGGGATGGAGACTAACATTAGAAACATTAGTGTCAAAGCAATCACACAAGGTAGATATAAACACAAAGTTATAACTGGTTATAAACACAAAGTCTGTTTAATCATGTATAATAGATTCTTATAAAGACACATAATAGGTAGTCCATCATTCAAAGAAAGCTTGTCTGAAGAGAAAGGTCTTTGCCTGTTTCCAGAAAGACAGTCCTGGCCTCTAGTGGAAGGGAGTTCCAGAGTCTGGGCAGAGCAGCCGAGAAATCCCTTCCATGTGTTCTTAAGAGATGTACCTGTGAGGGTGGTGGGATGGAGAGAAAGGCCTAGCTTCTGTTTCTTCCTCTCTGTCTTCTTCTTTCACACTATCTTTGCTCTTGACACCAGTTGCACGGTTGTTCTGGAGTCAGGTTACAATGGGCTTTCCTTTTTTTTTGCCAGAGGTGAGAGAATAGCTTCCAAGACATACAACTACCACAGTCTGCATGCCTGGTTTCCACTCCTGAAAATATTTAGAGTCCATTGCTAGGAAAAAGGAAAGAGAGTGACATGAGTCTGTGCTATTTGCAGGGTCAGTCCTATAGGTAGGCTGAGGCAGTTGTTTTAAATGGCAGTGCACCAGGTGCAGCCAATTTGCCAGTGGCCACCTTATCCTTTAGGTGCCCCAAAACATTACAGAAAGATAGTAAATATGGTATGGGGAAGAAAGTATTGTGGGAGCACCAGTGGTTCCAGAACACTCCCAACCACGCCAAAGTAGAAAGAGTAGAAGCAGTGGTAGCTGATTCCAGAATTGTCTTCCTGAAACTTCCAGCCTCTCTGGACCATCCATTTTCAACCTTTAACAATAGGAAAAGTAATTCCAGAGGAGTTTCTGCTTCAGAAGCATCTGTAAGCCAGATATTTTGAATCTAACAATTAATATGAAGGAAAGCTTGTCTTCATAGAAAGGTACTAACGAATAAAACCAGGAGTTCATCATCAGAGATTTGCAGCTGCAGAAGGATAACAATGAAGGAAGTAGAAATGATCCTCTAATGTAAGGATATGTCACTAGAGATCAAAATCAAGGTCATCCATACTGTGCTATTCCCAGCTCTTATGTATAGGTGTGCAAACATACTGTTGTCCGAAAAAAAGCACCAGTTTTCCTGTAAAGGGACAATTTGCACCAGTCACAAAATGGTGTAATTTGTGCTAAATTAGGATTATCACTTTGACTATTACAGTAGGACCCCCGTATCCATGGGAGATTGTTTGTGGGACCCCCGTACGGATATAGAAATCCATGGATAAGAGTTAACACTCTTATTCAGGGTGGCAGTGGTGGCTGGATTCCTCCCCCCCAACCGGCAACATTGTCGAGCCATGGATGTGGCAAGGAAGGCACTGTGGGCAGCTGCACTAGCCAGGGACACCGCTGTGCCCTCCTTGCCACCAAGAGATGCAGCCGGCAGCGGCAGAAGCAAAGCACAGGTGGAAAAGCTCAGGAACAGCTTGCTCTCCTTCTCCTCCCCCTGTGCCTCTCCTCTTCCTCCCCACCATTTTCTTAAGGTGCCTCCTCAGCCTTGTGCCACAGCCTTGGTGAGGAGTACAGATTGAGTCACAGGGTGAGTGTGAGGAGCGCCACCAGAGATGGACTTTTCTCAGCTGGGGGGGGGAAGGGTGAGCAGGGGGAGAGAAGGGGGGAAAGGAGCCACTGAGGTATGACTAAAACACAACCCTCCTCTCCCACCACCAGCTGCTCCAACCGGCTTCTTCCACCCCTGTCCCTGATGTTCCGGGTGAACAGTGCGGCATGGGCACTTCTTCCGCTGCCACCCCCAACATTCTGGGCAGGCGGCATCGGCACCACTTTTGCCATGGCCGCCAATGTTCCTGGTGGGCACCTCTTTCACCACTATCATTAATGCTGCAGGTGAGTGCTTGGGACGCGTGACCTCCACCACCACTGCACTGCCTGGGCTGGCATATCACTGCCATCCTTGCCCTTCACACCACCATTCGCAATCCACAGATAACTGAATCAACAGATAGCTAATCAGTGGATATGGGGGTGCTACTGTACTATGCTCACCTAAGAATCTTTAGCAATAACCACCCAGTTTCTATTGTATGGTTCCAGCCATGATATCCGTTTTCCAGGCTATCAAGAACTTGATTACCAATTAAACTTTGACACTTTCCAAAGGCTCTGAAAGTCTTCTGTTTGGAAAAAATCTTTTAAGATAGAAAATACTGTATATTGACCAGCCCATCTTATACATTTCTAGTCAAATGCCAATCTGACAGTCACAGAATTACATGGCATTTCTTCACAGATGTATCAGACTTCAGCGTTAGAAATGTGCTTTCAGGGAAAAACTCTCTCTCTCTCCTCTCTCTCTCTCTGTGTAGTATGCATATGTTATGTGGTACATTCATTTTTACTGCTGAGTGATTAAGAAAGACAATAGAGAAAAATGTAATGAAAAGTGACATAACTGAGAAATAGATTGTCTGCCCAACCATGATTTTCACAAAAGGTGAAACAAAATGACCTAAAGGAAGGTTTTTGGCATATTTTGTTGTTTTATTTACTGATTTATTTTTATTTTGTTAATTGGTACTGATGTTGTTATATATGCCTTCTAAACTGCCCAGAGTGAACTTGTTGTCAGATGAGTGGTATATAAGCCAAACAAACAAATAAATAAATAAAGCTATAGATACTGTGTGCTATATCCCCATTCTATACATGGACACCTTTTGCTGCTGTACAATCACTCTTCCCACTCTTGAAAAGCCCAACTTTTTCAAACATCTGTCCATACCTTCCTCTCCATGTGCGAAGCATTCCACCTAGGATTTTGTGCATGTGACATACACACCCACACTTGTAATATTCCTGCTGCCACCACCAGTTTAATGGGTTACTTTACTTATTTTAATAAGAGGGTCTGACACCACTTCGTACATCTTCAACATAAAACTTGAATTCTTTACTGATTTACAAATGGAACTCCAATGTTATTGGTATAGCTATGACTGATTAACTGATATGCTTTATTAAAATGTAGTTCACAGTAGTTTCTTAGCTATTCACACAGTTACTTCTTTGTATCAACAACTATAATTATATCCATTTGTATACCAGGCCTTAGCCAATCTCAGGATTTCACACCTGATTAACCATTAAGTGACTCTCTTAGATGTTAACTACTTTACAGCTTCTGGGGTTGGCTCCTTACCACAGGGTTCTATACATTTATAGTCTTTTGCCCACATCCACTGGTTCACTGCATGACTATTCTAAACACCCACATAAATATTCATAAATAACAATACATATTCATAAACAATCCTGTTTATCACAGTGCAGTCTGCTATGGGGGAGTGAGGGATCTTTCCCAGTACGGAACCTCTAGTTATTTGGGTCTTCAAACCCAAGAGGCCACAAATTAACGCAGCTAATATAAAGGATTTATTTCTAGCCCCTTGCCTTTGGGTCAGAGTTTCTTTACTTAGTAAATTCATCTGTTAGTAAGGAGAGGTCAAAACCTCTATACTGATCATCCTCTTCCCCCAAGAGAAAAAAATGTAGGAATGATTCTATACAGACACATATGGTTGGGTTCAACAGCCAGGCCTCATGCAGCAACTTCCTCTTGCAAGCATGAGGCCAGACACTTTTATTAGCTGTAAAAGGCAGGGCATCCGATGTGGGGTGATAGTCTACGTGTCTGGATGGTATAGGCTGATGAATTCCTGGGAAGGGCTTATGTGACATGGCCATGTCACCTAGCGAGGGTCTTGATGACTGATTACTAGGCAGCTTGTTATTTCCTCACATACCATCACATAGCCTTGGTGGATAATGTGGGGGAAAGAGATAACAGCAAGCCTGCTTCCTGAGCATCAGGTCTCATGGGATCCATTGTCTCCTCCAGGGCGTCCCCGCATGGATGGGGTTGAATTTGCAAAGGAAGCTGGCTGGGGTGCTTATTAATATATCCCAAGGGGATATCACTATAAAAATGCTGAAATTCTTCCCCATAGCACTTCATAGTGGTGGACATTTCAGTTCAGTTCTACCCTTTTGATTTTTGACAGAGAAATGGCAGGTGGATAAAGCCCCTGAAGCGAATAAATGAATGGGACCCCTTCATTGGTAACTTTTTTTCCTCTGCAGAAGGTCCTGTTTTTCAATATAACCTGACTTGAGTAAGCAACATAAAAAAACTATTTGTTTTATGAATGAAATCTGAGGAGCATTGTGCCAGCCTGATATCTGTTCATACCCTGTAGCAGCAGGGAACCTTCTTCAGAGTCTTGTTGGCTTTCCCCCTCCTTCCTCCCCTCGGTGTGTGTCTGTGTTAGTGTGAAAAGACAGAAAGAGGTATTTGGCACCTGGAGTTGTTCGTGCTGTTGACTAATCCCAAGGAAGAGAAAAGATCTCTTCACACTTGCCATTTCCTTGGAGAGATGGGCAGAAAGGTCATAACTGGCTTTCAGTTCGCTTTTCAGCTGATTAACAACCATGCTGTGCCAGGATCGTAGATGACTGAGGGGCAAAAATATAGCTAACTTACTATGCACCTGTGCTCAAAGTCACAAAATCTTATTTGATCAATGGTTAGGTCGCATTTTGCTCAGGTCAGGCATCTAAATAAAGTAGACGTGCTACAAAGATGGTTGCGGCTTTTTGCTTCCAGTGTGAAAACTTCATGTTTGTTGCTGCAGAAAATAGCTGTAAACTAGAGATGGGAATGGAGGGGGGAGTCTCCCGCAAATTGCTATATTCAGTGAATACTGCTGATTCATTAGATATTGGTTTCTTCATATTAATGAGGTCCAGAGACCCCAATGCATATGAAGGGACAACTACTTTGTAAAAAATCTGTCCCTCCATCTCAGTAGGCAGAGACTGTGGGGTCTGCCTATGGACTCAGACAACAGCTGCCCAATGGGCCCATAGGTAGACCCCACAGCCTGCCCTCCATTTCCTAAAAAGGCTCCCCATCATCTTGCTACTTCTTTTTCTTCACTGCCACTGGTGCCCAGGCTGTACTCACAGACCATAAATCATGATGAATCACCATCAGAGCGAAGGCAGCATAAACAAATTTGGCTCGTCGGCATATCATCTGTACAAAATGTTGTAGAATGAAGATCAGCCAAGCATATGTGGAATGCATAATGATTATTCAAACATCCATGTGGAATTCATTTGCAGGAATTGACCATGTTTGGATAGGGGTAAAAAGGCATGTGGTTTAGACCTGAGTTTAGTGTCTTGGCCCCATCAGACCAGATTTCCCCCCTTAAGATTTCTCATGAAGTCAATATTTGGAGCACCCCTTCTCCCTGAACTTGGTGATCATATTGGAAAGAGACTGCTTTTTTTTTTTTTTGGCCTGGAATGCAAAGCTAGACAGTAGAGATGGGAATGAACCAAAAAAAGGCATTTCGTTTTGTTTTATTTAAGGTTTTGGTTCGGTTCGGTTAGTTTTTAATGATTTTTTTCAAAAAAAAATTCATTTCGCTTGTTCATTAATTCATTATTCATTTTTACCCACTTTTTTCAAGCACCCACTGTGCAGCCCCTGGGGCCCGGTCAGAGCTGGGGTCGTGCCTACGAACAGGCGTGGGAGGAATAAAGAGGGGGAGCGGCATCAGAGCTGCGCTGCTCTGGCCGCCTAAGCATGGCCTCCTTCTTATCACTCCTCCCGACCGGCCCCGCGATAATGGGCTGAGAGAGGGAGGCACAAGGGGGCAGCTTTGAAGCAGCACTGCTCTGGCTGCCTAAACACGGCCTGCTTCTTATCTCTCCTCCTGGGGCTGGGCTGAGGCTCGAGCCCGCTGCGTCCCTCAGTGGCACCGATGAGATGCATGCTCCCTCCATGCAGCTCGGTGCAAAAGGACCTCTGGACCAGCACCAAGTAGGAGACATCTCTGCCCCCCATTAAAGAAATGTACCTAAGTGAACCAATTTTTCTCATTTCGATTTGGTTCCTGTTAAAGTTCCTCATAGGGTCGTTATTTGTTTCGTTATGTAACAAAACAAATAACGAATAATGAAATGAAAAAATTTCATTTCATACCCATCTCTACTAGACAGTAATACAATGTTTTGCATTTATAATTAAATTACTGTACATTGCTTTTAGTTCTGTCATGTGTCATTTTAATTTTAAAGTAAGTCTTCACATAATACTTGTGAAAAGTGTGTGTAAATCTAGAAGTCTCAAGTTTGAGATATTTGAACTCTGAATAAACTGATCAAATTGATTTATACTGACCACTCTCTCTGCTCCTCATCCCTTTCATGGCAAAACAGAAAGCAGACTGCCCTACTTACAGGGTTGTTCAGTAGCTTTGTGAGATAGTTACTGCGTTTTTAGCATTTTGAATTCTTTAGATGGCTGCAGAAATGCTACAGCTTACTATGCATTAGTAGGAATCTTCCAGATGTGTTGTGTAAATGATAGTAAAATTAAATATTCATGGGGTCTTGTGCTTTGAGTTTGCCGATGATTATCTACAAAATGTGTTTTTTTAAAAAAATAAAACAAGTTTTGATTGGTTGTTCATGTTGACATAAGTGCTGTTTGCTAATATGGGTAACGAAGTAGACAAGGCTTTGAAATACCTTCTCAACTGTATTTGCATTGCAATTTTTGATACTGTATACAAATGAGAGAGCATTCATTGAGTACCTGAACATATTCTTCCAAAATAGACATAACCCACAATTATATCTGCATCCTATTTCACCAGCATATCATCTTTGTTTCTCATCAGTTTCTTGCTTTGTTTATACAAATGCAAACACAAAGAATGCACTTTGACACTTATTTCATGTCCCTCTCATCGCACTTTGTGGTCCCACTTGGGACCAGTACAAGAAAATGTTACTCCATGTCCATTGTGTGACGGCAGAATCTTGTCCCAACCACGTCCCCTGAACTGGGATTTAAGCATGATGAGCCATACCTCTCCCTGACCCCAGGAAGTCTCTTGTCTCAGTTCCTGTTTCGAGACAAGTGCCCATGAAGTAAGGCTCGTCACGCAATGTGCACATTCTCCATCTAGTGGCAGGAGTGTGAAGTACCATTCGCCATTACATTCCCTATGGTGTTAGCAATGCAGCACAGAGAGATAAGAAGGCATAAAACCTCGAACTTTGCTGCTTAATGCATGAAAGGCAAAGTTATGGAGAATCGAAATATTGAAAAATGGAAGGTCAGACCAAAAAAAAAAGGTAAAACAAAGGTAGGGAAGTACAGATGTTGTCACGAAACAAGGACGTGAAGTAACAGTCATCACGTTACCATCAATCACGCCCATGGGTAAACAGAAACAGGGACAGAACTGGGACAAGAACAAGTGACCGCGAACGACGTTATCACAAACTGAACTTAATCTTGGAACCAGGAAGGATGTGAAGTAACTGCCTTTAAGGGAAAGAGACATTCCCGTCACACTATATTTTCATACTGAAACTGTTGGATAAAGTCTTCCATTGTTAGTGAGGGATGGTACTTGTGATTCTTGTCAGGGTAAGTTTACAATAAGCCAACAAGTCAGCATGCCAGAGGCTGCTGCTGCTGTTGTGTGCCAACAAATCAGACTGACTTATAACAACCATAACTCCCTTCAAGGTATTGAATGTGAGCCACTGAAAACACAACCCTAAATCAAGCTGAATCATCCGTGCAACTTAAGTCAGACTCAACAAGCTAGGCCCATGAGTGAGGTTCTCATCCCTGCTGCTTTTGTCAGATTCTTATATATCCCTACAATTTACAAGGCCTTACCTGTTCAAAAAGCAAGCCAAAAACACAGAGAAGGGCCTGAGAATATCCCAAAAGAACACTGACTTGACCACTTTACTCCCCCCTGTTTCAAGCTCTGTTCAGAAAGCTTTGGGGGGATGTTTCCATTTGTTTGGCTGGCTATACTTAGGAGCTTTGCATGCTTTTGAACAAAAGGAACTCCCCAATGTGAGAGTAATTGTTAAAGAAATGATAAAACAAGAATAAAGAATTGATAAAACAGAAGGATGGGAATGAGATTTCAGATTTTTAAATGTTCTGCTTTTTAAAGTTTTTTAAAGAACTCTGCAAATTTTAAAAGTTAGAATGGAGTGTTTATCATCTGGAGCTGACGTTTTGTGAAATGAATTGGAAGTAAAGGTCAGGCAATTCTTCCCCCCTTCTAAGTTTTCTTTACCTTTAAAATAAATAGATCAGACAGGAAGTACTGTACCTACTCCTTGTTGGAGGAGTCAAAGATGCCTGTTAGGAAATATATTTTTCTGCATTCATTCATCCCTGCCTGAAGCCACACTGATGAGAAAGAACATTAACTCCTAGACCTTTAAACATTCAGCCACAAAGTTAACTTACTTCACTTCTGTGGAAAATGTCAACAAATGTCACTCAATATCTTCTCCCTTCCTCTATTGTATCTTGACATTATTTAACGCACACAGAGGAGTGTCAACTCAAGGAGGAAAAACTTTTGCCAACAACAAATAAACAAGGAAATGAAAAGTCCAAGTGGGGTAAATATAGTCAGTTCCCATAGGGATCGGGGAAAGCTCCAGATACCAGTCCCGAAGTATCCCTTCCAGCTGGGGCAGAAGTATTTCTGAAGCAAATCAGAGCATGGCATGGCTACAACTCTCAGGAATCCCGAACCATACATGTCGATTGGGGGATTCTGGGAGCTGTAGTCCAAGCAGCAATGTTTTCAAACTTTGCAGCAGATCCAGGACTAAGTACTTTACAGCCTAGTTTGAGAAGGCATGATCAAAAAGGAACACCAACCCTACCCTTTTTCTATCAGCAAAAACCTGAAACAGGGGAGAGGTTTCTTTTTTCCTCTTCACACCAAATATTATCTATTTGAGTCTTCTCTTCCCCTCACCCCTTGGATGCAAAATATCATATTCCCCATGAAATATCCCCTAGACATGGCATTGTTTTTCTATAGGTTGGTTGTTTCTTGATCAGGGGAATAAACAGTGTTTTTGTTTTTCTGGGATGATATGGAATCTGGGATAGATTATGGGCTGTAAGAAAAGCCAGAGGTGCATTTCCCATATTGCTTTAATAATAAGCCTGAGAACTAGCAAAACACAACCAAAGAAGCCTGCTGAAGGTAAATGACATAGAATTTATGGCATTCTAAAGATTTTAGGATACAAATATCTTTACCATTTGTCATGTTGGTTGGGCTTCTGGGCATCACAGTTTCATCAAGCTGGTGGGCCATGCATTCTCTGTCGCTTATGTGCAGTCGAGGATGTGAATAGAATCCTGGCAAATGGGAAACATCTATATCTTTCTATAGTTGAAAAACAGAGAAGTTGTCACTGAAATGTCCCAAATGACTGGGACTTTAAAATTATGAATTATAGGTTATAAACTTGCTTTCTGGTTTTGGCTTACACTTTTAAATTATTTGCTGCACCTACATCTAGTCTGTGTTTTCCTCCTACTACATTAGACTGAATTTTTCCTAAAGGCTACATTTTTTTTAAATCTGAAAGGCTACATTTTTTATGATCTTACTTTTTAAAGAAAACCTAAAGGCCAGGAATTCGTAGATCTACTTGCAGGCTGTAGTTTTCTATATCCTTTTCCTTTAAGCCATTAAGAAATAGCATACAACATGCACAGTGCTCATTTCAGCAAATACAGTAATACTTTGTTGAAACTGGAAGAGCCTTTTCACACGACCCCTAAGATCCGCTGGCCACTTAAATTCGGACCAGAGATCTTGGGGGTTTGTCGCTGTTCCTGTGTTCCCACCCCCTCCACACTCCTGGCTGCTGTCTGTGTGAGGGGAGGGAGAAAAAAAGAAAGAAAAGAATGCCGGCTCACCTCCGTTCTGCCGTCTTGCTCTGCTCCCGGCAGCATTCCTGTCTTAAAGGGGCAGGGGGCAAAAACAACAACAAACAGAAGCGAGGAGAGCTCGGCACTCACTATGTTACATCCACATCAGGAATTTTTCACCCCCGGAGAGCAGGTACTTGAAAAGTGCACTGAGACGTGCTTAGGTGGGCGTGGTCACACTTAATTTTTTGTAAACTCCGGAGCTGGTGGGGAAACAATTTTAAGCTCCGGATCTGGGAGCCATTTGCCGCGGATTTTAGGAGTCGTGTGAAAAGGCCCGAAGTCACATTAAGAAGAAACCATGAGGCCAAGGGATTACACCTCAATTTATCTGCCAGAAATCCAGCTGCATGTTGTAACTACAGTAGGCCCATGGAGTAAATAAAAATCACAGAGGAGTTCACTCACCAAAGCCACACTGATCCAATATTCCTATTCGAATCCAACTTATTACTGGATTTCAAACATTGTTCATTTCCTTTAAGAGAGCTTAGCATGAACCGGCAAACTGGTTCCACAATTCCGACATGATTCTGAACTCCGCCTCCTCCTGCAGCTGCCCAGTTGAAAGCAGTGTCCCGCTTTGCCTGCCCTGCTTCCTTCAGGTGCTGCCTCTGAGTGGGTTCCCATCAGCAGAGGTGGGACTTGGAACTGCATCAGAATTGCAGAACACCTGCTTGGCACAAACCATTGAACCAGCACTTGGTGGCCATCTCTCGTCTGCAGTTAATATATTTGTTCTGAGGCATCTCATACATTCACAGGGGTGACTTATTTGAGCAATGACAGACACACTAGCCTTTACTATATCTGAGGGAAAATTTGCCAGTTGGTGTGACAGTGCTGGGCTCAGGGCATCGGTTTGCCTGCTTGGCATGCTACAAAAACACAGGTGCTAGAGTTGCCACACACTTACACACATGTATGCACACATGCACTTTGCACA
Source organism: Phrynocephalus versicolor (assembly GCA_023846285.1). NCBI lineage: Eukaryota > Metazoa > Chordata > Lepidosauria > Squamata > Agamidae > Phrynocephalus > Phrynocephalus versicolor. The sequence goes on from JAHTLZ010000275.1 coordinate 24,599,670, forward strand.
GGAAAAACAGTGTTGCCACCCAGGCAGTGTTTGGAGGCTTCCCTGGCTACCTCAGCACTGGCCAATGAGAGATATCATTCTTGTTGGGAGGAGCAACTCCAGAAGTTTTGTGTTTTGCTGCATCTATGGCTGAATCCAGCACTGTCACTTAGTGGGGCAGTGCTTTCCAGCTGCCTAAGGACAACCTACAGGTTGGAGAGATAGGCAGCATATATCTCAATGGCATTTGCAGAGAATCATAAGCAGGTGAAAAAATCTGCTTGGGAATACCCTGAAGCAAATGGTGAGCTGCGGTGTTAGACAGAATGCTGGACTGGATGGGCTGTGTGTTCTTATGTTCTTATGGCTGGCAACTACTTCACATCCTGTTTTAATGCAAGGAATCATGTTGACGCAGGATGTGTGTAAAAGGTGGTTTCATGCCTGTGTGCAGATAACCCACAATGAAGAGCTTACATTGGGTGATCTGAAACATGTAGTTCCTGCCCCTGGTGCTGCATATCATCCCCATATGTGTCACTGAAGGCCTTTCTTTTTGTAAGAGCACTTTTCCCTCATCCAGATTAATTCCAAGATTTTAAAATTCCAAAGTGGAACCAATGCATTAGCAATTCCCCATTGCAACATTTTTTATTGTACAAATCCTCATGTACGTATAAGCAGCTGATAACAGCTTTCCCTTCGTTGGCTTTCTTTGTCTCTTCTTTCTTTGCTGTATAGTTACTTTTGATGTCATTAAAGTATCTACTAATCACATACTATGACCTTCCCAAGCACTTGACAAGATCCACTGCAACAGTAGCAAAGCTAGCGGTGGGGGCGGGGGCGCCATCTGTTCCAGCTGGGTCACCAAGTCTGACAAGGGAGTAGAGAGAGACAGCAGGCGTCCTGATCTCAAGAGGGCCAGGGATAACCTTTCAGCAAAAGGAGATAAGCATCCAAGGTTGTGAGCTCCTCTGTCACAGGAGATCCCTCTTCTTGATGATAAAGGAAAGAAATCTCTCTGGAGCCTGAGGCAGCTCCAGGAGCAGCCAAGAGGAATTGCACAGGTTTAAGTCTCTCATCTCTAATCACTCCTCGGCAGAGATTTGATGCTGAGTCTGTGACTGATCATCGTGGGGTTTTTATATGCATGTGGAATGCAAAATGCCATAAAACACATTCACTTCTAGCCAGCCCTTAATGAATTACTACTGCAGTTCTTGGGGACAACATGCCCCCTGTCTTGATGTGTACTCACGAATCGCAGTTTAGACTTGTTAACTGCCAGCTAGAAACAAATATTATGCTAAAAAACAAGAGGATCCCACCCATTGTTTCTTTTCAACTATACCTCCAAGCCCTCTCCTCAGCTTTCCCTCATGGTTGCTGTCCATTTGGGTTGGTGGGGTCAAACACACAGAAATTCCATCTCTGTTCTGGACAGTTGCTTTCTTTGAAGGCCAACCCAATAAAATGTCTGTTGCACCTTGTTCATCAAAGGATCGGGGTGTTTGTGAGTTTTCAGGGAGACAACAAGGAATTGTTGTTCCAGGAGTGAAACAACACCACAACAGGTCTTGTGTTTGCCATTGGATGTCTGTAGTGTTCAAAAGTGGGTCAGTAACCTAAACTGAGAAAATAAGAATCCAGAAGTCACATAGTAGACAAAGCTGATGTTGTGAAGCGTGAGTGACATCTGGGCACCCCAATATAGCCCAAGAGCTCTCCTGCATGCTCTTAGCCATTTTGGTGCCAGGGAGGGCCCACACTGGGGGCATGGTGCAAGATACTGTATAGATCTCATTACATCCCCTTTGTTAGCCATTTTAGGGAGTGGTAGGGTGAAGAGAAAAGCTTGCATTGTTGTCTAGCCTGTTTTGCATTTTGGATTCTCTCTCCCCCACCCCAATTTTTCTTCGTTTACTCTTGCATTTTACTTGACTAAGCTTTACTGAAGTATTATTACACTAGCATCCAGAAATGTTTTATGCTTAGGGGTTGGAGTACTGTATCTCCTAAAAAAAATTGGGGCAGTTTGGCCTAGGTCAGTGGTGGCAAACCTTCGGCACTCCAGATGTTTCAGACCACTCTCACAGTCCCTTTGTCATTGGCAAGACAAGCCTGGAATTCTGGGAGTTGTGGTCCAAAACATATGGAGTACAGAAGGTTCATCACCATTGGCCTAGGTACAGGGCAGGTTGAGGACCTTCAGTTTGAAATACAACTTCATGGAAAGAGAGCACCTGCAGTGCCTGAGTAGCCTATAAAAACTAGAATTCTCTGCTTTGTTGTTGATGCTGCTGTTCATGATGCTCTTGTACTTGTTCTTGTTGCTTCTGGCTCACAGGAAGAGGCTCCTGTGTACACCCGCCTTCCCCCTCTTCAGTCAGTCATGTTTCTGTGATTAAATACATCAGGCATGTCCAAAGTCAGGCCAGGGGCCAAATGTGGCCTGTTATCAAATTTTGAGCAGCCCGCGGCCTCTTCTCCCTACCGTCTCAGCCTGTCACACATCCCCGCCAGGTGGCCCCTCCCCATACTGGATGGGAACATCAGCTTGCAGTTTTGCCTTCTCCAACTCTGTCCACCACCACCACCCCCGGCCACCTGCTCAGCCTACCCAACCCTGGCTCCTTGCGGCAGTGTCCTCCCCATCTCCTTGCATGTTATAGAGATTTGTCCAAAGTTTGGTCCCCGGGACCAAATGCAGCTGAAAGGTTGGCCCCCACACATTTTCACCTCACCAAATCTGGCCCTCCTTGCAAAACGTTTGGATACCCGTGAAATACATGATTGAATTGCAGAGCTAGTGCACTCCTTTCAACACATGTGAACCCCACATCATTTATAATTCCCCAAAGCTCCAACCAGTGCCCTGACAGTCCTGTTCTCAGAGTGAATTATTGACTTATGCTGATTGGCACCGTGGTTCCCTGACTTAACTGCCTGATTCCAAACATATACCTAGAACAACACAATGTGAAACAAGCAAAGCTGGATAGCTCAGTGGTTTAGGAGACTGGGAGTTTGGTTCCCCATTGTGTCTCCTTGGCAGGGGCTAGACTTAATGATGACCCAACTCTGCAGCGCTAAAATGGTGGTGGTGGTGGTGGTGGTGGTGATGACGAAAGCAGCTGACCCATTACTATTATGTCTTTTGCAAAGGTGGTAGCTTGATGGATAAGGGTTTAATGAAAAACAGCCTTAATCTAGATTGAGCAGAAATCCATGTGTGTATTCAGCACATCAATATTAAACTTAACCATTCCATGCCTTCATCTGTGCCCCTCATGCTGTGAGAATAAGTATTATGATTAAGGCTTTCTTTTCCTGGTGTGAGGAATGTGGGTGACTGCACATTCTTCTTCTCACACCGGTGGAGTGACCTCATCTGAATTTGTCATGCTTAAATTTCCTGCTGTTGGAGCATAATTGTTTTTCCTCTAAAAAGATAAAAAGGTCATAGAAACCTTTTAGTTTCATTACTCACATGTGACAATTAACTGGCTGAGACTTTGATTTCATTTCATTTTATTTTATTGAAAGGGGAAAATACCCTGCAAGGTTAAATACTAGAAATTACATGAACCATTTATTATAACATACAAAATGACCTTTCCTTGGACATTTCTTTTATCATTCATCCTTCTCTTCTCCTGCCCAAGAAAGAAATCTTTAAAAAAACGAGAAGCAATTTTCTTCAGTTTCATAGTTCGGGCTTATACCTCAATTAAAACTGCCACACAAGAACAGCGTATGTGGAAACTGATGTATGTGCCTCATGTCACAAATCTGTCTCTTCGTACAGTTCTGGACATGCCACACTTTTCTAAGGATGCCAACACAGTGGCACAAGTTCAGAGGAAGGCAAGGATGATCCAGGGACTGGGAGCCAAGGTTTATGAGGAAAAACTGATATAGCTGGGCATATTAAGCCTTGAGAAAAGAAGACTGAGGGGGGATAGGAGAGCATTTTTCAAATATATGAAAGATAGTCATACAGATGAGGGGCAGGATCTGTTCTCAGTCATGCCAGATTGCAGGGCTCCCTACACCAGAGTGGCTTCACTGCCAGATGGGTGGTATATAAATCCAATAAATAAATAAATAAATAAATAAATAAATAAATAAATAAATAAAT
>JAHTLZ010000275.1:24603802-24626982 GCA_023846285.1 Phrynocephalus versicolor
AATAAATAAATAAATAAATAAATAAATAAATAAATAAATAAATAAATAAATAAATCCCACATTTGCTAGTTCTCTTTGCTTGCTGCTCCTTGTGATGTGTTGGCAAGATCTCCCCTTCTTTTATGTCATCATTTTGAACTGGAACAATGTGTTATCCTAAAACTAAAAAAAAAAAAAAAATCACCAAGACAGTGAGGCATTGATTTGGCTTAAAGTGTGCATAACTGAGGCCTAACAGAGCTGCTTTAGAAAACACTGTCCCCGCTGTGAATCAAAGTCAACGTGGCAAAGTCAATGTTGTCATCAAGGAAGATTTCAGAGTGTCACTCACATAGAAAGAGACAGAGCTTCTACTCATGAGCTATATGTCTGTGAAGATTCTCAGTCATCCAGGTGAGTTTATCTGGAACTTGAGTCATGGCAACTGGACTTCTTTTTCTGAGAGACCGAAATGTTTCTCTGCTCATCCAAGCAGCTTCGGCAGTCTGAGGAAAGCTAGTGGCAAGTCCTCCATTTTATAGTTCACCTTGATTTCACAACACTCTGGTCTGCATAGGCTCATAAGATGGACAAAGGCTTGAATAGGCTCATAAGATGAACACACCACTTAATAAGCCTATTCGGGCCATTGTCCAACTCACCATGACTCAACTTCCAGGTACTGTACTCATGAGCTACTGCTGCCACTGAGCCAGATGGTTCTAGTGGGCGCTTCCATGACTCACTTGGTCTTCATAACTACAGGGAAGACATTGTGCCACTTCTCAGGAAGCTGTGTTTATCTTGGGTATTCATTCTTGGTTGAACCCAGAGAATCCCATTGAATCTATTGCTAATGCAATCTACAACAAACAGGAGAGAAAGGATGGACATGGCTTAAACTTTTCACATCGAGTTCGGTTCAGCTCTCTTCTGAACCACCATTTCTTAGAGCTTTGGATTAAACAAGCAAAAAAAATTAAATGGGAAACCAAAGATTAACGTGTATAGCAGTGGATGTGAATTTGCCCTGAGTACTGTTCCATCGGCTGAGGAATAACAGCAATTACAGATCAAGAAGAAAAAGTAAAAAGACCTAGGCATAAAAATCTCTCCTGCTACAGTAATTGGACAGTAGATGCACACACAGCCATTTCCTTCCATTAGAGGAGGCCCATGATAACAGTTCTCTATAGGAGATGCTACCAGCATTCTGAGCAGCAGAAAGTTTGAGATGGAATGAGGACAGCTGGGAATGAATTGACTGCAAAAGAGGAAACAGGGCCCATTTGAGGAGCAATGTCATGTTTCACAGTGGGGAAGAGTTCCGAGGTGGTCATTACTTGATCTCTTTGCTGTTTGTTTGTAAGAGCGATGGAAAATTGGAAGTTCAACTTTTTCTGAGCAGTCTGCTGAGAAAGCAAAATGGTGGCTCACTCAAAAGAGCTGTGCAGTGCTCCTGTTTGTAAAGCCAATTTATCTTCAGCATAATGTAAATATGGATTTCAATTAATTCCAGGTTTAAATTAGCTAACCCTATAGTAAACTCCACAAAAGGTTCTGTGCTCTCAAATGCACTCCTGTGTGAGTAAAGCTTTCCCATTAAGATTCCTAGAGGGGAAAGCATAGCTTGTAAGGCAGGAGTGGGGGGACCTCCAGATAGATTTGGACCACAACTCCCACAGTACTTTGTCATATAGGCTTGGAATTGAGGACCAAAACATCTGGAGGGCCAAAGTTTCCCCACACCTATTGTAATGGAAGGGAATGATGGTTAGGTCCAGTTCTATGAAAATGAGACAGGCCTGGAATCAAACAGTACTGAATAGGAGGAATAGATGCCCTGACAGTTCAATGTTATTTTTATTTTTATTTTTATTATATTACAGCATTTTATGTTTATTGTACTGCATTGTATTCAATTGTTGTTAACCGTGCAGAGTGACCGTGCTGTCAGATGGGTGGTATAAAAATCCAATAAATAAATAAATAAATAAATAAATAAATAAAATTTGTCCTAAATCAATACAGGATGTAACTATGAATGGACATCTTTGTCACTTTCCATGTCTCACATGCGGGAATTTTGTGAATGTATTGAGATATCTGGATCAAAACCCACAAACCTTGATATGAAAATAAGGGTGTTCCAAGTATATTTGTGAAGTGTTGGGGTCATGAATACCACCCTCAGTCATTTTTAATCACAACACTGAAAGAGCATTTCTTGCAGAAATAGTCCATTGGCAATAGTTATCTACACTCATCACTTTCTTATCATACAAGGCCCAGACTTGGGTTGAAACAGATTGTTTGTAGTATCTCTTTCTGCAAATACAAATGTGGCTTCCTAGACAAAGAATCACCTGTTCAGTGCCCTGCATCTAAATGAGATCTGAATTGTTCCTGCACTGAATGCTGCACAGAACACAACAAGAAGAATACATTTAATCTGTAGGATAAATTTATTATCGCACTGTACAAGTAAATATCCAATGTCATATTTTGCATACAAAACCAAGCAAAAGGAAAGAAGCATGCTACTTAGAAAATGGTACTAGGGTGGGTGGGGGACAGAAGGGTACAAATAGACTGAGAAAATTATTTGGATCATTTTGCTTTTTAGAACATATCTTCTGCAATCAAGGAAGGAAGATTTTTGCTAGTGTTCCAGGATTGGGTTGGATAGACTGGAACGAAGGAAGGAAGGATACAAGTTACAGTTTCTCTAATTATTTGGCCATATGAACAAAAATTCAGAGCTTGGCAGTTGCCTATTACATGTGAACTCATCAACATGAGCCATCAGGTCAATTTTGGTGACCCCTTTCCATGGTTTTCTAGGTGAAGGATACTCAGAAGTGGTTTACCATTACCTTCTGGAGGCACTCTGAGAATGTGGAGCTTGCCCATGGTTACATAGGCAGCTCTACTCCCAGGAGGCTCAGTCAGAAATTGAACTCACAACCTTGGGCTCCAAGCCCACTAAATTATCCAGCCAGCAAGTAATATGGTACAACAATAACTTAACAATAGGAGTGACTGTGGAGTGCCATTCTCATGTAATGAGAGTAAACGTCAATGGTTATTTTTCCACTGCCGCTGAAACTTTTTATTTATTCTGAAAGCTATGGGTGTTGTGGCCTCATGAAATGGTAGAAAAGGAATATCCCACAGTTCAGGTCCTGGTTCATGGTGTTTGACACTTGTACTGCTGCCTGTTGCTCTGTAGATGCAGTTCTATGATAATCATGGTGGGTAGTTACTCTCTAGCCCAGTGGTGGGGAACCTTCAGCACTCCAGATGTTTTGGACCACAACTCCCAGAATTCCAAGCCTGTATTGCCAATGACAAAGGACTGTGGGAGTTGTGGTCCAAAACATCTGGAGTGCCAAAGGTTCGTCACCACTGCTCTAGCCCATTTCTTATTGCTATTGTCTTCAGTTGGGCAGAATGATCTCCATCTCCTATTCTACAGAACAAATCAATCATGCAAGGTTTATATATATATAATAGCCAGATGGGGAAGCCTCCGCTGTGGCTGGGACCTTCATGGGATCTGGAGGCCTCCATTGCAGCCGTTCGGGAAGATCCCAGTGGGGGTGCATTTGCCCCATAAGATTTACAGACATTTCTCCTTACTGTTGAAGGGGGGAGTGTGTCTTATTGGGTAAAAAATACAGTAATAGTAAAGTGTAGTATTTTCCTCTCAGTATAGCTAGGCATGACTAGCTCATCTGGAGGCTCCATATTTTGGCTGAGTTCGTTCCTCTCCCATCACTTTCTTCTCATTATAGCATACACTTAAAATGTCATCGTGTTTGAAGTTTAACACAGAAGTCACTTTTTTTGCCTGTGTGAAGGTGTATTAGAATGTACCTCACAGATACACGACTGTTGAGGATAATGTGGGTGTGTGCTAGTGTGGGTTTGTTCTTGTACTTATCATGCAAACAAATGTTACTGCTTCTCTTTGCCAAACCCAGGGAAGATTACTATTTTTATGAGCAATCTTCAGTTCCGTTTGAACAGCCACCAGTGTAGGTGGTGCAGATCCTGGCCAAGCTTTTGTACTTTCGTAAGATTTTCATTGAATTGTAAAGGTTGGATGTTGCTGTTGCAATATCTCCTCAGATGTTTACCATGTTATCATCAAACCATGGTTTATGTTAACAATGATTTTTCACTTTAGTCATGTCATGAATTGTCTTGCCAACCTCCAAACAAATCAGTTTATTATTTCCATGTCTGATTTGTTTCCCTCCCCACCCAACTTTGTCATTACATTTTCAAGGTAGAGATAACTCAGAAATAAGGCATGATTCTAAGTTCAAACCTAACAAGGCACAGTTTAAATGAACCAGAATTTGTAAACCAATATCAAACATGGTTTCCAATTTTGGTTTGTCATGGGTGAACAAATCATGCTATATTTGCAGGGTTTTTGCACAACGAGGTAGAATTCAATAGTCACAAGGTAGATTCTCATAAAATGCAAATCTGGTTACTTATTGGCCCACATCTCATGTAATCTCTGTTTGATGCGGCTTGTGGAGGATGAGTAGCATGTTGATTTATGCTACTTTAGTGTTTCTACTTGGAGTGAGAAAAGCTAAGAAAACCACAGACCTTTGAAATCGGTACACATCTGAATCCAGGATGCCACCTCATCCTTAGCTATGCAAAGAATCACAATTTGTTATGAAATTTGCATACACTCTGTTAGCATAACCTTTTGGTGGCCTGAACAAGATGGTAGTATCTTGAGTGTCATTTTACTACTAATTTGAACTACCAGCACTGTTTATTTATTAACTGTTGGCCTTATATCTGTTAAGGAAGTGCCTAAACTATTTTGATAACCTTTGTGTGAGTGAGACGCATCCGTTCCTGTTGCTACCATTAGCTGCAATGGCTGTGCTGGTCATTTAGCTCACACTGAGTAACCCAACTGCGAGCAGCTCCTTTCTGCGAGAGAAAAGGGGGTGATCTCTCCCAACTCTGGTTACTAATGCTCTTGAACCAGAGATCCTGAGCATGTGAAATATATGCTTCTCTACTGTACCACTGTGCCTGTCTCTGGAATTAGGCTCGAAATAACATAGAGCACCACATAACAACACGGGAAATGAGATGGGCAGGTCCAACTTTGACTTGCAAGCAAAATTGGATATTGTTCATCATAATTTTAAAGAAGGAATCAAGAATTGCAGGAAAGAAGCTAAAATGGGTGTGTTTCTTTTGTTGTGTGCTCTGGGTTATTTTCTCCTTCCAGTCAAATAACTATACTTCAGTTCTAAAGTGTGTAAGTCCATAATGAAGGCCTAAAGAGCAACTTGGCTCTCCACGCCAGTTCCTTCAGCGCCTTTTGCCAGAAGATACATTTTAGGAAAACAGCATGGAATCTCCTTCAACCCAAGTCAAAATGTAACTTTATGCAGGACCGAAAAAACAAAACAAAAAACAAAAAACAAAAAAGGTGGGACTGAAAAGTGCAGGACATTTTGTCTTAAACCTCCTGCTGTCAGTAATGAAGTCTTAAGAGAACCAGTTCCACCTAAGAGAATGAGAAAAACCCCATGTTGTAGAAGAGCTAAACATGGAGAACTCCGTGAGTTGGTTGTTCGAAGATGGGAGTTCAATTTCCCACTGTGCTCTCCAGGAGCAAATCCAGTCTGTTTAGTCTTGGACAAAGCTGCACAGCCCAGAACACTCCAAGAAGAAAGGGCTGGTCAACTCTGCTTTGGAAGATTTTATACCTAGGAAGTCCTGGAAACAGTTGCCATAAGTCAGAGTAGACTTGATGGCACATAATCAATCAATCAATCAAATTGAGTTAAATTGTGCTAAACACTGTGACAAATTGCCCCTAACTAATGGCATAGTAGTCAGGTTACAAGACATGCAGCGGACTGTGCCACAATTATATGCCAAACAATCTGCCATAGATCCTTTCCAGGAGGAAAGAAGGATAGAAATATTTCAAGCAAGCAAGCAAGCAGTATGGCCAACACCTCATTAGTTGTTGCAGAGGTTTGATTTCTTCTTGTTAAATTCTTCAAGCTGCATAGCGGAAGTGCAGAGATGCATAGAGCAGAATATCTTCACGTTTCCCATAGCAATCCACCCTTTTTTCATTAACTGGCACTTGCTGTCTCAGTAATTCACTTTGTGACATACGTCGTAGAAAGAACAAAATTTTAAAGAGCTTTTTCAGTTGGACAGATCTAATAGCAAACCAACAAACAGGACTGTGGACAACAACAGACTGCAGCATGGGGCGGGAGGAAGCAGGGGAAAAAATAACTAAAAGATAAAATGACACTGCTGATGACATCATCAGACTTGCATGTGCTGGACTGCACTAACAGGATTTTGGCACTGATTAAAAATATAGCACCTCCCTTTTTAAAAGCATCTTTTCCAGCCATCAGTCCTTTTCTAAAGTCCACCTGAAAATTAAGTGATTTGCCAGCCTGCAGGACAACGGCCTTGGGGCCAATCCAAACCCTCTCAGCAGGGAGTTCCACAGCCTGGCAAGAGTAACTGAGAATGTAAATCATCACAGAAGCACCGTAATCTTATCTGTTACTGATCATAGAGATGTTAGTCTCCTGAAAGTTGCTGTAGGCTTGACTCAAGATGCATGAAATGTACTAGTTTCCTGCCGACAAAAAAAATACGAGTGTGTAACCCGAACATTATTATGGATTATTTTACCTTCAAAGTAGCTTAACCTTCAGCAATGCAGAAATGTGTAAGGTTTGGCAAATGCTCAGAATGTGAAAAAGGATCTAAACCAGTAGAGACTGCCAGTGTTGTGTTGTTAGTAATGGATGTCTCTCTGAGGATCTATAAGATCTGTATGTTTCCTCTCTATTCTAAAAAAAATAAAAGGCCATTTGTCTGCACTGATGGTGAGTTTTAGGCACTGATTCCAAGTAACACAGCTGAGCAGGCTTATTTTTTTTGTGTTGCAGCCAGGCATGTCTCCACATTGTCGCGAGCCAAGCTCCTTGCAATTAAAAAACTAAAATAAAATCCTTGAGAGTTTATACAGGAGTCAGATGAGAGTTGCTGCAGAGATCTATCTTGCACTATGCATTTACTGTACATCTGCAACAAACACTGTGATGTCCATTATGGCTGGAGTCGTCCTATATTTTCAGGCACCCCATAAATTAAGGGGCAAGTTGACATGAAACAGTTTCCCTTTGTTCCAAAGCTTACTTAATCTGCATGTCGAGGTGATGGGGGATTTTTAAAATTTATATTTATTTATTTATAAATTTTTATACCGCCTGTCTTCCCAAGGGAACTCTAGGCAGTTAACAATAACGATAAAAACAGATATCAGATACACAATACAAAAAAACCAGCAAACGAGATAGAATATGTGGCAAAATGGTGGAACAAAGTAGCAAAGAGAAAAAAACGTAAGGTCTCCGAATGCCTCTCGGAAAAGCAAGGTCTTTAAAGCTTTTTGGAAGGCAGGCAGTGACTGTGCAAGGCGCAACTCACTTGGCAGATGGTTAGAGAGCGAGGGGCCAGCCACAGAGAAGTCCCTGTTTCGAGTTACCAATTTCCTGGCCTCCCTGGGCGTGCCCACCTGAAGTGAGAGCACCTGTGACATTCTGGTAGATTGGGCCTCAGTTGAACTCTGGAAGATGCACTCTGCCAGGTATTCAGGTCCCATGTCATGGAGGATTTTGTAAATCAAAACCATTACTTTGAACCTTCTTCAGGATGCAACAGACAACCAATGCAAGAGGGCCAGAACTGGGGTGATGCAGTCATATCTGCCCACACCTAGCACCAGTCTGGCCACATATATTTTTATTGCTAATACAGAAAAACCTTTTTTTAGCTAGGAACCAAAGCAAAAGCCAGGCACACATACATTTAATTGAAATGTAGAATGGTACTATATGGAATTGTAGGATAAGCTCATGATCATAGCAAGATGGCATTTTTACACACGCACCCAACATTTCATAAGTAGGGTTTCTGTGTTCGGACCGCAGTCTGCCTGTGTACAGTGGCATAATGTTCTATTTAGAATTCTCTCATGCCACCTCTGCAAAAAGTACCCAAAATGAACAGAGCTATGTTGATCCATACATGTGTTTATTCACATGTGCATTTGTATGCATGTACACAGACACATTACGGAACCAATGACCTCAAGAGGCGTTGAGTGCTCCAACACTGGAGGCATTCAAGAGAAATTCATACAACCACCTGGCAGATTCCTGCACGGGATAATGGGTTAGACTTGATGGCCTTGTACGTCCCTTCCACCTTCTCTATTATATGATTCGATGGTCACAGCAATAGATGTTCATTAGAAATATCTACTCCCCTGTCCTTCAAATTCAACTAAGATCAAACAGGAAATGTAAGGCTTGTTGTGTTGTGTTGTTATTCAGAGGGGATGATACTGTATTTGAACTTGCATCTGAATACCAATGAGCAGCCAGATGGATTCAGATATCAGAAAATGATCCTCAAAATCTTATTCAACAGTGAATGCACACTATGAGCTTAGAAGTATCCATACATAATTCTTCCATATTAATTTGTTATTTTAAAACTGGTTCTCTTGATGGGAACAATGAAATGTCGTGACTTGAATCATGGAGATAACTGCAGATCTGTGCAAATAGATGCTGTTCTTTCAGGGGGGGAAAGGGCCACATCTTTTTTTTTCTATGTGAAAATTCCCTTTAAAGCAAAAAGTAAAGTGTTCTGCTTATATACCACCCCAAACCACTTCAAATGGTGTTTGGGCAGTTTACAGTTTAATTACAATATGCAGGCTACACACCAGCAAGCTGGGTACTCATTTTACTGACCTCGGAAGAATGGAAGGCTGAGTCAACCATGAGCCAGCTACCTGGGATTGAACCCCAGGTCTTGAGCACAGTTTTAGCTGCAGTACAGCTATTTAACCACCGCACCAGGAGGCTCTTCAACATATAAGCATAGACCTGGGCTGCTAATAGACCTGCAGATGTTGCTGCACTTCATCTGCCTACTGTCTTAATCAGCATTAAGAGGGATGATGGGTGCTGCTGTCTACAATCCAACACCCTTTCCATGGCCATGCATTGCCCATCCCACTTTGGTGTCCCACAATGTCTACAGTGTCCTTTGGAAATTAAAATGGTGTCTCCAAGCTTCCTGGGACTCATCACAGCCCTGTTCATGAGATGGTTGTCCCTGCCACTATGGCTCACCAAAGGCCCCTAAAAACCGGGAACCTACCCTTGACAAGATTCATGAATTTTGTAAGAGTTTGCATCTGAGTGATTGACTTCCCTTTTTCTCCCTCTTTTGGATAATGTCCACACAGTAGGGGACTACTGCACTATTTCCTGGAAAAATCAGAATTTGGAAAAGCTACAGGGCAACTGCAGCTTCCAAATCTTCCATTCAGCATGGCCAGGAATTGAAAGTAACTTTTCTCCAGCTTTGAGAACATCTACTGTTTGGCTGAACACTACCTTGTTTCCTGAGAACAAATCAAAGGAAGCAGCTTTCTTTCCTGTTTTGGAGGCAAAATTTTCAAGCCATATCATAAGAACATAGAAAATTGAGAATGGTCTTGCTGGAACAGGCCACAGCCCATCCAGTCCAGCATTCTGTCTCACACAGTGGCTTCCCATTTGCTTCAGGGTATTCCCAAGCAGATGTCTTCACCTGCTTATGATTCCCTTCAAATGGCATTGAGAGATATCCTGCCTCTCTCTCCAACCTGGAGGTTGTCCTTAGGCATCCATAATGATAGCCATTGATACTCCTGTTCTCCCTGAACTAGTCTAATACTTTTTTTAAAAGCTGCCGAGGCTGACAGCTGTCACCACTTCTTCTGGTAGGGAGTTCCACAGACCAGTGATCCTCTGGGTGAAAAAGTAGTTTTCCTTATTCTCTCAAAGTCATCTGTCTGTCTGGAAAGTAGAAAGCAGCTGAAGGCTGCCCCGGTGGCTTGGAAGGGAAGTGCTTACCTCTGAGTAAGTGCTTACTCGGAGGTAAGTGCTTCCCTTCCAAGCTGCCTGGGCTTCTTCCTCAATCGAGGGCAGCCAAAGGCTGCTCTCCTCACACACACACTAAAGCTTAACCTGTTCCCTCCAGAACGGATTAATTGATTTTCAATGCATTTCAATGGGAAACTGCTGTTTGACTTACGAATTGTTCGATTTCCGAGATGCCTTTGGAACAGATTAAAAATGTAAGTTGAGGTAACACTGTATACATATTATTTCCCTCACTGCTACTGACACAATCAAATAGGTTGTTCCTAGTGTCTATTTGCATTCCATTGGTGTACCTCAGGGGGTGCTGTGCTTTCTAGGTCCCCCTATATTTTTATTTCTATTTGATCCAAATCAGTTGCCATGGAAACATTGAAACTTATCACTTTGATAAGGACAGAAGATGTCTGTAAAAGCAAAGGATTTCTTGCTATTGAAGCCGTATAAGCCCCCCCCCCCAAATGGTTTATAAATGAATAGGAACGACATGCGAACAAACGTTAACTACTGCCATCATGTGTTGATTAGCCATGAGGATAAAGGCAAGCAAGCAAGAAGCCCATATCATCCACTTGAAAACTGTATACATGTAATCATGTATTGAAGCGGTTCAGCATGTGGGAAATGTATGTGTGCGTGGAGGTTGGTTTGTGCATCTATTTTGTGATGTGAGCCCTTCCTCAAGCCACCTGCCAATCAATGTTCAGCTAAGGATGTTGGGTAGAAATAACAGCATAATCACCACTTGGGGGGGGGTTGACTCTTTGTGATTGCTCAAAAGTAGTAATGCACTATTCCGGAAGCAGCATGATGGAATGGATAGAACTTGGGCTGATCTAGCAAGGCAATTATGTACTTTTATATATGAGAAAGGAAATTGTAGCTTCTGACCACTGAAACTGTTTATCTGATAATTACCTCGAAACTAATGCCAGGGTATGCACAGGCTATTTATAATTTATATGCAAAGCTTAAGGAAACGAGCACGGCATTTTTAACCAAATGTCCTGGAGACATCCCTAAAAATGAGATGTGCCACCTCTCCTGACTTCTATCTTTATGCCTCTTTACTCATATTAATTCCTGCCAAACCCTGTTATAACAGCACTAAAGAGGCTGTTTTTCATTCTTTGCGGGGACAGGAGCTGATCTTAATTTACAGAGTTGTTGGAAGTGGCCAATTTCAAAGCTTGATAGAGGCCTATTAAAGGCAAATGGATAAAAATAGTGAAGTATCTTGGACACCCCATTTTCATTTTGTGAGGTGTCTTCAAGGGTGTTGACGACTGGCAGAATTCAAGTTCACCATGGATAGAGGTCTTAAGAAAGGCAGCAGTTGAGATTCCCACTACTGCCAGAGGGAGGAACCACTCGAGATGAGGTATTTAGGGCAGACGGCTTACTGAGATGTGATGCTGAACCACTTACTTTCTCTGACTCACCATAAGATCTTGGGAAGAACTGAGTGATTTGGCTCCCATTCAGTGTCAGCATGATTGTCATAACAGAGGATTAGGAACAGCCTTCATGCGATGAGAATAAAAGTAATCCTTCTGAGTCTTTCTTGTTTTGCTTCTCTCATCAGTTTAAAGTTCTCAGCTTATATCTGCTCTTAGAAATGTGTGTTTGATGTCTGGGGGCACATGTCTTTCTCCAAAATGTCACTGTGCTTTATAGAATCGTAGGATGGGGTTTCAGGGCAACTAATTCAACTCCCTGGATGGTGAAGGAGATCAAGAACAAACACTTTGCTAAGGGATAGCTGCCCAACTTGAAGAACCCCATCCAAGGAAGAGCCCACCATGCATTTAAGTGATTCATTCAATTGTGGAAGTGAATTGTACCACTCATTGTGGTCTGCCCTATCTGAATGTCCTGACCTAGAGTAAACTTTCCCTTTGACAAAACTGGATACATTAGAATCTTTGCTCTTGCTATTTAGAAATTTCTCCTTAAGGTCTTTCAAGATCCATGACAACCCTTCAGATATTTTAACAATGCTAATCCCTTTCTCCTTCAGGATTAAATGCTAACATTACAGAAAATACATTGTTAGAAGCCTACAGCCGGAATGGCAGCTCTTATGGTATTTTTGCTTGTCCAAGATTTTCCTCAGCTTTCTCCTGCTAAAAACCTTATTTCACTCTCATAAACCTGCAGCTTGCAACCTCATTCTTTAGTTCTCCCTCTTGGTTTTATATCACCCTTCCACAACTTTTATATGACTTAGACTACGTTTCCCATCATCTTCTGTCGCTGTTTCTCATCATCCTCTCTTGCTGGGGAAGACTATATTCCAAAACAACCTGGGAAAAACCAGGTTGGCAAAGGGTGCTTTAAAAGTGTACGGGCATTTTACACAGCCATGGATTCTTTGTGTTCTACCTATTTCCTCTAAGTATTCTTGTTTTATCGTTTCTCCTCACTTTTATCCCTCAATGTCAGCTTGCTCCCAGGAGAGCAATGAAACATAGCAGTATCTCCTCAAACAGTAATTAGGAAAATGGAACACACTTAAGGTAGATGCTATACTAACCTAACCCCCTTTTAAATGCAGTTTTGGACTAGATGTACTTGGGTAAAGGAAGTTCTGCTTATTTCTAATTAACCATAGCCATCTCATCTCTCCAAATAGTTTTCTAAATTCCATTTTTGTTTATAGTTACAGCTTCTAAGATAACACAGTAAATTAAAGCTGAAGAAAATAATTATACTTAAGATTCCAAAAGCCATTTGTCTGCTAGTGTTGGACAAATACGACACAGAGTTTTGTTAACTGTGGCAGAGGTTTGCATAAATATTACAGTATCGCTTCAGCCAGTTGCCTGAAACAAGATCCGGCGGCTGGAGAGAGGCCGCTGACTGTAACTCATCACCGCCACTTGGCTGTGGGGAGGGGGACAGTCACTTCTCCGACACAGCAGGGGGCTGAAAAAGGCAATGGATGAAGTAAGTGCTCTCCCACCCAGCCCCTGATGTGTCAGGGAAGCCTGGATTCCAGTTGCCCTGACACACAGAGGGATCCCAGCTCTGACAGCAAGAATTTACTTTTAGAAGACCTGTGCACACAATGAAAAAGGTGCTTTTTTCCTGGCATGCAGGGGTGTTTTAAAGGCAGATTCTTGCTGCTCCAACCCTGGGGGTGGGGGGTAGGTGAGGAGATCTCAACTTCCCTGACACAGCAGGGGGATCCTGACATCCTCAACACAGCAGGGGGCTGAGAGGGCGAGCAGTGAAGTCATTGGGCTGCATTGAGATCCCTCAGCTGGAGAAAAGCAATGCCTTCCCTCCCTACAGCCCGAGCTGTCAAAACCAGCTGGGTATAGCCCGCTAGTTTTCCCCTTTCCATCCAAAACAAAAACTGCTCCAAATGGGGAGCTTCCAGGGAAGAGTCTAAGGAAGTTCCTCCTCCTAAGAGTTCTGAATTGTTTCGTTTCATTTCCTTTCAGGGGGAAAAACTGTTAGTAACAAAATGAAATGAAACTACTAAAGAAATGAAACGAAATGAAACACTCTGTTTTCGTTTAGTGCCCATCTCTACTTTGAAGCTGAGGTACATATTGCCACATGCCTGGGCACACAGTCAGTCTCAGAACCAAAATGCCAGCTGGCACCTCATGAATTGCACGTCACCTATTAGTCACAATCAGCTGCAGCCAATTACACAAACCTAAGAGTCATAGAATCATAGAGTAATTGAGTGGGAAGAGGCTTATAAGTTCATTGAGTCCAACCCCCCTGCTCAGTGTAGAAATCCAAATCAAAGCACATCTGATAGATGGTTGTCCAATTTTCTCTTGACTACCTCCAGAGTTGAAGCACTTCATCAAACACCAATAGGATTCTGTCTGTAACATCCATTGCTTAGGAGTAGTAAGAGAATGGCATTACACTTGAAATATGCCTGCCAAAATGCCTTTAAAAACCCTTTGCAAGTTCTGCTGAACTCTGCTGAATGTATTCCACGGGTGAAGGTGGCATGAACTTCTCCTGAATCCATCTATGCATTCGTTTTTTAATTACATGCCCATTATCGTGCTACAGTCTAGCCAATTAATATGTGGTTATTTTTATCATCCAAATCAGCACTTTTTGACCAACATTTTCAGACTATACTCTAAATCTATCTGTGATAATTAGTGAGTTAATGGGTATGGCTTCAGAATGCCTACAGACCCAAGCTGTCATACACATAAGCTTTACTCGTTTATTTATCATTTCTACTTCTTATGGTGCCCTGTTAGAGCAAACATGCTCTGAGCAATGATATACACAACAAGACTTCACAACAGACGTCCTGAGAAGATCTCACTGTTATTAATATTAGATTATTATCATAGAAGACCATAGTTTTCCACCCTCCTCTATGGAAACCAGACCCAGCCATCGTGTTATCTTTATTATACAAGAGGATTCTTGGGGTTGGAAAAGAGCAATAATAGGTATATTTATACTTATGCTCCCCTGATGAAAAAAGGGCATGGCTCCTCATCGTTTTGTGGCTGTATAAAGGAGGAAATTTCAGCAGGTGTAGTTTGTATTAAAAGAGAGATCTGCTGCAATATCTTATTTCAAGCCATTGCTAAGGGCTCAGGAATCCTCTCCTCTTTTTCACCTGGATGCCTTATATATCCTGCTGTGTTATAGCCGTTGATTACGTGAACTGCCATGGCTCCTTTCTGTGGAGGCCTAAGATATGTAGTTTGGTGAAGTACTGAGAATGATCTGCTAGGGTGCTTAAGTGCACTGCATTCAATTACAATCAAGAACTATACGTATGGAACTGGAGATTCTGCAGGATGAAAGCATGGCATTTGAAGTGGCATCAGGTGGCTGTAAATGTATGAAGAAGGAAAAATTATATGGTTATGAAAACTCAAGTCATCTCCTGTGTATACAGCTTTACTACAGTTTTAAACCATTGTTCTAGGAGAAATCTCACAAGAATCTTATAAACCACTTTCTGAGGGGAAAGGTGGCATTACCTAGTACCTAACTCAGTGCTTCCTCACATGCAGTCCATGCATGAAGCAACACCACAGAAGTGGGAAGAGGCAACTTCTTCACCAAGTGGCAAGCATTGCCTTCAAAATCCAAAGGGATGCTACATAAGGGATATTAATCTTGATTTGACTAGTCCTTGATTATGCAAATTCAACTTTAGGCACACTGCAAAAAACTATTGTGTATATAGTCAGGGCTGGTGCTAGGTTTTTTTGCACCCTTGGTGAGGGCCGGGGGGTGGGGCAGCGGGCGGGCAGCAGATGGCGGGGACGGCGTTGGGAGCAGGGGGTGGGTGTCGATGCGCGCAGGGTGCGGCGGGCAGCGATGGGCGGACGGCGATGGGCGGCTGGCAGGCGGTGGGGGGATGGATGGCAGTGGCCAGCAGCCGGTGGAACGGAGGGGGGCAGCAGGCTGTCCAGCGCCCTCTCTCCATTTTGGCGCCCTAGGCAACTGCCTAGTTCGCCTTAATGGAAGCACCGGCCCTGTATATAGTGGGGCAGGAATCTGGCATATCATGTTTTCATCAGGTCTAAGATCTCTAGACTGGTCTAAGGAATCTTTAAGATACAGTCCCACTGTGCTGAGATGGCCAGTCTTAATTCACCCATGATGATATTTCATCACCTGTACACGTGTAAAATTGCATTTATATCAGTACCTTTATTACACAATGAGAAGCATTGCTTTTTTAGGGTTTGTAATCACTTGGAAAAGACCTATTCATAGATCTAATTTAGTTGTTGATGCAGATACATGTCATATGTATGCAATCGGCCCAGAGTAGCTTTTTTTCTAGATGGTTGTGGTATATATATCAAATCAATAAATAAAATACATTTGGGGGGCATTCATGGTACAGAGTACAGCCTTGTATAGAAACGTCTATGCATAAAACTCTATCAGAATCTAATGCCATATTGTTCTTGTCCTTGCAATATTTTTCCAGCTGCTGGCAAGGATGGTAGTGAAGAATTTCCTGGTAGTCTGTGCAGAGTGTTCACATTGATGACCATGTTTTGCAGAAAAAGAGCCACTACATGCAAAACTGTCCATGAAATGCAGAAGTGTGCACTTTAAACAATTGCATGAAAGATAATACATTCTTTATTTAAGCACTTTGAGCCCTAGATGGGTTGTTTGCATCTTTCTTAGCAATCAGCAATTTCTTCTCTGCTTTCTTCTCAAAGAGAACGGAGGCAATAATATTCTGTGTCATTCTGAGGGAGGAATTCCTTGGTGAAAACTCTCATGGATCCTTAAAAATTTCTCATTTGAATATTCTGAATAGAAGGGAGCATGGGATTTAGCCGAAATTATTTCCATTTCTCAATGGTCTCCAGATGTTCACACCACGTATATAATCGGCATTTAGTGAATGTGGCACTGAGAAACGGATGTGCTGTTGCTCCTGATTCCTACCTTTGTGGTGATTATGGTAAAACATGAATAGAGCTAAAGCATGTTCACTTTGACCTGGCCAGTAGTTTTGATCACTTCCAACTAGAGATGGGCACGACTCAGAAAAAAAGTTTCGTTTTCGTTTTCGTTTTCGGCTAGGGTCTGAGTCGTTTCGTTTCCGTTTTCGTGGGCTAATTTCAAAATTTTTCGTTTTCGTTTCGTTACGTAACGAAAACGAAAAAACGAAAACGAAAACGAAAAATTTTTCGTTTCTCCCCATTTAGCTCAATTGAGTGCTTTTCCAGTAACGAAAAACGAAAATCGGCTCGAAATTAGTCGTTTCGTTTCCGTTTTCGGTCCAGGTTGGTGCCGATTTTCGTTTTCGTTTCGTTTCCGTAACGAAAACGAAAAACGAAAACGAAAACGAAAATACCGCTAAGTCGTGCCCATCTCTACTTCCAACCTATTTGGAATCCCATGCAATCTGAGATTATATCTTTGACCTTATCCATGGGCTCCGTAGAATATGCAAAAGGAAAGCAAAAAAGCAATGTGTTCTTCTTATATACCATCCCATAGCGCTTCAAGCATTCTCTGGGTGGTTTACAATTTAATTATGCAGGCTACTCATTGGTCCCCCCCCCGCAAGCTGGGCCCTCATTTTATCGACCTTGGAAGGATGGAAGTCTGAGTCAACCATGAGCCGGCTACCTGGGATTGAACCCCAGGTCAAGAGCACAGTTTTAGCTGCAGTAAAGGCATTTAAGCACTGTGCTATGAGGCTCAGGGTTTATTCAGCAGATTAAATAGATGTGACAATCATTTTGAAAGAAGAATCAGCTCTCCTCCACAGGAAGAGCTTATCTTTACTTGATTAATTAATATTTCATTATCAGCTGTGTAAACAAAGAGTGTCTCTCAGTACAACAAAAGACTTTGCCTGCCAGTGCTACTCGGTGTGCCGAAAAGAGCAGCATTTTTCAATCCTCTCTGTAATCACAGCAATGTTATCTGAAAAACAAAAAGCCACAAGAGGTAATGCTACAAATGGTTAGGAATATCCAAATGCATTTGGCATGCATTATGTGGTGGAACGAAACCTCAGATGTGACTCGAGTTTGAAATATCGATTGATTCAGATTTCATTTTGTTTTCGTTTGCTTATTGCTACTGTGGGACACTGGTAGTTGAAGCAACCCACATAGAAGGAACTGATTGATTCTGATTTGACTTTCGTTTTTCTTATCTCTCTAACATGTGATTGTTTTCCATCCTTGCAGGCCCCGTTGTGTGATCTACCATGGAAAAGTTGTTCTGCAGCATCCTGTTGTTTGGAGTGGCTGTTGTGGTCAACGGTTGTCCAAAATATTGTGTTTGTCAGAACCTGTCCGAGTCTCTGGGAACTCTTTGCCCTTCGAAGGGCCTCCTTTTTGTACCTCTGGACATAGACAGAAGGACTGTAGAACTGCGGCTTGGAGGAAACTTCATTATTAACATCAGCAGACAAGATTTTGCCAACATGAGTGGACTTGTTGACCTTACGTTGTCTAGGAATACTATAAGTTACATACAGCCCTATTCGTTTGCTGACCTGGAGAGCCTGCGGTCCTTGCACTTGGATAGCAATAGGCTGCCCGATATTGGGGAGGATATTTTGAGGGGCCTGATTAACCTTCAGCATTTGATCCTAAACAACAACCAGCTGAGCTATATCTCAGATGAAGCCTTTGAAGACTTCTTCCTCACTTTGGAAGATCTGGATATTTCATACAATAACCTCAGAAGCATCCCATGGGAATCTATAAGGAAGATGGTGAACTTGCACCAGATAAGTTTGGATCATAATTTAATAGATTATATTACAGAGGGGACTTTTTCAGACCTTCAGAAACTAGCCAGGTTGGACCTAACATCCAACAGGCTTCAGAAACTTCCTCCTGATCCCATATTTGGCAGGTCCCAAACATCTGCATTGAGCTCAACGCCCTTTTCCCCACCTTTGTCACTGAGCTTTGGAGGAAACCCTTTGCACTGTAATTGTGAATTGCTGTGGCTGCGGCGTCTTGACAGAGATGATGATATGGAAACATGTGCTTCTCCACCAGGTCTGAAAGGGAGATACTTTTGGTATGTCCGGGAAGAAGAGTTTGTTTGTGAGCCACCTCTGATAACTCAGCACACTCACAAATTGTTGGTTTTAGAAGGACAAACAGCCACCTTAAAGTGCAAAGCCATTGGGGACCCCTCCCCAGTCATTCATTGGGTAGCCCCTGATGATAGACTTATTGGGAATTCCTCAAGGACAACTGTTTATGACAATGGCACCTTAGAAATCCTGATCACCACCTCCAAGGATTATGGAAAGTTCACCTGCATAGCAGCGAATGCTGCAGGAGAATCGACTGCGACAATTGAGTTATCCATAGTCCAGCTCCCACACCTCAGCAACAGCACAGGCCGAGCAGCCCCGCCGAAATCAAGACTGTCTGACATTACCAGCTCCAGCAAGTCCAATCGAGGGGAAACCAAGGGACCACCAGAAAGGGCTGTCTTGATTTCTGAAGTAACCACTTCTTCGGCTTTGGTCAAGTGGACGGTGAGCAAGTCTGCGCCACGTGTTAAAATGTACCAGCTACAATATAACTGTTCAGATGATGAAGTTCTAATTTACAGGTAAGGCTGTCAAATTTTCTTCATGGAGGAGAAATGAAGGGGTGGCAATGGGTAACTTGGTTGAATGAATCATAGCACCCGTGTTCTGCTGATAGATTTGTTACAGCGGACAACATTGTGAAGATGGTAATTCCCCTGCCCTCTACAATCTCTGCTAGAAATGCATGCATATGGATACATGGGCCTGCCTACACACAAACATTAATCTTTGGACTGCCTTGCTCAGCAACCGCCAGCTAAGATGGGCATTTGTGGATATTTCCAAATAGCCGTGCCTGGGGGTGGGGGACCTTTCTAGTTCTTGGAGTACATGAAAAGCCATTCTTCAAAGTCCTGATCTGTAGATTAATCCTGATCTCTGTTGATCATCAATGACAACAGATGAAAGGGCTCTACTCTGTTCCTTACTCTAACGCTACCAAAGTTCAAACCAAACATGCTTTTTTGTTGCCACTTGGCTTTCCCACTTCCTCTTTAAGACTTAACCTTATATTAAAACCATGCTGCTTTGAATATCAATGGGCAAGTTGTGCATTTTTGGGTCTATGTAAGAAAACACCATACAGAGTGTGGACTGAAAAGTAATTTTATCTGGTCCATGACTGTTCATCCTGCATATTTTCACTGCAAGCATGAAAGAAAAAATATGCCTGCAGAATTGAGAACCTGTAAACACAGCTTTTTGAACTAAAGCTCCCAGACATCTCTCTTAGCAGATCCACTAGGGAATTCCAGACTTGTAGTCAGAAAAGTAATATTTCCAAGCTCTGGCAGTCACTGAAAACCCAATACCAGTTGTTATTGTTGTTGTTGTTGTTGATGATGATGATGGTGGTGGTGGTGGTGGTGATGGTGGTGGTGGTGGTGGTGGTGGTGGTGATGATGATGATGATGATGATGATGATATTGCCTTGATCGAATGCAAGGTGCTTTGCCAGGGGAAAGGAACAGCTTATTCTGCTCTTGGCTGTGGGGAAGAGGATGTCAGCATGATGATGAACAGTCATGGACCAGATACCGTAAATTCTTTTGAAATATAACAGGAAATGGGATGGTAGGACCATATTTCTCCTATCCATGTATACTGCTAACTTTGGATGGGTTGGGTAATGTTTCCATGACAGAGGATTTTTACAGCCCCTTTAATTGAGATAATAGTATGCAATTGCTTTCTTTGTGCCATCCTTGGGGTGTTTGAAGGCGATCTCGAGGTTGCAGTATCATCCCTATAAAGTATTTGGAAGATGAATCATGGCAACTGGATTTCTTTTCTTGAGAGATCAAAATGTTTCGCTGCTCATCCAAGCAGCTTTGTCCTGACAAAGGTGCTTGGGTATGTAGCAAAACATTTTGATCTCTCAAGAAAAGAAATTCGGTTGCCATGACTCATCTTCCAGGTAAATTCACCTGGATGACTGAGAATCTTGACAGACATCCTACAAAGTAGTAGAAGCAAGAAATACTGACAAAAGTTCCTCATCAATCCTGCCAGTTGCATTCAGCTTAAAACTCTTTCAGATTGTGATTTTGTGTTGTCGGTGTCAGTGTTATCATGATTAATGGTAGTGTTCGCCAACAGTATGTTGGCGTATTCTTTTGGAATTCCAACAACTCTGTTTTACTACGGATTTGACTATAGGCCCAGAACTGCAGAAATCACATCTATCTCTGTGATATGAGAGTAAGACACATAATGTAGTTTAACATAGCAAATGTTTATGCTCAGCCCAATTTTCCCAAAAGTGTCTCAGTGGCACTAGCCCAAGTAGACTCTTCCTTTGGGCAGAACTGACAAACGCATGGATGCTGTGAGTCACATTCTACTTCTCATGTATATGATGATGTGCCAGGCTCATGTGGGGCAATTTTAAACATAAAAATAGAGTTCTGTTTTCTATTCTACCATCTAAAGCTCTAGTATTCATATTTTGAACGTTAAACAACATGCAAGGTGATTTGGATCCTCTTTTGTTTGCATTATATTGTCACCCAGTCCAGAGATGCCTGCGACACCCCACTCATGGCCTTTAGCCAAGGATTTTGTAACCATGGTATTTCACACCTCCATCATGAACTGAAATATCAGAAAGTGTGGGTCAGATGGTTTTTTTGAACCACAGTTCTCAGAATCCTCCATAACTACTGTTACTCCATAACACCACCTCTCATAACTATTGTGGGTGGTGGTTTAAGAAAGTAGATAGAGGTATATCAGTAGAGGAATTTCCCACTACTCTTGAGGAGGAGAAAGGTGCAGATGACACTGAATGTTTCCTATACTTGGATCTTAGATGACCAGGGATGTACGGAGTGATGTTTCTCTTTCACTGCAAAAGCTGTTGTTGTCTGGGCCACAAATTAAATCGAAGCACAAGGAGGAAAGAGGTTCTTACTCTGAAATCATGATTCCGTCTTCTTTCTAAGCAAAGCGCTTGCCAAGAGAGTGGGGCTGAAGCTGGACCTTGTTGCCATTTCAGATCTGATCTGTCACACAATGTGTGTGACACGTAGCACTTTTGGCAAAGATGCTGATAATACAGTACCATGCTACAGTTAGCCTTGGCTTTTAGGAAGGGATTTCCAAGTCCGCTGGCATAATTAAAAAAACAGAGGAATTCCAGTGCTCTTGTTTGCAAAAAATAAAATAAAATAATAAAAAAAACCTCTTCTCAGGTAACATGGCTACTGACATATGGCCACCAAGACAGAGGGCATAAGAGATGCACACATGTTAATTCTGTATGAATGTTTGCAAATTTCAAATGATGGCCTTTTAAAAACAAGTCTGCAACACTTCTCATTGTTGTGAAATATTGTGAGCGCCTGCTCTGCTATCTGAATTCTAACCACTGATGTGCAACTTCAAGGCATCTGCTGCATCCTGTCTAGTTCTTCATCTTTGGACTAGTCACAGGCTAAAGATAAGTACTTAAATAGAGCAGGAGATTGCATGCCTTATTTTAAAGCAGACTGTGGTCTCAGAGGAGGGTCTGTCTTAAAGCAAGATCCAGTCTCCTCACACAAGTTGTTTTTAAAGGAAGAGGGATCCCATTTTGCTTCTGTGCTGCAAAGGTTCAGAGCCACAACTATAGGAAATTATGTTGTGCAATGGCCTTATTGAACTTGGGGGGGTCTGTGTCTCTGTGGCTCCCTAGTCCCCATGTCTAAAAGAGAAGGTCCCATCAAATCAGAGTTTCAAAGGAATGAGTTACAAGTAGAGATGGGCACGACTCAAAAAAATGGTGTTTCATTTGTCGTTTGTCGTTTAGGGGGTCCATTTCGGTTCATTTTCGTTTTTCATGAATTTTTTCAAAAAAAATTGTTTTCACTTTGTTACGTAACGAAACGAAAAAACCAAAATGAAAATGAAAAATTGCTCGTTTCATTAGCATTCATTACAGGCCAATGTATTGCCACAACGAAAATGAAACGCACGACAAAATTTCTGGTGTTTCGGTTCATTTCGTTTCATTTGGGAGACAAAATTCATTTTTCATTTCGTTACGTAACGAAACGAAAAAACGAAAACAAAAATGAAAAATTGCTCGTTTCGTGCCCATCTCTAGTTACAAGCAAATAAGCTATCTATAACAAACTATGGTACTTTGTAAAGAGGGTACACTCTGTATTGTACAGTTTATTGTATGGAATTTAGTGAACAAACAGTTTTCTTTCATATGACAAATAGTAGTATGGCTGCTATTAGTACTAGGGAGGTATAACATTTTCCATTAAAATATTTGATTGGTTTTAATACAGTGAAAATACTTAAACCATTGTCCCAAAGGAATTTGCTTCTTCTTCCCCCACCTTTAGAAGCACTTATGTGTGTGTAATGCTTCCTGGATACCCTAAGCATACCCGATCTCACCTGATTTCGGAAGTTAAGCAGGGATGGCCCTGGTTAGTACTTGGATGGGAGACCACCAGGGAATACCAGGCACTGTAGGCGCCCGGAGTAGGAACTGGCAAACCATTCCAGTATTCCTGCCAAGAATGGACATGGAGTCACGTAGAGTCGGTCACGACTGTAACGACAACACACACACACACACACACACACACACACACACACACACACACACACACACA
>JAHTLZ010000275.1:24632867-24644733 GCA_023846285.1 Phrynocephalus versicolor
CGGCGGTGAGACTGGTCTTTTTGCGGCGGGCGAGTCCCACCACCAGATCATCCCAGGACGGGGGGGGGAGGCCGGGACCCCCCCCAGACCAGAAACCCCCCCTCCGGTAGGTGCCCTGCACCCTTAGTCAAGCAGGCATTTTTCTGCCTGCTTTTTGGCCTGGGAATGGGTGTGGGGGGGAGACCCGGGAGAGTTTAAAAATTTTTTTCCTGTGCCGCCCGTGCCGCTTGCTTGCGCTTTTGCGGCCGGCGGCGAGACTGGGCTTTTTGCGGCGGGCGAGTCCCACCACCAGAGCATCCCAGGACGGAGGGGGGGGAGGCCGGGCCCCCCCCAGACCAGAAACCCCCCTTCCGGTAGGTGCCCTGCGCCCTTAGTCAAGCAGGCATTTTTCTTCCTGCTTTTTTGGCCCGGGAATGGGTGGGGGGGAGACCCGGGAGAGTTTTAAAAAGTTTTTTCCTGTGCCTCCCGTGCCGCTTGCTTGCGCTTTGGCGGCTGGCGGTGAGACTGGGCTTTTTGCGGCGGGCGAGTCCCACCACCGGAGCATCCCAGGACGGATGGGGGGGAGGCTGGGCGGGGACCTCCAGAAACCACCCCTCTGGTATGTGCCCTGAGGCACGGCAGGCATATTTCCGCCTGCTTTTTGGCCGGGAACCGGGCTTTTTAACTTTTAAAAACTTTTTTTCTGTGCCGCTTGGCATCGCGCTTGATCGCGCGATGCAAGTAACGAGCACGACAAATCAGACCAAATTGTTCATTCGTCGGTTCGAGCTTGAAGTCTGGCGGAGTAATTCCCGTTACCGTTTCCGTAGAATAACGGAACCGAGTAACGGAAACGGAAACGGAAATACCGCTAAGTCGTGCCCATCTCTAATCATCATTGCTTCTGCCTTTTTGTCTTCTTCTTCCACTCTGCATCCTCAACTGCCTCCTTGCATCCCTGCTTTACTTGCTTCTCCCACTCCTCCATCTCCACTTTTCCCTATTCCCCTCCACCATCTATGCCCCTTTGTCCTTTTTCACAGCTCTCTCTACTGTTTCATCCTCTGTGGAGAGCACCACTGCTTTCCATAAACTAGCTACTTGATTGCCAAGATCTCAGGGTGTTTCAGAGCCAATCATGGTTTGAGAGTTGTCCAGGAAAATTGCATGTCACAGGAGATTTCTTTGCAGGTAGCACAGACAATTCCCCACCCCCCCGACAGCTTATTAACAATGTTTGGCTCTGAGAGGTCATTAAAGCCAGGCAGTTAGAGAACATCTAGCTCCAGAGACTGTTCAAAGTAGTGACAGCGCTTCCAAATGGTGGATGTGCACAGAGCAGTAGTGGGGGGAGGAGTAGATTTCACTCAGGGTTTCTACCTCACTTGGTTTAAGAGTAACATGAACCCCGTAGAGAAGCAAAGGTCTCAAGAGGCCCAGATAAATGATGAAGGAGGAAAGGATGAAGGATAAATAGGAAACATAAATTATCTTGTGAACTGAACATATGGTGGTACCTTGTATAAAGGAATTAATTTTATTCCAAATGAAATTCTGTTAAGCAAATTTTCCCTTGTACACATTTCCCATAGGAATGCATTGAAAACGGATTAATCTCTAATTGTAACTAGAGATGGGCACAAATCAAAAAAATAATTTTTCGTTTTTCGCTTTTTGTTAAGGGGTCCATTTCGGTTCGTTTTCATTTTTTGGTTTTTTCGCATTTTTCGTTTTTGTTTTCGTTACGAAACGAAACAGAAAAAAACAAAACAAAAAGAAAAATTTTCGTTTTCGTTAGCATTCTTTTCATTGTGATGTGTCTGCCGTAACGAAAATGAAAAACACGGCAAATTTTTTCATTTCATTTTCGTTTTCGTTTTGTTTTCTGGAAAATTTTCATTTTCGTTTTCATTGCGTAACAAAAATAAAAAAAGAAAACAAAAACAAAAATTTTGCTGAGTCATGCCCATCTCTAATTGTAACCATTTTTCTGTTTATGGATTTGCCCCATAAGCAATTCTGTTAAGAGATTTCCCCCATCTCCATATTTGTTTTCCTTTAAGTGGATTTTCTACTAAATAAACTGCATGTTATACGAGGGTCCATTGTATTAGCAAATGATTTTCAGTAAGGAGTGTGTGGGGACACACACATACAAATGCCTTTTCTCACTCTGGTCCAAAGAACTCCCCCCACCCCCACCTTAACTCTGCTAATAACCAAAGCCCAAGTGCTACCTGGGCACTGTTGGTTTCACTTTTCTCTATTCTCAAGCATTTCCAACCATATCTGGGTTTTCTGCAGCCTGTGGCAGATTCGTAGATATAAATTTGGTCCTTCAGGTTTTAAATAATAAACATGAAAGCAAAGGAAAGTAGTCTGCTTATATACCGCCCCATACCACTTCAAGTAGTCTCTGGACGGTTTACAGTTTTAATTACAGCATGCAGGCTACACACACACACACACACACACCGCCCACCCCAGCAAGCAGGGTACTCTACTGACCTCAGAAGGATGGAAGGCTGAGTCAACCATGAGCCCTCTACCTGGGACTAAACCCCAGGTCGTGAAAACAGTTTTACCTGCAGTACAGGCATTTAACCACTGCACCATGGTAGAAGTCAGAGAGAGAGATTAGAAAATAAATGATAGCATCATTAAGAGATGATCAAGCTGTATAACTATGTTTTTAGTTGTCTCTTAAATATTTTGAGTGAGGATGCCTCCCGAATATCTTGGGGACCTGGTTCCACAGGTGGGGGTTAGGGTTAGGGTTAGAAGGCCTGACCCCTCATTACTAGCTTCCAGGCCTCCCTTGAGGTCAGCACCCCCAAACACTCTGCCTGGGATGAACTGGTGATCTCATAGAATCACAGAGTTGGAAGAGACCTCAAGGGCCATCTAGTCCAACCCCCTGCCATCACAATATTTCTGACAGATGGCTATCCAGCCTCTGCTTGAAAACCTCCAAACAAGGACACTCCACCACCCTTTGTGGCAACATATTTCACTGCCGAACAGCTCTAACTGTCGTGAAGTTCTTCCTAATGTTCAAATGGAATCTCTTTTCCTGTAGTTTGAAACCATTGCCCCGAGTCCTAGTCTCTGAAGCCATGGAAAACAAAC
Organism: Phrynocephalus versicolor; assembly: GCA_023846285.1. Lineage (NCBI taxonomy): Eukaryota > Metazoa > Chordata > Lepidosauria > Squamata > Agamidae > Phrynocephalus > Phrynocephalus versicolor. The sequence goes on from JAHTLZ010000275.1 coordinate 24,635,976, forward strand.
CTGTTCCCTCTTCGATATGACATCCTTTCAAATATTTAAACATAGCTATCATATCCCATCTGAACCTTCTTTTTGAAAGGCTAAACATTCCCAGTTCCCTAAACTGTTCCTCATAAGACATATCCTCCAGACCTTCAACCATCCTGGTCGCCCTCCTGTGCACCCGCTTGAGGTTGTCAACATCCTTTTTAAATTGAGGCGCACAGAACTGGACACAGTACTCCAAGTGGGATCTGACTGGAACAGAATAGAGTGGTACGATCACTTCCCTTGATCTAGACACTATTGTTCTGTTGATATAACCAAGAATCTGGGCAGTTCTTCTTGGGAGGAGCAACTCTGACAGATACTGAGGACCCAAATTGCTTGCATGTTAACACAAAAACATTGACGTCAATGTGGTAGTGTATTGGGAGCTAGTGGAAAGCAGGCCGTACAGGGGTAATATGATGGGACTTTTTTGTCCCTGTTAATATCCTGGCCGCTGTGTTCTTCATTAGATGAAGTCTCCTCATTAACCTCATTGGTAGCCCCATGTACAGATGTACACACCAACACAAATGCCATGCAACCACCATATGACTTTAGTTCAATTTCCGAAAACCCCGATACATCTACCAGTTTATTTTCATAGTATAACTGTGCTCTGAGTTAGATTATCCACAGTTTGATAATTCCAATATGGGTGTCAGAGCATAAAAAGGGCCATCAGCAGCATTATATCTAGTTGTCTGTCATGAAGTGCCCACAATGTTTCTTCATGATTTTATTTATATATTTTCTTTATTTTTTCATCCCCTGGTTTAGTTTCTCACTTTTCCTCTCCCCACCCCCTTTTTGGCCCATAATATTTCTCCATAAACTATAATTATTCTCCAGTTATGAGATTTATTAAAAGCAAGAGATCCCAGAAAAGATTTTCAGAATATGGTAAATCCTATGTTTGAATGAATGAATCTCTCTGAGGGAAAACATTGTATTTTATTATTTATTTCATCCCATTTCTTATGCTATGAAAATGACAGGTAAAAGCATCCACCATAGCCTTTTCTTTTTACCGTATTATCAGGAAAATGGAGATGAGAATTGTTTCTCTCACAAGTAATATGGAGTTAGGTATCATATAGAAAGGAAGAACTAGCTGAATGCAATTTAGTCTCATTTCTTGAAATAACCATTGTAATTTGAGAATGGGCCTTCTCTGAACAACAAACATTCTTGTCTCTGCTTTGCTGGTGAAATACAAGTGTAAATAAAAATCTTAAAATGAAGACAACATATGGGCAAGGGATGCAATTCCTTTTGTATTCAGGAAGAAAAGTCACATATTCTCTATTGTAGATAAATGTCCTGATTAAATAGCAGTTTTCTGAGTTGTTGTCATGCTTCTGCAGAAGAACATACTAACTTTTGTGAGGTATTGTGCAATTCCACAAATAGCATTGTAGAAGGAAACACAGTATTCAAGTTTTTTTTAAAGAAATAATGTCAATGTCACTGTCACTAGAGATGGGAATGACTCAAAAAATGGTGTTTCGTTTGTCGTTTGGTCGTTTAGGGGTCCATTTTGGTTCATTTTCGTTTTCGTGAGGTTTTTTTTGCAAAAAAATTCATTTTCGTTTCATTAGGTAATGAAATGAAAAAACGAAAACAAAAACGAAAAATTGCTGTTTCGTTACCATTTAGCACAATTCAATGTATTTGCCGTAATGAAAACGAAATGGTCGACAAAATTTTTCATGTTTCGGGTCGTTTCGTTTCATTTTGGAGTCAAAATTCATTTTTCGTTTCGTTACGTAATGAAAATGAAAACAAAAAATCGCTCGTTTCGTGCCCATCTCTAATTGTCACATTCAGTGCCAGCATGCTGGTTTACTTTAACTGGGAACTGGGAGCCGCAGAGGCTTTGGACAGATGTGTAAATATATGTACCACATTAGTGATATTTTTGCATTTCTGGTGCACTGTGGATCTCTTGCATGATTAGAAGTGGGGGAAGAGAAACTAACGAAATGTTCAACTGGCAGCAGTGGAGAAAGACAATATGGGTTTGCTTGTTTTTTAACTTTAGAGCGGGCCCCATGCCCCACTCCACAAAGATGCAGAGAATGTTTGCAGGAAGAAGTTCCTTGATTAGAGCAATGCAACTGTAACATAGACAACACGGCTCAACCAAAAACCATAAAAGAGTTCTGTGGGTGCTAGGGAGTTAACCACGCTTTCAAACTGTTTCGGTTAATAGGACCAGTCTGCAACAGTATATTACTGGGACGAGCAGAGCCCCACTTCCTCTACTATAGAGATATCCCCTTGGAAGAGATTAAAAATCACCTCAGCCAACTTCCTGCGCAGGGTCACTTGGGAATCATTGAACCCCATCTGTGTGGGGAAGCCCGGGAGAGGACAATGGATCCCATGGGGCCTGATGCACAGGAAGCTTTTATGTCTTCCCCCACATTACCCAAGCAGGCCATGAGATGGTATGTAAGGAAACAACAAGCTGTCTGGTAATCATTCATCAAGACCCTTCCTGCCACGTCAGATAAGCGCTTCCCAGGAATTCATCAGCCTACACCATCCTGACACTTAGACACTCACCCCACCTCTGATGGTCTGCCATTATACCAATAAAGAGTCTGGACTCATGCTTGCAGAGGAAGCTGTTGCATGAGGCCTGGCTTTGTGGAACCCAACATAATGTGCCTATGTGGAATCATTCCTACACTCTACCAACTCAAGGACAGCTCTCAGGTGCACCAAGCACAGAATGCCACAGCAAAGGTGTTGGATGCAGGCACTCAACTGTCACTAGAGTAACGTAGCTTGGGCAGCTTCCCCTGCGACTCCACTGGTAGTAGGCTGCTGCCATCTTGCCATATCTGCTCACTTGGGCTCATGTCATCTGGTGACATGAAGAACTCCCAACACCCAGTGTCAGAATCCAGGGGACAGATTAGCTCCCAACCAACCACTGAGTGCTTTGATAGCCCTGCTACCTCCTGGGCCTTGAACACGTCAAGTTGAATCCTCCTCACTCTCCCACTTCAACCTGCAGCCCTCCATGTCCATACATGTAGTCTCTAAGTTGCCATCCGTGTTGCTGCCACCAATGCCCCAGTCCACAGGTGAACTGTGGATCGGGAATGTCTCACTTACTTTCACAAAGGGGAAGGCCCACTCTGACCAGCAGAGGGAATGAAACCAGTCTCACATTGCCTTAGAGATGAACTATCCTTACCTTTATTGCTAATGTCTAGGGAGTAATAAGGATGTTGGGAGAGAGAAAACAATGTAGGATAGGTATTCTGTACTTTTGTTTTTCCACAGTCATAAACTCAACATTGAAAAAATATAAGCCAAATCAGAATTCAGTAAGTTGCATAACAAACCTTATAAGGTCCTTGGGAGAAACTAGCTTACGTGCTGAACTCTTGTTGTTCCCAGAGGAAAGAGGGTGGTGATTAAAATACCAAAATATAAGAGGGCCATGCTCATTGCCTTTTAAAACTCTCTCCCTTACACTTCTTTTTTCACAGTGCCTTAGAAGGCTATTGAGGACCGGGATGGGGTGGGGGCAGAGGGAAGGGGAAATAAAAATAAGATAGCAGTACTTATTTTCAACCTGCATAATTCAATATATAACTTGACTTTGTGCCTTAAAGAACTGGAAATCCACAAATATTGACATGGACTCAGACAAGGTTTTGCTCAGAGAGTATCCAAAAGGGGAGAGGGAAGGTCAGGTACCAAGCATGGACTTAGGTAAGGGGTGCATATAATATTCCTGTAGGCAACTGTTTTAGAACCATAAAATATTGGAGTTGGAAGGGATTTAGAAGGCCTACCCTCTTCCCAATTCAGGAACCCAAGATGAAGTATATCTGACAGGTAATTGTCTAGCTTTCTTTAGAATGTCTCCAGCATTGGAGCATTCACCGCATTCCAATATAATTGCTTCCATTGCCATACTACTCTTACAGTTCTAACACAATGTTTTGCTGGAGATTCAATTGAAATGTGGCTTCCTGTAACTTGAGCCCCTTGTTACATGCTCTGCACTCTGGAATGATTAAGAACAGATACTGCCCCCTCACTCTGTATGACAAAATTTTAAATATTTGAAGAGAACTACCATATTTGTCCTCGGTCCACTTTTCTCAAGACTAAACATGATTGCCCAGTTCTTTCAGTCTTTCTTCTGAGGGGTTGGTTCATTGTCCCCTGAACATACTTGTTGCCCTCCTTTGAACCTGTTCCAGTTTGTCTGTGTTCTTCTTCAAGTGTGGCCTCCAGATCAGTAATATCTATAATTCATTAATATTCTAGATTGATGGATACTGAACGTGAAATAAAGCAATGCTTCTATGATACACTTAGTTTATAGTAGGTAAAGCCCCCCCCCCGCGCACATGCATGCCAGTCGTATCTAACTCTAGGGGCGGTGCTCATCTCTGTATTCAAGCTGAAGAGCCATTTTTGTGCAAGTCCGTGGCCAAATGGCTGGCATGGCTGCACAGAAACACTGTGTTACCTTCCCCCTTTTTAGGGTGGTTCCTATTTATCTACTTGCATTTACATGCTTTCGAACCGTTAGGTAGGCAGGAGCTGGAGTTAACAGCGGGAGCTCACTCCGCTGTGTGACACCCAGGATTCGAACCACCAAGCTGCCAACTTTGCAGGTGACATTTCAGTGCTTTAGCCTGCTGAGCCACTACACTTCCTAGTTTATAGTAGTCAGCATCTTATTTGATCTTCAGCCCCCTTCCAGCATCCCCACAGTATGAAGAAAAAATTAGGTATGATGCCAAGCACCTCTTATTCTTTCTATTAGTGCAATCAGTGAGAGAGTTTGTTTATCCATCAGATAAAACAAGACCTGAAAAAGGGTAAGAGAGATGATAACTGGCTCTGTTGAGACATCAACCCCACCAGGAAGAGCTTGGGTGCCTTGAGAATGGAATTTCCGTTCAAAATGTAGCATTGAACTTCAGTCTCAGAACTATAAACCTGGCCTAATATAAATGGAACAGAAGGGAAACAGGTGACTTTTGCACCCTTTGGTGATTATTGGCTAATGGCTACATGTAAAAAGCCATGGTCTCCATTCAAAGAGGAAGCTATTCTATGAAGACTACTTCTTTTTTCAGTAGTTCAGAAATATTTGTGGAATAACAGGGAAGTGTTGGGATATAATAAGGATACAACAAGGGAAATTGTTGCACTTCCAAGATAGAGGTTTTAGGTTCAGAGGTTTGTAAGGCCCTACGAATATCTCTACTGCTACCTCATACCTTTTCTCTGTTGGATTTAACATGTGCCCAATTAAATGCTGCAGAACTTACCTGCTGTGCTGAGTACAGTCTGTGGCATATGGGAGGTATGAAGAGAACTTACCTGGTTTTCAGCTTCACAAACAGCTGACCTCAGCAACTCCAGTGCAGTCCTCTTATCTTTCAAGTTTTTTTCTTGGGTCACAGCATGCCCTTCATAATTAAACTTCCAGACATCTGACTGGAGATAGCAGGCAGAAGAGGAGCTGGCTAAGATAAAATAGGAAGCGCAGAAAAGAAATTAGCTACAGAACTTCTGGGAGGTTGAGGAATAGAGAAAATAAACTTCTAAGCAACACCTACTACCACCACCACCTCCATGTTCCTCAAAATAATAAAAGAAACCCTCCTCAAGACCCTAAAGAAATAGCATCACTAATGGCAACTGGACTTCTTTTCTTGTGGGATCGAAACATTTTGCTACTCATCCAAGTAGCTTCTTCGATCTGCTCTAGTTAACCTCACCTGGATGACTAAGAATCTCCACAGACCTTTATTAACAACAAATTGCAAATGCTAGATTTCAACCTATAGTACCCTTCACCAGACCGTGCACCGCTATACTGTGGATGATACGGGGGAGGGGACTATTGTTTCTTGTATCATCCACAATATATTGGGATGGATCAGTCTAATTTGACCACAGTGGCACATGTCTTATCTATACCCTATTTGGATTACTGCAATATACACTGTGTGTAGATTCATTTAAACGTGGTTTGTAAACTTCAGCTAATCCAAAAAGACTGGGGTTGTTTACAACAAGCAAAAGACTTGTTTATTGTAACCATTTCAATGGCAACTGGCTCATCTCCAGGCAAGATTCAAACAGCTACTTCCATCATATAAAACCTCATAAAAGTTATCTGGAAGTTGAGTCATCATAGCAACTGGACTACTTTTCTTGAGCCTGACGAAGCTGTTTGGATGTGGAGTGAAACGTTTCAGTCTCTCAAGAAAAGAAGTCCAGTTGCCATGACTCAACTTCCAGAGGAACTCACCTGGATGACTGAGAATCTTCATGCATCATAAAAGTTGTGTCCTGAATATCTTAAAGACGACATGCCATCGGATCTGCCAATCATAAAATCTACTCATTGTTTTGAGATTGTTGGAAAGGGCCTCTGGTTGGTCCCATTCTTGTTAAAGTTTGAAGGTGTGTGTGTGAGGGAGGGTCTTTTCAGCAGCTACTCCCAGATTGTGGCACTCCACCATCTGGGCTCCACCTACTCCACACCCATTGTTTACCGTTTCTTACTTGACAAAGAAATTTCTGTTGATGCTGACCTTCAGGGACACATGGACAAATAATTTTGCAAGCCTGGGCAGATCTTGTCTGCACCAAAGTAAATGCCACTGACTTCCATGTGATTTAGTTCCAGGTAAGCAGGCATGTAGGCTTATGGACATAATGTTGCAGCAAGAGGTGCAGCTTTTGAATAGAGATGTGCACAAATGTACAACCTGGAAAATATGTTCAAAATTGCTAATTTGTCGATTCATATCAATAACTCCCAAACTAATACAGATTGATTATTTTTAAGCAATTTTTGATTTGTTGGGCCATGAAATGGCAGTGCATCTAGAAAAACTGAACTTCCAAAAAGGCTTCCCTTGATTCTCTTCAACAAGCTCTTTAATTGTGGTGAAAGTTGGGGTTTCCTATGTTTGAGTTGCACACCCACAGAGAGGTACCCCCCCACGGAAGAATCCCTCTCAGGAACCAAGATAACCAGACTTGCAGAAAAGCTTCCTCTGACTATCCTCTACAATCCTTCCAAATGTGGTGTAGGCTGGGTTTCCCCAAGCTGGCTTATAACAAACAATTTCCTGAGGGGACACTCTTTGTGGGTGTATAATGTGGATGCCTCAGATATCAGAAAACTCAATCTTCACCACACTTGCAGGACTTGTAGAAGAGAGTAAGGGGACGCTTCCCTGCAATTTCAGTGTCTCTCGGTGCACTGCAGGCACTTTCCAGAATGTTGTATGCTAAAACCAACCAACAAATCAATTCATCGGTTCCTTAGAAACAAATCATAAGTTCATGATTTGTGATTCGTCGGCCTTGACAAATCCCAAATCGAAACAAATCACTGTTTCTCTGATTCATGCCCATCTCTCCTTTCAACGTGAAAAAAATAATTTGAAAAATATAATTTTGGAAACCAAATATTGATTTACAGAACACAAATGTTAATGCCAAGACTAAAATTCTAATGGCAAAATGCATGTCTTATGGTCAAAGGTATAATTGTATACCTTTGATTGTAATCCCTGAGATTGTAATCAGGATTGTTACCCTGAGGACATAGAAATGCCTGTCCTCAATGTAATTATGCTTCCCCTCTCATTCTGTTTAAATGCTAAGAGAAGTCCATTGCCAGGCTTGAGGGGGCTGTGGCTTACTTTACCTATGACAATCCATTATATCTTTCAGAGTGCAAGGCTAATGCAAAATACTGAGAGCTCAGCTCCTACTGTGCATTGATCATTGAGCATGCAAAACACCCGTTCTGCAGAATCTAAGACTGGAAAGGTTTCAGGGAAGACTGAATAATTCATTGAGTCTTCCATTCCAACTGGAAATGTCTGAATCAAAATGCAAGGAGAAATAGAGAGCCCTGTGCCAGAGACCTAACCTCCAAAGAGAAGAACCCCACATGTTTAAGCTGCCTCACACAACCCATGAAGCTGATTCAACTGAATAAACTATACATCGCTCCTTAGCATCCCAGCACTTAGCTGCTTTTAGATGACACTCGGTGACCAATGTTGTAAACATCTTACATGAGTCATGGTGGGGCTGAGCTCTGAGTCATTTAACAGGTTCCTCTGTGGTATGATGAAACGGCGTGCTCAGAAACTATCAGATGTGGACCTGTTCACAATAGCCAGACTCCTACATATTCATGGGACAAAAGTGGCAGAGGAATAGAAGTGACTCTTCTGGAACTCTACCTCCTCGCTCTTTTGGCTGGATGAACGCAATCTTACTCTTAGAAACAGTTACACTTTGGAATAATTTAACCCTGCTCACTTGGGCTACTGTTAAAAATACTGAGGACAGGTCTTGCATATTATCCTCCTGTGTGTTACTTCATCCAGACAGCATATGGGTCAAGGAAACAGTAATTTGGAGTAGAGATGGGCACGACTCAGTGAAATTTTTGTTTTTGTTTTCGTTTTTTTCGTTTCATTTCATAACGAAAATGAAAACGAAATTTTTTCGAAAACAACGGAAACGGAAACGAAACGAAAAATTTTACCGTGTTTTTCGTTTTCGTTGCGGCAAATGCATTGAACTGAAAAGAATGCTAACGAAACAGAAATTTTTCATTTTCATTTTCATTTTTTCATTTCATTTCGTAACGAAGGCCAAACAACAACAACAACAACAACAACAACAACAACAACAACAACAACAA
>JAHTLZ010000275.1:24652835-24666283 GCA_023846285.1 Phrynocephalus versicolor
AACTATGCTGTTTGAAGCAGCTAACCATTAAGCACCAGGGCAGAATGGCATTGCTTTATTTTTTCAAACAGCAGAATCATTTTTATTCAAAGCTTTTTATGGCTGACTTGAAAGGACATGTTTATTTAAACATATATGAGGTCTGCTGGATTTTTAAATTGAATCTTCAAATGCAAAGGGCCAACATTTCCCCTTAGCAGCATTAGCCTGTCAGTCTATAAAACCTACTATCACTATTAAGGAAGCAAAGGTTGTGAGTGAAAATGTACTGTAGAGATTATGAATGAAACCTTTCCACTGGATTGGAGCTTCAGCTTCACGACTTGTTTGTTTTTAAACCTGAAAATCTTTCTATAAAAAACTGACATGAAAGAATATATGGATAGTTTGACTATTAGTCTAGCAACATTTTCTGAATGTACTGGTCCTATTATATAAACGTATGGCACAGGTGGGCAACATATGAGGCTAAAAGCTCCATGTACTATACTTGTACATTTTTCTTTTCTTTTTATAATCTCCTGTTGCTCCCTCTTTTGAAGCTGAATTCTCTTCAGCAACAGTGACAAGATGACTGCTTTTGGATATGTAAAGAAAGGTTGTAGTTGTTGTTTTTATTATTATTATTATTATTATTATTATTATTATTATTATTATTATTAGTAGTAGTAGTAGTAGTAGTAGTAGTAGTAGTAGTAGTAGTAGTAGTAGTAGTAGTACCCATCCTTTCTCCTTCGAAAAGGACCCAAGGCAGTTTACAGTACTGACAAGATAAATTGGGGCCCTTGCGATAATGAGAGTAGCTGAAATTTGGGAGGGCTTGGCAATGAATCCACAGTATGACCTTGAGCAAATCATCATCGGTCAGATACAGCTACCTGTGAAAATAGTGACCTACTTCACTGGGGGGTTTGTTCTGTGGAAGAATGCAATAAAGAATGTCAGAAAGAGGATCTCTGGGCAAGGAGCAAAAGTAAGGAAGTTTCCACAGTTTCTCTTAATTGCTTTTACTGCTTCATTGCTCAGCAGCCTCGTCTTGAAACCTTCTCAGCTCCATTGGGTTTAGTTGCTGGTTACGCTTGAAAGAAACAGCACATATGACTCAAATGGTTTATATAAAGGTTGGCTTAAATCAGTAGTCTCACCTTCACCTTTATTTAAAAAAGGTAAATGTTTCCCTCGCACATGCATGCTAGTCATGTCCGACTCTAGGGGCGGTGCTTATCTCTATATTCAAACCAAAGAGCCAGTGTTGTGCAATTCCACGGCCATGTGGCCAGCATGGCTGTAAGGAAACACTGTTTTACCTTCCCGCTTTTTATGGCGGTACCAATTTATCTACTTGCATTGACATGCTTTCGAACTGCTAGGTTGGCAGGAGCTGGGGTTATCAGCAGGAGCTCGCTCCGCTGAGTGGCACCCAGGATTCGAACTGCCAAGCTGCCGACTTTGCAGTCAACAGTTTTTGGAGCCTTAGTCCACTGAGCCACACACCTTTATTACATGCACACAAAAAGACACATTCCTTTGCCATCCTTTGATGTCTGGGGAATGAGGATTTTTAAAAAATATTCTTTTTGCATATATTTGGGTTATATTTGACATTACAGGTCTGGGTATCTGCTGCAACGGAGATCTGAACTAGATGTTAGCACAATTCTAATGGGCGTGGATTGGGAAGATAGACAGGCTGGAAACCTCAGGGTGTTTGTCAAGAACAAGAATCCCAGGTACTGCAACCAAGGTTTAGGGAACTTGGGAATGCTGTCCCTTAAAAAGATATTACAGTGGACCCTTGTATAACAAATGGTTTGTATAACATAAAATCTGTACAACATAAAAAATTCCAGAGATAGGGGAAATCATCTATGGGGCGAATCTGTACAACATAAAAATGGTCGCAATTAGGGATTACTCTGTTTTCAATGCATTCCTATGGGAAATTTGTATAAAGGAAATTCTGCTTAACAGGATTTAATTTGGAATGAATTAATTCCTTTATACAAGGTACCACTGTATTTTAAAAAGTTAACTATTATTCCACTGCATCCTTTACCTAGGACAGTTGAGGTTAATTTTACAGTCTTTTTGAGGAATTATATTTTTCCTTGTTCTTTCCAAATTGCCATTTTTTGAACTGCTTCTTTACTGCAGGTTTAAACAGGCAGCCTGTATGTGTAAACACAGTAGGACAGCAAAATCTGTTCCAGACCAACACATAAGCTGGGACCTGTAGCAGTAAAAGACAGTTTGTTGTCTTTTTCTATGTCCGGAGAGAATTTTGCCCATGACCGTCCCCATTTCTCTTTTACATGTTCATAATAAACTGAATCTTAACAACCTCCCTGGAGTGTTTGAGAACAAGAAGGAGGGCTGCTGAACTTGTTTCTGAGGTTAACGTCGACTGACTTGTTCTTTGTGCCCCTTTCCCTGGCAGGCAATGTCTTGTTAAATGTGATTATGAGTAATTATGATGAGCTTTTCCAGGATTTTCTCAGTATAGAGTACAGTAAGACCCCCCCCCCCAAATCTGGGTAGCCCCTCCCCCATGCACACTTTACTATACAGTGGTACCTCTACTTATGAGTGGCTCTACTTATAAGCAACTTAAAGAGTGGATAACCATTGCCGTGTTAACTGCTGCCTTGCAAATTTTAGATGTGGTCTGCTCTACTTATTTTTTATTTTTTCCTCAATTTTTTAGAAATGGCTTCCCTACTTATGAGTTGTTCGACTTATGAGCATGCATTAGAAATGGATTAAACTCGTAAGTAGAGGTACCACTGTACTATATATTTAAAGCAAAGTGTTCATCTTATATACCACCCCATACCACTTCAAATCGTCTCTGGGCGGTTTACAGTTTTAATTACAGTATGCAGGCAACACATTGCCCCCCTCCTCAGCAATCTGGGTACTCATTTTACCGACCTCGGAAGGATGGAAGGCATTCATTATTTATCTGTAGATTTCAGTATCTGTGCCCTCCCCCAAGAACCAATCCCCTGTGGATACATGGATCCTATTATATTTGGAAGGGGTTTACCCTTCCCCTCTTCTGAGGGCACTCTAGAAATGTACACCCTGCACAAGGCGATGCTGGTTGGCTCTTCTCCTGGGGGTCAGAGTGGAGAATTAAACTGCCAGCTTCGACTAATTCATTGAGCTACCTAGATGGAGCCATAGCCCTCTAGCTGAGCTTGCCTGTGTCTTATTATCCCAAAGAGAGGATCATTGATTGGAGATAGCAGGGATTAACTTTCTGCCTTCTGGCTTCTTCCCTGCATTCTTACTGCCAGTGAAGTGGGGAGGAATCTGGGCTTGGCTTTTATGTGATGGTGTCCCTGACACATAAACATACCATCCAACCAGGGCCGGCGCGTCCATTAAGGTGAACTAGGCAGTTGCCTAGGGTGCCAAAATGGAGAGGGGGTACACCCCACTACCGCCGGGCAGCCTGCTGCCCCCCCCACCGCTGGCCACAGCCGTCCATCCCGCCGCCGCCACTTCCCCTGCAACCCACGTCGCTCTCGTCACCTTCCGGCTGCCATCGCAATATTGTCTGCGGGATCATTCCTAGCTAATAAAAAAACGTGGCACACACCCGAGCACACAGAAGCAATTCGACTTTGCCGTTCTCTCCTGTGCGTTTCCAGAGGACCAATAAGAGCGGAAAGCCCCCCCCCCACCACCGCTGGGCTGAGGTCTGGATATGCCTGCTTTAAGGAGTCAGTTCATATCATGTTGTGTCTTCCTCTTTTCCTATTGCCTTCCACCTTTCCCTGCATTAGTTTTTCCAGAGAATCATGCCTTTGCACGATGCTCCCCAAGTTGGATTGTCTCAGCCTCAACATCTTTGCCTCCAGAGATGGTCCGTGTTTGATTTGATTTAAGACCCACTTGTTAATCTTTCTGGGTGTCTAGGGAATTTTTTTTCCTGTCAGCTTTCTTTAACTGTCCAGCTTGTAGACACATACATGGTGATCCGGAATCCAAAGCATGGATGATCTTGGTCTTGGTCTCTTAGTGATACATCCTTACACTATGATATCTCTTCAAATTCCTTCATTGTTGCCACTTCAAATTCCTTCATTGTTGCCATTTCTAATCTCCTCCTGATTTTTTTGCTGCAGCCTCCATTAGAATTGATGATTGGACCAGGTATACATGATGTCTGTTTTAAACTTCTTCATTGTCAACATTAAAGTTGGGTAGTTCCTCTGAAGTCATGATTAACCACTCGTTAAATATCTCACATAACTATTAGGATTAAATATAAGTCAGTGGTCACCATAAATCACTTGATGGCATGAAGCACACACACTGGCTTCACTGTTGTGAGAGACTTTGCTCTCCGTATTCCAATTCCTTGTGAGTCAAGAAAGGCATTTAAATATGCATATTTTAAGAACATGCCTTCCCTCTATTTTGCTTGGAAATAGGCCAATGTCTCCTTAACTCTATACGGTATCTTTATATTTATGAACCATTAAAGGACATTGAAAATAAAAGACATGATTGGTAAGTTTTTGTTTGTATTTGCATGATGAACTTGAGAAAATCTTGTTTTGCACCTTTGGTGGAAAGAACATCTTTGAGGATTTGGCTGAGCAAACACAAATTACTCCCTGATATGGATCAGTAGGTAACCAGTCAAATAACTGCATTTGCTGTGGCAGCTGAAAAGATTAGAGCAAAGGGTTTAATTGCTGTTCCAATAAAATGTGCAAATGACAGATTTGTTTGATTAGTATGCTTAACTTTTTTAAAAAAAAGCTGATCAAATTTGTAAGAAACTGTGGTTACATGCAATAAGACTTGAGTACTGTAATAATCAGTAAAACTTACCCTCGCCTAGTGTTTCCAGGCTTCTTTTAAAATGTCTCACCAAGCTCTCAGGAAAAGGGGATCTGGTTGTTCTCCCTTCCTCATCCAATTTGCTCCCCTCCCTGGACAGCAGGCAGATTGAGCCAGGCAAGCTGAGGGTGGTTTCCTTGACTACCTGCAGTCTAGGTATTTGGAGGGCCTATTGTTTTGACCTTCTTCCTAGCCATGTCTGCATGCTTAATTCAGGCAGCTCCAGACAGACTATTCATGAGGTATGTATCATCCCAATATTTTAAGAAGAGGATGCTGATGTACAGCATAACAATAAGAAGAGCGAGCTAGATTTTTTTTTAAAAAAAACCCCAACTCTTCTGTAGGTTTTTTTTACTTCACTGTGACCTCATAAAACATTCATAAAGGTGAAGCAGGAGGAACATAGAAACAAGTTCCTTGTTACTGACAAGCACAGTAACATTGTATTTTGCTCTCTCTACCTGTTAGGGGCCTCACCTGTGGTCCATTTTTTATGCTTTATGTGACCAAAATGCACACACACATCATCTCAAAAACAGCTTAGGCAGAAATTCATAGATGGATGGCTCTGGCCATCTGTCGCCTGTTACCAACTGAATGTTTTGTGGCATCTTGAAAGGCTAAAAAGTCAGACTTGGCATAAGATTTCAGGGCCTATGTTCCTCAGAGGGAACTTTAAACTGAAAGCATGGGTCAATCAATCATATAAGGGGCACAGATGTGACACATTCATACCCCACCTTTGAGACCCGACAACTGTATTATTGTGGGCTAGAAATAGGGGTGGTTTGCTTCATCCTTTTATTTTTTTGCTGCACAAGAATGCTTGGACGTACTAACTGTCAAAAAAATGGGTGGGGGGGGTTTATCCCTGCCTCTCTTAAAAATGGTAAGTTCCAATTTGACCTTGACCCATTTACCAATCCCTTTCCTAACATGTTCGCAAATCAAAGAGAAGGTGAGGTGCAACCAGAAAGCTCTTATAGTTATACCTCTTGGTGGCCTCATTATTGTAGAAAATACTTCCAACTGGCAAAAACCAGGACACACTATTTAAATTTTTTTTCCTGCCTACTACATGCCATTTTCCTCTGGAACCTGACTGATTCCTTTTCAGCGAGAGTGTGCATCTACACAGGGTGACATATCTCAGATTCAAGACCCATCGTAGGATCCAGCACCACAAACAGACCAAATGAGATATGTGAACAATCTTATTCACACCTATCAGCATCTAATCTATTATTGAGACAAACTGTTTTGACATGGCAAAAGAACATGGGGATTCTCCAGCCTTCTTAAGAGTTCTCCAGTGCAAGAGTGAGACACTAGCTTCTTTCAGAACCAATCTATGGTTATTTCCCATTGAACCCTCTCACTCGAGTTATACAAGGCAGGAATTTCAGCCAAAAATCAAACAAAAACAAAAACAAAACAAAACAAAATAAAAGACACAAAACATGTGGCACCTTAAAGACTAACTTTCATGTTTTAATGTAACGTTTCTTGGATGCGTCCAGAAGAAATCTATAGAGCTTTGCTTTTATTTCCCATTCAGCTGCTAGGTGTGCTGAGCTAATAGGTAGCCAATAAGGCTGAAGTAATCACTGGGAAATATAGTTTTCTCCAGCATGGCTGCCAACCATTTTAGTGGTTTTGGGTGGAGAACAATCTTTCCAATCTATGTATCATCTGGGGCTTTTTGTTGTTATGTTTACAAGGTCTATAAGAAAGTCTATTGAAAGAGCTAAATGAATGTGCATTGAACAGAATGTAGTGGAGTGTATGGCTTTTCTTTTCTTTTCTTTTCTTTTTCTTTCTTTTTCTTCTGTTCCCATGATTAGATTGCAGTTACTAGGTTATCAGTGATTTGAAGTCATCTGCCAGATTTATTTGGGTGCTCATTATTTATCATTGCATGAACCAACTGCAAGTACTCCTAGTAGAATATTTTTCAGTTTCAGATATGGCCTGGTTAGTAACAGGACTGCGTCCATGTCTCTGTTCTTATTGAACGAGTTAGTGTGCCAGCCATTCTATAGCTGTTTCATAATGATGCCTATTAATGCAGACAACTGATCCCATTGACTGAGTTTAGTGAATAGACATAAATTGATTAGCTTTAATGAATAAAATAATAGGGCTTTGAGCTGTGCATATGCCATCTGCACAACAATTTTAAACCTAAAAGACATGTTGGTTCTGGACATAGTATTGAAAGAAAGGATGAAAGATTCAATGAATTCCCTTCTGTCCACCCACTACATAAAGAAGCAGCCTCAGAACAGAAAATCTTTCAGTAGGTTAAAGTGATTTACAGAAATTGACAGAACAGAATATCTTCCCGCTAATTAAAGTGAATTACTGGAATTGTTTGTTTCCAAGCTTTTTAAGTTCTGCCTTTAAAGGTGAATAGTTTAAATGCAAAAGATGAAACAGCCACTAATCAATGTCCGTGAACACACTGAAGTCCACTGATATCAATGGCCCTTATACCTCTAAGCATCCACAAGACTGCATTGATGTACAACTAAAGGAGATACCCAGTGTGGTGCAGTCGATAGAGTGATGGACTTGGACTTAAGAAGCCTGGATTCAAATCCCCACTTGGCCATGGGAACTAGTAACTGAGGGTGTGGAACTGGTAAAAACATTCCTTAAATGTATTCTCGAAGGCTTTCATGGCTGGGCTCTGATCATTGTTGTGAGTTTTTCAGGCTGTTTGGCCATGTTCTGGAAGTTTTTCTTCCTGATGTTTTGCTGGACTCTGTGGTTGGCATCTTCAGAGGCATCTTCATTTGCCCTCTGAAGATGCCAGTCACAGAGTCTGGTGAAACATCAGGACGAAAAACACCCAGAACACAGCCAAACAGCCTAAAAAACTCACAACAATTACCATTCCTTAAGTATTTCACTTCCTTGGAAGGTCTATTAGGGTCACTATAAGTTAGTTCCAACTTGATAGAACATAACAACAATAAAAACTACTACTACTACCACCACCACCACCACCACCACCACCACCAACAACAACAACAACAACAACAACAACAACAACAACAACAACAACAACAACAACAACAACACAGAGGGGCCATAGGAATTAATCATCCATTTTGAATGCTTAGGGGATTATTGCCACTGACTGGCATGCAAACCCGTTATGTGAACACTGAATGGTCTACCAATGGAGTTCTCTCATCTCAAGCAGGTGGAGCATTTCATGTTCCTGTAACAAGATTCTGGCCAGGATATTTGTTGTTGAAACCAATGGGGCTTCGGCTTTCACAGGAAGATCTGGGGTATCTTCTTGCACAAGACTGGAAACAGTAAGACTACAGTCTGTTGTGGATGCAGAGCAACAGGATTCTGCCCTCTGACTTCACCTGTGACAACTGCTAATGATGTTCTTCTCCATTTTGCTGCAATCCTTAGCATGCTAATTCCTTCAAGTTGATCAGCAACTCTATACAGTGTGACTTAGAAAGGCTATGGATGGAGGGGGCATCTGAAGACGTTGCCAACAACCCACAAAAGCTTGTTCTCAAGAAAAGGAAATTTGGGACAGAATTCAGGTGGGAGGGTGGCTCCCTTCCGTCTTCTTGCTATCTGGATTTTTCAGCTCCACAGAAGAATAACTGGGTTAAATCATTTGATGTTAAATGCTACCTACAGTCCCAGTCTGTTCTTTCCTGGTTTTTGAAATCAATTGGTCTGCATAAAACAGCTACTCGGAATCTCAAAAGCTTAATAGAAGTCAGTCCATCAGTCAGTTATGTTTACTGAAACCAGCAGAATCAATGCCACTAAGTGTCTGCCGTAACCTGTGCAGGCCCTTTATCAGAATCTATTGAGATTACAGCTGAGCCAAAACAGTCTTTTTAATTTAAATTGCAAGGAAATGGATTTCAGATAAGCAGTAAGAGAAGCATCCTGATGGAAAAGGCTGGGCTCACCATTAGGCACAGTAAGATGACTACTCCCAGTATCAACTTGGAGGTGGGGGATGGCAGGGATAGCACCAGTCCTTCCTCCTCAGCTTAGCATTTCTGCTGTTCTCTTCTGTTGCAAGGCAGAGCTTCATGGGTATCATAGCCATGGTAAATTCACTCTCTTCCCCTAAAGTGCTGCTGTTATGATGATTCTTCCATTGCGGTACATGTCATTTTCCAAGCTAGTTATTCATTTCCAACAATACAAGAAGGAAAGAAAGGAACTTCAAAATGTATACCTCTTTTTTGTATGAGAGAGATGTTAACACAAGGCAATAGTCAGTACAATATTTATACAACTAACAAACACAAAATTCAAATACAGTGGTACCCCGACTTTAGAGCAACTCGACTTAAGAGCGGGAAACTGTTTGCATTTTAATCGCCACTTTACAAATTTTAGATATGGTCTGCCCAAATTACAAATATTTTTTTTTCATTTTTTGATTTTTTAAACATTTTTAGTTTTATTTTTTAGATAGGTACCCCGATTTAAGAATAGTTTGACTTAAGAGCATGCATTCAGAACAGATTAAATTTGTAAGTTGAGGTAGCACTGTATACTTGAAGGTATCCAAAGAGATTGGAAAGCAACAGCAGCAGCCTAAGCCAGAAAGGGTATAAAATAGCCTAAACATCCAGATGGCCAACCAAAGCAAGTGCTACCTTAGGACCCAAAAGGAAAGTCAAGGCACCAAAATGTTCCAACCTGGCTGGTCTCCTTACAGAATGGTATTTGTTAGGTTGGTGCCATAACTGAAAATACCTGGTTGCAACAGGTTGTTCAGAATAAGTGAGGTTGCTAGATGTGCAGAATTCATTCAGTAAGACTTTATGGCAAGCACCTGGATTAGCCTTTGTGATGTCACAAATCTGGAATCACTGCAATAGAGCAGGCAAGGATTGAGACAAAAGTAAGCAGAACAGTAATGCAAGCACTTTTTTCTGTTCAACAGGTCAACTGCAGTAAAAGCTGACAATAGATGGAAGTGGGTGTCCAGATTCCAAAGTTACCTGTAGCTCACATGCACACAATAATGAACTATCTCCTCCTCCAGCACATCTTGCTGGAAAGGCCAGAGGAACACAGCAGTTCCCTCAGGATCAGTTGATGCTCCAAGATACAGCAACAATAAGTATAGGAAAGTAGACCGAGACCTATGAATGCAACTCAAGTACTTGAAGTGGCACATACATCTTTTAAATACCTAGGTCTCTAAGCTACATAGTGCTTTAAAGACTAAAATGATCACTTCAAATTGAGGTCAAAAACAGATATCAGTGTAGATCAAAATTAGTTGGACAAAAATATTCTGTCCAGCTAATTCTAGCCAACGTTCTGACAGTAGCATTAATAGCAAATTGGTCAAATTTATCAGGGAGGGATGGTGGAGCTCAGTGGTATTTGCCTTGTCATTACACAAATCAGAGATCATCCAATAGTAACAACATGTCTTATAATCACTCAAGCTACTGGATCTCTTTTTGAATAAGCCTGGGAAAGACCAAGCCATCCCTGCAAAAGAGACAAAGAGACTTCTAGTTTAGGGAGAACTGGAGGCATACCTGTCAGCTTCACTCACCACTAGCCTGGATGAGAGAAGGGAGGGCATGCGCCAGCACCAGCACGCACACATGCCCCTCTGGCTGCCGCACCAGCTCGCCCCTTCTTCCCCAGCCTTGCTCCACCCCTTCAGCCAAGCCACAGACAGGCAAGGCACTGCGGCCATCATCTGGGCAGCGGGTGGGGGGGGAGCAGGGGACCGCACCACCCTCCCACTTTGAACTGCCCTGCTTGGGTGAAGGGGAAGCAGCATGCAGCTGGTGCGCCGCCCACTCGCTCTCAGAGCGGAGGGGGGGAATTTGTGATATTTCCAGGAATAACAATGACCCTGGGGGGAAAGTGAAAGAGAATAAAATATGGGGTTTTCCCCCACCAAAATGGGAGAGTTGACAGCTATGACTGGCGGTCGTATTCAACCCACAGCTGTCTCCGGTGTAACCAGGGCTGGTGCCATGTTTTTTTGCACTCTAGGCAAAACTAACTACACCCTAGGCAAGACTAACCTCCCAACCAATTTTCAAAAACAGACAAATTGTAGGAAGATGTGCCTCGCTCGGGTCAGTTCTGTGACCCTCTGAGGTCATTTTTGTGCCCCTCTCAGTTCTGTGCTCTAGGCAGTTGCCTAGTTCATCTAGCGGTAGCTCCAGCCCTGGGTGTAACCATAAAACAGCAACCCTGCTGCTTCCTGACTTACATTTAAGAGAAAAATGCCTGGAAAATTTCATCTTGCCAAGAACTTTCAGACTTTATATCTAAGAGTAACTTTCTTGGTAAATTCCATCTTGCCATGAACATTTGGGATTTTAAGCTGGTGCAAACCTGATGAAATGGAGTTTTCATCCACAAAAGGTCATGTATTGTATGATAAATTTTATTTATAATTGTATAAATGTTTTTATACATTTTTTATACATTTATAAATTATAAAAATTTTATACATTTATAAATTATAAAAAAAATTATAAATGTAAAGATATTGCCTATTTTTGCATTTGTGTCCTAGTCTTGGTCTCTAACCATGTGAGTGTCAGAAAGTGAAAGTGAGGCACGTAATTGTAAAGTGTACTGCAAAGCAGCCAGAAAACTTTACAAGGCAAGAAGACGGATTGTTTTCCTTGTTTCTCCAATTTGTGCATCTCTTCCAACCCCAATGGAATAAATGATTTTAACCCATAAGCCTGTTCTTTTTTTCTCTCCATTGCAGCATAGACAATCAGCTTACTCATTAAATAGCAATTGGATTTTGTAAACTTAGCAGTGAAGTTCACCCATTAGGAAGAGAGCCCTTCTCCACTGGAAAAGTGTTACAGCTAATGCTAATTAAACATCCTTCTAATAAAGCATTTGTATTTAATGACAATGAGCTCAAGTTATGCCTTAATTAGCTGTGAAACTAAGTTAAACTAAAGGCCATTGTATTTTGACACTGGTTGGTTTCCTAGCCTTCCGTTTTCTGTGAGGTTGTACATGACTGTCTCGGGATGAACTGCCTGTCATTTCAACTGCAGAGCTAAAAGGGACCCTTTGGATCAGTGAGTCTATCCCTTCTCAAGGAGATAGAGTGGGGAATTGAGCTGCCGACCTCCGGTTCCTCAGCCACTGAGCTATCTGAGAGGTTATGTCTGCATTACTGATTTTTGATTTAGAAAGAAAACTGCAGGTTGTGCGCAAGCGATCAATCTTCATAGTTAATTAATCAATTAGTATTAGTAAGGATTTCTCTTTTCTTCTATGACATTGATCCATTTTGTTTCATGATTATTTATTTATTTATTTATTTATTTATTTATTTATTTATTTATTTATTTATACATTTATAGACTACCCAATTTCCCTGCAGGACAACTTTTGGTTTGTTACCGGTTCTAGCCTGAACAATGAAATGAAATCACAATCTAACATGGACACAGTACCATCTATGAATGGACAACGTGACAGAAAATGTTCATTTCTCCCAATCTGGATTGATTCTTTTAGCTTTTTGTGTATCATACTTGTCCAAGATTTGGTTTAAACCAGATTTCAGAGCTGTTTTGTTGTTTATAGACATGGCTGTTGTTCCTGTTTAAACATTTCTGCACTCTGAAGTTGAATTCCTTGAACTGCAACTCTTGTCGCTCATTTGAGGCAAGTGTTATTGGATGCTGAGATCACTACCTCTGAGGCAAGAAATGATAATCATGGAAACACTTCTTGTATCAGCTAGACTGGTACTATGTAGCATAGGTGGGGAAATTCTTCTGTTTCACACCTGCATTTCAAAGATGAGATCGGCTCCACCCCCACCCCTGATAGTGAAATCCGTAGATAAGAGCAAATGTTCTTATCCAAGGATAATAATGGCAACAGGGGTGGTGGTGTGCCAGGGTGAAAGCTTTTGCCCCCGACCCACCAAACGCTGGCCAGTGCCAACCCTTCCTCAATGCTGCCACCAGGCTCAGTGGCTGGTCTGCGGCAGTGGTGGCAGTGGCAATGGCAAGAAGAGCTCAGCATTGGTAAATTTTCCTTCCCCCACCCTCCTTGCCACCACAGCTGGTCCATGGGGCCAGCAGTGGCAGTGGAGAGAGGGGGAAATGAAAAGTTACTGATGCTGAGTTCTCCTCACTGCATGCTCAGCCAGTGTGTGGTGGCAGCAGCAAGGAGGGGAAAGGGGGGGGGGACTTACCATGCTAGCCACCCTCCAGAGGTGTGATGTGGGGTCTTAAGAGGATCCACCTGGCCAACTAGCCCAAGCTGAAACTTCTGGTGTTCCGCCGGGGACCCAAGCAGAAAGTTCAAAGGCTGGTTGGCCAAGTGGATCCTCTTACGTCCCCAGCCCACCCCTCTGGAGGGCAGCCAGTGTGCAGCAGTGGCAGCAAGGACAGCTCAGCATGGATAAGTTTTCTTTTTTCTTCCCTCTCCTTGCCACCGGGCTCAGACCTCTCCTGAACCCGCTGATCACCAACTGAGGATAACTGCATCAGCGGATGTGGGGGTCATACTGTATATTATTATTATTATTATTATTATTATTATTATTATTATTATTATTA
>JAHTLZ010000275.1:24684237-24705838 GCA_023846285.1 Phrynocephalus versicolor
AAGGGTCTGCCACTGAGAAAGCCCGGTTCCTTGTCAACAATTTACGAGCCTCCTTCAGCAATGGCACCCTCAAATGCCCTGCCTGAGTTGATCGAGTGCTACAGGCAGTATTCTGTGGTAGGAGCTGTTCCAACAGATAACAAGGTCCTAAACTGTTTAAGGCTTTGTATGTCATCATTAAAACATTGAAGTCAATGTGGTAACGGATCGGCAGCCAGTGCAGTACGACCAGCATGGGGTGATATGTTGATGTTTTTGCCACCCCATAACTAATCTGGCTGCAGAATTCTTCACCATCTGGAGCCTCCACATTAATTTCCGAGGCAGCCCCATGTAAAGAGCACTGCAGTAGTCTAATCTCATGACTACAAGTGCATGGACCAGCGTAGTGAGAGCACCGGGGTCCAGAAAGTCGTGTAGCTGGGTGATCCGCCTAAGAAGATGATGCACAGAATGGACCACTGACTCCACCTGAGCTTCCATGGAAACCACCTGGTCTAGTATGATGCCCAGACTATGCACCTCATCCTGTGTAGACAGAGCCACCCCCCCAAAAAAAATAAAAATAAAAAAATTGAAGGATCTTCCAAAACCGACAACACCCAGCACTCCCACCTGGAGGACCTGCATCTTGCCCTGGTTTAACCTTAGTCTATTTGCATTCATCCATCCCAGTACAGCCTCCAGGCAGGTATCCAGGGATGAAATTGCATTCACTGCTAATGGAAAGAAGGAAATATAGAGTTGAGTGTCATCAGCGTACTGATGATACGAAACCTCAAACTTCCTGATGACCTCCCCAGCACCCTCAAATATGTGTTAAAAAGCATGGGGGAGATGACTGACCCCTGTGGCACCACACAACTGAGGGACCAAGTGGTGGAGGCCATCTCCTCCAGCTGTACCCTCTGGGGACACTCCTTCAAGAATGAATGGAACTACTGCAAAGCAGTGCCTCTGATCTCCAATTCGGAGTGCCTCCCCAGGACAATACCATGGTTGAAGGTATCAGAGTCTACAGAGAGGCCAAGGAAGACCAACAAGGATGACTTGCCCCTGTCAGCCTCCCTCAGAAGGTAGTCATGCAGGGTGACCAATGCCAATTCCATTCCATGCCGCGGACTGAAACCTGACTGGAATGGGACAAGGGCATCAGTTTCATCCAGAAGCCCGTGTAGCTAATCCAACACCACCCTCTCAACTATCTTGCTAATACATGGTATATTGGTGATGGGCCTATAACTACCAATTTGGTCTGCCACCAGATTTGCCTTCTTCAGAATAGATCTGATGAATGTCTCCTTCCTGTAACTTCCAGTGACCCATTTGGTGGTAACCAGCCTGGCGGCTTTTATAAGCCAGGCCAGACAAGGGTCAGGGGAGGTGGTGGTGGCATGACAGTGATCAAGGGCCCTGTCCACTTGAACTGATGTCAAAGGTTGAAATGCAGACAAAATAACAGGGCAAGACGAAGCATTGGACATCTCTGTTCAATCTACTGCTATTAACTGGAGGTCTAGGTCCCGGCAGATGGCCTAATATGCCACAAATTGGTCACAGGAAATACTAGGGGGAGGCCTATCACTGGATAGATCACAGATTATACAGAACAGTTCTGCCTGATAGTTTTGTGCCTCACTTATCCAGATAGCAAAGTGAGATCTTCTCAAGGCCCTTATTTTGGCTGATAAATAGACAATGTGATCTTAACAGCAGCTAGATTATAATTAGACATGGGCACGACTTAGCGGAATTCCCGTTTCCGTTTCCATTCCTCGTTTCCGTTACGGAACGGTAACAGTAACGGGAATTACTCCGCCAGAACTCGAACTCGAACCGACTAAAGAATAATTGGGTCTGATTTGTCGTTGTCATTCCTGGCATCGCAGCGATCGCGCGATGCCAAGCGGCACAGAAAAAAAGTTTTTTTTTTTTTTTAAAAAAACCGATTCCCGGCCAAAAAGCAGGCGAAAATATGCCTGCCTGAGAGTGCACCTACCAGAGGGGTGGTTTCTGGGGGGGGGGGGTCCCCGGCCTCCCCCCTCTCCTGTCCTGGGCTGCTCTGGTGGGGGAAATCCTCGTCGTCTCGCAGTCGCTCGCAACAAGCCAGCTGCCGGACTCTCTGCCGGCCGCCGCAATTCAAGCGGCACAGAAAAAAAGTTTTAAAACCCCCGATTCCTGGCCAAAAAGCAGGCAAAAATACGCCTGCCTGAGTGAGGGCTCAGGGCACCTACCAGAGGGGTGGTTTCTGGGGGGAGGGGTCCCCGGCCTCCCCCGTCTCCTCCTGTCCCTCCTGGGCTGCGCTCGTCGTCCTGCCAAAGTCGCCGCCTCGCCTGCTCGCCACCATTCAAGCGGCACACACCAAAAAAAGTTTTTTAAAGTAAAAAAATACCTGATTCCCGGCCCAAATAGCAGGCGAAAATATGCCTGCCTGAGAGTGCACCTACCAGAGGGGTGGTTTCTGAGGGGGGGGGGTCCCCGGCCTACCCACCTCTCCTGTCCTGGGTTGCTCTGGTGGGGACTCGCAAGCAACAAGCCGGACTCGCCATGTCATGCCGTGCGGGCGGGGGATCGAAAATGGGGTGGCGACCGCAATATATATATATATATTTGAAATCGTGGTCCAAAAACACACAAGCACCACAGAAACATGCGAAAATTGCTATTTTAAAACTGCCAGAATTTTTACAGTACAACAAAATGTCTCCTCCTCTCTGTCCTCTCTCCATTGATTTTATTTTATTTTATTTTATTTTTTACACCTGCACAATGATGGGCTGGCCATGGGAGTGGACCATGCAAATTTTTGGAGCCATTCCACCAATCGCATGGCCACTTGGCCACTGAGACTTCTGGGATGTGCCAAAAAGCCCACTAACCCTGCCCCAACCCTTAATCCTAACCCTAACCCTTACCCATACACCACAGTACACTTGTCCTCTTAGTGGGTCAGAGAGGCACCCAGAGGTGCACCCCAATACTCACCCTAACCTAACCCGTAACTAGCCTAACCCTAGCCCTTGCGCTAACCCTCTGTCCCCCTAAGCCAGATCTGTACTTGCATTGCGCACGCAAGTACGCTTCCCTTCTTAGTGAGACACAGCGGATGCAGGGAGAGTCTGCCAGTCCGTCACTTGTGGCTCTGGCTGACTCCTGCAGCAGCATTTGTGTGCCATGCAAACCCTGCCCGCGAGTGCTTGTCTCTCACTGACTGATGCAGGGAAGGCACCCCAAAAAGAGGGGTGCCTCTGCCAGTCTGCTGCATCTGCAACTTGGTATGCATATCCAATTGGCTATGCATGCCCTTTTGTAGCAGCGCCAGCGGGTGAGGATAGGAGGCACCCACCCCAGAGAGGTGCCTCCAGGAGCCCACTTTCCCTTCATAGCGGGCCAGAGGAGGCACCCACCCCAGAGAGGTGCCTCCAGGAGCCCGCTACCCCCCCAAACCAGTATAACGACAGACGAAAAACCGAAAAACGAAATGACAAATTTTTGCGAAATTTCACGAAAAACGGAAACGAGCCGACACGGGCCGCCTCCGACACACGACAGCTCGAAAACGTCATTTTCCCTAGTCGTGCCCATCTCGAATTATAATCCATCAGGGCCCACCTCCAAATGCTCTCTAGCCTCCTTCTTCATAAGGAGGCGCTCCACGAACCCAGCTTTATTTAAAGTAAGTAATGGGGTGTCAGTGCCCCAGAAAGGGACGTTGAGCCATGTATCTACAGGAAATTAGCATACAATATTGCAATGCATATTTCAAAGTATTTCTGCATTACAAAAGCACAGAACGTAAGAACAGCCTTGCTGGAACTGGCCACAGCCCATCCAGTCCAGCATTCTGTCTCACACAGCAGTTCACCATTTGCTTCAGGGTATTCCCAGACAGATGTCTTCAGCTGCTTATGATTCCCTGCAAATGACATTGAGAGATATCCTGCCTATTTCTTCAATCTGAAGGTTGTCCTTAGGCATCCATAATGATAACCATTGATACCCTTGTTCTCCATGAACTTGTCCAATCCTTTCTTAAAGCTTCAAGGCTGACAGCTGTCACCACTTCTGGCAGGGACTTCCAAAGACCAGTGATCCACTGAGTGAAAAAGTACTTTCTCTTATTTGTTTGAGATCTAGTACCCAAAAGTTTCATGGAGTGCCCCCTAGTTTTAGTGTTGTGCAATAGAAAAAACGTTTTTTCCTTATCTACTTTGTCCACACTGTGTATGATTTTATAAACTTCAATAAGGTCACCTCTTAGACTCCGTTGATCAAGCATGTAGAGGCCCAGCCATTGCAGCCTCAGAGTAAGGAAAGTGTTCCAATCCTCTTATCATTCTGGTTGCCCTCCTCTGCACTTTTTCCATTTCTGTACACAATACTGCAGATGGGGCCTCATCATAGATTTATAAAGGGGCAAAATGACACTTGCTGACTTATTTTTGATACCCTTCCTAATGATCCCTAGCATTGAGTTTACTTTTTTCACTGCTGAGACACACTGGGTTGACACCTTCATTGAGATGTCCATCAGGACACCAAGGTCCCTTTCCTAGTTTGTTGCAGAGAGTTCAGACCCCATCAGTTTATGATTGTAATTGGTTTTCTTTGTCTTAACGTGCATCACTCTGCACTTAATAATGGTGAAGCTCATTTGCCAGTGGTTTGCCCACTCCCCCAGTGTCAAGATATCCCTCTGGAGCTCCTCACAATCTCTCTCAGTTTTTACTACCCTGTATAATTTAGTGTTGTTGGCAAATTTGGCTACCTTACTATTTACTCCTACTTCTAGATCATTTATGAAGAGGTTGAAAAGGAGGGATCCCAGTACTGAATCTTAACCATATCGGAGTTATAAGCAGGCTTCCCTTCTTGGATGCCTTGTTTACAACATTCGCCAACTGCCAGTCTCCCTCAGGGACACAGGTCGAAGGCTGATAGCATATGCCTACTGTTAGGCAATCCTTGTGGCCTGATACTCTTACCCATAGAGCTTCTAATGGTGACTCCAATAATATTAATTTTTTTTTGTCTACTTCTAAGTATTTCATCTCTCCTATTTTGTTCCAGAGGTTTCTGGCATTTGCATACAAGCATGTAAAGATGCTTTTCTGAGGCAGTCTTTTGAGTCCAGATGCATCATTGGACTGCCTCTTGCATCCTTCTGCTGGAGTTCTGGTGACTAGCTCCTGGCTCTGCTTGGTAATTTTTGCATCCTCCTCACTACTCAAGTAGACACTTTCCCGAACTGGATGCTGCCCAGCTCATATCAGCTTTCCCCCAGTTTTCAGTTTAAAAGCTGCTCTGCAGCTTTTTTGATGTTGAGTGCCAGCAATCTGGTCCCATCACGGTTCAAGTGCAAACCCTCCTTCCTGAACAGGTTTGGCTTGTCCCAAAATGTTCTCTAGTTCCTGACAAATCTGAAGGCCTCCTCTCAGCACCATTGCCTCATCCACACATTGAGGCTTCTGAGCTCTGCCTGCCTGGTGGGTCCTGCACGAGGAACAGGCAGCACTTCTGAAAAAGCTACCTTGGAAGTCCAGGAATTCAACCTTCTTTCTAACAACCTGAATTTGGCTTCCAGGACTGACCACTTTGCCTTCCCATCATCATTGGTACCAACATGTACCATGATGACTGTCTCCTTCTCAGTTCTCTCTAACAAAGTATCTAGATTTCTTGTGATCTGCAAACGTTGCACCTGGCAGGCAAGTCACTATACGGTTATCATGTGCATCGCAAATCCATCACTCTTCATCCCTCCACCTAGTACAAGGAGCCTCTCTCCTGCAGCTTGTTCATCTTCATGCACCCAATCAATTATATTAAGGGAGAGGTCTTCATTTTGTTCCTGTTGTTTATCTTACTGTATCTCATCAAGTGTGATGAGGGAGAGATCCTCAGGTGGAACCAGTTGTACCTCTCTGCATTCTTCATGAGGTGTGATGAGGGAAAGAGCCTCAAATTGATTCTGTAATTTGAGACTCTCGGGGTGATCCCTTGGCCTTAAGAACATAAGAACATAAGAAGAGCCATGCTGGATCAGGCCAAAGGCCCATCTAGTCCAGCTTCCTGTATCTCACAGCGGCTCCACCAGATGCGTTTGGGAGCGCATGAGACTAGATATCTGTCTCCTGATACCACTCCCCTGCATCTGGCCCTTGAAGTACCCTGATTTTAAGCCTGGAGATTACACATCTCCATCATGGTTTGTAACCTGTGATGGACTTTTCCTCCAGGAATCTGTCCAATCCCCTTTTGAAGGCATCCAGGCCAGATGCCATCACCACATCCTGTGGCAGGGAGTTCCATAGACTTACAACGCACTGGGTGAAAAAATATTTTCTTTTGTCAGTTCTTACTCTCCCAGCCCTCAATTTGAGTGTATGTCCCCTAGTTCTGGTATTTTGGGAGAGAGAGAAGAGCTTCCCTCTATCCACTTTACTTATACCCTGCATTATTTTGTATGTCTCAATCATATCCCCCCTCAAGCGCCCTTTTTCCAGACTTCTTCGAATCACATGCCTCCATGCCTCTCCCTTAATATAATTGATTGGGTGCATGAAGATAAACAAGCTTCTGAGTTAATGAAGTGACTTCTTCCTCAGAACTGTGCCCTGTCTCTTCTTTGTCCAGGATAGTCTGCTCTGCTTTGTCCAAGAACAGCTCAATCTCCTTAATTTGTTTCTGGTTAGATAGCCAAGCCTCTAGCTGCTGGACCTTCTCTTGAACTTGCTGCAACTGTAGTTCTCCACGAGCTTTGGCAAGATGACAAACATGGCACAAGTGTTGCAAGTAACTACAGCTGCTCCCTCAGACTCCATTTTAATGAGACTCAAAAAGACTATTTTCTTCCTTTGTTGTTTATTTGAAATCTAATTGTGCCCAGGCAAAGCAAAGCAAAGTGTTCTGCTTATATACCACCGCATACCATGTCAAGTAGTCTCTGGGCAGTATAAAGATCTTTAATTACAGTAATGCAGGCTAGATATTGCCCCCCCACCAGCAAGCTGGGTACTCATTTTACCGACCTCAGAAGGATGGAAGGCTGAGTCAGCCATGAGCCTGCTACCTGGGATTGAACCCCAGGTCTTGAGCACAGTTTTACCTGCAGTATAGGCATTTAACCACCATGGGGCTGCTAAAGCAGCTCTAATACAACCATGGGTGACTTGCTCCTGTATGTTTGGCTCTCCTCAGATGCAGCTCTGCTTCGGAACGCACCCAGAAGAAATTAGTATGACAGAGTGGCCTTTCTATTTTTGTTTTAGTTTTCATGCGCCATCAGACGTGTGCTGCTGGGAGCAGTTATTTAAAGGTAAAACTCTTCCCCTCAACCAGTGTAGGGACAGGGATTTTTGAGAAGCTCCTCCCCCTCTATTGTTCTTCAAGCCTCCTATCTTTTTGCTGTACTGGAAGAAAAGAACTTGGATGCTGCTGGGAATGGTTATTTAAAGGTAAAACTCCACCCCCTCAGTCAGTGAAATGTCTGAGTGTCCCAACCCTGAGTTTTTTCAGTCAACATTCTTTCTAGATTTCTAAGACTAGAAATTCATTCATGGCATCCTTTTTCTTGCTGTCACTGTAAAAATAAATTGTCCAACCGTATTGCACAATTTGCAGAGTTTTTTGAACTACGGGTACGGAAGCACCATATTCAAATTCAGAAGCTAGACGTTTTTGAAGAATTAAACAAGACAAAGATGTGATTAGCTTGTAAAAGATTGGCATTCATGTGGCACACTGAACAGATGCAAATTGCTCCAGAAATCATAGCATTAATTTGACTACATTAATTTAAAAAATGAACCAACTTTCACATTAAGTGTTTCACAGGAAGTGCTGCAGAAAATAAAGGCAAGGTAGGCAGGAAGGGATCCGTATTTGAACTGGAAGAAAGCTGATTTAGGATGTGCATGTAGTATGGAAAAACATGCAGATATCAGACTGTCAGAGTATTACGGTGGCAATTCCACAGAATATAATCACAGAATAGCAACACAGCAAAGCTGATGAAACAGTACCTTTAGCTTTCATGTTCTATGATCCAAGAAAACCAGGAAAGGCATATACACCCTCAAAGAATTCAACAAAAGCTTATAGGAGGTAGCTAATTCATATTTCAGATGAAAGTTGTGTGAATTAGAAAAAGGATTAAGGTGTGATTAATCCGGAGCAGCTAGTTTCACACTTCAGCTGAAGTAAGGAGATGAACCTGCTGCTCATTTAATCAAGAAGTGTGAATGAATTGTTTTATTTCTAAAGGTGGGGGGAAAAGACTCATTAATTTTGTTCTTGTAGAAAAAAGAAAGTCTATTCATTGGTACTGCTTTTGTCAGATGACCTTTCTTTCCTGCAGGCAATGAAACAATGGGGAAGTAAGGTTGAAGAAAATGAGAGTGGATAGAGAAGATACAGCTCACCAGCACAAATTCAAGGTGTTAACTCTGGGGGAAAAGGGATAAAATACAGCTGTTAGGACCATTAACATCTTCTGGGTAAAACACACTGCTTGTCATGTGATATAAAACACATAGTGTACTCTAGCCAGAATAGTGTGTCATGATAATGGGGAGGGATATAAATTAAATAAAATTAAAAATTAAAAATGGCTCCCAGAGTCCTGGGCACCAACTCTGGTGCCTCTAGGGCCTGGGGAGCTGTTTCATTTTATATGAGAGTTCCGGATCTGGCTTGGGTGCGGTCAGCAAGCGTTTGTGAGTCTGAAGCATTCTTTTCTCATTATTTATTGGGCTTTTTACTGCTTTAACAACATTTTTGGCTGACCTTGTTGATAACGTTATTAGCAGCAGAAAACTGACCTTGGGAGCTGTGCTTGGAGGCTGCTTGCAACTAAGGTGCCGGCTGCTTTGTTTACTTACTTAATTGTGATAAAGCTCCGGTGATTTCGCACTGCCCTCTCTGTGAATTCTGCAGCTCACTGAGAGCTTTCTTCTGAGGAACTCATATACAACTCTAACATCTGCTGAAGTATTGTTTTAAGCAAACTTGAGTGAATACTTCACATTTACTTACTTACTCTGTATGATATGGAAATCTTCGATCTCACCCTATCTCCTCCAGTGTTAAGGGAGCTACAGTGCAATACTCCGATATCAATTACTCCCATTTCCGATCTGGGAACCAGCAGAATACACAGCCATAATCAGTTTTCCAAGCCTTAGCAGTCTTCAAAGTGTGACCACAGTGATTTGTCTTTCCCATTTAACTTTAACATGCATTCTGCTAAACATGGCAGTAAAGGTGGACTCTACCCTGTGCCTCCAAGGAAACTGAGGCAAGTTAAGATGACTGACTATATTACCTCCCAGGAAGTCTTAACAATTGTGACAAACCCTGCAGACAGGAGTGATGAATATACAAATCATCAGCCAATCCCAGCAGGAGGGCGGGGAATGGTATGATATAAAAAGGGTGGAGCCTAGGCTGTTCAGTTCAGGGAGTTCAGTTAAGTTGAGAGTGAGTGCTGGGAGAGAGCACTGTTCTCTGAGAGTTCTGTCAGGCAGTGAGGGCTATACTGTTTACTAGCTATTTAAGACAGGAAGGCTTGTGGAGCTGATTAAATCTGTTACAGTATATGTTAAAGGCAACACATACCATCCTCAGATATTGTTATATTTATTATATTCTCAATAAACTTTGTTATTATTTTTATATTATTCATCTGAGTCTGTGCCAATTCATGAGGCGACGAGTTTAAAAGGTGGCAGCATTATTAAGTGAATAAAAGGTGGCAGCAGTACCATTTCCGTCACAATTCAGTGTGTAAAAGGGAGGTGTCATCACAATTTAGTGGCACAGCAGTGGGATGTCGAAATAAACCCGGTTGTGCCTCTGAAAACTCAGTCTGGAAAGGGGGATCGTCTCAACAATTGGCAACGAGAATCCTATTTCTCCTCACATTGACTTATCTGATAGCCTTTTGATGAATGATCAGCTACTGGAAGGACATCAGTCAATTGGTAGCCTGCTAAGCAGCATAGTGAATGCAGACTTTGGCAAGTTAAAAATGTCAGATTTTGTGTCTGATCCAGTTTTGGACTTAGAGGGTCCGATGCAATCGAATGAGCCAATAATCTTTGGTCTAAGGGAGGTAAGCTGTACAAATGTTACAAAGCCAGAAATTACAGATACCACATTTATAACAAGAAACCATGACTCTTTTCATTCCTGTACACTAGTCTCCTTGGCCTCTGCTAAATTAACCACACCAAAGGTATCAGACAGTTGAAGAATACAGTGCTTCTTAACAGAAATTAGAGATATATTAAAGGAACTAAAGCAATCTGTGTCTACTATAGAAGGTTACCTGAAAGAAAATAAGATGTGCCCAGTGGGAAGACCTGTTGAACCTGAGACAGACTGTACATCCACATTGTCCATCCGATAAGATGAATTATTATAGTCTGTCACCCAAAACCATTGACAAAATTGACAAACTTTCACTGGAAGAACTACTTCTATGTGTAGGTCCTCAGACAGGGGTGCAGGGGAACCCTAATGTCTCTGTACCAAACACAGTTGACTTTTCCAAGCCTCCACTTGGAACTGTCTCTCCAAGCATAAAGCACAAACCTTCGGGGAAGGCCCTTTGAAAGATCTGTGAGAAGGCTCCTACCCATCCTCCAGTGGAAGCCAAGTTGAAACATGTGAAGACAAAGAAGACAGAGAAGACAAAGGGGATCTGGAAACAAACATCCAAGAAAAGAAGCATGAATTTCAAACCCTTATTTAAATTATTAGAATCTTCTGAGCATACAGTAAAAAGGAAGCCCTCTGGGGCTAATGTTCAGCAAGCTGATAGTCAAATTCCAGCAGCATCAAAGGACAATTCTAGCACCAAGAAGGCAAGGTTCCCTATGGACAGTGGTATCAAACAGCTCACGGACCCCACCATTTCAACTCCCATCCAATCCTCCTCTACTCAGAGGTCCCAACCCTCTGACTGTGGTTCATTACAGCCACAATCCACAAGGAAATTATCCACCATTCAATCCAGTTCGATCTCCAACTCAACAGTAGGGAACCCAATTCCAGTCATCATAAGGAAAAGGAGTACGAATATAAGATTTAACAAGAGGAGAAGTAGGTGGAACAATGAATTTCCAGGTCGAGTTAACTCCTGTGGACATCAGACCCACATCCCTGGCATGGGATATGATTACAGTTCAGTTTGAAATGGAGATGGGAGATGCTCTCGGGGGAAGGATGTTCCAGTGGTCCCTGTGTGCGAAGGTGTTGGAGAGAGACTCTGTGATGCTGAGCTTTGTGATGCTGAGCTCATTGCAACTAGTGACACAGGAAATGATGTTAACATGCAAAATTATTTTAAAATAGATAGATTGTTATCTCCCTCTCTGTTAGATCCCTCTTCATCCCATGGCTTAGCTAATGTTTCTCCTGTTACTCAATTAACAGCTCTGCCACACCCTACTTTTCATCATAAGAGATCTGTAATTAAATGTTTGTCCTGGAACAATTCCAAAGCAGAACAATTAAACATACCAGTCGGTATTGTTTCATGGAATATAGCTGGGTGGAAGGCAAGTGGAAATAATATGAGGGTGAAGTCTTTTCTATCCAAATACTCAATATTAGTACTTCAAGAAACATAGCTCCTTGAAACTGAAAACCTAGTAGTGCCAGGTTTCAAAGCATGGGTAAATCCAGCACAGAAAATAAACGGGAAAGGAAGAGCCATAGGCGGCTTAGCTGTTCTTTTGAAGCAAGATTTAGGTTGGGAGGGTAGTATAGTTGAGTCACTTACCTCTGACAAAAATGTGTTGATAGTTAAAATGCAGACTCAAGATCTGATGATTATTCTGGTAAATGTGTATATACCGCCTGTCTCATCCCAGTATTATGCTCCTGATATATGGTTACATTTGGAACTTTTGTTAGAAGATCTAAGAATAAGATTCCCAAATGTGTTGCCTATAGTATTGTGTGATTTCAATGCAAAAATTGGAAATGACCTGTCAAAAATTGCAGAGAAATGTGGGATTTTTGATGAAGATACTTTAGATTTAGATTTTAAATATTGGAATTCCCAGGATGTGAAGATAAATTATGCTGGTGTAAACCTGTTTAAGCTGTTATATATGTTTGATATGCAAATATTAGGAAATAACAATAGCAATTCCCCATATCCATATACTTATTTTTCCCAAAGGTCAGGGAGTGTGCTAGATTATGTATGTGTTCCAAGAATAAAGGTTCATTTATTCTCTGGCATAACTGTACACCCTATGTCGGACAGTGATCATCAGCCTATAATAGTGGAAGTAAAAGCTAAATCATGTTCCTGCATGACAGGGGGTTGGGCTAGATGTGTGTGTGTGTGTGTGTGTGTGTGAGAGAGAGAGAGAGAGAGAGAGAGATCTATTCCTTAAACATATTTCCCCCTCATATTTGTGGACATGTAAAAGTCAATCCTTTGTAGATATCACCACCACACACTTGCCTCAAAAACAAAGCATTGCTTGGTGATTTAACATTGAAAATGGATGTGATTGACACTCTGAAATTTCTTGCTGTCTCATGAAAAAAAAGCATTGGTTCTGATGCAGAAATCCACCGAATATCAATCTTTTAATTATAAATGATGGTTTCTAGACAGACTTCTGAAGACAGAAGAACCTAGGTGCCCAGCTTCAATATATTAACCACTCATGGTTTTTGCCTTTGACATTATTTTAAAGAACTACCTCTAGATACCTTCCAAGAATGTTTCTGATGCTGCATTCAAATGCAGGGAAAATAGGGAGATAAGCCTAGAAGAGATTCTTAATCCAGCATTATAAACTAACTGCAATATGCATCAAATATTACTTTACTAACAAGCAAACAACCCTTTGTTTTCCTCTGTAAATGGATAGTATTACTTACTATCATAGCCTGATGCTAAAGCCATACATGGGAGTTACTTCAGAGTAGAGATGGGCACGACTTAGCGGTATTTTCGTTTTCGTTTTCGTTTTTCGTTTCCGTTACGTAACGAAACGAAAAACGAAAAACGGCTCAGAACTGGAACAAAACGGAAACGAAACGACTAATTTCGAGCCAATTTTCGTTTTTCGTAACTGGAAAAACACATAATGGAGCTAAATGGGAAGAAACGAAAAATTTTTCGTTTTCGTTTTTGTTTTTTCATTTTCGTTACGTAACGAAACGAAAACAAAAATTTTTGAAATTAGCTCACGAAAACGGAAACGAGCCGAAACGGACCCCTAGCCGAAAACGAAAACGAAAATGAACAATTTTTCTGAGTCGTGCCCATCTCTACTTCAGAGAATACTTTGGGGGCCAAGACAAAAACCCTTGTGCACCTAACTATTGACCTTCCATACCTAATGGGCAAATCTATTTAAAGGATAGATGACCTTACCTATATTGTGTCTCTCAGTTTTCCCTGATCAGGGATCTCCTCTCTCCTTGCCTGAATTTGCCATTTAAGGGTGAATTTAATTCTTTGTTTGGTCCACTGCAGGTATGAGTTAGTTTGTTCCTTGATTGCATGATGTAATCACTCCTGCAAACCAAATTGCTCCTAGAGTTTTCCTATCCACACTTTCTGAGTCCCTCTGCTTTTTTTATTTTTTTTATTTTTTATTTTTTTGTTTAAGTGTGGGTAGGATTGCTGTGGTTTATTTTGTTTCCAGTGTGTGCGATCTCTGGAAAAGGAGCAAACGTGAACCTTCTGCCTGTCAAGTTATTTTCTGGTTTTGAATGTCCAATATCACAAATTGGCTTAATAAGTGAGTCACATCAGGAAATTAGCAAATTGAACACTTAGTCTCCTCCTTGGTGGACAGACAGAGGAAGGGAAATGACTCTCAGTGATGTGCTGCATCACTTATAATTTGTTGCTGGTTAGATACGTGGGCCTCTAGTTGCTGGACCTTCTCTTCTAGTAGTGCAACCAGCTTGCATTTGCTGCAAGTATAGTTCTGTTCACGTGCTTTGGCAAGATGACAGACATGGCACAAGTGTTGCAGGTAACTACAGCTACTCCCTCAGACTCCATTTTAACAAATGCAGTATTCTGGGCCTCAAAAATGTACACTTTTACTACCTTTATATCTAGTAAGAATATTTTCTTCCTTTGTTATTTATTTGAAATCTAACAGTACGTGGGCCTCTAAAGCAGCTCTACTCCAACTGCAAGCACCCCCCCCAAAAAAAAAATACATTTGCTGATTTGCTCCTATTTGTTTGGCTCTCCTTATCAGCAGTTCTGCTTGGGAACAAACCCAGGAGAAATTAGTATGACAGAATGGTCTTTTTTTTTTTTTTTTTAGTTTTCACACACCATCGGGTGCATACTGCTAGGAGCAGTTATTTAAAGATAAAACTCCACCCCCTCAATCACTGTAAACACAGGAAGTAGTCAGAAGCTCCACCCACTTGGATGATATATATTTTAACAGGCCAGTCAAGACGCACAAATCTATAGACTCAGGTGTGAACTGATTTTCAGCTGGACCTTCAGACAACGCAAAGAAATAATATTTTAATTTTTTATAAGATATGCAGTCCATCAGTGATTGTCTGCTACAGTTTTTAACAAGTTCACTTTCTCTGCCAAAAAGCAAAGGAAGTTTTCAATGTGCCATTATTTGATTTTGCCAGTTTGCCATTTCACAATATCAGGAATTCCAACCAGAAAAAGCCAACCCAAATCATAGAATCATAGAGTTGGAAGAGAACTCAAGGGCCATCCGTTCCAACCCCCTGCCATGCAGGAACCCCTATCACAGTGCTCCTGACATATGGCCATCCAGCCTCTGCTTAAAAACCTCCAAAGAAGGAGACTCCACCACCCTTTGTGGCAGCATATTCCACTGCTGAACAGCTCTAACTGTAATGAAGTTCTTCCTAATGTTTTAATTGGATCTCTTTTCCTGCAGTTTGAGACCATTAGCCTGCATCCTAGTCTCTGAAGCCATGGAAAACAAACCAGTCCCTTCTTCAATGTGACATCCTTTCAAATATTTAAACATAGCTATCATATAGCCTCTCAGTCTTCTTTTTGAAAGGCTAAATATTCCCAGCTCCCTAAGCTGCTCCTCATAAGACTTTTCTTCCAGATCATCAGTCATCTTGGTTGCCCTTCTCTGGACCCGTTGAAGGTTGTCAACATCCTTTTAAAACTGTGGTGCTCAGAACTGGACACAGTACTCCAGGTAGGGTCTGACCAGAGCAGAATAGAGTGGTACTATCACTTCCCTTGATCTAGACACTATGCTTCTTTTGATGCAACCAAGAATCGCATTGGGTCAGTTTATTTATTTATTTATTATTTAATTTATACCCTGCCCATCTTCCCGAGGGAACTCTGAGCGGCTTACAAAGGGCTGATCAGATCAGCGAAATATCATAAGACAGTTGAGCTCTGATATGCCATTTGGATGTGAGGGTCACGTTAAAAGTCCTATGACACCTATAACGGATCCCTCCCAAACCCTGTTGAGGGCACACCAGCCCACTCCAAAAGAACCCATGTAGATAAGACCCCTAAATTGACTTCTAAGGTGGCTTTGATTTCCTCTCTTGCCAGAGTCCCAAGAGTGAAATATGTCAAAAGATGGTATGTGATTCATTGGAGAGGAAGTTCCAGCAGTGTTGATCCTTCCACTTGGTATTGTGAGGGAACTTCCTTAGGCAACACATGCTGCAGTGCAAGAATTGATAATAAAAGACAGAGATGTGTGTGTCACGTGACCTATCCACCATCTCCTAAATAGATGGTTACCCTTGGTTATGAATGGAGATATTGCTGTTGTCGAAGTACCATTTAAATATCTGCTAGCTGGCTTCTCGTCCTTTGCTTTGGGCAGCAGATTTTCTTTGGTTAGATCAGGCTTCCAAGTTTTAGTAACCTACAATTGCACTGAAAGGAAGAGATGGATATGTTCTATCAATGTGGTTTCACTAAAAAAAATGCATTTTCATTGAAGTAATGTCATGTCGAGCCACCATTATTAAACAGACAAAAATTCTAAAGGGCTTGCTGAATAACCTATTTTAATGAAAAATATTATTTGTAAATAATGCCCCACTTTGCCTTGTGAAGCTAATGCTCATTTGCTGTGGATCAGAGAAGGGACACAGCTATTTGGAATGAAAAAATGTCTAACTTCTTGTTCTTTCTGCTGAGAGCT
This sequence comes from Phrynocephalus versicolor, assembly GCA_023846285.1. Lineage (NCBI taxonomy): Eukaryota > Metazoa > Chordata > Lepidosauria > Squamata > Agamidae > Phrynocephalus > Phrynocephalus versicolor. The sequence goes on from JAHTLZ010000275.1 coordinate 24,700,422, forward strand.
ATTCTTAATGTGTTCTTCACTGATTGGAACACATCCACATGCATGCAAAGATGGGCTCCACCCTACAGAGGTAGCAATCTCTTGTCAGAAGGCAGAATCCTCGCTAGTCAAGATGACTGAAGGCCAGCTGAGTTGTCCCTAGCTCATGTGAATCTATACTGAATCCAGGCACGTTCTAGCCTCAGAATGTTGGAAATTGCTTACAATTACCTTTACTCTGGGCTAAATTTGTATAAAGCAGGAGAGCTGCATCTCATCTAAAGCAGGTCCCCTCCTTCTTACCCCATCACTTCTCTGTCCCTTCTTTTGCTCTTCTACTGGCCAGTCTTTCTGAGATTGGTCAACACCAATTGGTCTACTTGCAGAATGGCATTTCTATCAACAAAGAAGGCTTTATCCATTCTAAAACTGCAAGAGCTATCAAATACTGAATTGCACTAGGATCACACTGCCTAGCTGAATATTAAACAGATCTATGCCATGCCATGGGCCCAAGCATTTTCATTATTAATGGGTTGTCTTGCAGATAGCTATTGTTTTATTCTATTTTAATTTTAATTCATGTACCTTGAGTGTGTGTGTTTGCTAAACCATAAACCTGTCTCTGGGTAAGCACAATTTCTTCCTGTAAATTTGTTCTTTCAGCCAAATAACCAAGAATATGAGACAGCAAGTGAACAGGAGAGTTGGAAGCTGGCAGAATGATAACTTGGGTAATACAGTTAGGTCTTTGTACTGAAATAACCAGTCATTACTGAGATCCTGCTGCTCAGAATACAGAACAGTAGTCTTGCTGCTTGGACATGTGCATTAAAGTGGATGGAATCCTAGCAATGACCCTTTTGCTCTGTTTGTGTACCTGTGATTTCTTCAAGTCTGGAATAAGGAGAGGTATATAAACTCCAGAAACACCATGGATAGATAGATAGATAGATAGATAGATAGATAGATAGATAGATAGATAGATAGATAGATAGATAGATAGATAAGAAGAATGAATGAATGAATGAATGAATGAATGAATGAATGAATGAATGAATGAATGAATTGTGTTTTTTCCCCTCCAAGGCACCAGATCTCATTTTTGCTGGGACCCAATCAGAGTAGAGCAAGCCAAATGCCATTCTGAACAGTCTGGATGTCTTTTTCACAAAGCACTTCATACTCAACTCACTTCAATGCTTTTGTATTTACAAGTAAGATCCAGTGCGACAGCTTTCAGGGCTGCAAAGCAAAAGCGAGATGCATTGTACAGTTTGCCAGGCTGCACAAAACTTTAGATAATCTATATTTATATAATCTTTATATAACCTATATTCATATAGCTTTATATAACCTATATTTATGCAACTTTATATAACCTATCTTTATCCATTAGTTAACAGCAGCTTGTGAATTCCTGATTGCTACATCTGGACAACAGGCTGGGAGTTCTGTCTTCTTGGATTAGATAATGCAGGTTTTACAGTGTTACTTCTTGGAAGGAGAAGCAAAAAAGATAAAGTAACAATACTAGTGAAAATAAAGACACATATTGAGAGATAAGTGGTTAAACTTATGGGAATGAGGTCTAAGGACCAAGAGAGCTGACATAAAGGCAGCTGAACCTATGCTGAAATCAAACCCCTTCTAATCTAGGGATGCTGGACACCATTTAGGATGCCTCTCACTTTGGTTTACCTTTTCACTGGCATATTGGCTATCTTCCTTAGCAGGAGTTGGTTTGATCTGGTATAAAAGCAAAGTATTCTGTTTATATACCGCCCCATAGCACTTCAAGCACTCTCTGGGCAGTTTACAATTTTAATTATGCAGGCTACACACACACACACACCCACACACAGCAAACTGGGTACTCATTTTACCGACCTCGGAAGGATGGAAGGCTGAATCAACCACGAGCCCGCTACCTGGGATTGAACCCCAGGTTGTGAGTACAGTTTTACCTGCAGTGCAGGCACTTAACCACTTCGCCATGAGACTCTTAGCTGAACTCCTCCAAGCTTCTCCCTTCTCGTCCCATTTTGACTAACAACAGTAGTTGTGCCATCAGATTCATACAGCTGGACTGGAAAACTGTTCAAATGAGATTTCACAGATGACCAGACAAAGGGGCTTATGATGGGCACAGGGTCTGTATCGCTGGCACAAAGGGCCTCTGCCATTGCAAATCCATTATAGCTGATGGACATATGAATTTTAGGATTGCACTGTTATAGGTTTATGTTTCTTACAAATATAACTGGATGATAGTTTAAATATTCATATCTGCCACATGGGGAGGATGAGAATTTCATTTAATTTTGTTTGGTTTTTTTTATAATTTACCAACATATTTGCTTAAGTTAACTGTTCAGACTTGGGGTTTCAGTCGTTGTGTACTCAACTGTGTTTATTGCATCCATCTTTGTTTGGGGGACAGAAAGAGTATGGAGATTCATAAATCTGAGTGATAGATTTCCCATCCGTTTCTGTCTCTGCTTTCCCGCTGATGCTAATTATATGTTTTTCATCTTACTGTATTGTTTTCTTTTCCCCTAAAGGATGATTCCTGCGACGAATAAGGCTTTTGTGGTGAACAACCTTGTTTCTGGAACAGGCTACGATCTCTGTGTCCTGGCCATGTGGGATGATACTGCTACAACACTGACTGCTACCAACATTGTGGGCTGTGCCCAGTTTTACACCAAAGAGGACTATCCCCAGTGCCACTCCATGCACAGCCAGTTTCTGGGCGGGACCATGATCCTCATTATCGGCGGCATCATTGTGGCAACTCTGTTGGTGTTCATCGTCATACTTATGGTGCGCTACAAGGTTTGCAACAATGCCCCGGGGAAAATGGCCAATGTTAGCAACGTCTATTCGCAAACGAACGGATCCCAACCCGTCCAGAATGGGGTCCCGCCCCAAGTCAACCCCAAAGTGGTGGTGAGGAATGAGCTCATGCGGTTTAACTGTGAGTCTGCTCACAGCAGCATTTCTTCTTCTTCCAGCTCCGGGAACAGCCGTGACTGCGATGGCTACAGCCTCCAAAGTGAGCAGGGCACATTGTCCAGTAAGTGGAGGCCCCCTTCGAGGTCCAAGCACAACAACATTGACCGGCTCATGGGAGCTTTCGCCTCCTTGGAACTGAAATGTCAGAAAAAAGAGGACACGATAGACTCCAGAACTTCAACCGTGGCCCGTCACTCAGACAAGGAGCCACTGTTGGGCCAGCAGGAATCCAGGTTCCGTAGCCTCCTCACGTTACCCCTGGAGGGGAAAACTAAACGTAGCCATTCTTTTGACATGGGGGACTTTTCCACCTCTCAGTGCTGCAACTACCCCAAAAAGATCACAAACATTTGGACAAAACGAAGCCTGTCTGTGAATGGCATGCTTTTGCAGTACGATGACAGTGACCTGACGGGTGCAAAAGGGACTTACGGGAGCTCAGAGTGGGTAATGGAAAGCACAGTGTAAATAAGAGTTCTTCATGGCATTTGTAGTCCTTCAAGCATAAAAAAGTCCATGATTGTTGTTGTTTTTTTAAAAAGGCCATAAATACCAATGGGAGAACACAAAGACACCGAAAAACACACACCACAAAGCTGCATACTGGTTAGTAAATATTAAGATTTTTTTTTTAACAGTGGGATGAGAGGGATTACCAAATGTGGGTAAGGAGTGTGTGTGTGTGTGTGTGTGTGTGTGTGTGTGTGTGCCTATGAGGAGCTGATGGAATGCCTCCGATACATTTGTTCTGTAGATGTGAATGTCTAAAGGAAATCATTGATAGCATTGAGTTGTTTCCCAGTCTTCTGGTGGACTGTTGAATAAGATTAAATGAGGAATCACATAGGTTAAGTGATGCATATTTCATTCAAAGAGGAATGCCTTCCTTCATTTTCTCTCAGTCTGAGGACACTCCCATGGTTATAAGGCCAAGAGAAAGGCAACAGCAGCTGTCACTGCATAAAGACAAAATCTGGAGAAGCATGGATCAGAGGTGACCGGATTGAAGTGTATAAAATCATACACGGTATGGACAAAGTTGATAAGGAAAAACTGTTTTTCCCTGTCACACAACACTAGAACTAGGGGACACTCCATGAAATTTTGGGTGCTAGATCTCAAATAAGATCTTAAACAAATAAGAGAAAGTACTTTTCCACACAGAGGATCACTGGTCTGTGGAATTCCCTGCCAGAAGAAGTGGTGACAGCTGTCAGCCTTGACAGCTTTAAGAAAGGAACTGACAAGTTCATGGAGAACAAGGGTATCAATGGCTATCATTATGGATGCCTAAGGACAACCTCTGGGTTGGAGAGATAGGCAAGATATCTCTCAATGTCATTTGCAGGGAATCGTAAGCAGGTGAAAACATTTGCTTGGGAGTTCCCTGAAGCAAATGGTGAGCCGCTGTGTGAGACAGAATGCTGGACTGGATGGGCTGAGTCCAGATCCAGCAAGGCTGTTCTTATGTTCTTATGGATATCCAAAACATCTCATCCCAGTATCAGCACCATGTGGTGCTTTACCTGCCATTGTTTGGTTAAGGATTTGGTTTCTTTCCCAAGAATAAAAATGGTCTCCGAGTTTGATTTTCTTTCATGTTTCCCTTTTCTTCCCTTGTTGTTCCACATCCTTTCCCCACCTCCTAGAAACATCTATAGCAGCACTGTGATATTTTTAAAGGCCAAGGACATGGTGAACTCCACAGTGCTTCTCCTCCTCCGCTCATTCTCCCCACACTCTTCATTTCTGATTAAAACAAATGAATGTGGGATTCATGTTTTAAATGTACACCTCACCTATTTTATTTATGATCCTGTGTTTGCCAATATGTGAGGCAGCATTCCAGATTGGCAAACAGTATCAGAGAGCTAATGGGGTGGAAGAGAGCAACCTCATTTTCTTAAGCTAAAGACAAGGGTATGAGGTAAGAGGTTGGTCTAGTGACCACTCCAGAAATTGCTTCTGGCCAAGGGCACATCATTGCCTTTTTCCTTAATCTCAGGAAGAAATATTTAGACTTGTTATCATTGATAAAATGAGGGGGTGGGGAAACGAGGTCGTCATGCCTACTGCTACAAAATGGCATACAATCCCATCAGTCAAAATGAGGGCATGAAATTTGAGGTAGCTAGGCATGCCATGCATTTGAATGTTTTGTTATATGAGTAGCTCTCCTTAGCTATGGACAACGAGATCTACCGCATAATAAATGGTGTCTTGGGTGCAGGTGCTTAGCCTCTTTTCCTGCTTAGGGTTTAGAGAACATACTTGAATCAGGATGGCCAAAAGATTCTGATCAGCATAATTAACACACAAAGCAAAGTGTTCTGCTTATATACTGCCCCATACCACTTCAAGTAGTCTCTGGGCAGTTTACAGTTTCATTACAGTATGCAGGCTACACATTGCCCCCCCCC
>JAHTLZ010000275.1:24718712-24742110 GCA_023846285.1 Phrynocephalus versicolor
CGGAGGAGGGGGGGAGGCCGGGGACCTCCAGAAACCACCCCTCTGGTTGGTGCCCTGATGCACGGCAGGCATATTTCCACCTGCTTTTTGGCCAGGAACCGGGTTTTTTAACTTTTAAAAACTTTTTTTCTGTGTCGCGTGGCATCGCGCGATCGCGCGATGCAAGTAACGAGCACAATAAATCAGACCAAAATTCTTCGTTCGTCGGTTCGAGCTCAAAGTCTGGCGGAGTAATTCCCGTTACCATTTCCGTAGAGTAACGGAACTGAGTAACGGAAACGGAAACGGGAAGTGCCCATCTCTAGTCATCACTGGCATTTTTTTTCAAGCTAGTCAACTAATTACTGACTAACAGTTTGAGTCAGACTCTAAGATGCTTGTCTGGGGAGAGAGAAAATCAACCAAGAAAAGGATATTAGATCCGGCTCTTATATGCACCTGTCTTTATCCTACTTAGTAATGATATGAGGAAATTTCCAGACAGGTAGGGTGGATACATCTCTCAATTTCAATTTTGAACTTAAATCTTAAACTCTTTCCATGCAATTTTTGAAGAAACCTGCTGAGGCTTGGTGAACAAGCTTCTCGCTCATCTGTAATTAATAATAATAACATCATAGAATAACTGAGTTGGGATGGGCCTATATTACCATCATGTCCAGCCCCCTGCTCAATGCAGGAATCTAAGTCACTGCAGATCTGAGATATGGACAGATGGTTGCCCAATTTTCTCTTGAATTCTGCCAGAGCTGGAACACTCACTACACCCAAGGTAACTGGTACCATTGTCATACTGCTCTAACAGGTAAGAGATTTCTCAGATAGTCACTCTGAATTTGGCATTCTAAAGCCGTAGCCCTTTATTATATGCCCTTAACTCTAGGAGAATGGTAAACTGATCCTGCCTCTACTGTGTATTTGAAAATATGTAAAAGTTCACAGATAAGCCCACATTAATTTGGATTCCTTTTGACCAATTGTGTTGTGTGGCAACACAGCTGCCATGTTGGACCCTCTTCCCAATCCCAGAGAGGCAGAATCACTTATGTTCTATTGCACACCATCGGGGTCCTTCACTGCCGGTGGTGCATCAATCTGGTCCAAATTTAAGTTGCCAGCGGATCTTAAGGGTCGTGTAAAATTGCCCAGAGGTGGGTAACAAGCCTAAACCAGCATCTATTACATGGTTGAACCCATACAGAGGAAAACCAGACTTTTCATACCATAGCACTCAATGTCCGCAACTAGGACGAATAACTACCAACTTCTTTTTCTCCCACATTTTTATAGAAAAACAGCTCAAGTTTGCTTTGTCACATTTATAAATACATTTGGAAATGTGGGTAAAGCTCTCATTTGAAGGAAGCATAAGAACTTTCTTTACAACCCACATGAAACTATTTGCAGCTGAAAACCTGATGCAACTCTTCTTCAAGTACCATGTCCTTGTAGAATGTTGGCAAAGCAATAAGTACCCTGAACTGGTTTCTGTCTAAAGCTATTCTAAATAGAGCAGCTGTGCTCACTGCAGACCATTGGCTTAAATTCTTAAGCCAGAATGTTCTTCCATGCCCTGGGCCATGTGTCCCATCTATTTTTCCTTGAAGGATAACCCGCAGCAGATGGTATTTCTTATTGTGCATTATGCAATGCTATTGATGCCTGAAATACTCAGAAAGTGTGCTGCCAAAGTTCACTGAACATTTCAGTTATGGGACCTGTGTCGATGAGACGTGAGCATCATCAATTATGCCCATCCCTATATCAATGGGGAGCCTTGGGGCGCAGTGGATAAACTGTGATCACAACCTAGGTTTCAATCCCAGGTAGCTGGCTCAAGGTTCACTCAGCCTTCCATCCTCCTGAGGTTGGTAAAATGAGTATCCAGCTTGCTGGGGTGGAGGCAATGTGCAGCCTGCACAATTACGTGTAAACTGCTCAAAGAATGCTTTGAGCACTATGGGATTGGGGCAGTGTATAAGCAGCATGCTTTCCTTTCTTAGCTGCATCACACCTGTTTCCTCAGCCCACATTTTCTTTTGTATCTCATCAAGGTCCAAAGTGGAGCTTAGAAGAGTTTCCTTTGATAGAAAAGGCAAGCAGAAGTAAGATTTTCGTTCAGACCTTCCTGTTCAATTTTGCCATTGAGGGAGGAAAAGGCAGGATCAGCATGTATAAGCACATACACCTTTAACTCCACCTCTCTTTTACCAATTACCTCTACATTTTTAAGAATACAAGCAGCAGCTGCAGGGGTGTGCCATGGTACCATTCTCCTGGGCACTCTAGGGATACCTTTTAAATAAATTTTGCAAACACAGTAAGAAACTTTGCAAGGATTTGCATTTTCAAAACACATTCAAACACATTCCAGACTACTGTATTGATTTAAATGTACTCTAGATATTGACATAGTTGCATACACACAGAGAGCACACTTATTGCAGAAGGTTATTGGAGAAGTGTTCCATAAAGTCTCTTTTCTCCCATAAACTAGACAACAGAATGCTATTTCTCCCAAAATTTCTCCAAGGAGCCCAGGCGTTTCCAGGACAGATGGATGGGTCTCAGGGCATGGCCTGGAGTTTTAAGGAATTGCTCCACTTCTCTGAGCCTCCAAGTGAGAAGTCAAATCTCAGGGCAAGAAATTCACTGGGGCAAGTAAGAGTGGTTCGTTAAGTACAGGTATGTTGCTCCAAAGGGCACTGCAGGCAAGTATATGCACTGGCTGGGTCTCTTCCTTCAGCTCAAAGGAAGCAAAATGACAACAATGAGAGGGTTTTAAGATTCAGGCTACCACTTCAAAACCAGGGTAAGACCCAGCAGACCAGGTTGACAACTCAGAAAGTTCCGAAGCATGGGGCTAAGCCAGATTTGGGGGGTAGGCTTAGTGGAAATGAGCCATCTGGATCACTGAAGTTGCTGTGAAGAGAAGGGGAGGGGAAAACAAAAGGCCCCAGAAAGGAGAGTAATAAAGATCCTTCTCTAAAACACCAAGGGTGGGAGGAATAGATGGAGGAGCTACCAGGATGTGGAGAAAATACTTGTGAAGATAGGTTTGGCAATAACAGAAATTGTGTCTTCTTAGGGTGTGACTACAGAGCAATGGAAATATAGATTCGCTCAATGTGAAGTCACACTAGCGAAATCAGGTATATTTGATTTAAGTGGCCACACAGGGAGGCAGGAGTAAATCCTTGTCTGGGGTTTGTTTGCAGCTCTGTTGAAGCCCTAAAGGTGATGCAGTTTAAAGGAAATGGTTTAACATGCTGTCACAAGGGATGCCTCCTCTGGTTTCCACCTCTTGTCATTTGTTCTGTTCTTAAGCTGTAAAAAGAGAAAAGAAGAAGGAGTCTTGCAGCAACAGAGAAGGCCCTTTCATGTGTTCTTATGAGACATACCTGTGAAGGTGGTGGGATGGAGAGAAAGGCCTCTCCTGATGATCTTAACACCCAAGCTGGTTCATACTGCAAGATTCAATCCTTGAGGTAGCTCAGACCCAGGGCATTTTGTGCTTTGTAGGTTAAGGTCAACACCTTGAATTGTGCTCAACAGGTGATTGGCAGCCAGTGGAGCTGCTTTAGTATGGGTGTAATGTGATCTCTGTAACCCACCCTAGTCAGCAATCTGACCGCTGCATTCTGGACCCATTGAAGTATCCTGAGACTTTCCTTCGGAAGTCCCACATAGAGCACATTAGAGTAGTCCAGCCAGGAAGTCACTAGGGCATGTGTCGCAGTGGCCAGAGCAGATTTCTCAAGAAACAGGCATAACTGGCATGCTAGTTTTGTAAATGCCAGGCAAATATGCTAAGAGACCTACACCAGAAGCAAGAATTTAGGAGAGAAAGACTAGCTAACAGGATAGTTAGACCAAATCCTGTATTGTGGGATGTGTGAGTGGTATTCTTATTCAGGGAGACTTCAGACCTTTATGTTGATGTTTTCATGTCAATTAGTGTCTCCTATATGCAGGAGGCTTATACCTGTGAGCCAAGGCTTTCTGCCTGAAGGTATTAATATGAGAATTCTGGATCTATATTCCTGTCATTTCCCCATCTCAGATGCTCATTCAATAATCTGATCAAAAAAGAGTTTATATGTAAGGATTAGCACACACATTACTTGCTATTTCTTAAATATACCACCTTTGTTTCTTTCAAATAAGTTTCCATCCTAACCAACAGTTTTTCACTTTATGTACATGTAAGCATACAGTCCTTTACAGTCTTCTCTCTCTCTCTCTCTCTCTCTCTCTCTCTCCCCCCTGTGTCAAAATCCGTCCAATCTAGTAATCCAGGCATGTCCAAACTTCAGCCCTCCTGATGTTTTGGACCACAACTCCCAGAATTCTAAGCTGAGATTGCCAGTAACAAAGGGCTGTGGGTATTGTGGTCCAAAACATCTGGAGGGCCGAAGTTTGGACATGCCTGTAAGTAATCTATTCTCCATGATCCTCCAAAGTGCACTTGGCAAGTGTGCCAAGTCAGTCTCCAACTCTCCATATAAGCACAGAATTACACAAGGAAAAAAATTCCTATTTCCACATAGAAGGATCTGGTAAATGGGTGGCTGAGTCCAGCTTGATCTTGTTAATTAAAAATAAGCAAGCAAGCAAACAAAACACCCTTCAGTCTCATTCCTCCTCAGCTCTGCATGAACTTCTTCATCCCTGCAATGTATTTATATGTAATTTTGAAAAACACTTTTTTCCTGGTTCACATTTTTTTTGTGAACAGTTTCCAAATGGGACTGGTGGACTGGCTTCCAAGTCTGGAGAATGTGTGTCTATAGGTGCATGATAACAGCAGGCAGTGTATTTTGTACACTTTAAAACAAAGCTGAATCCCTCCCTTGAAACCCCCCCCCCAATTTCTGTTATGAAAAGTGCCACAAGCTCAAAAGTGTTTTCCATGTTCACTTACTGAAGCTCATTGTTGATTTCTGAGACTGGATGCTTTCAATCAGAACCCTTTTAATTATTCGATGAGACATCTAAATTATGAAATGACCTGAATTCCCATTTTTAAAAAACATAATCATTCCAACCAGTACCGATATGCAGGAATAGATTTATCATCTGTAAGTATTTGCCAACCACTGCCGCTCCTCCTCAAAGCCTGTGTGAACCACATTCCTGCCTATGGGGTTGTTTGCACTTTGTTCACTCTTCTTTCATGCCTCTTAGAAACACAGTTGGGTATCATTTAATAAAAGGAATACATAAATAATCATGCACTGTCAAGTCAGTTCTAACTTGCAGCAACCCTTTTCAAAATCTTCCAGATGGATAATAAACAGATGTGGTTTCCCATTGCCTTCTTCCCGGAGCACCCCAGGACTCTGCAGCTTGCCCAAGGCCACACAGGCTGGCTGTACATGCAGGGAATCAAATTTCTACCCTCTGGATCTACAGCTAGATACTTAAATCATTGAGCTATATAGCCAGCCACTAATAAAAGGAAGATGACAATTTAAAAAGAAAAAGAATGAGCAAATAGCTGCACTGATACTGTTTTTTTCAGATTCACAAAAAAGGACAGCATAAGACACAGATCTCACTCTGAAAGAGAAGAATATTTCTGCACTTCAGAGGAATTGAAAATAAGAACATAAGAAGAGCCATGCTGGATCAGGCCAAAGGACCATCTAGTCCAGCTTCCTGTATCTCACAGTGGCCCCACCAGATGCCTCTGGGAGCCCACGAGATTAGACATCTGTCTCCTGATACCACTCCCCCCTGCATCTGGCCCTTGAAGTACCCTGATTTTAAGACTGAGATTACACATCTCCATCATGGTTTATAACCTGTGATAGACTTTCCCTCCAGGAATCTGTCCAATCCCCTTTTGAAGGCATCCAGGCCAGATGCCATCACCGCATCCTGTGGCAGGGAGTTCCACAGACTAACAACACACTGGGTAAAATAAAATTCTTTTGTCTGTTCTCATTCTCCTCTCTCTTGCTCTCTTTGTCTTTAGTGACAAAGCAGACATATCTAGCATTACTGTGGTTTGCATCTAGCAAACATAAGGTTGAGCTGCTTAACAAAATAACCTGGATCTCATTTCAGCCTAGTGTCTTCATTCCCTTGATGTCCATTTCCCACATAGGCTCCTGAAAGAGCTAATTCACCACTGCCGATGGCTGGCTGGCAACACATGCAGGTGTACACATATATGCTTGTTAGCCAAACGTCTGGCTGCCCAGTAAATCAGCGGGAGAAGGGCGACTTCCTTATAAATCTTTGCAATGGTGTCATTGGCTGGGAAGCGGGCTTGTCAAAAAACATGGACTCAGCGGGGAGGAACATGCTGGCAGAGCCTGAGACAAAAGGACAGGTTAATTCTGGAAGATGTTGCTTGAACCAAGTTGGAAGAAGCGTATGAGAATGGTTGGTAGCCAAAGGTTTTGTAATGTTTAGGCCTGTGGAGACCTCAGGAATAGAGCTTGGAAGAGGCATCATTGTGAATTAGAGCTCCCAGAATGATACAGTCATTACTTTTATGGAGTGAAACTTGTAACCAACCTCTGTGGTACCTTTAGAAAAGAAGGGCAACCATGCCTTTCACTGAGAAGAAATAAACCGGATTTAAATCCAAAACTTATCAATAGAAAAGTGCTTGCTTCAGCACTGAACTGTATTAATTGTGGCTCTTAATTACATGAGTTTATATTATCATGTTGAGAGAAGTGACACTATTAAGTAATAATAAGCAAAAAACATGATTTCTACACTAGCAAAATAATATATGAATAATAATTATGTGTTGAAAAGGTTACAGCAAATAACCTAGTAATGCTTAAGTGATTGCTCAGATTCCACTGGGTACAATAAGAAGAGGATCCTGGACCTCTTCCTAACATATAAAATAACATTAGTGTGACAAATTAAGGCTTAAGGGGTTGTAGAGAGAAAAAAACTTCAGCAAGACGTTATAAAAATATCCCAGTCGCACTGCAGTTGAACTTTGCAGGAGCTGATGGTGTCTCTGTGCTTTGATAGCAAAATGCAAGATTTCTGTCGCTCTTGGGCATAAATTCTCTCCCATTCTAGTACAGGACTGGATAAAGTTGATCATCATCTTACACTCTGTTTTCAGTAGAAAACAAGATGCTCTCTAATCCGGGTTTAGATTTTGTATGTGTGGATGGTATAATCATAGTATAGTAAAGTTGGAAGAGGCCTAAAAGGCCATCAAGTCAAACCCCTTGCTCCGTGCAGGAATACAAATATCTGCCAGGTAGATATGAGTAGAAAATGACTCTGAGGCATCAAACACCATTTTAAAAGTCAGCTGCTTCCTTACGGGACAATCCAGTATCAAAAATTATGATGGGACTTTGCAGACACACAGTTTGCAAGATTTGTTTCTGCACTCATTTCTGCATTTGTGTGTTTGTTTATTTGCTATGTCTTTCATTCAGAGAGCCCAAGATGGCCTACATAACTCTCCTCTCCTCTTTCTCCTCACAAAACCCAAGGTGAGTATATGTGACAGGGCCAAGGCCACCCAGAGAATTTCATGGCTGATTCGGAAAGCTTGAATATGGGCCTTGAAATCCTTTCCAGTACTCTAACCATTAGACCATATTGGGTGTTACTCTACTCCAGGCATGTCCAAACGTCACCCTCCTGATGTTTTGGACCACAGCTCCCAGAATTCTATGCTTAGATTGCCAATGGCAAAGGACTGTAGGAGTTGCGGTCCAAAAAATCTAGAGGGCCGAAGTTTGGACATGCTTGCTCTACTCCCTCCTTCCCTTTCAAGACACCTGCTTATTAGCCAGTCACCGTACTGAACCATCCAGCTCAACACTGCCACCTCTCTGGAAGCAACACACTAGGATCTAGGGCAGGATTCTTTCCCAAGCTTACCGAAACACTCCGGGAACTGAAACTGAGACCTTCAGTATGAAAATACTATTTAGCTATTAGCTACTATCCTTCTCCATAGTGTACCTCAGGGTGGACATTGGATAACGATAGATAGCCTGCAGGCTGCACACAGCCCACCAGAAATCTCAATGCAGCAACCCTAAGACCCTCAATGTTTCCCAGCTCAAAAGCAAAGCAAAGTGTTCTGCTTATGCTGTATAGTGCCTCATAGCACTTCAAGCACTCTCTGGAGGGTTTACAATTTAATTATGCAGGCTACACATTGTGCCCCCCCCCCCCAGCAAGCTGGGCACTCATTTTAACGACTTCGGAGGGATAGAAGTCTGAGTCAACCGTGAGTGGGCTACCTGGGATTGAACCCCAGGTTGTGAGCACAGTTTTAGTGGCATTACATGCATTTAACCACCGCACCACAAGGCTCACTGACACACACTCTAAAATCATTTTATTCTTTCATTTTGGGCTAAAATTATATAGTATGAATGCCCTGTTTAGGAAATTTTACTATGCCTATAGGCCCCTGTAGCTCCCCCCATTTTTATGATGACTAGAAGGTAATAGGGGACCATAGCACATGCGCGCGCACACGCACACACACACATGCACACATGTGCACACATTTGCATATGGCTCTAGTTTTCCAACCTCTACCCAATCTCTAAAACAAACTGCAACAACTCCTTTTCCCTCAGCTTTTTAAACACCATGTTTTTCATTCCAACTCCTCTATCTTCTATTGCAACACATCATAAGAAACATTCTCTGACTTCCTTCCCTGCACACACACTTGTACTCAACTCTGCTTCTGTTACAAAATGTGTTATTAAAGTCAAGTGTTCAGTTCAGCTGATGGCAGATGAGATGTACAATCAAGAACTGAACAATATTTTCACAGCCCTCAGGTAAGGAAAATCTTTTGGTGCCTGATTCTCATAATGCCTCTCAATGTTATTGTGTCATTCCACATTTTTTGTTCTTGTTTTAATGCTTTTTCCACATTTTAATAGACACTGTCCTGAAATCCACTTTGGATGCAGGTTCATTTTAGATCCTTCAAATCAAAACAAAACAAAACCCCTCAGATTTTTGGTGTTGTGTTGATTTCTCCAGGTAGTGAGCATGGATTTCTTGGGTATTAATGCTTCTTGGATACTTCCATGACAGCTCTACCCTTAGAAAGAGTGAGAAAATAGTGGAGGATGAAATGTGATAGTGTTAGCCATCTGCCATTTCTCCTGACTCCTTGTGCTTTCTTGATAGTGTTGAAGAAGTCTTCAGAACTATGTAGCCACCGTAACCTATTTCAACAAAAATAAAACAAGCACAAAGGAACTGAGGCACCTATATTTATTTATTTACTTAGTTTAGTCTTAAACTAATGATTTTAAATGTATCAATATAAGTTTAGTTGTATTTTAATATAAATACTTTATTGTGAATTTAAACACAGACACACAGACACACAGAGTAAATAAACTAAGTAAATAAATAAATATTTATCTCTCTGTGTGTGTTTAAATTCACAATAGAGTATTTATATTAAAATACAACTAAACATATTGATACATTTAAAATCACTAGTTTAAGACTAGCACATTTGTTTCAGTGTGAAGTTTCATTGATTACAATCCACATCTTTAGACCTTAGGCGATTGTTCAAGGAAGTGGAACTGCAACCTACAGAAGTTTACAATAAAACTAATTCATTAGCTTTAAGAGTCATCACCATATTTTTGAATGTGTGGTTAGTGTTATTATTAAGATGGAAGTGGCACTGATCTGATTTTGTACATAGAATTGAGGGAAGGGCATCAATTGCCTCTCTTGGTACAAAGTCCCCAAGTAGCCCTGGATGCTCCTTAAGGGATGAGTTAAATCATCCTATCAACTCAGCATTTTAAGGGAGTTGCCACTTCATAACACATACAGCTGGTGTGAAGACTCCCACAAAGCAAATTAGAAGATACATCTATTTCTGTACTGTACTATGCTGGATTGTAGGTGGGTGCCCATGATGAAAGTGAATCTAGTGTTATCTCCTTCTGTCATATATTCATTATCACATCTGATGCTAAATCTGGTAATTCCTTAACATTAACAGAAGGTTCTATACTTGCTTGTTAAAGAGTTTATAAGATGCTGTGAGCTCTATTTATTCATTTCAATCTGTTTATACAGTAATTCCCTTCCTATTGCGGGGGTTAGGGACCTGACCTGGAAAATCAGTGATATGTGGATGCTGGGTCAGGTCGGGACTGGGGGGGGGGGTATCTGAGGGCATCCTGCACTTACCTGAGGCCTGAAACTGCCCCAAATGGCCTCTGACAGGCTTCCCAGGCCTGTCAGAGGCCTCAGAAATGGTTTTGGGCAATCCAGAAGTCAGAAGTCACTTCCAGTTCACCTGAAACCACTTCGGAGGCCTCCAACAGGCCTGGGAAGCCCGTCGGAGGCCCATTCGGGGCAGCACCAGGCCTAGGGTAAGTGCAGGAGGCCTCAAAGGGCCCATGCAGCTTGCCCCAGGAGCCATTTGTTTCATATACTGCAATCCCCCGATATACCAGGACCACAGTATATGAAATGCAAAATGGTGGGGGAGGACTGTAGCACTAACTTTCTTGGAAGCATTCAAGTTTAAAGTCATGGTTGCTTACCATATTACTTACAGCAAAATCCACAGCTGTAAAGTCTAAGCAGAAATGAGAAGAAGACAACAAAACATTGCAGCTAGAGATGGGCACGACTTAGCGAAATTTTCGTTTCCTTTTTTGTTTTTCGTTTTTGTTATGTAACGAAACGAAAAACGAAAAACGGAACGGAAACGGAAACGAAACGACTAATTTTGAGCCTTTTTCGTTTTTTGTTACTGGAAAAGCACTTAATGGAGCTAAATGGGAAGAAACGAAAAATTTTTCGTTTTCGTTTTCGTTTTCTGTTTTCGTTACGTAATGAAACGAAAACGAAAAATTTTGAAAATTAGCTCACGAAAACGGAAACGAAACGAAACGGACCCCCCCTAGACGAAAACGAAAACGAAAACGAAATTTTTTTCTGAGTCGTGCCCATCTCTAATTGCAGCACAGTTACCCGGAAACAAATATGTGACTCTGCTGGATAGCTCAGCATATCTGGCTGCAGAGCCTGAGGTTGGGAGTTCAATGCCACACTGTGCCTCCTTGAGAGGGATGGATTCAGTGATCCACAGAATCCTTCCTGGCTTTAAGATTCTAAGATAGCACTAACCTAAAATAATGCTAAACCATAAAATAGTAATAGTTTGTAATTTTTATTTTAAAAAAAACCATTAATGTGGACAGCAGGTAGGGTCTCTATGAGTAAAATATCCCTTAGTTCAGGGGTCATAGCTCAAAAGGTTCTTGAAGTATAGCCTTGTATAATGACCTAAGGTGCCCGCTTAGGTATCTATGAGAAGAGACAATTCTTCAGATGCCAAGTTCAAGGACAGCGATTAGAATCAAAGTTGACTTAACTTGGAAATTGCATAAGCAGAGAAGATTGTACTGTCTGCTTTGAGCAGACTGTTTGAGCTGTCCTTGCAAAAGCTGCTATTGGCTCTGCAGGCAGTGAAATTGCTGGTTGAGGAACTAGGACATTTCCTTGGATGCCACTGTAATAGAACTAGCTGAAAATCTTAGGAGGAGAAATGCATCAGAATGCTTTCCTATCTCATAATCTTTGTGTTTGGAGTGGGTGGGAATGGTACACTAGAGGTTGTTCGCTAGTGGAGTGGAGCCACATGAGGACAGCCTAGGCAATTACAGATGGCCTCCTGTTTTGACATTGGGTGTACCAATTTCAAAACAAGATTGATACCGGTAAAGTAACAACCAGATAGAAATACAGGATAAATCCAGATGTAAATATATCCAAAGGAAAACAAACAAGCCTTGATATCATATTAAAACTGAAAATAAAGGCAAGATTAAAAACTCAAAACAGAGTCTAAAAGATGGGCATGGAATGAAAAATTCCATTCCATTTAGTTTAATTTCATTTTTTAGTTTGGGGAGAGGGGGGTTCGTTTTTCCCCCTGGGTTTGTTATGTGTGGTGTGTGTGTATGTGGGTGTGGGTGTGGTGTGGTGCTTGTGGCTATATATTTTTTTTGCTGGCCCCAGCACTGATCAGCTGGGGTCGGCAAAAAATTGCCTCATCCAGCACCCATCAGCTGGCTCATGGGCTGGGGGAGGCAAAAAGAAAAAGAAGAAAAAAGCATCCCAGTGATTCCTCATTGGAATGCATTGAACCAATGCATTCCAATGGGGAAAATTTCTCCTTTGAAATGCATTCAGCCAATGCATTTCAATAGAGAAAAAAAGAAGAGAAAACATCCTGCCTTTCCCAGTGCCCCATTGGGCAGGGAAAAGGCAGGAGAACCAATGCATTCCAATGGGGAACCAATGCATTCCAATGGGGAATTCCATAGAACCAATGCATTCCAATGGGGAAAATTTCTCCATTGAAATGCATTGAGCCAATTCATTTCAATGGAGGAAAAAAGAAAAAGAAAAACATCCCACCTTTTCCATGCCCCATCAGCTGGGGAAAAGGCTGGAGGGTTGTTGTTTTTTTGCCTCCCCAGCGTCAATCAGCTGGGGTGCGGGCTGGGGGAGGCAAAAAAAATTTAAACCTTCCGCTTTTTCCCCAGGCAGGGGAAAAGGTGGGAGTTTTAAACTTTTTTTTGCCTCCCCAGCCCGTGAGCCAGCTGATTGGTGCTGGGGAAGGCCAAAACCCCACTGATTCCCTTTGCCCCACTGGGCGTGTTGGGGGGGACCGTGGGGTTTTCCCTATAGGAATGCATTGCTAATGTATTCCTATGGAGAAATGAAATGAAACAGAATGAAACAGATCAGGAAGTTGAGTCATGGCTACTGGACTGGTGGGCTCCGGCATAGTCTATCTGCTACTTATCAGGCTGTGCTTTCCAAAGTACCCAGACAAATCAAAAAGCCTTCACCACCAAGGTCATAGCTAACGACCCATTCTTGATGGGTTTCAGAACCTTAAGCCATTGTTCACCTTAAGGTTATAGATACTATTGTCTCCCTAACCAGCCTATTCAGGCCATTGTTCATCTTATGAGCCTAATTCAGATCAGGATTACAAGAGGTCAAAGCTGACTATAAGATGGAGTACTTGCACTACCTGTATTCAGACCGATGAAGCTGTTTGGATGAACAGCGAAACATTTCTATCTCTCAAAAAAGAAGTCCAGTAGCCATGACTCAACTTTTAGATAAACTCACCTGGATGACTGAGAATCTTCACAGACAGAATGAAAAAGAAATTTCTGTTTCGTTTCATTTTGTTTCTCCTGCAGAGTGGGGTGTGTTATTCATTTTGTAATGTTACAAAATGAACAACGAATAACAAAAGGAATTAAAAATTTGTTTTGTGGCCACCTCTAATCACCTTTAAAAATAATCTTGGTCAACCAGTTATTTAAAGTAAAACCTACCTGATGAGAAAGTTCTTTGCTTGTGGAAGGTCAGCAAAGAAAGGGCCAGCCTGGCCAACCATTTGAGGGAGTTCCAGAGTCTGGGAGCAAAAACAGAGAAGATCCTTGCCTGTGACTCCTACCAAACAGGCCCATGAGAAACTAACTGGCAACCAATGGAGCTCTTATAACAAGGGTGTTATGTGATCCCTGTTATGTGATCCCTGTCAGTGACCTGGCTATTGCATTTAGGACCCACTGAGGTTTCCTGACATTTGCCCATTGATAGCTCCACATTGGTCACTTCCTCTAATTCAGGCATGTCCAAAGTCGGGCCTCGGGGCCAAATGTGGCCCGTTTACAAATAGTGAGTGGCCCGCGGCCTCTTCTCCTCACCAGCTCAGACTGTCATGCATCCCCGCCAGCTGGCCCTTCCCCATACCGGATGGAGGCATCAGCTTGCAGTTTTATGTTTTGCCTGCCCTCCCAGCCTCTGTCCATCACCATCCAGCCACCTTCCCAGCCTACCCGCCCCCGGCTCCGTTGCTGCAGCATCCTCCCTTCCTCCTTGCACGTTATAGAGACTTGTCTAAAGTCTGGCCCAGGGACCAAATGCAGCTGAATGGTCAGCCCACACACATTTTCACCTCGCCAAATATGGCCCTCCTTGCAAAAAGTTTGGACACCCCTGCTCTAATTTGTACTGTAAATTAGTGAGTGTGTTTGAGAAACTAAGAA
This sequence comes from Phrynocephalus versicolor, assembly GCA_023846285.1. Classification (NCBI taxonomy): domain Eukaryota; kingdom Metazoa; phylum Chordata; class Lepidosauria; order Squamata; family Agamidae; genus Phrynocephalus; species Phrynocephalus versicolor. The sequence continues at coordinate 24,732,803 of JAHTLZ010000275.1, forward strand.
ATCCATGGTGCAAGAGCTCAAATATTTGCAGTGCATTCACTTAGAAAGGTATTCTACACTGTCCTCATCCATTCACTGGGATGACATAATCTCTCCCCCCCCCCCCAAAAAAAAAGTAATCTATCCTTTTAAAAAGCCAAGTTACATTTATTAACTCTTAATAACATGCAATGCAGTTCTTTGGAACTTTCTCTTATTGTGATTAACTTGATGGCTCCTTAGAGAAAATTTCCCACCAGTAATTTCTCTCATTTCTCCTTTCAGCTTAATATCTCTGATGTCATTATACCTGCCAATACGGGCTGGTAAGTGGCAAAGCTGCACTGCTGTTTCTAAAAAAAATGTACCTAGCTGGGAGTTCAACCAAGGGCTGTCACTGAAATAATGAGGAGTGCCCAGTCTGGGAGGAAATGTGGCTTCAGTTTAGGGTCCCTTGGTGGCAACCCCTTGATAGGAGCACTTGCTTCTCAAGTGTATGAAGAGAAAACAATGCAGCCTACACATCACTGGACAGCCTTTACAGGCTCCCAAGCAGCTGTTGTGAGCTGTTGTGAGGCTGTTGTGAGCTGTTGTGAGCTGTTGTGAGGCTGTTGTGAGCTATTGTGAGGCTGTTGTGAGGCTGTTGTGAAGTTACAAACCTTGATAGAGATGTGTAATCTCCAGGCTTAAAACCGGGGTACTTCAAGGGCCAGATGCAGGGGAGTGGTATCAGGAGACAGATATCTAGTCTTGTGGGCTCCCAGAGGCATCTGTTGGGGCCAATGTGAGATACAGGAAGCTGGACTAGATGGGCCTTTGGCTTGATCCAGCATGGCTCTTCTTATGTTCTTATGTTCTTATGTTCTTCCTTTGCTTACAGTCATGTGTGATGCCCCTATTGCTTTGTCCAGCATACTGATTGCTATGAAATTATGAGCTTTATGTCTAGCCTGCATAATTAAATTGTAAACCACCCAGAGAGTGCTTGAAGCACTATGGGGTTGCATATAAGCAGAGCACATTGCTTTTTGCTTTGCTTTGCTTTAGAGTGAAATGGCTAGTAAGATTCTTAAAGCTGCCAGTGGAGAAAGGAATTTCGGAGAGGGTAGCCATGTTAGTCTTTTCAATAATTCCAGGCAAAAAGAAAAGAAAAATGAAACAAAAGAAAAGATACAAAACATAAAGCATGTGAAAGTTAGTCTCTAAGGTGCCATATGATTTGTGCCTTTTGTATCTTTTGTTTTGCTTTATTTTTCTTTGATTTTTGCTTGGAACAGTGGAGAAAGGACAAATCTAGATTTTAGTAAACGGCATCAATTTCATTTATTGAAGAGTTGCTTTTAAAAAAATCTCTGTCAGAGAAAATGATTAAAGTACTTCACCAAACATCACTGTTTTCTTCCTGAATGGCAATCCAGACACTTTTAAAATACTGTATATTTTTTTATTCCTAATAATATCAATTTAAGGATGTATGTCCCACATTGTTTGGACTTTATTCAATTGGTTGCCCAAACCAGAACAGATCCATTGATTCAATGGGTCTTCTCTACCTAGGATGCACAAGTGAACTTAGCTGTCAGGTGTATCCATTATTTTTTAAATCATCACATGGTGTCCGTACATCCCACAACCACCCTCCTTTCTTTCCTTTATCACCACCCTGTTACTCACTCCTATCATGGCCATTAGTGCTTTTTAAAGTGCTGCTAAATGACCTAAGCATACCCGATCTTGTGTGATTTCGGAAGCTAAGCAGGGTCGGCCCTGGTTAGTACTTGGATGGGAGACCATCAGGGAATACCAGGTGCTGTAGGCGCCTGAAGTAGGAACTAGCAAACCACTCCAGTATTCCCGCCAAGAAAACTCCATGGACGTGGAGTCATGAAGGGCCAGACACGACTGTAATGACACTAGACACAATAGATTTTTGCAGTTTTTGTTCATGGGCTCGAAAATCATGTGCACAGCCTCGATCTCATTGGGATGAGGATTCCAGAAATATCCTGTGCTTTGGATTACATTTCAGCCTTAGAGGCAAATCTGAAATTAGGTAGGAATGCCACCATTCATTTCAAGATTGCCTTCCATTTCAGAGAACAAAATAGTTCTTGGAGCCATTTAAATTATTGTTCTTATTCATGCATTAACAAAAGATTTCATGGCAGGGGGAAAAGGAGGGGGGGCTTCTCTTGAATGTGTCAGAGCCCATGTAAAAATTACCCATTCATCACAAATTTGAAATGAATTTAGCCAACCATAAACTGTAGTGAGTACACAAGGCGAGCAAAGCAGTCCCGGCTACGACCTTTCAAAGCAAAATTGGTTCCATGTGAATAATGCATCTAGAAATAAAAGGAAAATGGATACCGGGGGATTTCTAATTAGCAGACACTGCTTCTCCCCTTGTGCACAGTCTTTAAATAAAGTTTGTTAGAATTGCCAACAAGACACATGACAATAGCACTGCTAGTGCTGACCCTGCAGAACACAGTTCTGTGCTTCAGGAAACAGAAGGAAGAGGAAGCCGGAATAAACTAAGATTCTAAATAGCATTTCTGAGGGTTTACCTAGACAACATGGCAAATATGTTCACCATAAGGAAATTAGGGATCAATGGTTTCCAAACTAATTTCCTCTTTATTGCAGTGTCTTCCAACCTTCTCAGATGTTCTTAGACTAAAACTCCCAGAAGTCTTCACCTTCAGCTGTGCAGGCCCTGACTTCTGAGAATTGTATTCTAAGAACATCTAGAGACCCAGGGTTGGGAACCATTGATGTGTAATCTACATTCAGGCTATCCTTTGGAAATAAAGATGGAAAGCCTACTTGTTAAATGCCTTTTTTGCTGAGGTGGGCTGCTCAACACACCACAACATGACAAAGAGAAGTTTTAAACCCCTGAGGAACTCCTTGCCTCCACCCAAGAGTAAGACATAAGCAAATATGCCCATAAACAGCGAGAACGGAAGGCCTGCTAGATTCTTTGTAACAAAAAAGCTATTATGTTCATTTGGGGCAACACTCCCCATTATTTAGTTGCATGATGTTGCAAAACGACCTCTGCATCTTTGTGCAATAATTGCAAGCGTTTCACACAAAACATCTTTCTGGCCACTGTGATGAAAGCACGAGAAAATTCCTCACCAGCCACAATAGCAAGGAGTGACATATCACAACTCCTCAGTCTTGCCTTTCAAAGTGAAACAAACAAACAAGGATTTGCATCCCATCTGACAGAGTAAACCTTTGCTGATACATGAAATCAGAAGTCTAATCCTGGCTTTCACTTTTGACATGTGTTTGGATGCAAGAGCAAATTACATGTGCACCTTTATTATAGAATGCATCCCCATTTCCGGCGTCTCCTTTCCCCACCTACATTTCCCTCGCTGCATAAAATGTCTTCATTTTCTCTCTGTCAGATGATGCTAAAGGGAGCATACAAATCATTAGAATTCAAAGCAGAACAATTAATAAAACCAGCAAGTACCATATCAAAGCTACAGGAATCAACCAGGTATTGAAATAAAGATGGAAAATGTTGAATGTCCATTGAGAAAAAGCTGGGGGGTGGGGGAGCTTTCATTTACTATTACCCTTCAAATATTTATTTTAATCATTTATTTATTTGAAGTATTCTTCGATAGTCTGTCTGTCCCAAACAGCAGAGGGGTATACAACATTTTACACATAATATAAATAGGAATAATGTGATGACAGTTGCATGTGCGCGCGTGCACGCGTGTGCGCGCGCGCACGCACACACACACACACACACACACACACACAGAGAGAGAGAGAGAGAGAGAGAGAGAGAGAGAGAGAGAGAGAGAGGAGAGAAGTATAAAATACCAAGTGTTTGCGAATGACAAATGAGAGGGTCATCTCAGACACCTCCATCAAATGGAATGTGTCCCTCATGAACATCTTACTAGATGGTTTCATAGTAATATTGGTTCTCCGTTAGATATCTATGCTTTGTTCATCTATCTTTATCAACATAGTCATCACAAAAAGGACTCAGGAAAGGACTTCCCTAAATGTTATTGGATTCTGGACAGCAGTATATGGGAGAACATACCTCTACAAGGGTACCAGTCCCACCTGCCTTACAGATACTGTCCCTCGTATCCTTGACCCAACACAGTAACTGTTCCAGAACAGGTACAGGCAGAAAGAAATGAAGTCAGTCCTTTAAAAAAGTCTACAAATGCAATATCCAAGCTCCATTAGTTAGAAAAAAAACCTACAAGAACACTTGAGTAGAAGCTGAAGTCATTTTACTGTAGCCACACCTAGCCTTTCCTTTGACTCCTAGCTGCCACAGTCAATAGCAGGCAAGTAGAGAGTGTTGATCCAGGGCCAAAAGTTGAAGCCCCCTCCCAATTTGCTTCCACCCATCCAACTCACCACACTTGACCACATTGCTTCTCATCCAAATGAAAATGCAAGGGCAAAGTATGCAACAAACAGGTATCTCTTTTCTTCTCAAGACCTATATGTGGCATCTCTCTTAGTACAGGTCTCAGCACCATGGCAGTGGGTTTCCTCTCTCATTGGGAAAGACACCTTGACCAGAGAGATTGATAGGGGACAAAATTTCTTATCAGACTCTTGGCCAATACAAGATAGCTCTGGGGCAGATCTCTGGATGGGCAAGATGGAATCCTTACAGAGGAAAATGGCAACTCTTTCCCAGCTCTCCAGCTTATGTGGGTGATATACCATGGTGTTTGAGAAAAGCGGTGATGATAATGCTTTGTTTTCAGATGTCAATTCAAAGAATAACACTAACCAGCCATTGTGCTTAATATATTCTGAAGGAGTAATGTCTCCAAGTTCTATGGTCTACCAGGAACTTTTGTAGCCACAAAGCCTGAGGTTATAGAATGGTGTTTTTGTTTGTCTTCTGAGAATGGATGCAAAAAACATAACAAGCTTCATCTGTGCTATGTTATAAAACATTTTAGTTGACCATATGCTACACCAGGCTGACGTGGGATGAGAATTTAGAATGTGCATTCTGCTCTATGGGCAATGTTTAGCCCCAATGAGAATCAGGTGGAAGGCAAAAAACTTCCACATAAGACTCTAGCAACTTGGCACCTGGTATGTGAATAATTCTAAGAACTCTTGCTATTAATTGGTTTGTGGAAGCATGAATGCCAGGATTAGCACCAATTACCATATCCATATGTACCAAGACATCCTTGAACAGTTCTTCTGCAGTGGCTAAATATTCAACATTCAAGCATATGTTCGCAAACGTGTTCCGTATTGGAGGCAATTCATTACTCATTTATGCTCATTGTCAAATATAAATATGTCTGGCAGAAGAGGTAAGAAAGACTCTGTGGTTAAGACACATGGGTTTAACACCAAAAGGGTCAATGTACAACCTGTAGCCTCTGTAGACAGAGGTAGAACAGAGGGGGCTATTGTGAGACAGAAAATCCAAGCCAGGGAACAGGATTGGCCTGCCAAGCCAAGTCAAACATTCTGCTGAGGCAAAACTCTCAGCTAAATAACAACAAAAACTATATTGTTTTGCCAGCATGATGATCTTAATATTTTTAAAGAATGGACTAGTAAAACTGGAATTGCTAGGCCGAGTATCAGGAAAACCTCCTCAAGTGTTAGAGAAGTATGACAATGGACCCAATTGCCTCAGATGGGAACTATTATTCTAGATGTTGTAAGTAGTCCTCGAATGGGCAACCAGTTGAACAGATTAGAGTTTTAAAATACCTAGGTCTAATCTTTCAGACGTTAGGAACCTGCAAAGTTCAATAAGAACATGTGGCAGAAAAAGCCTCACATACTATAAAATTTTGAAACATTTTTTCTGCACCAAAAGTCAGTTTCATACCAGCAGTGCTGGATATTTGCAGAGCCAAGCCACTAGCTCAGCTGCTGTATGGGATTCCAATCCAGGCCCATTGGAATTTGAAATCATTAGATGTTTTACAGTCCAATAAAGTAATTTAATTTTAAAAAATGGCGGTGAAATGTTTGCAATAATTCTCCAAATGGTCTTCCATTTGTTGCATTGTTCTATGCAATAAGTACCCCTCCTCTTTCCCCAAGGTTTAATTTGCCCATTGCTCATTCTTAGCTCTCTTGACAATGTCTTTGGGTTATATTTTTGTGCTATAGGAGATGGAGGGTGCTATATTCCGTGCATCTCTTTGTCATTTCACCAGTTCCTTGGCTGCTTTCCCTTGCTTACATGAAAAACCCTATGGGATAAGTTACCATATAAGATGTTCCCATGGGCATTAATTGAAGAGTGTGAATCAGGAGCCTGGGGAATGTTGGTAGCCACACAGATTCCAGTACAACAAAAGACAAAGCATGTACACACATTCCTCAGCCACTTCCTAGGTATGATTTTTAAAAAATGAATTACAGATGTGCAGACATTCCTCCCTCCCTCCCTCCAACAACACAATTTATGTTCAGATAAAAAGTATACAGGTGGAGGGAACTCACCCTATCTGCTTTCTGTGACACTCTAATTGATCCTTGGATTCCCAGCGTGTGTAGTGGATAGAATGGCAAACTAGAACTCTCAACCAGGTTTGAAATGCCACTCATCCATGGAAATTACCAAATCTAGAGAAGCAGAACTGGTAAATCCACTTCTTAACTATCTCACTTATCTTGAAAACTCTGTTGGGGTCAAGATCAATATAGGTTGGTTGATTTGGACGATACCACAGAGCACACACACAGTTGATCCCTTTCTGGGTCTCTTGTAGCACAGTGGAATCTCGTATAACAAACAGTTTGTATAACATAAAATCTGTACAACATAAAAAATTCTGGAGATAGGGAAAATTTGCTTAACAGAATTGCCTATGGGGTGAATCCGTACAACATAAAAATAGTCACAATTAGGGATTACTCTGTTTTCAATGCATTCCTATGGGAAATTTGTATAAAGGAAAATTTGCTTAATATAATTTCATTTGGAATGAATTAATTCCTTTATACAAGGTACCACTGTATTTCTATTGCTTCATTCTCCATTAAGATTCAATTCCTGTAAATGAGGGAATGCAAACAGCAGAGGCAGCACATTTTTATTTCATTTCTTTACCCCCCCCCCCTTTTTTTTAACTACGCAGCCACAGGGAAGGGAACAAGGAAGGTATTTTAAAAGGGCAATGCACACAGTTGTCCAAGTTTGATATTTTGAAAAAAAATTGTATTAAAATTATCAAGGGTGATGCAAGAATTGTAATTCTGGAATTGTGGGTTGTGCTTAAACAATGAGATTTAAACAGTAATGTGTTAAAGACATACTAGAGATTAGTGTAGACCAAGCAGCCAGCAAAGAAAAAGACAATATAAATGACATTGACTTCACAAGGCCATGTCTTTAAATATTTAGAGGACAACGCACAGAGCTGTTGTTCCTTACTTCCACCCCTTTTCTATGTCACTGTCATTATTTTTTCCTTGCACCTTGGTTCTACAGTCCCAAAACTTTGATGATTTCACCAATAACACAGCACTTAGAATGATGGGGAAGTTCCATTTCTAAGATCAAAAGCATACCTTCCATCCGCTTTACTTTCCTTCCCTCTCACCCCACTTTGAATTCTGAGCTAAGAACAGTAAATTTAATATGAGGGACTCACAGGGGTGTTCCTCCACTCTGTGACCTGCCCTGTGGCCCCCTCTGAAAAACCACAAGTCACAATTTGGTTTGTATATACATATTTGTTTAAATATATCATAGAAGGCTGACAGAAATCCCCGGCCCAAACCTATGAGAAACTCTACAGAATGTACCCTCATTCTGACATTTTAAAAGAGAATCCCTTGTCAATCTTCTTCACTGAGAATAGGCAAAATGGAGGATATCCTGATGCAGCGCTTTTAGCCTCATTGCTCTCCTTCACCATACAGCTGATGAATTCCTTCCCTCCCCACTGAATCAATTTCAGTACTGGTGAATATTAAGTTCACCTTCTCTGTGGCCAGTATGGAATCTAATTGGTCTGGTAAACAGGGCCGACTCTTTAAGCTTCCCCAATGAACTCTCTCTCTTTCCCCACTCCCTCCCAGTGTGTGTGTTTGAGAGACAGAAAGAAAGAGAGAATGAGACACACAAAGATTCTCAGTTTATGCCCATTAGGATGAGCACAAAACAGCATGAATGAATGGGGCTGTGCATATATGTGCACACATGAAAGGGGTGTCCCTGCTATCTTTATATATAAAACATGCTATGCAGTCCTCAGAAGGGTCACCGTTATGTAACCCTAAGCCATGCCGGATTGTGGTCTTTGGGGAGGGAAAAGCTTTTTCGCCCCAGGAGTAGATGTTGATTAGATGTGCTGTAAGGCTGCTTCCCATGCTCTGAGGAAGAGAACATTCAAGCAAGTGGCAGTTGGGAAAGAACAGGGATAGATGAGTGGTGTGCATAAATCAAAGCAAACAGCAGCACCAGCTTCATGCATTAGTGAAGAGGTGCTCAAATAAGCATAACCCAGCTGCTGGAGAGATACCTTCAGAGAATCAGCAATGACATAAATCAACTGACTAGGAACAAGACGCTAGACTAAGAATGTTCAAAGAATTTACATTGCCCCGAGTTCCCCTTCCAAACTACATAACTGTGGTTTATGGTACTGAGTACCGATACAGATGTAATTTCTAGCCGGGACTCTTAATGGAACCCCATGTTTCTGGGGTTGCTCATCAACATGTACATTCTTTTTTTAAAAAAAAATGTACACATTTATAAAATATATATACAAAGATGTTTGATTCAATCATAGAATAGTAGAACTGTAGAATCATTAAGTTGGAAGAAGCCTATAAGATCACTGAGTCCAACCTCTTACTAAATGCAAGAAATTAAATCCGAGTAAATCTAACAGTTGGTTGTCCATTTTTTTTGTTCAAAGCCTCCATCATTGGAGAGCTCATCATCTCCAAGGTAGCAGGTTTCACTGTTGTACTACTCCAAAAGTTGAAAAGTTTTTCCTGATATTGAGCCTAAATCTGGCTTCCGGTAACTTGAGCACATTATTATGTGCCCATCACACTGGGATGAAGAAAAAAAAGATCATTTCCCTCCATTGTATTACTATTATTGAGCAGGCTCCACCTCCCCTTCCATGATGCCACTGCAAATAGTTGCTGAAACAGGTTCTTTTTGCTGAGTAACAGAACTTCTAAAGGTCTGATGCCATTAATGTAAACCTGGTAACTCCAGGAAGTAGCACTGGTGTGGCTTGGTGGAGGCAATGGGGCAGTTCCCCTGGGTGCAAAAAAAAAAAAAAAAAAAAAAAAAAAAAAAAAAAAAAAAA
>JAHTLZ010000275.1:24742120-24764843 GCA_023846285.1 Phrynocephalus versicolor
AAAAAAAAAAAAAAAAAAAAAAAAAAAAAAAAAAAAAAAAGGGTGCAAGGCTTGGTGCTACCCCACCCAGCTGTGGAACTTTAACTGGGAGGTCATTCTAATGGAATACAGTCACCCCCCCATTTCGCGGTTAAGGTACCGTGGTCCAACTACATCACGGGATCGCAGTACCTGCACTGCGGGGGGACAGCGGGGGGACAGCGGGTCGCTCTGCACCGCCCCTCTGCACTCCTCCGCAAAGCCTTGGAGCCGCGTGGGGGCAATCGGGTTGCTCCATGCCACCCCTTTGCAAAGGCTTGGAGCCACGTGGGGGGGGTGGCGGGGGCCATCGGGTCGCTCTGTGTCACCCCTCCCTCTGTGCTCCTTCGCAAAGCCTCAGAGCTGCGCTGGGGATGGGGGGCAATCAGGTTGCTCCGCGCTGCCCCCCCACTCCTCTGAGAAGCCTCGGGGCCATGTGGGGGGGGCGGCAATCTCCATTGAAATGCATTGAGTCAATGGATTTCAATGGAGAAATTTTCCCCATTGGAAAGTCTTGAGCCAGTGTTTTCCAATGGGGAAAATTTTCTCCATTGAAATGCATTGCCAATGCATTTCAATGGAGACAGCCCTGGACAAGAAGTCTCGGGTGGTGTGGGCGGGCGGCGGGGGGAGGTCAGATCCCCCTGCTGCTGCCGGCGCATGCCACCCCAGGACTTCTCAGGCAGGCGCACAATCGCCCCCCACCCCCAGACCCTACCCCACCTGCTTCCTCATATCGCAGATTTTCATGCATCGTGGGTGGGGTGGGTCCCTAACCCCCGCGATGGGCAGGGGGTTACTGTACATCCACGAGTGCCAAAATCTCTGACCAGTGGTGGGGCAGCCAGGCAGCTTCCCCCATGACATCCACCTCCTGGAGCAGCTTTTGGGTTTGTGGCCTGAACCACTAGGAGGAACCCTAGGAGGGTAACCGGCAATCCGGCTAGCCTGCTGGCAGACACTGCTTAGATCTGTTCCTGTAGTGGCCCATGAAGGCCCATCTCTGGTGCCTTCTGCCAAATTGTACCACTAGAATTTGAGCATCTGGAGCCTCAGGACTGGAACAGGACGGGGCCTTGAAAGAAACAGGGGCACCTCTATCCCACTGGTCACAGATCAGGATGTCCCCCCTACATGTTGGAATCTCATCTCAAGGACTAAGGTCCTGGGGAGGGATGGAGTGCCAGGTATAAGCTCAGGCAGGGGAAATGCCCAGTTTGGGGCACTCTCTGGAAATCTTGCAGCTGGGCACTTCCTGCAAGGCCAAGGCAGGGAAGCTTTCAGAGTCAGAGGAAAATGAGGTCAAAGTCCTTTTGGACAGACTTCTCGGCAACTCCTCCCATCATTGACCCTCCCACACACATACACCTATCCCCCTTCACCCTTTTACAGCCTGGACCTGACTCGGGTGTGGCTGTGAGGGCAGAGGCACTTTGCCTGGAGTGGTTAGCTTATTTTCCCTCTTTGGAAATAGTGGCTGGTGGGAGGCAGTGGGGTGCCAGCTTAGAGAGAGAAGTTCATAGAAGCAGGGGGCCCAAGGTACATCTGTCTAGGACTCCCACATCAGCCCTGCAAGGTAGGGTTGACTGTTTCTTGGGAGCTTTTGCTGTGAGCAGGATTCCATTTACCATTATATGGGGACAGCCTTGACTGTGTTGTAGGGCTGTTATCAGGATAAGCAAGTTGTTCACTGCTATATGTATTACTAGGGATGGGCAGGAACTGAACAATGAAATGCTGTTTCATTGTTTCATTATGTAACTAAATGAAACGAAACGAAACAAAATGAGGAAGCAGCATTTCGTTATAGATGAAATGAACCGGTCGTTGTCCCATTGAAACAAACCATTTCATTCCATTGTTTTCAGGCTCCTGCCGAGCTATCAATGGCTGGATCCCTTTAAACCTGGCCCAGTTGGTGCCAAGGGGTTCCCCTGGTGCTGACTGGGCCAGGTTTAAAGGGCTCCAACCATTGATAGATCAGCAGGAGCCCACAGAAAATGGTGGGGAGGGAACAAAACGAAATGAAATGTAACATTATTTTTTCCATTTCATGACCATCTCTATGTATTACCATAAAATAAAGTGAAATGAAATAAAATGAAATGAAATCAGTATCAAACACTGAATGATAACGGGTAGAAATGGGTGTATTTTCTGGATCCCTTGAAAGTCAGCTAGCTTCCTTCTTTCCTTGCATGTCCCCCTTTCATCCTACTGGCTCTCCTCCATGGCAGAGAAGGGGAAGGGCTTAAGGGGCTCAATACACGCTTTACCCCAGGTGCTGGCAACCCATGCTACACCACTGGGCATTAGGGAGTTGACATCACTCTGTGGGTCTTTGGGGCATTACCCCTTTGTAGACTCTTACTGGGAGGATCTGTGTTCCACCGCCTCTACCAGTTCAAGAACCCTTCACAGGTGGGCCAGGCACAGGGTTCCACAACAATGGTGTTGGAGGCATATGGTAAAGCCTCCCTCCCCAGACTCCCTCCTCAGTCCCTCCCAGCACCTACAAATGGGTTTGGTTGCCACCTTCCATGTTAGAGGACAGAGGGTGGTGGGGGGAGAGTTAGAGTCTGACCTTCATGGAACCAGGAGGGGAGATGACTATGGGTCTTTTCTAGTGAGGCTGCTTGCCCTTGGTGTTTCTTTTTTGAACCTTTGAGCTTCTGGGTCCTAATAGACCCGGGCAACTTCCTCCAGTGGCATGAGCAGTTTGGCCCAGTTGTTGCTCAGCATCATACCTCCAGACCAGCTCCCATCCAGCTTTTGACTTCTCTGTTGGTAGCAGCACTTCCTGGGCCTCACATTTCTCCCAGTCCAGACAGTCCTCCTCTCTTTGTCACCTACGCTTCCGTAAGTCCAAGTTCCACCATGGCCACACCAGAGGCCTTGAGAGGGCCATCCAACTTCTCCTCACCAAGCCCTCAGTTCATAGGTAAACTACAATTAGGGAATCCAGCAGGCACTCTTTGGCCGTTACTTCACGAGGTGCCTCGCTTCGAATGGACCTTGCCTTCGATTTGAATTCGGAGGCGGTCACGTGGTGGTCACGTGGTCTCCCTTCGCTCCCACCCCCGTTTCTCTGTACTCACGCGGGGCATTTTTGGGACCGAATCGATTACTACCTCACGTGCTCCCTTCGCATTAGAAAGCTGATTTGCAACGTCCGGTTCCACTCTCCTTTTATTTTTTTAAAAAAATTTACTCGGCGTATCGATGCATCAATGCTTGGCTGTCATTCATGACAGAGCGTGGTTACTGTACGATCCTGTGTTTTCCGCTCCTAATTTATATTGTTTTGTCCATTGTTTCCTGGCATCATTGGCAGCCCCCCCCACCGCCGCCGCTACTCGGGGGGAGCCCCGCATGGCACAGCCGCCCGCCCTCCGCCGCTTGCACGCTGCCTGCCCCGGGTGCCCTGCTCTGGCCGGGCGCCGCCGCCGCTGCCGCTGCCGCCGCCGCCGCCGCCGCCGCCGCTACTCGCACGAGGAAGTAACAGCGCAAAGCGATGAAACAATATAGCGATGCATCGATATCCCTGTTTGAATATTTTTTTAAAAAACTTGAAATAAAAGCCAAAAACCGAGACCACACGTGACGTTGGGAGCGAAGCGAGATGCGAATCGGAAAGATTCCAGTCCTCCGCCAGGGGCATCACTCACCCTGGTTGGAGCACGCTAAAGGGGGCGTGGTCGGGGTGACGTCGCAGCCAAAAAGGAGGAGCGTGCAGACTGAAGCGATCGGTTCGCACAGAAATGACGGCTTGCCGCGAAGCGAGCGGCTGGTGAAGTAACGGCCTTTGAGAGGTAAAGAGATCACTCTTGTGGCTGGATAAGGGGATAAGGGGGGAACCCACACCAAGCCCAACCTATCTTTCGAGTGTTTGAAAAGTGTTATATGTCCCCTCTGATTTTTTTCCTCAAACCTAAACATGCCCAGTTTTTTAGCCTTTCCTTATAGGGCTTAGTTTCCACTTCTGATCATCATTGTTACCTTCCTTCAAACTTGCTCCACTTTGTCAGCATCTTTCTTAAAATGTCAAGATGAAGAAGTAATGTTGAATAGAGGGGAATTTTGAGTCTGTACTTCTATTAATGCATCCAAAACAGCTTTTGCCCTTGTTGGCTTATATGATGTCTAACAATTCCAAGATTCTTCTCACTCATAGTATTACTAAGCCAAGTGTCCCTGTGTTGTAACTGTGCATCCGGGGTTTTTCACTAGGTATAGATAGAAGTTTGCACTTATCCCTTGTTGTATACCACCCAGAGTAGCCAATGGCTAGATGGATGGTATGTACATCCAATAAATAAATAAATAAATCACAGTTAAATCTCATTCTATTGTTTTCAGCACAGTGCTCAAGCCTATTAAGATTATTTTGAATTTTGCTCCTGTCTTCCAAAATATTAGCTATTCCGGTCAATTGGTGCAGGGCATCCAAAATGTATAAAATTTCAAAAATGCACACAGAACATCCAGGGCAGAGTGGAGGTATCACAAACAAAGAACCCAAAATTGCCTTTTTCCTCACCCCAAGGTCCATTGTTCTTGTTTCATCTGGTGCCTTCCCAAAGTTGATCAGTGAAACACCAGGAGCCTTGACAGTCCCTTTCATTATATTTCTTGTATATTTCTTGTATTCTTGTTTATTTTTCTGTAGCTCCCTGTTAGCTTTTATGAAAGATGAAATCCAAACTTATTTTATCTCAACAGAGCTAGAGCCTGTGTTTTATTTTCTTCGTGAACAATCTAGCCTCAGCAGGGATGCATATCTATTAGCCTGAGTTTGTCATTTTTTCAGTTGTAAATTTAGTCCACTCCAAGCTTAAAGACATTTTCTAGTCTCAAGGTGGTTTTGCCAAAAACTTGCAGGTTTCTTTCCTTAAATTTAACGTGACAAATTGTTCACAGTCGGAAGTGTTTCTCCTAATGCATTGCACTTTTGTGTGCAGTTTTAGCCAACATATAAATTGCTTTATGGCAGCAGAAATGTCACTGGACTGGCAGAAGCCCCTTCTCCTCAGAAAACTTCAGAGATTTTTTTGATCTCAAAGATCAGCCCTCAGAAGAATCGGCCAACAGGTTGCATTGTATCACTAGACAGGAATGTTCCTGCGTATAAAAAGGTAAAAGTTCCCCCTGCACATGCATGCTAGTCGTGTCCAACTCTAGGGGCGGTGCTCATCTCCATTTCCAAGCCAAAGAGCCAGTGTTGTACCAGTCCGTGGCCATGTGGCCCGCATGGCTGAATGCATTTCTGTGCACAGAACAGTTTCCCTTCCCACTTTTTACAACGGTACCTAATTACCTACTTGCATTTATATACTTTCGAACTGCTAGGCTGGCGGAAGCTGATGTTAACAGCAGGAGCTCACTCCTCTGTGTGGCACCTAGGATTTGAACCGCCGAGCTTCTGACTTTGCAGACAACTATTTCAGCTCTCTAGCCCACCAATAGGGTGTTAAAAGAATTAAAGTGAGCTGTGAGGACAGTAAGGGAGCCTTCCCTCAAAACTGATCTGGAGGAATCCCCAACATGTAGCTCCATGATACATTGGGGGGAGCAGATGAGGACTTGGGGAGAGGTTGGGAGGCAAAGAGATTGCTGGTAGAGAATGTTCCCAAGAGAAGACGGGAAGCCCTGTTGAAGGTGAATAAGAAGGAAGAAGAATGGGAAGAGGAGAAAGAACACAGGCAGGAAGTAAAGGAGGACTCTGACTGGGGAAGTGCGCCAGACACTGTATGTGATGCCCAAGTCATCCCGTATGAGACAATTGTTCCTGAACACCGTCTGGTTATCTGTGATCTCTGCATTGACCCTCCCAGGAAAAGCAGAGCAGAATGTAATGGCCCAACAAGAATTAAGAGGTGGAAACTACAGCAAAAAGAGGCAAGAATCATCTCACAAATACATCTGCCTCCCTTTACAGCAGTAGACAATACTTGGGCCAAAGCAAAACGGGCAATTAAAACAGCTGCCTGGGCTGAACTTGGTGTGACAAAGCCTCGTCGTAAGAAGATTAACAAACAAACGTGGCTTTCGACAGAACATGCATGGAGCCCAACTGTGTGGACAAACACTCTTGAGAAGTTGTCCTGGACCAAGCCCATGACTGTGCCAAGTGGAAGGCCAAAACAACAATTGTGAACCCCACCACCAAGTGGCTAAGAAGAAGAGTTCCATTTCTCATCAAGCATATTATGTTTTCATAGTCATACTTCCATATAATTTGGCCAAATTTTTAATTTTAATTAATATTTTTAGATATTCAAGAAAGAACAGTATAACTCATTTGTATCTGATTGCACTTATTAAGTAAAAAGAAGAAGAGATTTCCTTGGACATTCAGTCTTGCCTGGGGCGAAGAAATTAAAGGATATTGGAAAAAAGGGAGAATGGTGTAAAATATTCCTCTAGGTCAGACATGTCCAAACTTCGGCCTGCCTGATGTTTTGGACCACAACTCCTAGAATTCTCCACTTAGACTGCCAATGGTGACTGTGGGAGTTGTGGTCCAAAACATCTGGAGGGCCTAAGTTTGGACATGCCTGCTCTAGGTCATTCTGGAATTAATCTTTTTGGGATAAATGACACCTGTGATGAACACAGCCACTTATTTTTGTTTTCTGGGAGGTCTAAACAATTTTGTAGGATTCTTAGGGAGAAGTTCTTGCATCAGTTTATAAGTCCTGACATGTGGGTGACTGGCAGAAGAGCCAAAAATATGGAGGAAACCCCCTCCAATCCAAAATGCTGGCAAAAAGATGGGCTCAGAGGAGGGTAAGTCCTAATTTCCAACACTAGACTCAATGCAACTGGCCCTCAGCCATCTTGGTTAATTACAAGTCCCCTTGAAGGTCCAGTATTGTTAGCTATTTCTCCCTGCATATCCCCTCTCACTTCCAACACTTCTGAAAAAGGCTGCTCAGGGCAGCATCTTCCTTTTGAATACTGTACTGTCAAGTACATAGGGACCACCTTGCCAGCAGGGATGGATATCACTAATGAAATTAGATTATTATGTCTTTCTCCCATCCATTACTCTCTGCCAATTACTGCTGGCTTCCATCTGCTTGGAGGTATCAAGATTGATTGTCTCCTTTTCCAGCTACGGAGTCTTCTCCAACTTTCCTTTGGCTGACACCAGCTGTAAATTATCAGGAATGTGATATTGATACAAATAATTGCTAATAATCATCTAAAATTAAACAGCAGCAAGCAAAACAGTTATTCACAGCAAAGTGTGTATGCCTAACATTGCATTAAATTATCGTTTATTTGATTGTCTGGTTTGGTGCCATCTATTTCAAGAAAAATCTTCAACTAATCCACTTAACAGGTCCAGTGAAGTGGAGCCCAGTTAAACTGAAGTTATGTATTTGGTTTAAGGCCTTATAGGCCTGATTCCCATATCCATTTTCTGAGGATATACCAGCATCCACAGTGGTCTGCTAGGGAGAGCGCTAGAGGTGGACCTATGAGACCAATGCAGATGTGGAAAACACTATATTATTAAAGGTGCCTCTGAGAAATGCCTCAGCCACAGATCAAACAAAGTTCAAATGGTCCCAATCACTGTCTTAGTATCACAATGGCAATGATAGGTTTCTTGTAGAACTGCTGTGAGGAGAAATCACATTTCAGATAATTTACACATCATTTATTTAGAGAATCAAGGAATAATTTATGCCAGAGTATTACAAAGAGTTCTTTGGTGTCTGCCTTCATCTGTCTCTAGTGGTGTTACCTCTGTTGTTCTTATCAAAAGTGGGTGGGTCTGCACAAAATGTTCTCCTCACACAACACCTGAATCGGGACATTGTTTATGTCAGACTTTATAGACTCCCCATGAAATGTAATATTTTGTTATTTCTTATGGGGAGCTAGACCTTATTTTGTAAAAACCTTCCCACCACACCTAACATGACTTTAGCGATCTGAGAAGTTCTCGTGTAGCCGTGCTGTCTGTGGATTTTAGACACCATATCAACTCCTTTTGCTGTGAGCAATGCTACAGCCTCAAAATAATTGACAAAAGCATTGTATTGGGCAATGGCTTTTCCCTCGCTGCCACTTCCCTCAAGATATGGCATATTTCATGTTGGATGGCTTTCTGACTGCATGAGTGACGTAAGCCTGCTTGGCTTTCTCTCGCGTGCTGATTTCCAGTTAATCAAGTTCAGCTCAGCACCGGGAATTGCAAGAAGGCTGGCCAGTTTTTGTGCGAAGAGCTACACAAACGCTTGCATTCAGTTCTCCAGCAAAGTAGAGGATGGATGATGACAAGTCATTAACAATGTCTTTCGTCTTTCATTTTATGCCTGTCAGCAGTTCTCAGGCTAATATAAAATCAGCAGTGAATTGTAGCTGATGGAAACCACCTCAGCACCACCACACTCTTGGTGTGCATGCGTGTCTCCAGTTAAGGCTTTAGAATGCCTCTAAGAAAGTGTTGAAAACTGTTTTCACTTTTTAATGTAGTGGGTTATGTGGTCTCAAAGATCTTCACAGCATATCACTTGAGATGGCCACTCCACCTGCACAAATGGCTAACTAGGCATTTCATATCTTCAGTTCAGGAATATGGCAGAAACACTGATATGTAAACATTTGCTACTGAATTTCAGCAGCAGTTTCCAAACAGCTAATTCAAAGGGAGGAGGTGGGAGGAGGTTCAAAATCTGAGACACGCATGCAGTCCCTGTGGTCCCAATCGTCTGTTCCACCTCAAGCCACCAAACTGTGGTAAATGCCATTCTCTAGTCACTATAAGTTGGTTCATGCAGCATAGAATACACACACTCAGTTTTATTCTTACAGTAACTTTTATTACGTATTTGAACTTTGCCTTATTATATTTTGCAGTAGGAGGAGACAATATGCAGAGACCAGAAAGTGTTCTTCATTCCTCACCTAACAGGGATGCACTCTGAAGAAGTAATTTCCAGTTCTGTAAAAAGGGGCTTTTGTGAACCCAAAAATTAGAGGGGCTGAGTTGGCCAAGTTCAAACCAGGCCCTTCTTCAATGTGACATCCTCTTAAATATTTAAACACAGCTCTCATATCCCCTCTCAGCTTTCTTTTTGTAAGGCTAAACATTCCCAGCTCCCTAAGCCGCTCCTTGTAAGACATTTCTTCTAGACCAATCATCTTGGTCGCTCTCCTCAGGAACCGTTCAAGATTGTCAACATCCTTTTTAAATTGAGGTGGGCAGAACTGGACACAGCACTCCAGGTGGGGTCTGACCAAAGCAAGTCAAAATGAGAGGTGGCAAGTCTAAGCCATAAATCACTAACTCATTCAGCAACAGAAACAGCAGCCAATATAGAAATCAGAAGACAATTAGTACTATGGCTTTATGCTTGTTCACATTTTAAGTATCCCACTGACAATATGACCTGTGACCATGGTGTTAATTTTCAAGGTTTTAGGCATATTGAAGAAGTACAATTATGACAATTAATGTTTCCATAAATGCTAAGTTGCAATTGTAATTGATGGTGTTGGGAAACACTCTTGAAAGGAGACGTATCTCTGATAAGTTATTTAAATGATAAAATGCACACTTTATCTGTTAATTATACAAATTTGCATACATTATCAAGAACACATGATAAATATGCATGTTGCGACATATGAGAAAGTATTTGTGGTACATTATCCACACTTCTTTTTCCTAGTTACAATATCAAAACACAAATGTTATTATTTCTGGCTCTTAAAATCAGTCAGGGCAATGACGATTTGAATGGGCCAATCGGATAATAAACTTCTCCTTCCAAGAGGGATATTTATCCTCTGTCTCAAAGGAGATGATGATCTGGCCCATTCTGAAAAACAACCAACCTGTCAACCGATGGCCTGAGGAATTATGATCTGGTTGTGAACATACTGTTCATGGGGAAACTGGCTGAGAGATTGGTGGCTGATCAGCTGCAGGTGCCTAGTGGATAGCAATAGTCTGGATTAGAGATGGGCATGAAATAAAGTTTTACATAACAAAATGATTAACAAACTGTCCCCTCTAAGAAAAACAAAATGAAACAAAATGGAAAAATTCCCTTTCGTTTGGTTTGTTTTTCATTCGTTGGTGTCTCCTACCTGGAGTGGTTCTTCCTGGTCTGGTCCTCCTGGCTGCAGGAAGGAGGCATCCAGGAGGAAAAAAGCCAACCGGCCACAGTACAGCTGGTAGGCGGCCATGTGGTCAGCAATAAAAATAAATAATAATGAATAAAATAAAAATAAAAATAAAAATAAAAAAAATAAAATAAAAAAAATTACCTGATCCGGCCCGCAGGCTGCTGAACCGGCCCTCAGGTCGGCTGGAGAAAATAAATAAATAAATAAAAACAAAACTCCCGATTGGGCTGCAGGCCACTGGACCAGCCCTCAAGCACTGAAACCGGCCCTCAGGCTGGCAGAATAAAACAAAACAATGCTGACTACACGTGGTTGGCAGAAAAAAATAAAGAAAAAGAAAAAGAAAAAGAACTGGCCCACGAGCACTGGACCTGACCCACGGGCCACCGAATTGGCCTGCAGCCAACAGGAGAGAAAAAAATATCTGGCCAGCAGGCTGGCAGGAGAAAAACCAACAAAAACCAACAAAAAAACCAAAAACAATGTCGGCGGGTCTGCGCTACAGCTGGTAAGTGGGCCACGTGATTGGCAGAAAAATAAAATTGAAAAAAATAAAAATAAAAATGAAAATAAAAATAAAAATAAAAATAAAAAACCAACCAAATCTGGCCTGCAGGCCAGCAGGATTAAAATAAAATGAAATAATAATAAAAAACCCTGACTCGTGGGGTTCAAAACAAGAAAACAAGAAAACAAATTACAAAACAATTTTTTTTCTAAAAATTCATTTTGTAATTAACGAACCGAACCGACCTGGAAACCAAACTGAAGAATTGCCCTTTTTTCAATTCGTACCCATCTCTAGTCTGGATCCATTTCAATCAGGGTCCATACTGGGTCATGGGTCTGAGACAGTTCTGGTCACCCTGCTACGTGATCTGTTATGTGAGGCTAACCAGGGAAGTGTGACCCTGTTAGTGCTTTTAGATCTCTCAGCTGCCTTTGATACTGTTGTTGACCACAGTATCCTCTTGGACTGGTTCTTGGGACTGGGGACTGGCGGCCTAGCATTGTTCTGGCTTCCTTCCTTCCTGGACAGCTGGTGTCAGAGAGTCCAGCTTGGGGGACCTTCTTTGTACCCATAGGTCAGGTGTGGGGAATCTTTGGCCCTCCAGATGTTTTGGATGGCAACTTCCAGAATTCCAAGCCTATACTGGCAGTGATAAAGGAGTGTGGGTGTTATGGCCCAAAACATCTGGAGGGCTGGACGTTCCTCACCCCTGCCATAGATGCTGCAAGGGGGGTGTCAATTATCTCCTGTTTATTGTTTAATATCTACATTAACCCACACAGGGAGGTCATGCAGATATTCGGAGTGTGTTGTCACTAAAATGTTGATGACATGCACCACTATCTCTTCTTTTCCTGTTCATCAGGGGAAGTTAGGCACCAAACAGCGATGGTGAACCTTTTAGAGACTGAGAACCCAAACTGTGATTCGGAACCCACTGATTTTTCACAAAGTGCCAATATAGCAATTTAACCTGAATGCAGGTGGCTGTGAAAGGGCGATGTCGGGTGCTCACAGAAAGGGCTCCGAGTGCCACCTTTGGCACCCATGCCATAGGTTTGCCAAAACTGCTGTACAGTTTTGCCTGGCTGCGGTTATGGACAGAACAAGGGCAAACAAGCTAAAGTTGAATTCTGACAAAATTGAGATCCTGTTGTTGGGAGGCTATCCTGATCAGTTAGGCAGTTTGTTGCCAGATTTTGATGTGGCCAGAATAGCCCTGAAGGATCTAAGTAGCTCTGCTTCTGGACTGGGCTGTTTGGTAGAGAAGCAGGTCTTGGCTGTGGCCCAATCCACCTTTTTCCATCTGAGGGAGACTGCACATCTCTCCCTCCCTATGGACAGGAAGTCCCTAATAACAGCAATCTCAAGGTTTGCAATATCTCTGCTTGGGGCTGCTCTTGAAGGAAATTTGGATGCTGTAGCAAGTGCAAAATGTGGTAGCCAGGTTGGTCACTGATACATCTAAAGTTAACCATAGTTTCCCTATCCTCGCCCTCTTGCACCGACTGTCTGTATGTTTCTGGGCCAAATTCAAGATACTGATATTAGCTTATAAAGCCCTTTATAGTATAAGACTACACTGCCTCTCAGAGTGTGTCTCTCCCATGTCATCCTTCTGTCCCATCGGTACCTCCCAATCTTTGATGCTGCAGGTGGCCACTCCAAAAGATGCTCAGAAGTCATCCCCCAGAAACCAAGCCTTCTTGGTAGTGGCCGCCCCACTCTGGAACCAGAGGCATAGCAAGGATTTGGAGCACTTGGGCACAAAGTTAGTTTCGGTACCCCTCCCCCCCCACATTGCATCATGCCCACCCAGCATGGGAAGGAGATGCTCCAGCTCTTGACAGTGGAGGCAGAGCTGCCCCAATGCCCGCGTGGCCCCAACAAAGTGCCCTGAACAGAGGTGGGATGCGCTGAGTGCTGTGTGCAAATCCAGTTGGTTGGGAGGCGAGAGAGTACCTGTACTCATTGTTTCTGCTTCCACCCTTTGGGGGATTCGAGGAATAGCCTCCATAGAGCACAGGTGATTGGAATACAGGCACGCTTGAGGAAGAGGAGCCTTTCTTTTTCTCCACCCATTCTGAGAGAACAACTGTTCAGGGCTGGAAAAGGCAACGGATTTGGGAATGGCTTTGGGTTGTGTTTTTCACCCTCATCCCTTTGGGGATGCTCCGGGAACAAAGAGTGCTGGGGCCCTTAACGGGGCCCAATCCTGAATTTGTGGGTGGGTGTGGGGTGGTGGTAGTGTGTGTGTGTGTGTGTGTGTGTGTGTGTGTGTGTGTGCACACGCGCACACACACACACATGCCTTTCTCCTTTCCCACAGTAGCCTGAAGCAAGGCAAGGAAGAGGGGGAGGAGAAGGGCACTGCACTCCCTGCATGCCTGCCTGTCTCCCTGGCTACTGGGGCTCAGAGCTTCCTCCTCCTGCTCCACCTCCAGGCACCCCCAGAATATTGCTGCACCACAGGGCAAATGCACCCCTTCCACCACCACCCTCTCTCTTACACACACACACTGAGCTTTCAGAATCAAGTTAAAACCTGGCTTTTGACCCAGGCCTTTACAAGCCTCACACCTTTGTAGTATTAATTTTGTAGTATGTTTATGCTTTGCCACTCTGGGTTTTGGATATGAGGATATTTTTTTTAATATGCTCGTTTTTAAGCAGAGCATAAATAAAGTTTTTATTTATCATATTTTGGGGAAGCTATCCATAGTAGTGGCTATGGAGTATAAGTCTAAACAAAACCAACAGGAGAAGTGAAGCACACATGTTTTGGGACTCAGGAGAACACAGCTTCACCGGATGGCAAATATATTGCCTCTAAGCACCTCACACTCCTAACAACGGCACCCTCTGGACAAGTGTTCAGGTGGGAACAGGGCACTACCCCTTTTATCTTTTGCTGCAGCACTCTTAGGTATTGCTTTTGAAGGCTACTGAGTGGGCAGGGGGTAATTAGATCAAGAGAACATCTAGGGTTGGTGCTTTTAGATCTGATTAAGGGCACTTCCACATCCTTACCTTTAAATCATTCAAACACTCCTCTGCCCACATAATAAAGCCAAGGTTATTACCACTATTACACACATCACAGCTGATGAATGACAGTGATATAATAATGCCAGCTCTTTTCACATATCCATGGCAGAAAATCTTTAAGCACAATCTTTCTTCCTCCTCGACCTTTTTACAATTGGTTCGCTGAGGAAAGGAGCCCAGACTTTCAGCAACAAAAAAATATTATTACGTTCCTCATCAGTTGACTTTTCCTCCCACCCTCATACCCAAAACGTCATGATTTATTTTGCCCAACTCTTGAAAATAAGTAAAAATGTTCCCTTTTATTATTTCAGAGGCCTGCAAAAGTTTGAAGAAGTTCTTTGCAGAGTTCACAAATAATTTCTAGTTCTCTCAAATCTCTTCCCACCCAGAAGGATATGTGCCCCTAAAAGTGTTTCATTGCTGGACCCA
This sequence comes from Phrynocephalus versicolor, assembly GCA_023846285.1. Taxonomy (NCBI): domain Eukaryota; kingdom Metazoa; phylum Chordata; class Lepidosauria; order Squamata; family Agamidae; genus Phrynocephalus; species Phrynocephalus versicolor. Next base: position 24,756,279 of record JAHTLZ010000275.1, read on the forward strand.
ATGCACATTGTGCCTTTTCCTAGAATAAACTGAATATGGCATGTGAGGACTTTAAGTTACCAGATTAATAAAAAGGAAATGTGGTGACCCAAAGGCTGGCTAAAATGGATTCCAATACAGCTTTTTTTAAAAAATGGTAACTTAATTTGTTCTATATGCACATGCCGAATATAGTTATCATCTCCCCCCCCCCCCGATTCCTTTTTTAAAAAACTAGAGTAAAGTATCCAACCATTTAAAATTGGTTACAGAACTGGCTACAAACCACAATTGCAAACCACCAGAACAAACAAATCCAGAGACAGAGGGGGTGGGGAAATAACATTACCTTGAAAAAGAGGAATATTTTGGTTCTAGTTCAGACATATTCTCAAATCCTATCACAACACCACTGCAAAGCTTAAACTTCTCTCTCTCTCTCTAAATATTCAGCAGAGACAACCATAGGATTAGTTCCAGGATATAAAGAAACATGGCTTGTATTAGCCAGGAAAAATATCAGCAACAGAACCCTTTCAGGCCTTTCATACGCAAACGCCGACAAAATGATAAGTACATTTTTCTCCTTTCAGTTAGAATTTATAACCTGAGGTGTCTATTGTAATGGAAAAGTAAATGATCCCTTAATACTCAAATCAATCTTCCGAGAAATAACCTGAATAATGAGTTACAATTGCAGGAGATGAAATTAAGACAAGAGCATTGGAATAAGGATCTCCATGAACAGGCAGCATTTAATGTGATGTTGGGGTTTACATTATACTTTAAAATGCATGCAGAAAGAAAAGGAGCGTGAAAAGGAGGAAATGGGGCAACGGTCCAGATAAAGCAGTGCCTTTTGGTTCAGGAATAATATCAGAAGCACTATCGAAGTGACTTTATTTGAAGGGGAAAAGAGGGGGAATAAGTTCAAATAGAATTCTTGATGCAAATACCTTTCAGAGTTTAAGAAGGTAGTGGGAGATTTCCATTTGTAAAACTGCATAATCCCCTCCAAATGAGACCAATGCAAATCAATTTGCTACAGTTCTGATTGGAAATTATGTCGAGAAATTTACTCAAGTTGTAAGTCAGGGAACCTTTTGCCCTTCTTCTTGATATACTGGGATGCTTCATAAATTCTAAACAGAACTGAAAACTTTTTATTTGGGGGAAAATGGAGATCAATAGGGCTTCCTCCTCTTGGAGATGGAAATGAGCAGGGCTTGAATAAATGCTTCTTCTTGTGGCGGAGTCATCCAGCCCTACAAGACAACTTTAGGTCTTATGTTGTTTCTGCATGGGGAGGGGGGTTGGAAATTGTCCAGCCTGAAAATTTCCCCCCTCCTCATTACTCGCTGTTAAAGGAATGGGCAGGATATAATGCAGAGTGCCAAAATGAGAATACAGTAGGACCCCAGTATCCGCTGGGGATAGGCTACAGATGTTCCCATGGATAACAAAAACTGTGGATAAGAGAAAATACCCCCAAACCTCCCAAACTGCTTTTTTGTGACAGTAGCTTGCTTTACAGCTACTGTATTGCGATGGTAGCTTGCTTTACAGCTGCTCTTTGTGACAGTAGCTTGCTTTGCAGCTGCTGAATTGTTTATTTAATGTTTTCCTCTCCCAACCATGGATAACTGAATCAGTGGTTAATGAATCAGTGGATACAGGGGACCTACAGTATAGGAGTAGACTGGTGGTCAGGAAATCCTTGAATAAATAAATAAGTATGCTGTCACACTTGCTAAATGTTTTAGAGTTTGACCCCCATGAATTTCAACTCTTCTTGAGGGCTTCAGATGATGTACATCCAGTCACATTTCTTTTGTTCTCTCTATCTTCTCCTCAAATGCAGCCTGCCAGGAAGCTCCTACTATTTTTCTTCCTCTTTTTGTCACACAATATTATCTGCCATCCTCCCCTCCCCCTTGCACTTATTTATGCATATCCTTGTGACAGCAAAATGCCTTTACTGGCCCCAAATTGGCTCCATGGAATTATCTGCATTCCATGGAGCCAGTTTGGGGCCGGTAAAGGCATTTTGCTGTCACAAGGATAGACATAAATAAGTTTTTAAAAATGTGCAAGGGGGAGGGGAGGATGGCAGAGTAAAGCAAAAAAGAGAAAAGGGTTATGAGGGGTATAGCAAACCACATCTTTTTACCCTGAAAAAATGGTTGCAGGATATATGTCACATGAACACAACATGTAACAACACAGGCATTTTTTTAAAAAAAATTGACCTGAGATCCTATATTAGGAGCCCATTTGTTTCAGTTTCTCATCTTGGTGGCCACCAAGATGAGAAGGCCCTTAGCTGCAACCAAATAAATTTTAATATAACTCTGTTCAACTGCCATACTCCTTGTTCCCTGAGCTCCTTGCCCTCTGAAGATGCCAGCCACAGAGTCTGGTGAAACATCAGGAAGAAAAACTTCCAGAACATGGCCAAACAGCCTAAAAAACTCACAACTATAGACATGAACCCTGTGTAATGAAGAAAGCTGATGGGGGAGTAGAAAAACTAATTTATTCAAAATGTAGTGTTTGAGGACAACTTCATGGAAACCATTGGTTGCCTAAAGGACAAATTTGTGTGAGATCAAATCTAGCCTAAACGCTCACTGCAATGACTACTTGAAGCTCATCTGTTTTGGGCATATCACGAGAAGACAAGACTGAGACTGTTCAGAAGACAGTAATACTGAGAAATGCTGGAAGCAATAGGACATGAAGAAGGCATAACGTATGGTGGAGTGGCTCAGCATAAGAGGCCACAACCTTGAGTTTACAAGATCTGAACAGGTCTATTAGTGACAGGACCTTTTGGAGGGCACTAATGTCATCTTGCATCAGAAATGATGGCATTGCACCTGAACGTTCTGTCCTCCAATGGAATCAATATTCTTGCAGAAGATGCTCTCTTCCCCACTCTCCACAACCCCAAACTGATTCCAGAGAAGCTTTGGGCATCCCCTGCAGCACTTTTAGAGGCCATGGGAACAGTTGCAGGTGTGAGGGAGTGGACACTCCAACTGAGTGAGTGAAAGTTCACTTTATGGGTTCCCTTGCTCAGCTGAGTGGTGTGAAGCTGATTCCTCTGTAAATGAGTACAACGTTGCAGCCTGAAGAAACCATAACCCATTATCTATAAGACAGGTGGAGATGGAGAAGTTCTCAGCCAGGGAAACTGTAACTAGCAGAGCCCTGGAAAAATCCAGACTATTTTCTTATCTTGTTCCCAAACCAATGGGAAACCTTGTAAAGCATAAAAAACTGCACTGCATATGTGCCAGCAACAAAGCAGCACCAGAACTCTGCAAGCAAACCTATGGACTTGCTTCATATATAAGCACCACCATGACTTAGATGTAAAGCTCGTTTAGGTGCAAAGTCAACCCTTAATATCACGTGCTTCCACAGAGGAACATGGCGGATGGGGGCTAGCTTATTCCTCACCCTAATGCAAATTGAATTATGCATGCAGCTAGTGAGTACAGAAAGGCATGAAATGAAGCTGCTTGGCAAAATAAATGCTCCGAATGAAAACCGACAGGATGCCAATGCATATAAATCAAGGCCAAGATGAATGACTTGGGGATTATGACATTGAGCTTCACTAAGTTCTAACAAAGTAAAGACTGCTTGGATTGCTTGGAATTATGTTCTTTTCATTGTACACAGCATTATCCAGCAGGAAAGAAGTACAAACAGAAAGGGCATGCATCATGCACATGCATTTTTTGTGCGGTAACCAGTCTTCTAGGGTTTGGTTATTCCTTTATTTTGCAGAGTTAATACAGAAGAAAAACAGAAAGGTGGATAAAGGAGCTCCAGTCTCTCAACTCTTCACTTAGGCCGCAGTGATAGCTGCATTTTCTCTGTAGTTTCCCTTCAACTAACTGTGCATAAAAAGATTGCATCCTAACCACGAAGAGAAGTAAATTCCGGTCCCGGCCAACCACACCCCTTGAACAGCAGTTTCAGCGAAGTTTCAATAACCACCGCCAGGGGCTGGATTTAGAAACTTTGCTCGAAAATGCTTACTTATTTGCCTCTGTAACCATGACAGGACACAGAAAATATGCAGTAAAATCAGTTGTTCCCCTTTTTTGACAGCTTCCTGTGGAAAAATGTGAAGTAGACAGGTAGAGACGGAACGAGAATAGGAAAATACGATGCAGAAGTGAAGACACTAATTGCACATTAAAAACCACATGACTGTCCAAAAACAACAACAACAACAACAAAAACACTCGCATGAAATTTATATACGCAGAGAACGCTGGTGTGACCATGGCCTTAAACACACAACATCTAGCTGTCAGCTGAACAGTAGGGGCAGGGGCGTACACAGTAGCCCAGATCTTGAAGCCAGGCCTGCTGCCCACCAGGATGCTCATGGGGGTGGCCATAGAAGTTTTAAGAGAAAAGAAGGCAGCAGGGGCACAGGGGGAGATCTAGTCGGGTGGTTTTACACCTAGCACAAACCTGAAAACAAACTTGTTTTTCAGGGGTTCATGATTATGAACGTTTGTGTTTGAGGGTAGCCACAAACTATGAACCAACACCAAGCACCAGTTTTCTGGTTTGTGTCCATCTTTGTTCTGGATACTTCAGTTTCCAGCCAGCATCGAAACAGTGTCTGGTCTATAGAGATTAAGGGGAAGAAACTCATTTCTACACCTCCTGAGGGTAAAACCTGATATTACGACATCTTAGGCATTTTCATCATTTTCAGTCTCTAGAGGAACTTCATTTTGACTGCAGATCCTACCAGGAAGACTTATATTTTGGTTTCTTCACCCTCCATTGCCTACTCTGGTGTTCTTATGTTTGGTATGTTTTTTTTAGTATGGTATTTGTTTGAACTTTTTGTTTGGTTTTTGTACACTCACTGCTATCAGTTTTAATGCTGTCTTTTAATTATGTGAGCTGGTTTGGGCCTGTTTTAAGGAAAAATATTGGGTAAAGCTATTTTAAATAAAGCAGATATGATAAGGCTGAGGAGGAAATGCTGAACAAAAGAGAACTGCTGGTGAGCTCAGTGGTTTAGTGATCTGACGGCAAAGCCAGAGGTTTGGAACTGGATTCTGCACTTTACCTCATCAGCTGGGCTTGATGGGTTCCTTCTGGCTATGCTGTTCTAACATCATTATTAATTTAATGCCTGTAACATCTTCATTGATGCTAAAAATGTGAAAATCCTAGTCTCCAGGACTGGCAGGCTTAGATTTTTAATTTAGGCCTCCAGCACTGTTTTCAAACTTAAACAGGACAGAAAATGATACTTTGCCCCCCCCCCCCGGGACTAGCAATGCCATTTTTCATTCGCACAACACAACAGCCCAGCTGTTGTCCATGTTACCATCCTCATTCCATCTAGATAAACTCTTAACATTTGTGCTCAGGACAAGGCACAAAGCCTGACCTTTTATCTGACTTACCACTGCTGTTTTTTTTTTTTAAATTTACAAAAATAAAAGTAAAAAAACAAATAAAAACACAGCAGTGGTAAGTCAGATAAAAGGTCAGGTTTCAGCTGTAGGATTCTACCCAACACTCAATTCCTTCAAACTATAGCGGAGTTCATGGTAATTTAAGAGGGAAAATTGTTTCATTATGTAGAGAATGAAGCCTTTTTTATCAATTGTTACATGGGACTTTTCTGTAGCTGTAGTCTTATTTTCTTGTGGTGAAAAATTAGTAGTGATCAAGTAGTGCACTACATTCTAAATCATAAGCTATATACTGTAGGAGAAAAGTATAATACCTTGGATTTTCTTTAGTCATAGTTGAGATTCTTAAACATGGACTCTTACTATGGCTTCCTTTTTTGGCCATATTGAATTACGTTTTCATTTGAAACGAATATACAGAGCATCTGATTGTTTCTTCTCAGGGCTGGCCCAAGGCTTTTTGATGTCTGAGGAGTTGCAGGAAATGCACCCCGTTCCTGTCATTTAAGAGCCATTAAATGCTTGTAACCATACAAGTTATTCTGACCACTAAGGAAAACAGTCATGAGAGATAGGTTGCTTCTTGGGTTTTCTAACAAATAAAATAAAATAAAAATAAGCAAATAAAATAAAAACATTGAGTGATATTTGCAGTTTTGTTATGTGTTTTCAGGTTAAAATAAAAATATTGAGTGATAGTTGTGGTTTTGTTATGTGTTTTCAGGTCACCTCCAATTTATGTCAGGCTGATTTGTATTGGCTCATCATAGGATTTTCAAGGTACAAAAACCATCTGTCCAGTATTAACAGAAATTAGCTTGAGTGGAACTGGTGTTGTCAGTGCAAGGGTCTCTCCCTGTGTCACCTTCTACTCCTTCTGCTGTTTTCTGGGAGTTTCACCACCCTTCTCAGTGAGCTCCATTGAAACTACCAAGTCTCTTCTGCAAATAAGGTCACCTGAAGAGGGTGAGCACATCTTAGACTGGTATCTCAGTTCTGACCATTCAACCTTGGGTGGCCCTAATAGACTTGCTTTAAAATTTAGTCTCCTGAAGGCATTATCTTCAACTTCTTTAATACACTAAAGCCCACCCATCATGTTAATATGTGTGTCTAAAAAACATGGCATTATGGCCTTGTGTGTGTGAGAGAGTGTTGCGTCTGACTCTTTTTGACCCCATGTCCATAGAGTTACCCAACCATTATTTATGGCTTGTCTACAGTTATGTTAGCTGGGGCCTCCTATCCTTGACTTTGAAAGTATAGTTGAGTGTCAGCAAATAAAGATCTATGATGCTTCCCTCTTTTCAGTTCAAAAGTAGCTACCCTGCCAGGAAAAGAACCACTAGCTCATTTCGGTTTCCGTAAAGAGGTGTAATTAGCCTTCCTGATTTCAGGGAAAATGGTTATAGACAGGTTAGAATGAATGGCCATACAAGAGGTGAAGAACCAGGGGGACACAAAATGGATGGAGATTGGTTCAAATGATGTTTATATGATTCTAGAGAAGCTGCAGTGTTTGCAGAAATGAGAAGTTGGAGCTCAGGGATAAGAGGAAGTTGGACTTGCTGGTGCAGAAATAAAAGGGAAGTGTCGGGTATAGGAATGAGATAGTAGGGCTAACAGACAGTTTCAGAGGAAACAGCCACATGGGTGTGAGAGTGCAGCCCAGAACCAACATGAGTTCAGGAGTCTGCCCTAGTACATATCTGTCAAGTTTTCCCTGGTGCTGGCGAGGACGGGAGGAGAGAGGTGTAATGTGTGTGCATGCACAAACACAAATGCATGCACACCTACATGCATGTGCACGCACATGCACTTACATGCATACAAACTGCTCACTTTGCCCCTCCCACCGCCTGAGCTTTGTCCCCCCTCTCTCCAAAGCCTCCCTGTCAGCTGCCACTGCCCGGGACATTTCTGGGAGAATAAGTGTTCTGGGAAGACGGCAGGAAAAGGGCTAAAAAACGGTAGTGTCCTGACCAAAATGGGACACTTGACAGGTATGCCCCATTGCCGCCCCTTGCATCATGATTTTCTATAAGAAGAAAATGGAGACGGACATAGGGTGTTCCTGGATCCCTTCAGCTGCTGTGACTAGACATCCACCCTTTGGCAAAGGACTGGCCATCCTTTGAGCAAAGTGTCCCCTAGTAAGTATGTATGTATGCCTTAAGTGAATGATGGAGTGAAAGAATACCTTTCTTGGTTTGTTAGGATTGTATTCAATGGGCAATAAAAATGAAATCCTACTCTAGTACTGATTTCCTTAGCATTCTTGTGTGCATAATGGGTGATCACTGTCTGGTATCCCAAAAATCTGCATGATTGGTAACACTAAGGCATACAATTATGTCTGATGACAGCTTTTGTTTTTCTCAGCAGGCCAACCCATATTTGCCAAAATGTCACTTTCCATATAACTTCAGCCTTCTGCATCACGTAATACTTGCTCACATGCCTCCTCTATCTGACATGCAAAATGCCCCATACAAGACAGCTTGTCCAACAGGGATAGTGGAGATGTGGATCCTCTGCTCAGACAACTGGTTAGACTAAATGACCCTTGAGATCCCTTGTCCAGTTCTAACATAGCTGAACTATTGTGTTACATTAGCATAAGCATAACAGTATTTCTTGTTTAATCACAAAGAAAGACTGTTGGAGGAGAAGCTGACAACTCTAATGGGCTAATTAGAATATGTCCTCCTTTTAGATAATTATTTGGGGTAGGGGGTGACATACAGACAATTGGATTCCACTGGATTACTAGAGTGAGCAATTAGTATGGTAATGGGCTGTCCCATGATTAAGTCATTCCTGCAGTAAATCGGAGACTATTCCCTTTATGTACTAACACCTGCATCCAGTCCTGGTAATTTGTTTTGCTGCAGTTTTTAATTCTTCAGGACTATAAGCAGCCATAAACCAAAAAAAGGTGACAAGTGGGGAAAATTGCATATATATGTTGAGAACCCTGGAGTAGGAACAGGCAAGCCACTCCAGTACTCCTGCCAAGAAAACTCCATGGACATGGAGCCACGAAGAATCGGTCACGACGACTGTAATGATACAACACACACACACACACACACACACACACACACACACACACACACAC
>JAHTLZ010000275.1:24764853-24787675 GCA_023846285.1 Phrynocephalus versicolor
GTGGCCAAAGTACTGGAGCCTCAGCTTCAAAATCTGTCCTTCCAGTGAACATTCGGGGTAGATTTCTTTCAGGATGGATAGGTTTGATCTCCTTGCAGTCCAGGGGACTCTCAAGACTCTCCTCTAGCACCACAGCTCAGAAGCATCGATTCTGTGGCAATCAGCCTTCTTTATAGTCCAGCTCTCACTTCCATACATCACTACTGGAAAAACCATAGCTTTGACTATCCTGACCTTAGTTGGCAAAGTGATGTCTCTGCTGTTTAGGATCAGGGGGTAATTGTTTCTGTTTCTCTACAATGTACTCATTGTCCTGAAAACCTTGACGCTATGGATGCTTACAGCAGTGTGTTTCTTGAATATGCATGGATCACTTTGGATAAAAGAGAAAGTTATGGCTGAAGCCATGCCCTTCAAAAGAAAAGAAATTCAGACCATAGTTCGGCCCCCTCCCATTATCATCAAAACATGGTTAGGTTGATGCATCCTTTATGAACCTTATCCTTGCATAAACACAAGAGGTGAGTTCCACTCTTTGATTCTCTGAAGAGAGGGAAATCCTTCTCAGCTAACCGATCACTAAACCTATTAAACAGAATTATCAAAATCAGATTTCACATGTGTGTAAAAGTAATTGCACATGTTTTTTCCCCCACTAGCACTCTTGCCTTAGCACAGTCAATGTCGCAATCAAGAGATTGTCCCCTTGTGCAAAGGAGGGCTTGTCAGGGGTGAAGAAATATTCAGTTGCCCTACAAGTTCAAGTAAGTGAACAGGTTTGGTCAGGGAGGCTTTCTGATCCCAAATGCATACTCTTTGCTGAGAGGTCTGCCCTCTGTTGGGTGATATTGATGCTATCAAAGCCTGTACTTATTTTCAACTCTTTCATATGGTTGAGGATGTGGTATACAGGGAGTTGGGATGGCTAGCAGGATTACACCACAGTGTATATTTGCTTATGGTAAAGGTTAAAGGGAAAAAACAGTGCATTTATATCTCCATGTCTGACAGCTGAATGAGATGGATTTTAAGCCTGTCTTCCTGAACAGCATAAGTGGAGGGTGGGGGAGTGTAAATGCTACAAAATAAACAAAGCAAGCCATCAAAAGTTCATGAATGGGAACTAGACGGACCGAGCAGGTGACTAAAGAAGTGATTGGGTTGAAAGCCACTTCTTTAAACCCCATAATTGTCCACTTGCATTGTCACTTAAAGATAAAAGGTAGAGATTTCAGTCTTTCAAAGGGCAGGCAGAACTTAAGAGGTAAGAATTTGGTGTCAATGGCTAGAATCTGGTTAGGGCAGTTGTGCCATGCAAATGGTGATGACATCATCACCTGGCACATTTACTTCAATAATAAAACTTCCTCCATCCCCTCATTCAGACCTGGAGGTTACTAGGTGTTCCTTTTGCTTCAGGCAAGGCTTCAGGGGGCTCAGGATATATAAGCCCCCTGAAGCCTTGCCTGAAGCCAAAGGAACACATAGTAACCTCCAGGTCTGAATGAGGGGATTGAAGAAGTTTTATACATATATATTGGCAGAGCCTTTAATATCAGAAAATTGCCAGGAGCAATCATATTGATGGACTGGGGCAGCCAGTGGTGAACTGGTGGCAATTTTCCATGATATAGCTGTAATTTAAAGGCTGCCATTTTTCCCAGTGAGTCTTCTTTTTTTGCTTCTTGAAAAAGTCCAGGCTCGATCTGATTTTGAACAAATTAATTTTTTTCATTCTTTAATAGTTTTCTTCATTGTCCTGCTTTCAAATCTGTACATAGTAACCGGGGTTACAATAGTGTGCCTGAAATTGTCTTGGTTTTGAGTCTCTATCTTCTGATGTCTTGACTGCAGAATCTACAGTATATCTGGCTTTATGATTGAACCAAGGTGTAAGAAACGTTGAAGCTGAATTAAGGTTGCTACACTCTTTTCTAACTTGAGAAAAGGAAGCAGCACTTATATGGCAGGAAGCACAATAGAGTCCCCTTTAGACGCTTGCAAGCATGAAAACTGCTGCAAAACAAAATCAGGAGTGCTTTAAAATTCATTTATTAATTTATTTTTTCTCTGCTTTCCTCCTTAGAAAGGACCCAAGGAGGTATACCTCATTTCTGTGGGCACCCAACATCACCTCTTCATAGTTTCCTGTATACAGGTTAAATTACTGTCTTGGCACTTTGCAAAAAAAAAAAAAGTGGGTTTTGAATTGCAGCTTGGGCACTCAGTCTCTAAAAGGTTCACCATCACTGCTCTAGAACAAATTGTTTCATTTCTAGAGCCAAAAACACTTTCATTTCATTTTGTTTCATCATGAAACTCATTCTACCATTTTGTTTCATAACAAAACAATTTGTTATATCATGAAATGACAGAATAGTATTTCATTTTTTGTATTGCGCCCATCTCTAGATTCAAATGACCCTAACGGTCGCAAGAGTGTCTTTAAAGAGAGACAAGGCTAAGCACCTGGAATGTTTACACACGACTGCTAGCATCTACTGTCTGAAGCCATAGAAGGTTTCTACCAGTCAGCATAGACAATATGGAGATAAGGGGACAAAAGTTATGATTCAGTATAAAACATCTTTCTGGAGTATATAAAATCAGTTTCATTGTACCTTTTTGTTTTCTTTCTAGTGCATTCCCCATCATTTAAGCAGATTACAGAATAAAACCTCTTGCTTTTAATGCAGATTTGGGGTGGGGGTGGTGTCAGCAAATGTTTGGAGGCTTCCATTCATTCCCTCGGAGAGACCACCAGTCCTTATTTGGTGCCAGAATCCTGATGTCCAAAATAGGCTGTGCTTGAACAACTGCGCATAGCTTTAATTTTGTTTGATGCTAATTATCATTAATTACGAATGCATCATTTATTAGTTTGCTAATATCATAGTCATTTAGGGAATCCATTCTGACCCCCCCCTTTTTTTTAAACCACAATGATAAACACAATATGAAAGAGATACAGGCTGAAGCAAGAATGTATGCATCACACAATGAAGGTGCTGTGCGAGGAATTGTTTTCAGTCTGTGGTTCCCTTCAAATGTGCCTGGCACTCCTGGAGCCTAAATACTCACGACTGAAAATGGCTGATTTAGGGTAACATTATGTATATCTGTTCCTTTTATTCATTTATTTCCCACCTATCCCCCAACTCAGGGACTCAGTTACGGATTTTCCAGTTTTTGTTTGTTCACTGTAATTTCCTTTAAGGCATAGCCTGGAACAGCTAATTTCTTGGACCAGAGCTCTTAAGAATTCCCCACCTACTTGGGAACTGGCCCTGTTGGTTGAGGGACACGGAGAGATGGCATCTTTAAAAAAATCTCCGTTTCCAAGCGCACTATAGAATAAAACCCTATTACTAACCATATTTTAACAGCCTGTATTTATTGTTGAATGCTGCTTTGTGTGCCTTTTGTTATTTTAGTGCAGCGCTTCCAAGAGCTCTGTCTTTTTAGCCTACGAGTGGAATGGATGCGAGATTCTGAATATAAATTAGCAAAATAAAGATGTACTTGGACATTTGCCCAGCTTTGTGCTCCTAGCTTGAGAAACTGTGTGTTCCATGGGCCCACAGCACTGCTGTTCTGTCAAAGAATTAGGTCTCTGGCGGAGAATTTCATTTCCTAAAGACCTTGTTTCGTTTAATTTTACATGAGTGTCGAGTAGGGATGAGTAAACTTTCCTCATAAGAAATTTCAGTTTAGTTTGTCATGTTATGAATATAAAGCTCAAGTAATATTTATTCATTCAGTTATGATTTCAGCAAGTCAGAGAGTCATTGCTAGAAAATGTCACCAACCTGAATCTTGAGAAGACATGGTCATCCATGTGTCATATAATGCCATAGATCAAAACTGCTGGATATCCGGTTCAGGGATTTAGGTTGGGAGTTCAGTTCCCCACTGTGCCTCCTTGATTACACCAGGGCTTGATGATCCTTAGGATCCCTTCCAGCTCTGCAGTTCTAAGGTGGTGGTGGTGGTGGTGGTGATGATGATGATGAAGAGGAGGAGGAGGAGGAGGAGGAGAAGGAGGAGGAGGATCCCTTCTCTGGCTGCTTCCAGGAATGTTTACTGTAATGTGATTAATCGAGATGGGCACGAAATGAATTTTTTTGTTTTATTATTATTATTATTATTATTATTATTATTATTATTATTATTATTATTATTATTATTATTATTATTATTATTATTATTCATTATTCGTTATTTGGTTTGTTATGTAACTAAATGAATAATGACCCCAGGGGCAAATTCAACACGAAATGAACCGAATCGAGAAAAATTAGTTCTGTTAGGTTCGTTTCGTTAATCGGGGAGGCGGAGATGTCTCCTACCTGGTGCTGGTCTGGAGGTCCTTTCGCGCCAAGCTGCACAGAGGGAGCACACACCTCGTCGGTGCCATCGAGGGACGCAGAGGGCTTGAGCTTCAGACCAGCCCCAGGAGGAGAGATAAGAAGCAGGCCGCGCTTAGGCAGTCAGAACAGCATGGCTTTGAATCTGCCCCCCTTGCAACTCCCTCCCACGGCCCATTATCGCGGGGCCGATTGGGAGGGGAGATAAGGAGGCAGTGCTTAGTTAGCCAGAGCAGTGCGGCTTCAAAGCCACTGCCCCCTCGTGCCTCCCTCCCACGGCCCATTATCGCGGGGCCAATTGGGAGGGTGATAAGAGGGAGGCCCCCCTTAGGCAGCCAGAGCAGCATGGCTCCGATACAGCTCCCCCTCTTTATTCCTCCCACGACCATTCATAGGCACCCCCAGCTCCAACTGGGCCCCAGGGACCACGCTGTGGGCGCTGGGAGAAAAGCGGGTAAAAGTGAATAATAATGAAACAATGAAATGATTTTTTTAACCAAAATGCGCAAAAAATTAAACGGAACAAAACGAAACACCATTTTTTTCAATTTGTGCCCATCTCTAGTGATTAGCTATACAGTACTTCAGTATTCTATGATTTAGGCAAGAAATAAATTAGGAGCTAACAACCTCAAGTCTGTTGGCTTAGGTGGTTGTATTTTATTTCTCATTCTAACATGAGGAAATACCTTTCTTATGGCGAGATTAGAGATGGGCGTGAATCCCTCTGTGCCAAGTTGTCAAAAGCCATGCATTCCCTTCCCCAGTCACTAGCTGTTACACACAGCTAGGTGACTCCTTGTTGCATGACTCTTGTCTCTAGTCCCAGCAGGAGTGCCTGCATCCCTACTCCACCCTCTCTGGTAGCTGCTCACTCAGAGGAGGAAGTAGAGCAGTGATTCCTGCAGTGCATTTTTTGAGCGGACATCTGCTAGAATAGGTGGAGGAGGCAGAGGAGGAAAGCAGGCACCCTTGCTGGGACTTGACAACCACACAATGAGCAGTGTGTGCTGGCTAATGAGTAGGGACATCAGCTGGGGTGGGGGAAGGATGCACGTGGCACCTTTGATGACTTGGCACGATGTGATTCATGCCTGTGGCTAGCTTAAATGCTGGAAGTGATAGCTTTAAAGTAAAATGGGCTGGTATATTTCCTCCCAGTATTTTGCCCATTCCTCTAACACCCTGCTTGATTGTAGTCCCTAGGGTCTTACTTGAAATTGAATTCAGCCCTCAGAATGCAAAAGATTGTCCACCACAGGAATAGACAGTGTAAGATCAGATTTTCTGATTTTTCTGATCTACAAATACCATAATTCTCTTTGCTTGGAGTTCCACCTGCCTTACAGACACCTTACACACACCTAAATGTGGTGCACTTAGGAGAAAAGCCTGAGATGGAGGGCTGTGGGGCTTAAGTAGGCCTAATTCTGCCCAAGCTTCCTGCTCAGAAAGAATGCTCTTTGCTAGAACAGGGCAGGAACAGGACACTTGGGTGGAACTAAGCCTAGCTTTGCCTCAAACAACCATATGACTGCTGATCCAATTCAAACTGCTGGTTTTAATCTATATAGCCTTAACTGACTTGGGACCAAGCTATCTCAAAGACTGTCTCTCCTATTATGTTCCTGCTCAGATATTAAAATCATCTGGAGAGGCCTTTCTTTCACTTCCTCCATCTTCACAAGTGTATTTGATGGGGACAAAAGAGGTGGTCTGTCCCTTGTACGATCCTTCCATGATCAAGGGGCTTGCAAACAGAACTTCAGAACCTAAACAGTTACCAAGAACCCGAATAATGGCATTTGTCAAATACCAGAATTTGGCTAGAGATCACACAGGTTCAGAAAACATATGCATCAATTTTGGTTTCAATGGAAATGAAAATTCTTGTGTGAGGCTTTCATGACAAATCATGCCCCTCCTCTATATGACATTTCCCCAAGTATTTAAAGAGTGCCACCATATATCATCTGTCCTTTTCCCTCAAGATTAAACATGCCCAGTTCTGTTAGTCTTTTTTTTAAAGTTTGTTGCGGTCATATGACCCGTATAAGTCATTCCTCATAAAGCGTTGCATCCACTTGACAACTGTTCTGTCCAGTCCACACCTGTAGTTACTTTGGGACACTTTGTAAAAAGCTTGTCTGAACTCCAGATATATCACACCCAAAGTATTTCCAAGGAGGTTACCCAGTCAAAATATGAGATAAGATTAGCCTGTAGGATTTGTTCTTGATTAATCTTTGTTGGCTTCTTGTTGTTCTTGCATTGCTTTCAAGGTGCTTGCAGTGTGTCAGCTTCATAGTCTGCTATAGAATTTTCCCAGGAATTGATATCAGGATGACTTCTCTGTAGTCCCTTGGTTTCTCCTATTTGCCGTTTTTTTGAAGGCGAAGCAACATTACCCCTCCTCCAATCACCTGACACTTTCCCCCATCCACAAAAACTACCAGGTAGTGGTTCTAAGTAGAGATGGGCACAGAACGAACATTTTTTCGTTTCTGTTACCATTTGTTGTTTCCGTTACGTAATGAAACGACAAACGAAAATTGTGATGAAAATGAAATGAAACGAACAGAACCACGAAAATTGTGGTCGTTACGTTTCGTTTCCGTTAATGGCGACGCGCAATGAAATGAGCTGTTTTAAATGTTAAAAAATGCCCTGGACATCCATAAAAATGCAGTGATAATTATTTATACTGCCTGATAATACCTACCAGGGGGGTTGGGGTCCTTAAAATGTTTGTTTTTGTCTACTCCCATCGCGATGTCTTTTTTCTTTTCCCTTTAAAATGGATGTCGCCACCAGCCACAAAATGGAGGCAAGCCATGTGATGTGGGATCATGTTCAACCAATAGCATGCCCAGGTTGCAGACTGGGTGGGCAGGTCTGGCAGCCACAGAGGGCATAAAAAGCTCTGGCAGCCCCCGTCCTCCTTGCAGTCTCTGGTGGGAGTTAGGGTGGGAGTGCTGTCTCTGCGACTCTAGCTTCAGTCCTGCAGCCTCCCTGTGTGCATGCGTGCTGCATACCTCTCGGTGAGTACCCTCCCCTGCCCCACAGTGCAGTCACTCTGTGGCTGCCTTGCACCCTGGGCAATGCCCGCCGCTTCCTTTGCAGCCTCCCTGCATACCTAGTCTATACTGTGTCTCTGTCAGCATCCTTTTTTTTTTAGTGTTTTCCCTCTGGTCTGGGGCGTTGGGGGATGCCTGCGCACGGAAATGCTTTAAAAATCGCACAACAAGCGGGTAGAAATGACAAATGAAAAAACGAAAAACAAAAATGAAATTTTTCAAAAAATTCACGACAAACAGAAACAAACCAAAACAGACCTCTCAACGACAAATGAAAAACTGAAACTTCATTTTTTTGTTTCGTGCCCATCTCTAGTTCTAAGTATTCTTCAGCCAATTCCTTCCATGCTCTTGGACACAGCTGGAGACTGGAGCTCATTCTAAGAAATAGGTATTCCTTGACTATTTTTATCAGTCTCAAGCAGCAGTCCTGGTGCACGCACTTACACTTCACATTTGCCTGAAGGGGCACAAACTGTCACTGGGGAAATACTGAGCTGAAGTAAGAACAGAGAACTTCTGCCTTTTCTTTGTTGTCTCTTTTCATTTTTCTTTCCATGATGAGTACTGTAGCTGATACTCTCTCTCTCTCTCTCTCTCTCTCTCTCTCTCTCTCTCTCGATTGCTCGCTCGCTCACTTTCTCTGTCTCAGTGTCAGGAAAAGAAGGTGAGATAGCAATGTTACAAAAACTAGTTTTTAATAGGGGTTTGCACTATTTTCAGTTGAATGTGCCAAGATGAGCCATACCAGATGGATCTGTGTAAGCCAGAGGTTTTTGTTTTATCATGCATTTATATACTGTATCCCAATGCAGCCATTTCACGTAGCACAGCAGAAAGTGAAGACTTGCATTCTTGATGCTAGAAAGGTTCAGTATTCTCTGGTCTTTCCTTCCTTCCTTCCTTCCTTCCTGTCTAGCTTCATTAGTTTGCTGAACGGTTTATTTATTTATTTATTTAGTTAGTTTAATATACCTCTCCTTTTAGTGCCACAGAACTACTCTGGGTGAATCACAATAAGCTATACAGTCATATAATTAATATAAATCACATCCAGTCTTGCCTGATTTCAGAAGCTAAGCAGGGTCGTCCCTAGTTAGTACTTGGATGGGAGACTACCAGGGAATACCAGGTGCTCTACGCACCTGGAGAGTAGGAACTCGCAAGCCACTCCAGTATTCCTGCCAAAGAAAACTCCATGAAGAGTCAGTCATGACTGTAACACACACACACACACACACACACACACACACACACAAGCTCTCTCTCTCTCTCTCTCTCTCTCTCTCTCTCTCTCTCTCTCTCTCTGTGTGTGTGTGTGTGTGTGTGAGAGAGAGAGAGAGAGAGAGAGAGAGAGTGAGTGTGACTGTGGGTGAATGTGTGTGTTCCCCTTGTATGGGCTTTGATTTGCTAGAACAAAATTGATGCTCTGTTTTTGTTTTTCCAGCTCCCTCCTGTCTTTTTCACTACTTGCTGGCCTTTGCACAACTGATAGAAGGACGCTGTGGACTGAAGGATACCCTTGCTTCCCTTCTCATTGTAGCTTCTTGCTTTTTCCGTAATAGCAACACTGAGATGTGGGAATCAACAAATAACACAGTGGAGCCATGGAAGAACTGAGTTTGAATGTCACCAAAAAGGGAACAGGGGATGTTGGGCACTAGAGATGGGTACGACCAGGAAAATTTTTTCCCGAGTTATCGTTTTTCGGGACGGGTCTGTTTCGGCTCGTTTCCGTTTTTTGCGAAATTTCACAAAAATTTGTCGTTTTGTGGTGTCGTTTTTTCGTCTGTTGTTATACTGGTTTAGGGGGGGTAGCGGGTTCCTGGAGGCACCTCTGTGGGGTAGGTGCCTCCTCTGGCCCACTATAAAGGGAAAGCGGGCTCCTGAAGGCACCCGTGGGTGCCTCCTCTCCTCACCCACTACAAAAGGGCATGCATAGCCATATGGATATGCATACCAAGTTGCAGACACAGCAGACTGGCAGAGGCACCCCTCTTTTTGGGGTGCCTTCCCTGCAACAGTCGGTGAGACACAGGCAGCACTCGCGGGCATGGTTTGCATGGCACTGCTGCTGTAGGAGGAGTCAGCCAGAGCCACAAGTGACGGACTGGCAGACTCTTTGCACCCGCTGCGTCTCACTAAGAAGGGAAACGTACTTGCGTGTAGTGCAATGCGAGTACGCAGATCTGGCTTTAGGGTTAGGGTTAGGGCAAGGGCTAGGCTTAGGGTTACAGGTAAGCTTACGGTGAGTATTGGGGTGCACCTCTGGGTGCCTCTCTGACCCACTTAGAAGGACAGTGTACTGGCGTATGGTTTAGGCTTAGGCTTCGGGTTCGGGTTCGGGCTACGGTTAATGGGCTTTTTATGCCCGATTGGCACATCCCAGAAGTCTCTGTGGTCAACCTGGCCAAGTGGCCATGCGATTGGTGGAATGGCTCTAAAAATTTGCATGGTCACTCCCATGGCCAGCCCATCATTGGGCAGGTGTAAAAAAATAAAATAAAATAAAATCAATGGAGAGAGGACAGAGGAGACATTTTGATGCAAGAAAAACCCACTGCTACTGTAAAAATTCTGGCAGTTTTAAAATAGCAATTTCCGCATGTTTCTGTGGTGCTTGTTGGCTTGTGTGTTTTTGTTTTTTGGACCACGATTTCAATAAAAATATTGCGGTCGCTGCCCCATTTTTGATCCCGCATGGCATGGCGAGACGAGAGCAGCCCAGGAGGACAGGAGGGGGGGGAGGCCGGGGACCCCCCCCCAGAAACCACCCCTCTGGTAGGTGCCCTCTCAGACAGGCAGGCATATTTTCGCCTGCTTTTTCGGCCGGGAATCAGGGTGGGGGTTTTAAAACTTTTTTTCTGTGCTTGAATTGCGGCAGCCGGCGGCGAGTCCGGTGCTTGTTGTGACTTGCACGCAACTGCGAGACGACGAGGATTTCCCCCACCAGAGCATGATCCCATCCCATGGCCAGCCCATCATTGCGCAGGTGTAAAAAAATAAATTAAGAAAAAAATAAAATAAAATCAACGGAGACGTATTTTGGCAAGACAAACCCACTGCTGCTACTGTAAAAATTCAAGCGTTTAAAATAGCTACTTTTCGCATGTTTCTGTGGTGCTTTGGTGGGTTTTTGGACCACGATTTCAAAAAAAATAGTGTCCGCCATTTTGGATCCCCCCGCCCGCACACTGCCTGGCAAAGGCAGACGAGACGAGCCCCCCTGCCTGGTACCAGCAGCTCAGCAGTAGCACTAGCCAAGGAGAGGGGGTAACCCCCCCAAATAAAACACCCTTCTGGCCTGGTAGGTGCCCTCAGACAGTTTTCGCCTGCTTTTTTGGCCGGGAATCGGTTTTTTTTAACTTTTAAAAACTTTTTTTCTGTGCCACGCTTGGCATCGCGGGATTGCCGCGATGCCAGGAACGACAACGACAAATCAGACCCAATTTTTCTTTTTTTCGGTTCGAGTTCGAGTTCTGGTGGAGTAATTGTCTTTTCCTTTTCTGTTGCGTAACGGAAATGAGTAACGGAAACGGAAACAAGAATTTCGCCAAGTCGTGCCCATCTCTATTGGGCACCTATCTGCATGCCCCTGTTCGGTCATGGATCAGACCAGGGCGGCTACTGAATCATCCTTGTTTTCAGTGTAGCCATAGCATACATATTTTACCATCAGTACAGGATTGTCTCCATTTTCTCTTTGCTTCATGGCAACTAGATGAAAACAGTAGGAGTTTTACTGAGCTCTGGGCACCCCACAGGGGTATAAAGCTGTCAGTCTCATCACCGCCGTTTCTTTCTACTGACAGCATTCGACTCCATTTGAAAACAGCTTCACTTGTTGAGCACTCAGAGACCACGTGCATCCTTTATTTGCCTTGAACTGTGGATTTGCTAGCCATTTATAGCTATGAAAAAGAGAGAATTGGTTATCGCTACAAAAAGGAAAAGAACTCGGAAGGCAATTTTCTTGCTAGAGCTAGTAGCTTCTTTTATTATTAATAATAATTGTGTACCATCAAGCCACTATGCACCATTAATTTGATTCTAACTTAAAGTGACCTTATGAATTAATGAACTCCAAGAGATCCAGATGGCTATATGAATTAATGAACTCCAAGAGATCCAATCATTGACAGCCCTGTTTAGATTTTACTAACACCTTGCCATAGCTTCCTTTATTGAGTTAATTTATCAGTGCTTTTCCTATTGCTTCCTCTTTTCCCAATATTATTGTCTTGTCCTTGTCAAAGGAGTTTTGTCTTCTCATGATGGGCACAAAGTATGACAGCCTCTATACTTAAATTATATTTTCTAGCTATGTATACTGGATAATAATTTTTAGCCAACAAAATTGTTCCTTGAGTCCTTAGTATCAGCAACACATGGGCTGGCCCACAACTGGACTAGGAACACAAAAGAGAATGAAATTATTTGTTCGAAGAAGTTATACCGTAGTTTATACAGACCAATAGTCTCTTAATGGTAGGTTGTGCAATCGTTTGTGAAGAGATGAAAAGAATATTAGCTAAATTTATCATTCTTGTCCATTTAGGATGTCTTAACACAAGATACCATCACAAAGATTTCTGAAGCCACTGAAGAACCCTTGTTTCCAGCATGAGAGTGAGACGTGGAGATTTTTCTCCTTCAGGGAGATTTGCACAAAATACCTCTGCAACAGTATATATTAAACCAGTGTCTTTTCTCCTTAAAAAGCAAAGCACATACTGACATATGCAAAAGTACAGCAAGAACAGAACAACTAGGTGGTTGTTCAAAAAGAACCAACAAAAGTGCCTATCAGATGCTTCAGGGTTTCAAATCCTTAAAACAAAGGTGTGTCTTTCATGATTTTGAGCAATTTGAAGAACGTAGTCAGGTTGCATAAAAAAAATGGACTGAAAGACCAAGAAAGTATTTCAGGTCAAGAGGGGAAATGCAACTCCTTGTTCACGCCAATGAGAATGAGACTGTGAACTGCCTGAAGAGAAAGAGTCTTTGAGGCCATTTGGGACTTTATATGTTAAAATCAACCCTAGGAATTGTGACCAGAAACTGATTGGTTGCCAATGGAGCTGTTATAACAGGGGTGTTATTTGATCCCTGCTACCAGCCCCTTTCAGTAATCTGTATGTTGTGTTTTCTGACACTTTCCATTGGTTGCCTCACATAGAGCACATTACAATAATCCAGCCAGGATGTAACTAGGGCATGTGTCACAATGGCCAGATCAGGTAGCTCAAGAAATGACCTCTTGGTAGTGGGATGGCTAAAAATATCTTGTAAATAAATAAATAAATAAATAAATAAATAAATAAATAAATAAATAATGTGGCTGGCACAATAGTTTTAATTGTGCAAATGCACTCCTGTACACTACTGAGACCTGGGTATCCAGACTCAAGGATGAATGTAGGGGAAATCCTAAACTATGCCCCTCTTTTTTCAATGGGAGCGTAATCCCATTCAGTACAGGCTGTATCCCTGTTCCATTATTTGCATTTTGACTGACCAGAAGCACGTCGGTTTTGTCTGGATTAAGTTTCATCTAGTCCATTATTGATATCAAACTTTGATCTAAAGCCAAAATAACTTCCTTGGATTAGGGAGGTAAGGAGAGATAAGAGTTGGGTGCCATCTGAATACTGGTGGCTAGAGATGGGCACGACCAGAAAAAATGATGTTTCGAGTTGTCGTTTGTCGGGGTGGGTCTGCTTCAGGTCATTTCCGTTAGTCGCGGAAATTTTCAAAAATTTCTCATTTCCGTTTGTCTTTTGTTGTTTAGGGTTGGGGTTGGAGTTGGGGTTGGGGTAAGTGGGCTCTGGCAGACACCTCTCTGGGTGCCTCTGACGTCTGACCCACTAAGAAGGGAAGGGAAGCGTAATGCGAAGCCGCCGCGTACCATACATTACATTATGTTGGGGGGGGGGTAAGTGGCAGAGGCACCTCTCTCTCTGGGTGCCTCTGACTCACTAAGAAGGGGAGCGTACTAGCGTACTGGCGTACAGGTTAGGGAATGGGATAGGGGTAGGGGATAGTGTGCTCTGGGAGGCACCTCTCTGGGTGCCTCTGACCCACTAAGAAGGGAAGTGTACTTGCGTACGATCTGGGTTAGGGTTGGGGTTAGGGTAAAGGCTAGGCTTAGGGTTACGGTTAAGGTTAGGGTGGGTTAGTGGGCTGCACCTCTGGGTGCCTCTGACCCACTAAGAAGGATAGTGTACTGGTGTATGGGTTAGGGTTATAGTTAGGGTTAGGGTTAGGGTTAGGGTTAGTGGGCTTTTTATGCCCTCTGGCACATCTAGAAGTCTCAGTCAAAACCTGGCCATGCGATTGGTAGAATCGGTCAAACAAATTGCATGGTCCCATCCCATGGCCAGCCCATCATTGCGCAGGTGTAAAAAAATAAAAATAAAATAAAATAAAATAAAATCAATGGAGACATTTTGTTGCAAGAAAAACCCACTGCTGCTACTATAAAAAATCAGGCATTTAAAATACCTAATTTTCAAATGTTTCTGTGGTGCTTTGGTGGGTTTTTGGACCACGATTTAAAAATAAATATTGCGGTCACCATTTTGGATTCCCCCCCCACCGCATGGCAAATGGAGACGACTAGGATGCCCCCCCAGCCTGGTACCAGTCCAGCAGCCCAGGACAGTAGAGGGGGGGGGAAGGCCGGGGACCCCCCCCCGAAACCACCCCACTCTGGAAGGTGCTCTCACTCAGGCAGGCATATTTCCGCTTGCTTTTCACATGTTTGTTCAAATATGTTAAAAGATAAAGAAATGTATTCTACTTTTATTGATTTTTACTTTTTTTTAAACAAAGTTACATTTTCCTAATAATGTTGAAGTCTCTTTATGCTTATGGAAGATAGAAGCAATGTAAATGAATCAAGTGTGTAGTAAAAGAAAAAAATAATGTTGCCTGGATTCATTTTTCTCAGTTTACTTCACCATGAGTGAAAACAGCAATTTATTCTCATTATCTGAAGAGAATAATCTTGAAAGCTACATTCCTGGTGAAACATACAGAAGGAAGTAAATTAGTTTTACCTTGATACCCAGGTGACATTATTGTCATTTGGTTCACACTAGTATTTAACTCTTTCAGGCATAAGTGTTAGCTGTCATGGACCACCACAGACTAAAACTACCAAAGGGTGTCATTAATTTCTTTAATGTTTCTGAGATTTTGAAAAAAAAAATGAAATTGTAAGTGTTGCACATTTATCCTTAACATATTTAATACAGTGACTCAGCTAACACTTAACTGAAATATACCACCAAGCAACCTATTTCCAGTGTCAAAAAAAAAATCTGCTTGGACTATCCAACAGGAATCAGTGCAGCCAGCATGGAAAATTGTTTCCGGTTCATAATAATTCCCTAGTAGCTCCACCAATCCATCTGAAGTTCTGCCAAATTATTTTCCCCCAGGTACACCAGGATGATATACACAGGTTTCTCAAAAGAGAAAGGCTTCCCTTCCCATCGCCAAAATGCGGTCACGGACATTAGGGATGGGCAAGTCTGTATAATTTTTCTTTTCCTCACATGAAATTTTGTAAGTTCTGATCTTGCAAGCCCATGATCTGAGAAGGAAGGGCTGAGCCATCCAGGACTAATAAGAGGAAGCACCCCACCCCCACTCACTGTTTGGATCACAGGTCACCTGCATTTGATTAAAATTTAACTGGAATGATACTCTCTTCCATCTCTAGTGGATGGGCAAATCTCTTGGTCTTCCATATTTGAACTTTGTAAAGTCTTGTTAAATTCTATTCTAATCATAAGCAAATGGGAGGGGGGAAATCTCAAACAGGTATACTCTTCTTCT
Organism: Phrynocephalus versicolor; assembly: GCA_023846285.1. Lineage (NCBI taxonomy): Eukaryota > Metazoa > Chordata > Lepidosauria > Squamata > Agamidae > Phrynocephalus > Phrynocephalus versicolor. The sequence continues at coordinate 24,780,143 of JAHTLZ010000275.1, forward strand.
GCAGAAACTGTTGTATCTATCCTTCAAGCATTTCACAAATAATTTCCTAGTTCTGTTTCAGTAAAAAAAATAGAGGGATAAATCCTTCCTTCCTTCCTTCTTTCCTTCCTTCGTTTTATTGTTTTGAAATACTAAACTCAAAATGTTCTTCTGTCACAAAATCCATGCAGCTACTCATTTTAAACAGGACACTATTTATTCACACACCCTGAGGCAATTGCCTGCAGATTTCTTGTCATTTACTGTATATTAGTCTCTCTCTCTCTCTCTGTGTGTGTGTAACTTTATTGGCAGTTCCTTTTTAAAAAGGGTGACAGGTTTTATCTCAGCAGAAGGGGCCATAATCATTGAAATGTCCCACTCTGGGGACGGGGGACAAAATGAAATAAAAATAAAAATATTTGAAAGGATCAGTCATTGCTTCCGTGAGATAGGTTAGGCAATAGGGAGGCAAAGGCTTCATTTCCAAGTGGTGTCTTCATCACTGCTAAATTAGACTATTTTCTAAACCACCTACTCAGCCATGTACCACCTTCTCAACCTCCTGTTCAGCCATGTTCTACCTTGAGGAGGTACATGAAGCCCATATGCATTGATGGAAGCAAACTAGTCCTGCTTTTTCCGTTATCACTGTGAACATGATAATGAGATTATCAGAAGTGGGTGAGGCTTATATATCTGGATATTCTCTCCACATCCACCAGAACCCTTGCTCTGGGACAGGATGGAGGCTCATCTGGAGAGACTTCCATAGTACACCAACTTCTCCCCCATCACACAGTTGTTTCCATGTTCAGTACAACTGATAAGGTAGACTTAGTGTGTGTAGGGCCCACACCTCTTTAATGAATGAACTGGGTTCAAATTTCTGTTCCAAACATATTTTGAAGTCAGTGCCACTTTCTAACACAGATATACACATTTCCCATGGGCTAATAACCACCACAAAAGCATGTGACTGAATTTCTAAAACTGAGAGATATACGGTATTAGCTGCTGCATGCCTCAGCAGTTGTAAGAGGTCTAGATCTGTTTGGTTCCAACCCATACAGAAATATGAAAAATCAGAATTATAGATGGGTATGAATCAAAAAAATGGTGTTTCGTTTGTCGTTTGTCGTTGAGAGGTCCGTTTCGGTTCATTTCCCTTTTTCATGAATTTTTGGAAAGTTTTTGTTTTTGTTTTTTGTTTTTTGTTTCTGCCCACTTTTGTATGATTTTTAAAGCATTTTCGTGCGTGGGTGTCCCCCAACGCCCCAGACAAGAGGGAAAACACTAAAAAAAACTGATGCTGGCAGAGACACAGTATAGACTAGGTTCGTAGGGAGGCTGCAAAGGCAGCGGCGGGCGTTGCCCAGAGTGCAAGGCAGCTGCAGAGTGACTGCACTGCGGGGCAGGGGAGGGTACTCACTGAGACGCACACACACACACACACACACACACACAGGGAGGCTGCAGGACTGAAGCTAGAGTCGCAGAGAGAGCACTCCCACCCTAACTCCCACCGGAGACTGCAAGGAGGACGGTGGCTGCCAGAGCTTTTTATGCCCTCTGTGGATGCCAGACCAGCCCAGTCTGCCACCTGGGCATGCTATTGGTTGAAGTTGTCCAAGAATTTACATGATCCCATCACATGGCTTGCCTCCATGTTGTGGCTGGAGTGGCGACATCCATTTTGTCAAAGGGAAAAGAAAAATACATCGTGATGGGAGAAGACAAAAACAAATGTTTTAAGGACCCCAACCCCCTAGTAGGTAATAATTTCAAATAATTATCGCATTATCGCTGCATTTTTATGAATGTCCAGGGCATTTTAATACCCAAGAAATCAATATAAGGCATCTGGGAGCCATTTTAGGTCGATCTCCCCTAACTCCCCTTAAAGGAAAAAAATACAGCAATCTGAAAAAAGACATAAATGCACGTTTTAAGGACCCCAACCCCCCCGGTAGGTATTATGAGACAGTATAAATAATTATCACTGGTTTTTTATAGATGTCCAGGGCGTTTTTTAACATTTAAAACAGCTCATTTCATTGCACACCGCCAGTAACGAAAACAAAACGTAACGAACACAATTTTTGTGGTTCTGTTCGTTTCGTTTCATTTTCATCACAATTTTCGTTTGTCGTTTCGTTACGTAACGGAACAAATAACGCATAACGGAAACAAATGTTTTTATGCACCTGTTTTGCCTGCTGCTAATGCTGTGTGTATTCTACCTACTTTTTGATTTTGACACTATGTATGTTTTTAATACCTTTTGGTTGTCTCTCATGTGGTGCACTTAGTCCTGAAGTGATTGTGAAAGAAAGTCAATGTGGAAGGGACAGATATGGAGAGACTGTACTTTCATTCTCTTTTTTATAACCTAAAGCACACGGCACCTGAAAAGTTCCTCCTCTTTTGATCACTTTGGGTAAAAAAAGGAACCAATTTTTATCAGCATGTCCCACATTCATTTTAATGTGGCATTTTATTACAAAATATGATGCCAGTCATCCTTTTCTCCCTGCAGAGAAAAACCTTCTGTAGCTACCAGTCTGTCTACCAACTTGTCTATTTGTCTGTCTATATGTCTATCATCTATCAGCAGCTATGAAATATTAGCTGTTGACGTCAGTCTAAAGTTGAGCAGAAGAGAAATTGAAATTGATTATGTAAATGGCAGGAGTTAGGCGTCATCTCATAATCATTAATAACCTGCTACACTTGATGATACAATTGTGATATAATTGGCCCACATAAGCAGCAACATAAAATTTGAATTTATTTAGAAAGCAATATAAATATGATTAAATAGGTATTTATGGCTTAGATACCAAGTGGAACAGAACGTTGGCTTAATCCGATGAGTATCTCAAGAAATTGCTTTTCATTCCACTGGATCTTTAAATGACTTATAATACATAATGTAATTTAGAAAGAGAGAGGAATTACTTTGTCTCATAAAAAAGGCAACGGACCCTGCAATGCTCAAGCACAATGCTGCATAATTGATAACTAGGAGGAGGATAGCTAGGAGCAATGTTGCCCAGGGGGTATATATCTTGTACTGGAAAATACATTCTCTCCTAGTTCTATCAAGTCAAGCAATTCTATGCGTGCTATATCTCCCCAAAAGCCCTGCAGAAGTGTAAGACTTCTCTCTCTCTCTTTCTCTCTCTCTCTCTCTCTCTGTGTGTGTGTGTGTGGAGGATCAGAGGTCTACGTTCATCATGTTGGTATTTATCCCCCACCCTCTTCCTCATGGTTAACTCCAGAATGAAATGAGACAATCATACCATAGTTTATCTGGGTATTAACCTATACTTTTTTTCTCTTTGTTTCAGTGATTCCAGTCAACTTTCTACATTGCTTCTACATTCCATATACAAAATATACTTCATACTTTAAAGACACCTAAAAGTCTTACAACTGTGGAAAGCGGTAGGGGGAAATGCTTTAAAAATATATGAAAACTAAACTTAAGCTATGCTGGGAAATACTTAAGTCAAAATTCATGTAGAATAAACCAGTGCTCCCCAACCTTTTTATCGCCGCGGACCGGTAAATGTTTGATAATTTTTCCCTGGCCCGCTTGTTTTGATTTAATAAGATAAAAAAGGTAAATGCCCCACCCCCGGCCGCTGACGCACATGCGTGCTAGTCATTTCCCACTCTAGGGGGCGGTGCTCATCTCCGTACTCAAGCCGAAGAGCCAGTGTTGTGCGAGTCCTTGGCATCGCTGCAAGGAAACACTGTTTTTACTTCCTCGCGTTTTCCCCCCGGGGGCGTCTCTTTATCTGACTTGCATTTCACATGCTTTCGAATGGCTAGGGTTGGAAGCATATAAACACAAGGAGATCACTCCAATTCCAGAGTTTATTCGCAACCACTTTGGAAGACAGGAGCCGCTCTTGGCGTGGGGAGCTCCCCGTCCACTCTGTCGCCTGACCTTTTTTTAAAGCTACCGAGCCACCATGAGGTCTTGGGACCCTTCGCCCTTCCTTGACATGAGGCCGGAGAGTGGGGGGGGGCGGGAATTGGTGGCCCAGGGAATGAGATGCTGTTGGACTGGCAACCCTGTTGCACATCCATTGTCAACTTCAAATTCACATTCTTTGAGTTGTGCCCTCCAAAAGTCAGACAGCCATTGCCCCAGTTCCTAAGAAGTCTCTGCCTGCTTCCTGATAGAATGCTACACTCTGGATGCCCAACATATTTAATTATTTATTTATTTAATTAATTAATTAATTTAATTTAATTTATTTAGTTTATATACTGTTCCATCTAGCTGCACAGCTACTCTGGGCATATATCATGGCATCTTTCAGCACTCAGACATTGTTCTTTGGGTAAGTCATTTGTGGCTAGGGGTTTTTGAAAGGAATTATTTTTTGCACATAACCCATATTTGAATATATTTTGCATGTGTTTCAAATAACCCTAAGAGTGGAGAATACTTGTGAATAAACAAAAGAGAATCTGGCCACTTGTTCTGAGGAGAACTAGAAGGGTCTTGCCATCCAAGTGTGCCTTTAGAAAAGGGAACCCCTCCCTCCTCCTCCTTCCGGGGCGCATGCTGAAGAGATCAGGGATGGAAGGGAGGAGGAGTTTCCCTGGTTTCCTCGGGCGGCCCGGTGCCAATTGATCCACGGACCGGCACCGGTCCGCAGCCCGGGGGTTGGGGAACACCGGAATAAACTATTGAAAAGAATGCTTTAATTGCACTCTAAAAATGAAAAAGCTTATAGTATTAAAAAGGCACATTTAAAATAGGAAAGACATAGGATATATCTCCAAAACTAATCATTTTGAAGTAAAAAGCACTTGAAGTGATTGTTAACCTTCAAGCAAACTACTACACAAATATACAATTATTAAATAACACTTTCATTATGATAGTTGTTGCTAGTTTTTGGAAATGAAGGCTACTGCTGAGCTTCTACACAATCATTGGTCTTTGAAACCTGGTGCCCAATAAACTGTGTTACTGGTATTCACTGTGTGTGAGATGTAGCATGGCATTACGACTGTATGAGTTGATTTTCTGTGTACGTGTCTTCTCTCTCTCTCTCTCTCTCTCTCTCTCTCTAGATTTAGATATAGATATAGATATTCAGTTGTTTTCCTTTCTCTTACAACTGTAGACAATCTGTTTTTCAGGGCCTGCAAGTTTTTTTTTTTAAAAAAACAGGAATCTCTGTTGTTCTTGCATGTACTGTAACTCCAAACCTGTCAGGCTGATACTATGATGGAAAAAAAAAAAACAAATTACAGTGGACCCTCAGTTTGATTAACAGAAAATCCACTTAAAGGAAAACATTTCCAGAGATAGGGGGAAAGTTGCTTAACAGAATTGCCTATGGGGCAAATCTGTACAGCAGAAAAACAGTCGCGATTAGGGATTAATCCATTTTCAGTGCAGTCCTGTGGGAAATTTGTACAAAGGAAAATTTGCTTAACAGAATGATGCATATTTAGATCACATCTCGCTTGGATTACTGTAACATGATCTGTGTTGGGCTTCCTTTGAAAACAGTTTGGAAACTTTAGCTAGTTCAAAAAGTGCATATAGGGAACATATAATGGGAACATAATGTCCTTTATAGGGAACATATAATGTCCCTCCAACAACAACTGCACTGGCAATCACATCGTTTCCAGGTCCAATTCAGAGTGAGGGTCATTTTTCCTATAAAGACCTCTACAGCTTGTGTCCAGGCAACCTGAAGGACCATGTCTCCCTATATGAGCCTTCTCAGCTTTTAAGATCAGCAGAGAAGGCTGTCATTTCAGTCCCATTGCCAGCATAGGCACCGCTGATGAGGACACAGGAGAGGGCTTTCTCTGTGACATCTCACAAGTTATGGAACACCCTTCCCTGGAGATCAGGCTGCCCACCCTCCTTTTTATCCTTCCTCTTGACATCTGAAGACCCATCTCTTCAGGGAGACTTTTAGAAATCATGTGTGATTACACTAATCACATTTTAAAGCTAAGACCATTTTATTTTATTTTTAATGTTTACTTGCTTTTTAATTGTTCATCAGTATTAGAATTAGCATACCTTTATTATGTTTTTGATTCGACTGCTTTAGATATTGTGAGCTACCCTGAATCCTGTTATTGGGAGAAAGGTGCCCCATAAAACAAACAAACAAACAAACAAACAAACAAACAAACAAACAAACAAACAAACAAACAGACAGACAGACAGACAAACAAACAAACAGACAAACAAACAAACAAACAAACAAACAAACAAACAAACAAACAAACAAACAAACAAACAAACAAACAAACAAACAAACAAACAAAATGCCCATAGTCACAGAACTTTATTGCAACCGTTCCATCCTAACTGACTGTTTCATCTTTGTGGTTACAGGGATATTCTCTGTTTGGATCTGCCCACAATCATTCCTTTTAACATCCAACATTTGTGTGGGTGTTGTGGGGCTTGGTGACTCAGTGGACTAAGGCTCCAAAAACTGTTGGCTGCAAAGTCGGCAGCTCGGCAGTTCGAATCCCGGGTACCACGCAGCGGAGTGAGCTCCCGCTGTTAAGCCCAGCTCCTGTCAACCTAGCAGTTCGAAAACATGTAAATGCAAGTACAGTAGATAAATAGGTACCACCGTAATAAGCGGGAAGGTAAAACAGTTTTTCCTTGCAGCCACACCAGCCACATGGCCATTGACTTGCACAACGCTGGCTCTTCGGCTTGAATACAGAGATGAGCACTGCCCCTAGAGCCAGACATGACTAGCATGCATGTACGGAGGGAACCTTTACCTTTACCTTTTTTACAGCAAGAATCATATTGGCCCAAAACCTGTTTATTAGTGTAGTACATTGCACCAGAATAGGACTATGGAATCCATGTGGATTTGACAAGTCAACTTCTCTGTAAGGTCCACTGCTTCAGAAGGGTCTGTTCTTACTGTGAGTGACTACAGCACAGCACTGCCCTCACATGTAATTTGACAAAAGTATTTAGTCTAGAATACAACATATTTTCAACAATACTATGCTAGGTGCCATCAGTATCATGAGAGGTGGTTTTAAAAATGCATTTTTATGCATGATAAAGGATACAATCATTTTTGTGCATTTTTGGGATACTCGTGCATCTTCTGCCATAACCGCTGAGAGACAAGGGTGTGGGGGTCAGTCCTGAAAAAGGAAGCCGCGAATCAGGAGCAGTACCCCTAGGCAAGGTGTAAGGGTGGAGAGATTTTACAGGCCTGTTGACGGAAGAGTGAAATAATTATTGCTACCCAAGCTTTTCAACCGTATGAATATTTTAACTCTAGCTCATGTAATAAAAGATTCGCCAAGGGGGAGGCAAACCTTCCCTTCAAAACAAAAGCTTCAAAAATAGTGGAGAATGCTGCCTCCTGCAGTGAAGCAGAGTGGCGTGCTAAGATGGAAGAAATTATGCATTAGCCAGACAGTGGGATATATGTAGGGAAAAGCAGCTACATAGAGATGGAGAGTTGCATTTGTTTGTTTGTTTGTTTGTTTGTTTGTTTGTTTGTTTGTTTGTTT
>JAHTLZ010000275.1:24787685-24800950 GCA_023846285.1 Phrynocephalus versicolor
TTTGTTTGTTTGTTTGTTTGTTTGTTTGTTTGTTTGTTTGTTTGTTTACAGAATTTTAAAGCCGCCCCATTACCAAACAGTCTCTGATTTTGTGGATGTGGCATGAATATTGGGGGTCTGTGCTATGGTTTGCATCTGTACTTTGCTTCCGGCTTAAGAAGCTAGCAAATAAATATTTCTCTGTTGGAAAAAACTGCTGCTTGTGATGCACCAACTTATGGTGATCCTATGTATGATTGACCTTCAAAATGTTCTTTCCTCAATTGCCCTGCTCAGCTGTTGTAAACTGGAGCCTATGGGTTCTTCAGAGGGTCAGTCCATCTTCTCCTACTGCCTTCAACCTTCCTCAGCATTCTTGTCTTTTCCAGAGAATCCCATCTGGAAGTGCTCAAAGGCAGTTACTTCATGTCCATTTTGTCTCTGTAAGTGTTGCACTTTGGACCAGTACAAAAAAAAAAAACTTACTTCACGTCCGTCATGCAACAGCTGAAATTTGTCTTGACCATGCCCCCAGAGGGTGATCAGAGGGTGACAATACTGTACCTGGCCCTGGGTTGGGGTATTCTCTTGTCACTGTTTGTTCCCGGTTCTTGTTCTGAGACAAGGGACTGTGTGATAACAACTGTTACACAACAACCAGTGTCCACCTAGTGATCAGCGGCTGAAGCGGCATTCATCATTAATTTCCCTATGGGTAACACCATGTAGTGCAAATGTTTATTAAAGAAAGTACTGAAAACTCTGTAGCATTGGCATGTAATCTGGGAAGATCAGTAAATCAAAATATCAAAAAAGTTTTATTTATTATGATATTTTAAAAAAGGGTTAAGAAAGCAAAACAAATTTAAAAATTTGTCACTTAACAAGACTGTGAAGTAACAGCTGTCACGAGACAAGTTATCACGACTGTGAGAAAATGGAAACAGGGACTAAACTGGGACAAAACCACATGATTGTGACCAATGCTGTCATGGAACAAGGAAGGACGTAAAGTTACCGTTAAGTAGGACAGCTACTGTTTCAGCATGTTGCCTCCAGTTCTGGAGGTGAAACCATCACTGTCTTCACACAAACATCTGTACAGATCATATCATTTCTTACATTGACATGTAAAATGTTTTAGACATATGGTTTGACAGCATAATAGACTATGTGAATTTGGCTGAGGACTACTTCAAACATACACATTCATCAGCTAATAAAACCAGTGTTAGATTTATTCAAGATTTAAAGTCCAGTGCAGGCAACACACTTGAAAAGGAGCACCCTATTCTTCCCTCTTCATTATTTTCTTCACATTGGTACTGACAAAGACGAATAAGAGAGGTTTGTGAATGCGTGTAGGCTCTCCATACAAGCAAGTACCCTTTGGAGACTATTTTCTTATATTCATAGCCTGCTCAAGAGCAGAAATTTGTCTCTTCAGATTTAGGGCTGAAAGTATGAAGAAAGCAAAGATATATAACAAATTGCTCCCCTCTAAGCATGTTGGCAATGTTAGATTGTATAATACCTGAAGAGGTTTATTAAGGGATCTAGGAAGCAAAGGAAGGCAACCAGCAAGCATGGATTGATTCCCAGGAGGACTTCTGCAGAGATATGGTAAGTCTCTGGTATTTTCATAAAGCATCCATTAAATGGACGGAGTCTACCTAACCACAAGAATGACATTCTGAGATCTTTAAAAGAGTAGTAGTTTCCATGTCTCCTCCTGCTCAGAGGTCTCACTTGGAAACCAAAACTTAAAAAAATAAAAAAAATAAAAAACAGATACAAATAAAAAGTGTGTTGTAAAGGGAACTATCATATTCCCTTCTCTGAATGGCAAAGTAATATGTAAAGCCCTGCTTTAAGGATATTTTAACAGCAATTCAATATAAGTAATTTTGCAGCTAAGACAAAGTAATGACCACATTTCTGAGGCTTTTAATATATTGCCAGAGCTGGGCCCAAGGGCAGAAAACACTTATTACTAGCAGAGTGCACGTGCCTTCAATAACATAGCATGTAATGTAGCAAAGTTGGATGCAGTGAGTAGGCAAGCCTGCACATGAGGTTGCTATGGGGAACTTCATCTTCAAACCATTTCAGAAGCCAGAAGGTAATAAAATGGAACAACTAATAAATAATAGAAACATATTTTTGTTGAAAGGAATGAAAATGGATCCTTGATAATGTTTTGGGGGTGTGCCATTTAATTTTTTTAATAGCTCAGCCTCTTTGTTTAATTCATTCAACTCCTGTCTCTCAAAATAATATAATAATATAATAATGGAATGTGAAGGAGTATATGAGATCATTGAGTTCACAGCCCTGATCAGTGCACAAATCTATTAGTCCTACAAGATTAGGCATGTGAATGGCAGGCCTCTCTTCCCCAAGCGATTTTAGGGGATCCCTTGAAGTTTGGAAAATTTAGGGTTTCTGGGGGCAGAAATATTATGCTCCAAAGGAGGTGGGGGTTGCTTATGCTTAATGGAAGGAAAGAGTGTGTCCAGCATGCTTTACTAATTATAGGGTTAATTGACCGCTTCCCCTCAACACGCCAATCCACACTCCTTCAATTAAGTTCCCCTGTAGCCCCTTTGGAGCTTAATAACTCTGTTCCTTGTACCCCAAACCATTCAAAATTGGGGGTGCTTCAAGGGCAGCATTTGAGGAAGCCCTGCTGTAATTTCCATGCTGCTAGCACATAACATTGCAATTCTAAATGTTTTTTCCACCTCCCCTGAAGTTGGATAATTCAGCCCCCTGAACTCCAAATCTCTCCAAATTTGGAAGGCTTAAATGGAAGAATCCAAGGAAGGTTCACATCAAATTTGGTGCCTCTAGGACTCAGGGGACCAATTTCATAGAGAAATGATTCAGTTCATTAGTGATTATTTTATACAATTTTTAAATAAATATTCATTTCTAATGAAATGGAACGAATCACGGGGGAACAAAACGAAATGAAATGAATCTCAATTTTGCCATTTCATGCCCATCCCTAGACTTCAACTAAAGCTTCAGAAGTTTAATTCTTTCTTCATGAATTCTTCATAAACATCTGGCCTTCCCTTTTACTGCACAGTGCACAAATGGTGAAATGCTTTCCTTTGCCATACCAGTCTGGCCACAAGGGAGAGAACGTCCATATTGACTATACTGGGAGATGAACCTGTGTAGATGGATTGTCATGCTGAATGGCATAACAAGTGAATTAGGAGGTATACTTCCTGTTCACATATCTTCTGAAGCAACCCAGCTGAATTGTTGAGCCTACAAGTAGTATGGGTTCTCATTGCTTCCTCTCTTTGTCTTCTGCCACGAAAAAGGTTACAGTACATGCTGCAGATTGTATGAGTTTGCTTCCTAGAATAAACAAGGAATGTTGGGGGGAAAAGACTAGAAACCTTTTCTCGCTTGCTTCTTTATATTAATCATTCCTGTTCATGACTCATGGGAAAATTGTGCTTCCTTGGAAGACAAATATTGGAAGTGTCTGTCTGCTAATTATATCATTTCTATGAGCAGTAGAGATGGGCATGAAGTGAATTTTTATTCGTTTAAAACTTTTGTTATTTGTTATTTATTTGATTCCGTAAAAAAAACAAATAACAAACCACCCCCTCAAAGAAAAATGTCAATTCCGTTCTGTTTCATTTCACAATGCATTCCTATGGGGAAATGCCCAATGCACCAGGTGTGGGAAACCGGGGGATTTTTTTTTTTTGACACCTCAAGTGCTGATCATCTGTAGTGGGCTTGGGGCAGCAAAAAAAGTTTTAAAATCCCTCCTTTTCCCCACTGCATCCACACCCATTGTTAAAAAAATAAATTCATTTCAAACAAAACAAAATGAAACTGAACTGAACCAAACTGATTGGTGCTTGGGGTGGCAAATTTTTTTTAAAAATCTCACCTTTTCCTGTGCCAATCAGGCTACACAAACACCACACACACAGTGTACACTAAAAACAAATGGAACAAAATGAAAACAAAATGATTTTTTTAAAGAAATAAGTTCATTTCAAACAAAACGAAATGAAACTAAACTGAACCAAATGAAAAATGAAATGAAATGCTATTTCAGTGTTTTGTGCCCATCTCTAGTGAGCAACCATTTTAACAGAGTTCTCTCAACTGATGATAACTTTCATCTGGGAAAACCACTCTTGCTCAACAAGAGTAAAGGAGGATGCTTTGGTTGCCATAGAAAAATTAAGGAATAGATTGTGATTCTTAATTATCCCTCTAGCAGACCTGAGGCAATAGAGATTAGGTAGAAAAAGTCCAAATATTAGAGTTTGTTAGAGCTATTTGCTTGGAACCAAACCACTTACTGTGCTCACTTGATGGTGGCAGATGTAGTTTTTAGAAGCACTAGAAGCAACAGAGGTAGGCAATCAAGTCAACAAGGTGGCTGGATTTCTTGGGATTGTCAGCTAATTATATCACTTCTGTAAGCACTAGTGATGGGGATGAAATGAATTTTTAATTTGTTTCATTATTTGTTATTTATTTCATTCCGTAATGAAATGAATAAAGTACCACCCCCTCAAAGAAAAACAAAACAAAACAAAAATTTCTATTCTGCTCCATTTCATTTTTCATTTCCCCATAGGAATGCATTACTATGGGGAAAAGCCTGCGGTTTCCCCCCAACACGACAGGCACAGGAAACCAGGGGAATTTTAAACTTTTTTTTGCTGTCCCAAACACCAATCACCTGTAGTGTGGGCTTAGGGCAGCAAAATAAATGTTCGAAAATCCCTACCCCCCATCCACACCCATTTTTAAAAAATAAATTCAACGAGTCAAGAAGAAAAAATGCAAGGAGGATGCTTTAGATGTCATAGAAAACCAATAATCATAGAAAAATTAAGGAATAGATTGTGATTCTTAATTATCCCTCTAGCAGACCTGAAGCAATACAGATTAGGTAGAAACAGTCCAAAAAAATAAATAAATCAGAGTTTCTTAGAGCTCTTTGCTTGGAACCAAACCACTTACTCATTTGATGGCGGTGGGTGCAGTTTTTAGAAGCACTAGAAGCATCAGAGGTAGGCAATCAAGTCAACATGGTGGCTGGATTTCTTGGGACTCCATTTTTAGAGGCCTGGCTCAGAGATTGCAGAAATGATATTGATTTCTCTGAATTCTTCTGATCCAAGGTGGGAAAGATAAATGGCAAAGGTGATAAGTGGGTAACATCCGTTTTTGCTCTGAGGCTGAGGTATTTATAACTATTCTCCCCTAATGGGATATTGTATTCAAGTCTAATCACAAGTTGAGATGAAAGATGAAGGCAATATGTGGTGAATTACCCAGTCACATCATCATGCAATTTATGTCATTTTAGGGCTTAGGAAACAGAACTGTAAGACGTAGAAGAAAATTACTTAGCGTACTTTTTTTTTTTTTAACTCAGCCTCTGTATAAAGCCTGTTTCATATGAATTACAGAGAATTCCAGTTCATCCCTACACCTGCAACAAATGTGAACCCAGGAAATGTGTTTATTGCCAATGACTGCTACCTGGGAATAACAGCAATATTTGTACTTCACCTTATTTCTTAGCTTTCAAAAACATGCCATCTCTCTGTATTAGAAAACTCTGAGGTCCATTACCACGAAATTGCTGTATATTACTATCTGTGGGTGCTGCTTGCAGCAGTTTGTTATAGTTATCTGCGCCTTCAACCAGACAGACATAAGGAAATAAAATGATGCATTTAGATAATAGCCTATTTTGCTGGACTGGACAGCCAGTGAGATTGGTAATGAAGTATGAAGCCTTTCGTGTCATAGTCACTGATGCAAATCCAATCCAAGCTTCAAGGGACTAGAAATAGGAGACCAGAGGCCAAGTTATTACTTCAAGGAGACCCCAGCAGATTGTGAGGCCTATCGAAACACAAAATATCCTAAAACAGGCACAAACAAATGAGTTGCCTGTAAAGCTATTTCAGGGCAGTGCTGCTCATTATGTCTGACTGAGAACATCAACACCACAGCTGTGTTCTACTCAGCACGTTAACTATGTAATCCTAAACCTAGCATTGTCAGGTGAGCAACATCCCAAAACCTGAGACGAGGAGGGTGGGAATAGGGACCTGTAACAAAATCTCACAAGCCGCTACACTGGGACTGCATGCACCCTCCTTCCCTTGCTTGTGGTTTTCTGCAGCATGCATGTTGCACACATATACTAACACAAAAACATCTTCATGTTGAGCCAGCAGTGTGACAAATGTTTGTGAAATATATATATTTATTTATAGTATTGCACTCAGAAGAAAACTTGGGATGGGATTTAAGATGGGATAAAGTCTTGCTTACAGAAGAAACCAGGTTCTGATTCTGGCATCTTCTTCATTTTAAAAAGAAAAAGAAAAGATTAACTAATAGGTGTTGAGAAAGACCTTTGCTTCAAATCTTCATGCAGAGCCTTCAAGACAGACAAAAAGAATATGTACTTCTCTACATATTGCATAATCAAATGATGGTAATGGCCACTGACAGAGGTAGCTTTTAAAGGGGATTACAGAAAAATACCACAGAATACACAGTGATCCAAACCAGGCTTTAATGAGTAAAGCACTCAAACATCTGGGCCTTGGCAGAGGCAGCTATCAGTTTTGATTTCTTCTAAATTCAATCTGTGTTCAACCTGAAATAAATAAATAAATAAATAAATCCACAGATAAATGTAGGAAAAGGATCTTAGCGCTGATTTGAAATTGTCCAACACGTAAAGTGGAATGCAAGGCACATAGCATGATCCGTGCATGTTGGCTCAAGCTGAAGCCAATTGGCCAATTTGATCCGTGAGTAATTAAGATCCAGCACCATAGTCATTTGCTGAAATCCCTGTTTTAGGCAAAAATTCAATATCGTTGTCTTGGCATGACATATATGGTACATAAGATGACCGGCTTGCTTTGTTGTTCTCCCCTTGTGGTTAATATCTTAGTATTGACCCTTTAGTTGGTCCTGCTGCAGCTCTTTATCTAAACCTAAATGTTGGCATTCTCCATTGATTTTACCTTGAAGAGCACTCACTAGTCTGCATATTGACCCAGACAACGACTTTGCTGTGTATCCAGCAACTACCTTAGTTTATCCAAGCATAGCTGCTGGGTATATCAATAGAAGTGCTGTTACATTGATCATCTGAGCAGCACCTCTGGAGCTGACCTTTTCTTCCAAGCTTCCTGATGAGAAAGTTGTATGTGTGAGGGAAATTTGGAACTTGTACATAACCCCCCAAAAAAACAAATTAACTTGCTTTTAGTCCACAATTTAGTCCCTGCAGGCTAATTTCATTCAATTTTTTATTATTTGCAGGGGTAAGCATTTCACATAATCAAAACTGTGTGCAGAACTTTTATTCTAGTACCTGAGAGAAATCCATTTCATGGGTTTCATTATCTTTATTCCTTACTTTTGCAGCTGAATTTGGGATTAGAGATGGGCACAACTCAGAAAAATAATTTTTTCGTTTTTCGTTTGTCGTTTAGGGGTCCGTTTTGGTTCGTTTTTGTTTTTTGGGGGGGTTTTGCGCATTTTTCATTTTTGTTTTCGTTACAAAACAAAACAAAAAACAAAATGAAAATGAAAATTTTTCATTTCGTTAGCATTCTTTTCAATGCAATGTGTCTGCCGTAATGAAAACGAAAAACACAGCAAAATTTTTCGTTTCGTTTCCGTTGTCGTTTTGCTTCTGAAAAATTTTTTGTTTTCATTTTTGTTGCAAAACGAAACAAAAAAACAAAAAACAAAAAAGAAAATTTCGCTGAGTCGTGCCCATCTCTATTTGGGATGCTTTTTACTGTTATTGTTCTTTCTTAATTCCATTTCTACCCCACTTGTTCTCCAGTAAGCTCAAGGCCTCCATGAGAGGCAGTTTTTTTTGTTTGGTGAACTTCACAGGAAGGAAGATTTTTTGTTTCTAGTTTTCGGTTGGGCTTGTCTGAGAAGCAGTTTAAATAAGAGACTTCCTCAAAGCCACCTAGGCCGTTACTTCACGAGCCGCTCGATTCGCGGCTAGCCTTTTTTTCTGTCCGAATCGATCGTTTTAGTCCGCACGCCCCTCCTTTTTGGCTGCGATGCCACCCCGACCACGCCCCCTTTACCGTGCTCCAACCGGGGCGAGTGGTGCCCCTGCCAGTTGCCGGGAATCTTTTCGCTTCGCATCTCGCTTCGCTCCCAACGTGGCGTGTGGTCTCGGTTTTTGGCTTTTATTTCAAGTTTTTTTAAAAAATATTCAAACAGGGTTATCGATGCATCGCTATATCGTTTCATCGCTTTGCGCTGTTACTTCCTCGCTCGAGTAGCGGCGGCGGCGGTGGCGGGGGGAGCAGGAGGAGCCGCTGCTGCCTCGCCCGGCCAGAGCAGGGCACCCGGGGCAGGCAGCGTGGAAGCGGCGGAGGGCGGGCGGCTGTGCCATGCGGGGCTCCCCCTGAGTAGCGGCAGCGGTGGCGGGGGGGCTGCCAATGATGCCAGGAAACAGTTGAAATCAGTAGAGCTATTGCAACTGACAGTCCAGTATCGATGCATCAATACGCCGTCGGTAGGATTTTTTTTAAAGGACGGATGGGAAATAACGAACGTTGAAAAGTGACATGCGAATGCGAAGGGAGCAGGTGAGGTTGTGCTCGAATCGGTCCTAAAACTGCAGCTCGTGAGTACTGAGAAATAGGGGCGGGAGCGAAGCAAGAACACGTGACCGCCACGTGACCGCCTCCGAATTCAAATCGAAGGCAATATTGCTGCGGAGCGCCGCGCCTCGTGAAGTAAGGGCCCTAGTGGCATCCATCCATATTATAGCTAGCTCAACACAACAACTGCCATCCATCCACAACACTTATGCTTGGTTGTGGATTTCCTAAACACAACTGTTTTGTCAGAGTATACTCAAGAACAAGATTCAGATTGGCATTATTATAAGCCTGCTTTGGGGGAATATCAAATGGCCACTTGTTTTCTGTTTTTGCACAGCTTGATAGCTGAAGCCTTTGCTTGATGCACAGGTAGGAAATGTACGGCCTTTCCAGATGCTGTTGAGCTACATATCCTGTCAGCTCTAGCTAACATATGGCAACAAATACTGGTGGGTCCCATAACATCTGGAGGACCACACATTCTTAATGGTTTTTGATAGCTGTTGGCTCATGTGCCTCTTCTCTGAGCAAAGAACACCTGAACCTATAAAGAGAATGAGAGACAGGGAGAGAGTGAGAGGGAATGAGAGAGTAACCGTGTAGCATTCAGAGCAGAGCTGGATTTAGATGAGGAGAGGCCCTAGGCTACTCCAATTGTGAGGCCCCTCCCAACCCCCCACCCTCAGGACTAGAAGAAAATGGAAGAGTGTTATAAACAAAACAGAGTGAAGCCATGGACGATGACAGGTATTTAAGATTCTGAAATTAACAATTTCTCCTCTAAACAAAATAAGATATTATTGTTAAATACCATGGAGATTGGGGAAATATGCATGTGTTAAAATTAGCACTGAATATATTTTTTTCAATAATTGAACTTTGCAAACCTTTTGTAGAATTAGCATTAATTTATAGGAGAATGAAGACGTAATGTTATTCTTTAAAAAACACCTTGAGTTTCCAAATTATATTGCCTGGGAGGTGTAAATAATATGATCATGATTGCCTGACAGTGTTGCACTTTTAGAATCTACTTTATGTTGTCATCAAACAGACAGTTTTAAAATACATATTAAGAAGTAAACTACAACCATCAAATACAGTAAGACTAAAAATATTTCTTCCTAGCCTTCTTCAACTGGATAAACACATGGATCAGAGGTCCATCAGTGGCTATTGACACAAGGTAAAGATGGTTTGTAGGCCTACCCTGGAGTTTTGCCCTGCTGCCCAGGGTGGGTGGCCATTTAAAGTAAACTAAACAACCTAAACTAAAGCAAACACAAGATGGAGTCTATTCTGTCAAATCCAGTGAGCCAACCTTATAGCACAGCATCATTTCCCAGTTTAAACATTTTCAACAGTTTACAAACTCCCCAAAATGGCCAAAGTGATTCGAAATAGTTGTGCGTTTTTTGGGCTGTTTGGCCATGTTCAAAATAATTTTCTCCAAGAAAATGCTATTAGGAGGCTTGAAAATGATGCAAAACCATAGGTTAATGATTAACTTTAATTTATCTTCTAATAATTCCAGCAGCAGCAAACATCAGGCTCCCATCCAACAATCAATACTAGCCATTTAAAAGAGCCAACATGTCTGTGAAGATTCTCAGTTATCCAGGAGAGCTTATCTGGAAGTTGAGTCATGGCAACTGGACTTCTTTTCCTTGATAGTCTGAAATGTTTCGCTGCTCATCCGAACAGCTTCATCAGTTTCAAGGAAAAGAAGTCCAGTTGCCATGACTCAACTTCCAGTTAAAAGAGCCAACTGCCAATAAGAGCCAATTGCCTGGATTCTGATAGGGCGTTTATACACAACCCCTAAGCTCCTCAGCAAAGGGCTGCAAGCTCCAGACCTTAAAAATGTTTCCCCACCAGGTCCGGAGTTTGCAGACAATTAAGTGTGACCCCGCCCACCTAAGCGCGACCCAGCTGCACTTTTCTTGTACCTGCTCTTTGATGGTGAAAAATATTTAATGCGGATGTGCTGGCCTCTCCGTGCTTCTTTTTGTTTTTGATTTTAGCCTCCCGCCCCTTTAAGAGCAACCAGGAAGTCACCGGCGGCTCGCCCGGCAGCTCCCACCAGCACCGGGGAGGTAAGGCTTTCTTCTTTTGTCCTTTTTCTTCCTCCCTCCCTCACGCAGCCAGCAGCCAGGGTGGAGACGCTCGAAGAGCGACAAACCCCTAAGATCGCTGGTCCGAATTTAAGGGACCAGCAGATCTTAGGGGTCGTGTAAAAGCGCCCATATTTGCTGGCTCCAAGTTGCCCTGCCCTTGCATGAAGTCTTGGGCTTGCAATTTTGGGAGAGGAGAGATTGCCCACTGGAGTGGGCAGGGCTTTTGCCCCCCCCCCCAGGCTTCAACCTACTTACCCTATTCATAAAATTGGCCCTGGTTCAGAGATAAGAAGCAGCCTCCGGAAACTACAATGCTGGGGAGGAGGTGGAGCTTATTTCAAGATTCTTATTTTTGTCTTCCTTGTGCCTTCTGGATTCATGCTCTCTACTCAACATATGTATGTACAAATAAAAACATTACACATTATTTCTTCTTCACAAATTAGACAGTCTTCATAAAATGCCCCCTCCACAGTCTTGCAGCTCAGGAAAACAGGGAGCATGGAACACATGAAACAACGGTGAAAGTTGTGTGAATGGCATCCTCCATTCAAGCAGGTCACTTCTTGTGAGTGCTCATTTCTAGTCTCACCACAGCAACTTACCCCTGTAGCAGATTTTTACTTCCTCTCTACTTCCATGTATTTTCCCTCCAAAGGTAAAAGACAATTATCACTTTGGGGGAAATCTCTTTCATTAGGCGGCAACTACATTCATTCTCCTTTAGCTAAAACTGTCCTTAGCAAGCCAGCTATTGCCCAGGGTGTTCAAACAAACACAGCCTTTAATTGATTCTCAGCAGGATACAATTTTGTTGGCTTGGTACAAGCCCTGTTTGCTGGGAGGCTATCCTCTTCTAATAGTATAGCTGTGTGTCAATTTATTGCAGCAAAAGCAACAAAAGCCTGGCAGCCCTTTGAAGGCTAATTAACATATTAAAGCATGGGTATTAAGCTGTCTAGATGCCCTAAGCACATCCCATATCACCAGATTTTGGAAGCTAAGCAGGATCAGAACTGGTTAGTACTTGGATGGGTGACCACCAGGGAATACCAGGTGCTGTAGGCACTGGAGTAGGAGCTGGCAAACCACTCCACTCCAGTATTCTTGCCAATAAAACTCAATGGAAATGGGGTCATGAAGAGTTGGTCACAACTTAATGACACAACACACACATCAGTACTTTGGCCACGTCATGAGGAGAGAGGAATCCTTGGAAAAGTCCCTGATGTTGGGAAAGATTGAAGGTAAAAGGAAAAGAGGGTGTCAGAGAATGAGATGGTTGGATGGTGTCATCGATGCAAACAATATGGATTTGACCAAACTCCGGGAGGCAGTGGAAGACAGAAGGGTGTGGCCCATGGAGTCACGAAGAGTCGGACATGACTGAACGACTGAACAACAACGAGTGGGCTCATTATGCTCACACTGAGTACACTAATAATGTAAGTTGTTGCTCTTAATATATTTTGCATTTAATTTCCATTTGACCTAAGTCTACCCAAGGTACAACCACGGGCACTTGAGTCACATAGATATGTGGGTTTGGGGTTTCCAGCATTCCGAATGCAAGTGTCCAAATACAGATATCTGCATTCCTCTGAAGTTCACTGTATATATGTGTGAAATACTGGACAACTCTGGATGCATCTGATGGAGCAGGCTACAATTCATGGCAGCTCATGCTGTTCTGAATTTATTTGTGTCTAAACTGTCACAACCCTTTTTTGCTGTCTCCTTGAAGTCATTTCCCTTCTTCCTCCCAGTGGGAGCTGCATCAGAGTTTATGTTTGTCTGTTTCCCAAATTGGCCATGCCCACGTCCCCATTTGGAATGACATATCATTGCCATAGTCCCTCTTGCCCCATCATTTACATTCCACACATTCATATCTTAGGGATGCTGATATCCTCAGGTCAAGGGAACATACAGTACTTGCAAGTAAGGACGCATTGAAGGACAACTCTGTGTCACGGGCTTCCTCTAGTCTACAGTCTTGGGGAGTGCTAGCAGCAGGTGATGTTACATATGCAAATATTCTGATCTTCCAGTTGCAGTTTTATTGTCACAGAAATATGAATAACCATAATCCCAATGCAGCACTTCTTGTGAGAAATAGGTAATGACGAGTGTAGGCACCTGTAAAGTGTAAAAACTTAACACACACCCCAGGTTTTTTTTTTCTCCCTTAGCTCAAAAACATCAATGATAGCCTTAAATAAGATATGCCTATTTCTTTTTTATGTTCCTTCTTATGTTCCATATGACCATCATGATTCTAAATAGTCTCCCAAAGAAGGGCTACTTTGGGGTTTTTAAAATTATTCACAGCTTTGTACTGCTTCTATTGTACTTTTTTATACTTTTATTGTACTGCTTTTATTGTACTTTTATCAATTTGTTGTAAGCCGCCTTGGGTCCCTCCGGGGGGAAAGGTGGCATAAAAAAAGTTGTTGTTGTTGTTGTTGTTGTTGTTGTTGTTGTTGTTGTTGTTGTTGTT
>JAHTLZ010000275.1:24800960-24821358 GCA_023846285.1 Phrynocephalus versicolor
TTGTTGTTGTTGTTGTTGTTGTTGTTGTTGTTGTTGTTGTTGTTGTTATTATTATTATTATTATTATTATTATTATTATTAGTAGTAGTAGTAGTAGTAGTAGTAGTAGTAGTAGTAGTAGTACAGGAATAAATTTTCTGCACATCTATTGCAGCCTATCTTGCCTCTGGTTTTGCTACTGTTGCTGTCTTCTCTTCCTTTTCCCCTGACACCCCTCATTTGTTTTCTTAAATGCCTGAATGTTGTTCTGTTTTCCCCCAAATACATCTTGTGTTCATTGATCATGACTGTGGGTTATTCAGACGTCTCCTATCATTTGAGACACATTAATTGTTAGTTAATGCACAGGTGGGTACATTGCACCATTGGAAAGCAATGGGGAGGGGGATCTACCCTAGCCCTGCTCCCAAATAACAGGGCATTTGGTTCGGGATTTAGTAACCATAGTAGAATCTGCCTCATGATGAGATACAGAGATGGATAGAATATGGATGGGGAAAGGTATCATTTTTCATTTCAGGCACATAAAATATAAAATTTGACATGGTTTTAAAATGTGAAACTCCGAGAAAAATATGTGACTTTACAAAAAAAATATACCGGTACTTAAAAATGAACAGAAGCAAATTCCATTGCTATCTGCACATTCTGCTCTAATAGATATAGCCGTGCCAGCATGAAAAGGCAATGGCATACTTTTTTTGACACATATAGTTGTTTAAGATGAAGATCTTCTCTGGATTAAATAAAGACTTGGCAACCCAAATTTAACACAGAGAAATTTAAACCCCAAACTGAAAACTTAAGCAGTTGGGCCCTTTTGGCTTTTTTCACCTTTCATTTCTTTTTAATTAAAGGGAAAAAGCACACACCCTTGCATCCTTTTCATATCAAATATGAAGGTTGCACATTCTGCACTTAACCAAACCTGGAACAAAATTCTCATCTCTGCCTCGGTTTCGGCTCAGTGGTCTGGATATCCTACTGGGAATTGGTACACCAGAGAACAAGCTCCTCATCTATCTGGTGTTATCTGTGCCGTAGTTGCCCCTTGCTTCCATGGAGATATCCTTGAAGCATTCCTGTTTCCAGATGTCAGGGTTCCCTATAGATAGCTCTGGCATTCTTCCGCGCCCTTTCTTCATAAAAGCTCTTGGCTGCCGAATCCCAGAGGATTTACATAAAGGAACAAAAAATTGTTTCATGTCTTGTTTCATTATGACAAAAAGTGCAGGTAAATTGGAGAGCGGTTGAGCGGTCCCTTTTCGCCTTCACCCTGGTGAGGCATTTTCTCTTGCTGTGGATTTCGACTTTGTTACACAAATTGCATAGCTCGTGCTAACTGTGTGTCTTGCAAATATTATTCAATGTATAATTGGTGCTTACCTTGTGGACTTTTAAGAATCAGGGGATTGTTTGCTTCGTTCGTTATTTCTTTTCTTTCACAGCCCGACAGCCCTTCTGTGCTTGGTATGTGAGGTGGACTGCTTCTTAAAATGAAAGGACACCATGCTTAGGCAGATGGCAGAAGATATTTTGTATAAATCTTAACAAAGATGAGAAGTCCACCTTATCTTGCAGAGCAACAAAGAAAGGCACTAGCCACACTGTATTGGGGCATCATCTTGGGTGCAGCTACTGGGAACAACCTATTTTGTGCCATTGGAATGTGTTTCCTTCTTAAATAGGGCACAGGGATGCTGTTAGTCAACTCCTGCCCTTGGACATACTTGATTGGAAAGTGGCATAAAATGGTTCAGCATAAATACGTCTTCAAAAGAAATAACAAGCCCCATTCACTGCTGGATACATTGCACTGTGCAATCATGGACAATACTGTGACTTTCTTGTGAAAGTATGAAGTTTGAACAATGTGAAGATTTTAGATCCTTCAACATTTGGCAAAGTCCTTTGATTTATGATTTCATGTGCTTGTTGCTTTCGAAAGCGCTGGTGTGTTGTGAGCACATCTATGAATCACGGGTTCAAGGAGGCAGTGCTAGTATTTGTCTCTTGACAGTGCCAATCCTATGCACACCATTTGTTCAAACAGGCCTTTTACCTCAATGTAAATTGATGGTGTGAGAGATAGGGAAGGTAGATCAGCAATAAAGCATATGTGGAGGGCTAACAGCTTCCCAGCTACCCTTGTGCCCTCCTGCTGGCATCTCAATATGCTTTCCTAGTGGGGGACCATGGCCCCACCACATATGTTTGAGCAAAAAGCAAGAAATAAACATGATATTTACAAAAAACAACATTCAATATGACCTTTATTGGCAGGGAAATCCATTGACCTCAGTGGAAATTATTTCAGAAAAAACACACCAGCTTGTGCTGTAAATAACCAAGGCTTCCCTTCCTCTTCTGCTTCTCTTGCTTTCCCTCAGCTGCAATTTCTTAACATGCCTTGGATCAGGAAAGGGGAATGGAAGATACGGTGTGGTAGATTGAGGGTGGATGAGCAATTTATTCTCCTACCATGACTGATTTCTCAAGAATATCTGGTCTCCTGTTTTACATAGAATTGCCCAGATGGCAATTCCTTTGAAATAAATGTATCTAATTTTAGAGCAAGGAGGAAAAAAGAAACTACAGATTCTAAGGCAAGGTGACTTTTTTCCTGCTTGACTTTGATGTGCAGAAATTCAATGGCAATTGCTTTTTGCTCTCCTCCCCTCCCCTCCCCTCCCCAATTCAGAATTGCATGTTCCTCAAGTGAAAACTAACAAATCACAGAGATGTTTGTGGTGCATATGTAACCTTCTCTGGATGGTTTTGCAGTAAAGCAGTTAGCATGTTAACAGGTTCTTTTCTTCAGTAGAGCTTTGGTGATTGTAGAATTACCAGTCTGAAGAATAGCACACATAGCAAAGACCCAGACAGAAAACACCATTTATTTATTTATTTATTTATTTATTTATTTATTTATTTATTTATTTATTTATGCCACCCACAACCCAAAGGTCTCAAGGTGGCTTACAATTAAAATGAACAGTGACATCTGCCTGGCACCAACACTGATAACATTTTAGTGCCAGGTAAAAAACTTCCTTTTTCTGAAGTTTCTTAATGGACATAACATAGATTGTGGGTCCAGGTGGCAATTTTAGTGTTTTGTGTTAAAAGTTTTATTGTTTTATTGCCTTTTAAACATTTTAACTGTTTTAACTGTTCATTTTAATTGTAAGCTGCCCAGAGACCTTTGGGTAGTGGGCGGCATATGTTGTATAAATAAATAAATAAATAAATAAATAAATAAATAAATAAATAAATAAAATATCAGTGAACAATTAAAAACAATAAAAACATTTAAATACAAAACACAAAAATTGCCATCAGGACCCAAAATATATATTATGCCAGTTAAAAAACTTCTGAAACAGGAAGGTTTTTACCTGGTTCCAAAATGTCATCAGTGTTGACGCCAGATGGATCTCACTTGAGAGGGCATTTCATAGCTTGGGGGCAGCTGCCACATCCTAACCACCATCCTCCAGTCCCATTGAGAAGATTAGGACCAGAGTATAGCCTCTCATGTGTTGGGCCGATGACATGTTGAGATAACCTCATGGTTGTCATGACGGCCATGAAGTTCTGAGCCACCTTGGCCAAGGCAGCCTCAGCATGGATGTTGGGGTCCCCCAGCACCAACAGTCTGGGGGTCCTCAACACCAGGGCTGAGACCACCTCTGTCAGCTCAAGCAGGGAGGCAGTTGGAATGCAGCAGGGTGGGTGGTACACCAAAAGAATCCCCAATCTGTCTCGTCAGCCCAACACACAATACAGGCCCTCCAGACCTCCTCCCAAAGAGACAAGAAACCTGGTCAAGGAGATACAACTTCTGTAGACTATAGAAACTCCCCCTCCCTGACCTTCTGGGCAACACTGGTGCTGGACTGAGAACCCAGGCAGGCATAGCTGGGAAAGGGGAACCCCACCTTCCTTTCCCATCCAGGTCTCAGTAATACATACCAGGTCAGCACCCTCATCGAGAATGGCATCATGGATGAGGGCAGTCTTATTTTGTACTGACTGGGCATTCAACAACAAACCGTGTGGCTCATTGCCTCACTGATATGGTCTCTTGATACCTTCTGGTTGGGGGTGGAACCAGAAGAGGCGACAGATGTAAGATATCTAACCTCTCTTCTCCTATGCAGGCATGTTCCACTCCCACCCCCATACCTTCCCCTACCCAGCATGAGCTCAATAGTTGCCCCCTCCATTGCCCTCCCTCCTTCCTGTTCCCTCAGTTCCATTGTGGGCCCTTACCTTCTAACTTAGATGGCAAGAAAAAAGACACGAAACAAAGACAAAGACAAAAAACAAAAAACTAAACAAAACAAGAAGCAAAACAAAATAAAAGACAAATCATCCACCCATACAGCTCCAACATCCCACCCCCTGCCCTTCATAACCACCCTATGTCTTAGCCTCAACTTGATATCAGTTGAGTGCCGAGGGGGTGCCACGATATCAAAGCTTGGCATCAGGCCAATGCCCCTCCCCCCAGCCAAACCCCAAGGCTCTTCTTCCCTCAGCCACGTGGCTGGGGTTGAGGAGGGGGTGGGGAAGCCCAGGCAGCAGAGTAGCAGGGGCCTGGTCCTGGATGGCAGCAGGAGTCCAAGGCCAAACTTCCCCAGCAAGGCTGGAAGCAGCCCCTCTGGCTTTCACCCATAGCCTGTGGGAATGGCAGATGACAGGGTCTCTCTACCAGCACAGGAACACTCATCTCAGTAGTAAAATTCAGATCATCAAAAGAGGAAGCAGCTGAATGTCTGTTTATGGTTGGATTCCAGCTACCATATGAATTCCTGCTCATTCCACCCTCCCCCCAGAACCTCAGTCAATGCCTGCTGCCACCTATAACCTGAGTATGGCACATATTATCACCCAGTGTGTTCTCAGGCACAGAGGAAAAAAGCCTGCTTTTTTTGCACAAAGGTTCCTCAATCCATTTCCCCACAATTTTTTCCTGACACTTCAAAGTTGCCACTTTATAATAAAACAGAATAATCTCCTCTTCTTAGATATGACCCTGATACCCCCCTCCAAACAATCAGTCTGGCATGCTTCTTCACCCTGCGGTTGTAAGACACGGTGGTCTCTACACAGTGGGGGCACCTAAGCCCCTCCTTCAACCCTACTGCCACCCTTAATATGTAACTCATCACCCCTGGCACTCTGTTGTACCAATGTGAGCGACCACCCCCTAAGCTGTCATGCCTTTGTGCTCTCTACCTTTCTCCACACAGCATCCTTATTAGAGACTTGGTTTAAACTGGAAACATTTTTCCCACTTGTTTTCCCTTGGCACTCTTAATATGACAGTTCACATGAACATGTAAAGAAAAATGCAACACCACAGAAGTGTCTTTACTTTCACAAAATATTAAATTGCAAAAGGTGGGGATTATAATAGTTTTCTTTGAAGAATAAAAACAATTCAATCAGCAACAAGGGAACAATCTAAAAAGGGGTTCCTCTAATATTACTTTCCATGACACCTGTCTGTGACCCATTCACTGTTTATCTGAAGCAACCCAGCAATCATAGAATAATAATCATGCCCATTAGAGATGGGCACGACTAGGGAAAATGACGTTTTCGAGTTGTTGTGTGTCGGAGGCAGCCCGTGTCGGCTCGTTTCCGTTTTTCACGAAACTTCGCAAAAAATAGTCATTTCGTTTTTTGTTTTTTCATCTGTCGTTAAACTGGTTTGGGGGGGGGTAGCGGGCTCCTGGAGGCACCTCTCTGGGGTGGGTGCCTCCGCTGGCCCGCTATAAAGGGAAGCGGGCTCCTGGAGGCACCTCTTTTTGGGGGGTGGGTGCCTCCTATCCTCACCCGCTAGGAAGGGGAAGCAGGCTCCTGGAGACCCCTCATGGCATGGGGGTCTCCTCTCCTCACCTGCTGCTGAAAAAGGGCATGCATAGTCATATGGATATGCATACCAAGCTGCAGACAGAGACACAGCAGACTGGCAGAGGCACCCCTCTTTTTGGGGTCCCTTCCCTGCATCAGTCAGTGAGAGACAGGCACTCGCGGGCAGGGTTTGCATGGCACACATGCTGCTGAGCCGAGCCTGCAGAAGTCACCCAGGGCCACAAGTGACGGACTGGCAGACTCTCTGCACCCGCTGTGTCTCACCAAGAAGGGAAGCGTACTTGCGTAGTAGTGCAATGCAAGTACAGATCTGGCTTAGGGGACAGGGCTAACGCAAGGGCTAGGGTTAGGCTAATTACTGGTGAGGTTAGGGTGAGTATTGGGGTGCACCTCTGGGTGGCTCTCTGACCCACTAAGAGGACAGTGTACTGTGGCATATGGGTAAAGAATCAAGGATTAGGGTTAGGGTTAGGGGGCTAGGGCAGGGTTTAGTGGGCTTTTTGGCACATCCCAGAAGTCTCAGTGGCCAAGTGGCCATGCGATTGGTGGAATGGCTCCAAAAAATTGCATGGTCCACTCTCACATGGCCACTTGGCCAGCCCATCATTGCGCAGGTGTAAAAAAAATATAATAAAATAAAATCAATGGAGAGAGGACAGAGGAGGAGACATTTTGTTGCAAGAAAAACCCACTGCTACCTTAAAAATTCTGGCAGTTTTAGCAATAGCAATTAGCAAATTTCGCATGTTTCTGTGGTGCTTGTGTGTTTTTGGACCACGATTTAAAAAAAAATATTGCAGTCGCCGTCCCATTTTGGATCCCCCGCCCGCACCGCATGGCATGGCGACTCGAGTCCGGCTGCCAAGGACAGGAGAGGGGGGAGGCCCCCCCAGGAACCACCCCTCTGGTAGGTGCACTCTGCACTGTCTGCAGGCATATTTTCGCCTGCTTTCTGGCCCGGGAATGGGGGGGGGAGTTTTAAAACTTTTTTTCTGTGCCGCTTCCGCTTGAATTGCGGCGGCCGGCGGCGAGTCCGGCTTGTTGCTGTGTGCGAGCCTGTGGCGAGTCCCACCATGAGAGCAGCCCAGGACAGGACAGGAGGAGAGGGGGGAGGCCGGGGACCCCCCTCCAGAAACCACCCCTCTGGTAGGTGCACTCTGCAGGTATATTTTTGCCTGCTTTTTGGCCCGGGAATGGGGGGGGGAGTTTTAAAACTTTTTTTCTGTACCGCTCCCGCTTGAATTGCGGGCGGCGTGTGGCGGCGACTTTGGCGGGACGAGGATGCCCGCCCCCAGCGCAGCCCAGGGACAGGAGGGACAGGAGGAGAGGGGGGGAGGCCGGGGACCCCCCTCCAGAAACCACCCCTCTGGTAGGTGCCCTGAGCCCTCGCTCAGGCAGGCATATTTTCGCCTGCTTTTTGGCCGGGAATCAGTTTTTTTTTAAAAAAAACAAAACTTTTTTTCTGTGCCGCTTGGCATCGCGGGATCGCCGCGATGCCAGGAACGACAATGACAAATCAGACCCAATTATTCTTTAGTCGGTTCGAGTTCGAGTTCTGGCGGAGTAATTGTTGTTTCCTTTTCCGTTCTGTAACGGAAACGAGGAATGGAAACGGAAATGGGAATTCCGCTAAGTCGTGCCCATGTCTAATCCCCATTCTAAATAGTTATGCTTAAGCAGTCTTTTATCTAACTTAAACTTAATTCTTATGTCTCAATCATTTTCCAAACCTATCTCTGTCTCTCCCCCCAAAAAACAACCACCCACTTTTAGGTACTCCACCCTTCTCTTTAGGGCTGGGGAGGGCAGCCACTGAAAATAAGATTCCCCAGAGGCATGTTCCTCCCCTTCTAAATACCAATAACAGCCTTAACTGACACTCCTGTCACTCAACACATTCATCACAGCAAGCAATAGCTAGATAGAACCAAGGTCATCACAATCTCTCTCTTAATTCTTCTTGTTTTATCTTGCCAAGTCCTTCCAATAACTCCTTAAGCATTAGTGCAATCCCTCATCTATTTTTTTCATCTACTCCTCTTCTAGATTGTTTCCCCAAACAGCTGATGGGATTAGCTACAGCAACAGAGAGGTATGAGGTGGCCACCACACGTTTCCTGTACTTCTCTGAGAAGGAAGTATCAAGAAGAATTTCGTTTGAAGAAAAGGTTCTTTATAAGCATACCTCTTGCATATGTTCTGTCATTCATTCCCAAGACAACTAAATGTAGATGCAAGCTGCCACCCTTTTTTCAAAGAAATCTAC
The DNA here is from genome assembly GCA_023846285.1 of Phrynocephalus versicolor. Lineage (NCBI taxonomy): Eukaryota > Metazoa > Chordata > Lepidosauria > Squamata > Agamidae > Phrynocephalus > Phrynocephalus versicolor. The sequence goes on from JAHTLZ010000275.1 coordinate 24,809,113, forward strand.
TATGGCCAGAATCCTCCTTGGTGTTTGCACAGGGTTTGTTTAACTTGTCACAGCTACTAATGACAACCAAGTGAGGTGCTGGGACATGCCCCTGTTACACAATTAGGCATGTGCCCAGGGACACCACCGAGATATGCCCAAGCTTCTCATCGGTGAGCCACATTTAGCTACATCAATGTACACAAACATCACACAAACACAAATAAGAGTGGGTAAGGAGGCAGACCTGTCATGGCCACAGAGTGACCCTCGCTGGCTTTTTGGCCACTTATTTCAAATATATTTGGCTTTGTCGCCACCGCTCCTTCCCCAATCCTCTTCCTCCTTGGAGTGCTTGTGGGCAATGGAGGTAAGCTTGGCAGCTTACATTCAGGGGTGGCAGAAGCACTTCTTTTCGCACTTCAGCTGGTACAATAACTTGTGATACCTCTGTCCCCCCTCCCCCCCTCCCAAAGTGGCAAAGTTTAGAAGAGAAGGAATGATGGAGAGGGAAACCTGAAGAGGGTTCCAGCTGGAAGGTCCCATGTCCTCCCCCCCCCCCAGTATAGGGGAGCCCACTTTGAGAGCTCATCCCAGAACCCCCAAAGGGCTGGACAAAGCGCTGAAGCAAGCCATTAGCCCAGGGACTGAAGTCACCCACCAAAACGGCATGGCCAGGTGAGGAAAGAAACCAAGCCAGAGTAAACTTTGGATAAACCGGAGCTGAGCAGATGTCAGTCCCCAACAGGCATGCCTCAGGAGGCCAGGGGAAACAGCTGGCCACCCAAGATATCAGGCCTGATCAGGCAACATCTGGTCTGGAGGCCTACGTGACCAGCCCAAAGCCTCTTCCTCTCCCCTGTCAATGATTCCCCACTTAGATAAGGCTTCTCTACCCCAGGAGTTCGCTGCCTAGATGCCCTAAGCACATCCGATCTTCCCTGATTTTGGAAGCTAAGCAGGGTCAGCCTTGGTTAGTACTTGGATGGGAGACCACTAGGGAATACCAGGCACCCGGAGTATGAACTGGCAAGCCACTCCAGTATTCCTGCCAAGAAAACTCCATGGACGTGGGGTCATGAAGGGTCAGTGATGACTGAAACGACACAACAAACACCCCAGGAGTTCACCAGCTTATGTGACCCCATGGCAAGTAGACCTGTCTCCGCCACCCTATTATGTTGTTTACCACACCTAATAAAAGCCTCAGCCCTACTTGGTGGGAAATCACTGAGCATGCTTGAATCCAATCCATGTGTTGTGTAGTTCATATCACTACACACCAGTCTCTGCTGAACCAGGAGAGGAAGGATGGAGAGGTTGGTATGGACTGTATGATCCCTTCTCACCCAATCAACTCTTACTCCTTTGAAGTAAACCTGGTGGCATTACCCACCCCTCAGTCCCACAGATGCTCAATGTGACACATGGCTGGGTTGTATTGCTGAAGCCATGGGTAGGAGTGGGGGATACTTACCCATTCTCATGAAACTTTTCCTTCCAGGTGATTCAATATGTGTCATCCCACACACACAGAAACACTGGTGGGAGTTAAAGCAGACAGGGAATATCAAAAGAAATGCATCTGTCTAGAAAAATCTTCAGCACTCCTTTCCTGTCACTCCCGTATTTCATGAAAACCACTTTCCCACCTGCTCTTGAGTGCTTGGCAACTGTCGGGCTTCATTCTTCATCCAATGCAATGAACCCTGTGGCTGCTCCTTAGGAGAATTTACACACACAGTGAGTTTTTAATACGAATCAGTGTTTCAGGCCACTTAATGTGCCCCAGAAAGAATAATAGCAATTCTTAACACAAAAACAGCTAAATAAAACATATTTAACTGGCCTCATAAAGGGACTGCCTTAATATCAGCACTGAGATATGTATATACATATATTGTTTAACTGCCCAGTGTGGCTACATTTGCTGGCTGTCAGGTTAGTGATTCAGTCATTCGTAAGTTTAAAGAAGTATTTTAAACAATAAATGTAAAACTGGCATTTAAAAGATCGCTATAAAGCCTTACTAGAGTGAAAGAGAACTAAAGAAGTAGAAAAACCCAGTATGTTATTTTACTCATGTTGCCCCGTTCTTGTTTTGTGCTGTACAACAAAGGAAATAACTACAGTGAACCCCTGCCTATTGTGGGGGTTAGGGACCCGACCCGACCCACGATAATTGAAAATCCGCGATATACGGATGCAGGTCGGGGTTGGGCCTGGGGTGCCTAGCTGGGAGCTCTTGTACTTACCCCCAGCCTGGGGCTCCCCTGAACAGGCCTGTGAGGGTCTTCCCGAGCCTTCTGGAACTCCCCAGAGGGCCTCCCTGCGAACCATAAGTGACTTCTGGTTCACAGGGAGGCCCTTTCAGGGCCTCCAGAACACCCGGGAAGGCACTCGCAGAACGCCCAGGAAGGCAGCGCCAGTCCTGGGGTAAGTAAGGGAGACCTGAAACAAGCATTTCCCCATTACGCAAAGGGGCCTTTCTTCATATACAGTGGTCCCGCGATGGGCGGGGGACCACTGTATATGATTTTTTTTTGTTTTTTAATTTTATTTTAAACATTTTTATACAAATTACAAAAAAAGACAAACATCAACAACAGTGCACCCCTTCACCAACAGGATCACTCTTCATATTTACTGTTATTATCCTCCCCTCCAAAACAATATTGATTGTTGCGCAGAAGCCTTGCCCTTATCTCGTACAAGCACATATTCAATAAATCTACTCCATATATCATAGAAAACAGCTCTTTTTAACTCTCCTTTTTATCTTCAAAGAACATGTCAATTTATCATTTAAAACAATATTCCATATTTTATTATACCATTCATCTAAGCATAGTTCATATTTGGATTTCCAATTTCCAATTTCTAGCAATTATTAATCTAGCTGCAGTCAACAAATTTGTAATCAACTCTTTAGTTTTAACTTCATAATTATGATCAACAAATATTGATAACAAAGCAATTTCAGAACTGGGCTCTATGGTCATTTCTCGTATGTCACCTAGTTATTTAAAAATACATTTCCAAAATTTTTGTATCATTTTACATTCCCACCACAAATGAAAAATGGTACCAATCTCATTATCACATTTCCAACAAAAAATAGCATTTATTTTGTTCAATTTCACTGGCGTCAAATACCATCTTAAACTTATTTAAAAGAAATTTTCCTTTATTCTAACAGACATAGATCTAAGTATTCTCATTCTCCACATTTTAGCCCAATCTTCCTCTCATTTCTTTTTTAAAATCTTGTTCCCACAATAATTTCGATCCAGATCCTTCCCTATTTTCATCTAAATGCAAAATAATTTCATATAATTTGCTAACATTACCTTTTACTATGTTCTCCTTCTGGGTATCCTCATACAACAATAAGAGTTGCTCATATTTTGTGTACTCTCTACATTTATTATTTTTCTTTATCCAAGCGTCAGTCCATTTCTTAAATTGTATAAAATTAAACCAAGACATATCCCAACATCGAAGAATTTCCTTCATTTGTATTCTCCCTCTCTCATCTTGCCTCTCCAATCTTTCAAGGTAATCACTTGTTTCTCCCTAAATACGTTTTTGAAAACTTTCAAATTTATAGGGAAATTCTCCATTTCAGTTACAGATCTCAATGGTGAATCCAAGGGACATAATTTTTTATGTATATACCATGCATTTAACATAGATCTAAGAAAGGGGTTATTAATCTCATTTAACTTTGATTTCTTAATAGTACCAAATAAGTATTTTTCAATATTTTCCTTTATTTCCAATGAAATATTTTCCACCATATTAAACTTTCTGGATTATACACAATATCCCCAATAAACCTTATTTGATTTGCTAAAAAAATTGTATATGGATTTTAAATAAATTAACTTGTGTTGTTTGATCTCTCCCTTTTTTCTGCTGTTGTCTCCTTACCTTATCCCTTTCTGCCATTTCCTCATCCCTTTCTGCCATTACGGATTCCCAAGTGTATCCAAACGTTGTGCAAGGAGTCAGTGTTCAATTTTCTGGGATATATGAAAAATTCCAAAGTTGTGTCTGGTGTAGAACGAGACCACTATCCTGACCCAAAGAGAGAATCATGAAACTCGGTGGGGTTTACTTCTGAGGGGTACCTCCATTTACTTCTGAGCAGCCTAGTGGCACAGTGGCTAAACTGCTATATTGCAGCTCATGACCTAGGGTTCAATCCCAGGAAGCTGGCTCAGGGTTAATTCAGCTTTCCGTCCTTCCCAGGTTGGCAACATGAGTACCCAGCTTGCTGGAAGTGGTAGTGGTGGAACAATGTATAGCCTGAATAATTAACTTATAAATTGCCAGGGAGTAAATTAAGTACTATGGGGCTTTTGCTTTGTATAGGATTGTGTTATTGGATATTTATTTTTATTTTTGAGGGAAAGCATATCTTTAAAATATTAATTTTATTAATTTTATAAACATAAACATAAAACATAAACATAAAACATAATACACCTACTTAAAGTATTAGTGCTTCCCTTCCCCCCGGGACCTTGGACTGTATTTTAAATACATATTCTATATTCAGACTTCATTATTTTTCCCTCTTTTATCTACCCCCAAAATCCTTCCAGAAATGCATATAGCAATTGCCTGTTTTTCCCCTTCCCTTTAAGTAATACAGCTTTCATAAATTCTTCCCATATTTCAATAAACCTATTAATCCTTATTTCTCCCTTTTTGATTTTAATTTCTGAAGTTAATTTATCGTTAACTGCTATATTCCATAATTCAATGTACTTTTGTAGCTAAAAGTCCAAATTCTTTGCTATTACCAGTCAAGGTGCAGTCATTGTATTCATTACCATTTCCTTTTTGACATTATTACCATCACAATTTTCTATTATCAATAACAATTTCGGGGGGAACTATTTCAACATTAATTTCCAACAATCCTCTAATTTCTTCAAATACTTTCCCCCATACTTTTTGTATTACTTTGCAATTCCACCACATATGAAAATATGTTCCAACTTCTTGTTTATATTTCCAACATTTTTTAGAGTATTGGGGATCAATAGCATTGAATTTTATTGGTGTTAAATACCATCCCCACAAAACTTTAAAATTTTAAAATTTTCTTTTATCCTAATTGACATAGTTTAAAAACTCTTCTATTCCCATTTTTTTTTTCAAATCCTTATCATCTATCCTATATCTGTCTCCCCTCTCCTAGGGAATTTCCAGCTGTTCTGAGGGAAAGCATATCAAGGTTTGGAAGAACTGAGCACATCATCTAGCCAGAGTTCCTTTAGTACTTCCTGATAAGGTCTACCAGATAGCTTGTACATTCTAAAAAGGGGAGGGGAGGACAGAGAAATAAATCCCCATTTCCTTCTCTTCTACTGCTACAGTTTGTGATAAGCAATGCTTTCTTTCTCTTTCTCTTTCTCTTTCTCTTTCTCTTTCTCTTTCTCTTTCTCTTTCTTGCTAATCCACCCCAAAAGTGAACCTGGATTTGCTGCCTCTCTTTAGAAGAGCTCCAAACCATCCCAAGAACACCATCCAGGATAAGGAATGAAACACCAATTCTTTCTCTGCCATCTGCAATATATTGAAATATACAGTAAGATACTTGCAGGGGAAGAGTCTTGAAGTTCTCCAACATACTAGGCCTTTTTAAAAAAACGGGGCCTATTTAATGAGAGAGACTGTTAAACCCGGCCGTGTGAACTAATTGTTACTTTGATTTCCCAGGTTTTTTTATACTCTTTACTTAATGAGAACAAAGGGTCACTTAGAAATTAATGGCCTGTAACACTAGAATACTAAAAGGAAATATGTCTTCATACAATGTGTGCCCAAGCTTGTGGGATTCATCGCTGCAGGATGGGAAGCGAAGCAGCCGCGTTGCTGTTCCCATAAAAGGTCGGAATAATTTTATCACCATTAACAACATTTTCAAATTAATTATGTGGATCCAATCTCATGCTCCAAGGCCTGAGCCCATTCCCTGCAAGAGCTCAGGAAGGAAACAGCACCTTCTTGACCACTGCTTTAAAGAACCACAGCTTTGACAGAGAGGCTGCCAAGGGAATGAGGTCACCTTTGGCTGAAAGGCTATGAACAATCATTACATTGCCCATTTTGGTCACATGGCAGTTTCTTATACTTCCGGCCAGATGGAGGGAGAAAAATGCCTCACATGTATTTGTTTGTGTCCCAGAACCCTAGTCACAGAACTAGAGAAGACTTTGTTGTTGTTGTTCAGTTGTTCAGTCATGTCCGACTCTTCGTGACCCCATGGACCAGAGCTCGCCAGGCCTTCCTATCTTCCACCACCTCCTGGAGTTTTGTCAAATCCATAGTGGTTGCATCGATGACACCATCCAACCATCTCATTCTCTGCCATCCTCTTTTCCTTTTGCCTTCAATCTTTCCCAACATCAGGGACTTTTCCAAGGACTCCTCTCTCCTCATGAGGTGGCCAAAGTACTGGAGCCTCAGCTTCAAAATCTGTCCTTCCAGTGAACATTCGGGGTTGAGTCACAATGTGTCATTGTGTCACAAAAAGAGAAGACTCAAGGAATGACTATTTTGCGATTGATTGATTTGTTGGTTGGTCGGTTGGTTGAATTTTATTTTATACTACTTGAGCTATATTGAAGGTTACTTTGTGTAGGGTTTTTGCTTTAAATAGTCACATGTAAATATCCTAATCCATAATGAAAGATGGAGAAATACTTGCACAAGAGCCTATAGCCTCGTCCTGCTGAGTCATGATTATTCATGATATGGTGTATTTGTATACTTGAGAGATGAACAATTTCTATGAATCAAGGCATATTCCCCCTTAACCAGATCCCAAGGAGGCATGCAATGTGCTGCCACTTTCAACTTTGCAGTGCAAACAATGTGTGCCTTTCCTGTCCCCAAACAGATTCATAATTCTGGAAGGATTTCAGTGACATAAATCCACTTGCAAACATGGTGCCAGAGGAGTGCACACCTTGTTTTAAGGGAAGAAATGTCTTTTTTGCTATGTGACACCAACTATTCAGCAGCAAAATGGCAACCGGAACCCTTGAGTGGGACCAGTACAATAAATGGGGAGAAGCCATATCCTGTTTCATGAATTGTGCTCCCTTGCTGTACACATTTGTCTCAAAATATGTCTCACGGTACTCGGTAATGCTTGCTTGTGAGTAGATTTGCACATTGTGTTATTACCTTTCCATGTCTCTTATCTTATGGCTATTACTATGCTTCAAACTGTTTTCATGCAAACCCCCAAAATCTGCATTACAATTTAATAAGTGAATGAGCCCCAGCAAGAGTAGATGCAGAGCATTTCCCAGTCATTACTGTGATATTCAGTAATATGAGTTGTTTGATTTTTACGAAAAATCAATTTGCATGGTTTCCCATAGCAATGAATGGGAAACCGATTAATCTGTTCTGGAGGTCCGAAAAAAGTCAAAAAGCCTTTTGTTTTGTTCAGACCTCTTATTCTTTTTTTCTTTTTTAAATTTTATTTTGTTATTATAAATTAAGGGTAAATAGGGAAAATAATTTGGGATACAGAAAAAAGGGGGTGCAGGTTGGGCAGAATACTTAATAATACCAGTGTCATCTTACGATTATAAGCAGTTCAATTATAGCATTCACCTTAAAGGCATGCAGAGCTGGAACCCTCTCCCCGCTGCAGTGAAAAGGCAAGAACCCAGGCAAAGGGAAAACTGTAAACGGTTTGTTCACAGTTTGCAGTTTCCCACGAAAAGTACAATCAAAAACAATTCAAAAGCAAAAAAGCAAACACCAAACACGAAGCCCCGATCAGTTCCTACCTGCATAGCAACTGAAAACAATGCAAAAGCAAGTAAGCAAGCAAGAAAGGAGACCTCAGCTCCTTAACTTTCCAAGTTCTTAAAGTCCAAAAACTGCTGCAAAGAAATGTCCAGAATGGCTGCATACACAATTCAGGAGCTTAGTTTCAAATTCCAGCCCTGCTGACTAGAGATGGGCACGAAATGAACAATTTTTTGTTTCCATTTTTGTTTTTTCGTTTCGTTACGCAATGAAATGAAAAACGAATTTTGTCTCTAAAATGAAACAAAACAAACAGAAACACCGGAAATTTTGTCGTGCGTTTCGTTTCCGTTACTGCAATATGAGTGAATTGCTTAAAATACTTTAAAAAATGACAAAAAATTGAAATAAATGGTAACAAAATGGTAATGAAACAAATGAAAACAAAAATGAATTTTTTACAAAAATTCGCAAAAAAGGAAACAAACCAAAAAGGACCCTCCAAACGACAAACAACAAACGAAATGCCATTTTTTTTTATTCGTGCCCATCTCTACTGCTGACCATTGGTTGGGTGCTGTCTCCCAACTCATTGAACAAAGGACTTCACATCATTGGCAATGCCTTTTTACTCTGTTCCAGTAATCAGAATGCTCATCTGCCAATCTATGTTTCAGGAATCTGATCATGCAGTAATAACAGGAATTACACCAAATGGGACTCTTGGCAATCTGACTAGTAGCTGGTATTTAGGTACTAGGGAGAAAGAGAGAATGCCACACCGTGGGTAATAGGGGATGAAAGGTTGATCCATGATAATCCAGAGTTCTTTTTGCAGAGCCTGGCAGGATTCCTGTTTTAAATACAGCAGCAGTTCTCAGCCTATGCATGTGAACAGCCTGGTCATTCATGAGGGTATGGTAGATGGTATAGAAGATAGGAGGGGTGAAATTTGCAAGGTGGGAATGAAATGAAGGATACCCCTTAATAAACAAATTTGATTTCCATTAGCCACAGACTGTTTCAAAAATGTTTAAAACAGCTTGTGTTATGTGATCAACCGTAAACACTTTCAATGATGATGTAGTCATCCACATAAAGGAAACGGTTCAGCACCATGAAATAACAGCACCCAGATTCATCAGGGCAAGTTGGTGAGTTCTAGTTTTTTATGATCCCTCCAAATGTAATTTTTTCCATCTTCCATTCTTGCTTATAGAGCAATGCAATGGAATCCGAAGACACTTCATCTGGGATAGGACATTATGTCAAGATCTATGTGGTTAATTGAAAGGTCCTTACTCTTTTTCTTAATAGTGTGTGTATTTTAATTTGTTTGTACTTTGCTTTTATTCTAGCATTTTCCAAATACATGCATTTGTACTTTTAAATTTGCTAGCATTGTATTTGTTAAGCTCATGCTCCACATGTCTACATATTTCTAAATGTATTTGTGTTTTAATTGTAATGCTAGTGGTGGTTGAATGACCAAAGAAATTAAATAATTAAAAACTTAGGATTTCATTCAAAATAATATTTTTTAAAATGCATCTAAAAAAACTTTTGTATTTTTTTTCCATACAAGTCCCAACGTATTAATAAATGCACAAAATTGTCATAATCATTGCCGGCAGTAAGAAAAAGGATTTTGAAATGGTTTGTTTAAAGCTGCAAGAGCTAAGGAAGCAGAGATTGGCATCCTTAAACAGTTTCCTGTCACTCAGTGACTCCACCATTTAAACAGCAGGCTGCAAATAATTTCTAAATAATTAAATTGACATAATTATTTTAAAAACAAAATAATACTTGTAAAAGCAAAATCACCTTGAGATGCATACCTTGAAAGCCAGGCCAGACTGCAGAGATCTAGATTTCAGTGTTATGCTCTAGATCAGGGTTATCCAACTGTGAACAGCCCGCGGGCTCCTTTTGGCCTCTGCACGTCCCTGTGGGCTACTTTCAAAAGTGCTGCACGTCCCTGTGGGCTACTGTTCCAGAGGCTGGTTTTCCACCAGTTCCACTGTCCTCTCTCCCTTTGGCTGCCCCATTGGGAGCGAAGGGAAGCTGCCCCCACCCAGTCTTGCGAACCCACCCTTTCCGCTGTTACCTTGAGGCTGGCCAGGCAGGAGATATGGCGGCCCAGCTCCTCCAGCTCGTTGGTGGCAGCCTCAAGGACCCCCAGGAGGGCCAAGGGAGTGCCAGGTGGTTGCTGATGCAGCCACTGCTGCTTGGACTTGAGCGCCAGTGGGATTGGAGGTGGGCAGGAACCCCCCTGGGGAGAGCGAGGAGGCGGTTACCGGCCAGCAGCATCTCCTGGAGGGCCGGGGTGACGTGGCCCAGCTTCTAGAGGCTGTTGTGAAGAGAGGATGAGGGTGCAGAGGATGGCCAGGAGGAGGTGCCTGAGCTGGGAGAGCCCAGTGGGGCCCAGGCTGTAGCCTGGCAGTGGCAGCACCTGCAGCCCTGCCAGGCGGCCCAGTGCCAGCCCGGGCTCCCACGTGCTTCACTGATGTGCAACTCAGAGGGAATCCTCCCCAACATGCCGCCACAAGTGGGAGACTAATAGGGAGCTGGCGGGCAACTTCTGATGGTACCATGGGTGACTAGTCACCCATGGGGACATGTTGTGCAGGCCTGTTCTAGATAAATGGGTACACACATACATTTGTTACTATTAAACATTATTTGTTTATAGTACTGTTGGGACTACTGTGCTTGATAAGATAATCATGCAAATGAGGTTGAGCTAGTATAGATCATCAAAACAACTATTTAGATAAATAAAAGAGCAGTTTGGGGAAAAAGGAAATGTTTAAGCAAGTTGTATTTCCGAGAAATCACATTAATTTCCCTGCCCTCAATTTTTTAAAATTCAGTTTTCTAACAAACAGCTCTTGGGGACCCCTAAACATACAGACTATTATCTGCCTTTCATCTTGATTTATATATTTCATGTGCAGAATGCAAGACTGTTTACAGTAAATGTTTACCACTGAAAATAAATGTTTACACTGTTTTTCATTGCTTAGGGAGAACTTCACTGGACAAATTTTACAGAAAACGACAGAAACCAACTGTGCCATTTTACAAATGAAAGGAAGAAAACCAAAATAATCATAAAGTGTGATGTTGATTGAAATAACTAGGACAAATGCACATGACTCAGTTGTTACATATTGCCACAAACATAGAAATTCACCAACCAATTCACTTCCCACTCAATTGGAACATAAAATAGTAAGAAAGGTGACAACATACCTTCCTACATCAGGTATTTCTGACATGTTTCTGGATCTACTAAATTCTATCATGCAGCTTTTAGATGTGAAAAGTGGCATCTAGATAAATCTGAGAAATAACTTTTTGTTGTTACTTAAAGATAGTGATGGATAACAAACAGTGATCCAGCAGTGCTGGTGTGACGGCACATGGCAGTTACTTGTGATGCTGTAGTCAAGGTTCTGATTTCAGTTCTAATAGGTTCTAATATTTTCCATGTATAAGACAACCCCCATTTTCCAATCCAAAATTACAGTTTCTCAACCACACAGTTCTCTCCTCGACTTCCATGACCCTCAATTTTTAGTCTAATAATTTTAGACAAAAATATAGTCTTATACATGGAAAATACATCAGTGCATTCAAACTTTACCTTGCTGCTGCCACCCTAGATGCATTTCACCTGTTTCCTTATGGCCACTTATTTCTGCTCCCTCACAGCAAACAGGGATAAACCACACACAATTACTCTATGCTGTTCGTGTCTATGAAGAATTGGTGGAGAACAGAAGTCTAGATTGATGATTATGAGACTAGGATAGAAAGGGACTTCCTGAAGATGGGACACTAACCCTTTACTACCAAAGTCATTAGGGGCCTTCTCAATGTGCAGAGGGTACTAAAACTTTGCTACTCCAGATATTTGAAGGATAACTTCCAGAATCCCCAATGTGCATTGTCAATGATAAAGAATTTTGAGGGTTGTGGCCCAATACATCTAGAATGCCAAATGTTCACCACCCTAATATAGAATCAGGCCCAGGCATGGGTACGTTGAGGAAGGAAGGAAAGAATAAAAAGAAGAGGCAAGCTAAAAACAGTTGGAAGTGTTCAAGTTTTTTTTTTTTTCAACAGTGGATGTTGTCTGCAATTTGAATGAGTAGGAGGGCTTTTTCTGAGGTGGAGTGGCAGTATATCTATCCGGCATTTGTTAATCATTCTTTCCAGCCTTTGACTTCAAAGACAGCTCTGCCTAGTCTATCAGGGTCAGTTGTTTGTTTGCTGTTGATCAGTTCAGTTGTTTGCTAAATGTATGTGCAGTAAAGAGAAAAGAATGCATTCTGTAATTTCAAACAATTGTAAACAGAACAATGTTTTTTTATTATTTGTCCTAGAAATGTCTCAGGGTGAGCTACCGAGACTTTAAAACCCAGATGGCCAGGGTTGTTTATTATTATTATTATTATTATTATTATTATTATTATT
>JAHTLZ010000275.1:24821642-24840442 GCA_023846285.1 Phrynocephalus versicolor
CAACAACAACAACAACAACAACAACAACAACAACAACAACAACAACATAGCACTTGTGTCCTTCAGTCATACCTAATATAAGTATCGACATATTTGGCTTCTTTCAGCCCCACTTGCAATCTTGCAATTGATTGGATTATCACAATCCATATATGCAAAACTGAAAAATGTTTTTGCAGAGCCTGAACCGTTGAACGTATGTTGTAGGCTACATAGCAGCAAAGAATTGAAGAATTTAAAAAAAACTTTGACCACAGTTTGTCTAAAGAAGAATTTCTTTCTGCAACCTTCATTTTAACCTCTAATTTGAGATCTGCCTTGTGTGTGTTGTGTCGTTACAGTCATGACAGACTCTTTGTGACCCCATCTCCATTGAGTTTTCTTGGCGGGAATGCTGGAGTGGCTTGCCAGTCCCTTCTCCAGGTGCCTACAGCACCTGGTATTCCCTGGTGGTCGCCCATCCAAGTACTAACCAGGCTCGCCCCTGCTTAGCTTCCAAAATCAAGCGAGATCAGATGTGCTTAGGGCATCTAGGCAGCTGAGATCTGCCTTATTAAAGGATAAAATATATAGACAGATATTCTTTATACTTATGACAGATGAGAACTGATAACATGAAGTTTCTGTGAATAATGTCTTCATCTGAGTGTCAGCTTTTTCCATTTATTGTTAGTAGTTGCAACTGATTTGAGCTCAGGCTTTGTGAACAGTCTCTCCCGTTGTGACAAAAAGGGCTTAAAACTACATCTAGATGACATATGAACACAATCTGGTGACAGAGGAATAAAATGAAAATGATAAAACTCAGAGCAGAAATAACTAAAGCTCTGTTACTGAGCAGTGTTATTAAATCAAAATGGGAGTGACTGCCTTAATTCCTCTGAGGAATTTGAGAAACTTGCAGGCATAGTTCTTTTCTCTGAGGAAAAAGCAAGCCAGCCAACCATCGAGTCAATATGACAAGGTGGAAGATCTGTGTCAGAGGTGTGTCCTTGCTCATTGACCTAGTCTATGCCTAAATACAGCATTGAAAATATTTTTGTAAAAAATCCAGGGGGGAAAAAACCATATTCCACATGTATTATCAGAACTAGCCACTAGAGAGTGGCAGAGACCATGCTATAAACGAAGCACACAAAGTGGCCAATTCTGGTAATGCAAGTGGAAATTAAAAATATATATATTAGATCAGTCCCAGCCGACAAACTTATAATTCCCACAAAACCTTATGAGTTTAGCTTCCAAGTTTTAAAAAAAACTCTTTAAAACTTTTTTTAAAAAACAATAAAAGATTGGCCAAGCTTTGAGCAAGAAAGCCCATCTTGTGATAATCCTTTCTTTAAGAACTAAATACATTTTCCTAATAGCATTTTTAAAACCATATCATATTGTGTATATTAAACTGCAGGCAGAAAGCGAGTTCCCAAAACACAAGTGTTCTTATGTAATTGCGCTGCTGCTGTTGCTGCTGCTGCTGCTGCTGCTGTTGTATCAAGTCAATTCTGATTTATTGTGACTCTTTTTAGGGTTTTCCAGGTACAAAATGCACCGAACTGGTTTACTATTCCCTTCCTTTGGGACTGTGCAGCTTTCCCAAGGCCACACAGGCTGGGTCTACTCACAGACGGTTCAGAGGGGATTCAAACTGCAAACCTCTGGCTCCACAGCTGGATATTATGGAAGACTAAAACCCAGTTTTCAGTCATGTGACTGCCCTTTAGAGTGGTACATTTGTTAAGAAACTGGTTGTCATGATTTGAAATAGTTGTACAGATAAGAGAGCTAAGTGCCAGAGAGGGGAAACATTGTCAATACTCATTCTCTTGAGTTCCAGTTGGTACAATAGTGTCCTGAGAAAGTGGCTCAGAGCTGTGTCCAGCTAATACGTCTGGAGTTGCCCAGATGTTTCTTGCTGCACATCTTCGGAAGGGGACAAAAGAGGCCTCTGCATGGTTGTTCAAATGGGTGATATTATTCTGCCCATTCAGCAAAATTAAATGAAACCATCAGTGAAGACTAGAGATGGGCATGAAAAGCAAAAATGGTGTTCGGTTTCCATTTTGGTTCGGGCCCTTTTCTTTTCAGTTTGGTTCCGTTGAAATGGATTTTTCTAGAAAAACTTCGTTCCGTTTGTCGTTTTGGTTCGATTGTCGTTTTCCCATAGGAATGCATTGAAGCAATGCATTCCTATGGGAAAAAGCAAGCACGGAAACCGCAGCATATTTTTTTTGGAACAGCCCCAAGCGCCAATCAGCAAAAAATAAAATAAAAATAAAAATAAAAAAAATTAAAAGCTCGTGCTTTCCGGGTGCATTGGGGTGGAAGTGCCCTGGCTTATTTTTAAATCTCCTTTGTTTTTTAAAAGAACAAGAATAATTCTCGCCGTCTTCTGCCACCGCCCCGCCTCCCAAACTCCAGAACAGGTGCTCGCTTTCTTAAATTCTCCCCTCTCCCCCCCACCGCCCTTTACCATACCGTCACAAAAAAGCAAAATAGCAACATAGCGAGCTCAGCGAAATACACCCTCTTTTACCCCCACCTTGATTTGGGATCTCCTCCTGGGATTGCTGCCTCCTCTGCCTCATGGTCCTTCACCCTCATTGCCAAACGGATGCGGAAAGACAACCCGCCCCTTTAAGGAGCACAGCATTGTTCCCAGAATCCCCACCAGCTTCCCCCTCTTCTCCATACACATGCGTGGCACGCACATAAATACACACACAGCACGGAGGTCATGACCATGAGGGCAGAGGAGGCAAGCCCGGGAGATCCGGAGGAAAGGTGAGGCTAAGGGGGTGTACTTTGCTGAGCTCACTCGTTTTCCTTTTTTACGATGACACAGCAAAGGGGGGGGGAGGAGAATGTAAGAAAGTGAGCACCCAAACCTTGTCTAGGAATAAATCACTCGATTTATTTAGGCATGCTTGACCCAGAGTTCCGGAGGTGGCAGTGGGAGGCGGAGAAAATTATCTTCTTGTTCTTTAAAAAGCAAAGGAGGTTCAAAAATATTCAGGGGAGCTTCCCTTCCCCAATGTGCCTAATCGGCACCGGGAAAGCAGGGGCTTTTAAAACTATTTTTTGCCAAGCCCCAAGCCCCCCGCACTACAGCTGATCAGTGCTTGGGGCTCTGCAAAAAAAAAAAAGCTGCGGTTTCCTGCGCTGTTTTTTCCCCACAGCTCCAGTCCATTTTATCGCACGCCACCACTAACGGAAATGAACAGCACTGAACAAATTTTTGTTGGTTCTGTTCGGTTTGAGCCTGGCCCGTCCAAATTTTCGTTCTTCGTTCCGTTATGTAACAGAAACGAAGAACGGTAACAGAAACAGAAATTTTGCCGTTCCGTGCCCATGTCTAGTGAAGACAGCTAAAGGTTCATGTTTTCAAAACTTTTAAACAAAGAAATGGTTCTTTCTGTCCCAGACAAATGAACTACTAGGTTAGAGTGTGGCTGTGTAAATATGGATTCAGTTACATTAACTCATACTGTGCCAGAGAGTGACACACTCAAAATCACAGGATTATAGAATGCAGTGGCTCCCCGCCATTTTGTGGTTCATATACTGTGGTCCTGGGATATTCTGGTACCGCAGTATGTGAAAGGCAAGGCCCCCTGGAGTAAGCTGCTTTGGCCTGTTTGAAGTCTCATGCACTTACCCCAGGCCTAGCACTGCTCTGAATGCTTCCCGGACCTGTAGGATGCTACAGAAATCATTTCTGGATCACCTGAAATGACTTCTCAGGCTTCTGACAGGCTTGGGAAGCCTGTCGGAGGCCTGTTTAGGGCAGCGGCAGGCCTCAGGTAACCCTAGGAGGCCCCAGAGAGCCCCCCAAATCCCGACCCGATCCACCATCTGCCTATCACAGATTTTCCACTATCGTGGGTCACGTTGATTCCCTAATCCCCATAATAGGTGGGGGAGGGGGTACTGTAATGGAGTTGGAAGCAGACCCTAAGGTCACCAGGTATAGCTCCCTGCTCAATGAAGGAATGAAAATCCAAGAGACAGTCATCTAACTTACTCTTCAATGCTACTAGTACTGAGGGTTTCTCACCACCTCCCAAGGTAAAGATTTCCAGTTCTTCTTTGTTTCCCATACTCTGGGCATTTGTAGATAATCACTGGAGATTGTGAGATTTGTGGCCTGCTTTCCTTCATACATTTTCCCATTAGAGCCGCCCAGTCTGCTCCTCACATTGTACATAAGCCTTCATCTGTCTTGATCTCTGAGCTTGCATATCTCCCCACCACCACCACCTTCCAATTCAGTTCAAAGTCCTCCTGATGAAGTTATTCATGCTGGGGCTAAATACACTGTTCCCAGTCCTTGCGAGATGTAACCCATCATTTGCCAGCTGCCCAGCTTCTAGGAAGCTTAGCTTGTGGAGCCAAAATCCAAAAAATGTCATTCACCTGGAGCATTTCCTTTGTCCTTTCTATTCCTCTATTTACTAGTAGGATGGTAGTTAAGACTATCGTATCTGGGCCTCCAAGACCTTGAATTTCCTTCCCAGTGCTTCAAAGTCTGATGTGATTTCTCTGTAGTTCCTCTTGGCTGTGTCATTTGTTCCCACATGGATGAGAAGTAAGAGCCATGAAGAAAGAGTTCTGAGTTTAATAAATTCAGCACAATGGAGAGTAAGGTCCCATGACAGGAGAATCCAGCACATCTCTTTCTCAAGTCAGGGAGGCTTCAGTGCTTCACACTGAATTAGACCCTTTGTTATTCTTGAGACTTTATATATAAGAAAGAGATATATTTTCCAGTCAGAAACACTGCAATAACAGAGAAAGCAGAAACTCTGTTGCTGTGACTGAGGGAGTCAAGACACGGTGTGATAACAGAAACCTTATTCCCAATTATTCTCAGCTTTCATCTTGGCACACACAGTGTTTGGAATACCAAAGTCAGATAGTTAGGGGGACAAGGTACATGCCAGCTTGCCTGAAACCCTCATTAGAGAAAAGTTGAGGGAGACCGTTGCTTTTTCCCATGCAGACAAATTTTTTTCTCAAGAGCAGTGACTTCTTCTGATTTCATTTTCAGCTTTGTTCCTTCTTTGTATATTCCTTCCATCAACCTTTTTAGTCCAGGTAGGGGATTGAAAGTTGCCCTTTAGGGGGGTGGGGATGGGGTGGAAGATAATGGCATGCCATACAGTCAAGTTTCTTTATGAAGCTGTTGCTGGTTTCCTATCTTCCATGGCAACTTAGACTGCCTGATCAAAAACATTTCAAAATCGAGGAAAGCACCAGAATTGCTGCTTCGAAAAGCAGCACTTGTTATATGCCATCGAGCTGCAGTTCTGTGTTTGAGGAGGAGAAAGGAGTTGCTGAGATGGTTTAGAGTATGGCCATGACTATTCATGGCAAAGATGTTAAGCAGAATGAATGGTGTCTGTGAAGATTCCCAGTCATCCAGGTGAGTTTATCTAGAGACCTTTGGGTAGTGGGCAGCATACAAGTTGAACGAACGAACGAACGAACGAACGAACGAATAAATGAATGAATGAATGAATGAATGAATGAAAGAATGAATGAATAGAAGTTGAGCAATGGCAACTGGATTTCTTTTCTTGTGAGATTGAAACAATACACTACTCATCCAAGCAGCTTCATCAGTCCAAGGAAATTTACGGGTGAGTCCTCCATGTTATAGAATGAATGATGCATTCAAAGGCCATTGACCCTCCTTCTTAGCTCCTTTGGTCACTGGGCCTGGCTGTCCACACAACATTGGGACTATAGATGGGAGAAGAGCCCAACTGTGTGGCCTTGGGCAAGCTGCACAGTTCCAGGATGCCTCCAGAAGAAGGAAAAGATGAGCCACTACTAAGTAATCTTTACTTAGAAAACCCTGAAAAAGATCATCATGAGTTGGAATAAACTTGACAGCACATGATTACTACCACAAAGCTCCTAGATCCAATATTAAAGTGAGAGAAAAATGTGACTATCTGATAGCCCTGCCTCCAGACTCAGAGAAAAGATCCCAAAATATGAGCCTCAAGTACCCAATATGTAGTAGGAGCACTTGGAAAGGGGTAATCATTAGTAGCTTTGTTTCTCTGCTTCTCTCTCTCTCTCTTTCTTAAAATCTGGACTGAAAAATCATCTCCCCCCACTGTAAAATGGAAATAGCCTTCAGAAAAGAAGTTGGGTGACTGCATTTGTTAGTAGCAACAAAATATAGTAACTTTTTCAGGACAAAATGCTTTCAGGATGATACTATTCTCTCCCATTATGTGTTAGAAGTAAGATGAGCATGGTTGTTGATTCTTGGGGACGTTTGTGCAACAGAGGTGTCTCGAAATATTCTAGTAGACAACATCAGTGCAGATTCATCGGCCTTCGTTCAAACCTCTTGGTCTGATGCTTAATGCCTTATAGTGTGCTCAGCAAAACAGAACTTGAGGCAAGTCAATGACCTGCAACATGTCAAGTGATTGCCACTAATACGCGTTGTCAGGACTGTCTGAGTGATTTTTCAACAGGAGTTACCTCCTACAGCAATGGAGGTCCTCTTAGGCTCTTGTGTCAGTAAAATGTCAGCCAGTCTTAACTAGACTGGCAGTTCTCAACTGGCAGGCCACTCCCAATGCTTATGGTCCCCTGCAGCACTCAGATGTCCAAGCTATTTACCACCTGCTGTGGTGGAGAATAGAGATGGGCACGACTCAGGAAAAATGGTTTTTTGTTTTTCGTTTTTCGTTTAGGGGTCCGTTTCGGCTCGTTTCCGTTTTCGTGAGCTAATTTTCAAAATTTTTCATTTTCATTTCGTTTTGTAATGAAAATGAAAAACAAAAATGAAAACGAAAATGAAATTTTTTTCATTTTTCCCCATTCAGTGCCATTAAATGCTTTTGCTGTAACGAAAAATGAAAATTGGCTCAAAATTAGTTGTTTCGTTTCTGTTTTCGTTCCATTTTGGAGCCAATTTTTGTTTTTTGGTTTGTTGCCTAACGAAAACAAAAAACAAAAATGGAAATGAAAATTTCGCTAAGTCGTGCCCATCTCTAGTGGAGAACAGCTATCCCTCCTGGCAGAGCTGATAAGGAAGCCATAAAGAATAATATTCCAAATATATTTCTGGAATTAGAACTATTCCCTCCTTACTGCCTAACTTCCTTTTCTTTGTATCCAAAATATGCCTTACATATGCTGATTTAATTCATGGGTACATCTCTCTGAAAATCAGCTTGGTAAGTAGAGCACCCTTCAACTTTGAAAGCGAGTCATATTCAGAAGCCTTCCTAGAGCAGCACAGGAGTGCACCTGATATTATTTGACCAGTCAAAACAACATTCTTCAAGCTATTTACAGTATGAAAGGAAGTCCAAACAAAACATTACATTTTTTTGAATTGTTTCTTAAATCAGGACTGTAGATGAGCACGAATCTTGGTTTGGAGGTTCTTTACTGGTTCGTATTCAGAGCATCACAGGTGCCACATGAGTTCCCCACCCCTGCCTCCCCAGCCAGAGCATGCTGTTCTCCTTGGCTGTTTGACAAGTCTCCAGCAGAAGCCTGGGTTTCCCTGCTCTGCCTCCTTGGCCGATCTTCCCCTCAGACTAGGAGATGGAGAGGCAAACCCATGCTTCTGCCAAGTGTTGATTGAACTACCAAAGAAGAGGCAGGTGAGTGGGTCATAAACCAGGGGTAGAGGAAGGGAACCGATGGTATCCGTGGCACTGCCTACACGAACCAGCACAAATCTCCGAACTGAGGTTTGTGCCTATCTCTAATCAAGACCATATTTTGCAAAGTGACTGAAGACAGTGTGGTCTTGCTGTGAGCCAAATTCTGAGAAAATTGAACATGCACTTTAAAATACCATATATACTTGAATATAAGCCAAGTTTTTCAGCCCTTGTTTTTGGCTGGAAAAAAAATCCACACCCTTGGCTTATATTCGAGTGAAGGCTACAGAGGTCTAGTCCTGACTCTTCCACTCCCTCCCGAGAGCTAAGCCAGCTTGGGGAGGGTGGGGGGGGGCAAGTCCTGCCTGTTCCTCCACCTCCTGTCATCTCTTAAGGGCAGCCAAAGCAGCCGCCGCAGTGACAACGAGGAGCAGAAAGTGAAACCAGGAGTGTGTCAGGAGGGCTGGGCTGTGCTCCCCCTTCCCCAGCCTGGTGGGCCCCTGGGAGTGGTGAGCAAGCAGCAGTGGCGGTGCTGGTGGAGGTACCCCACCAGACCCTGCTCATGGCGCAGCCAAGGCCGCGGTGAGTGGGAGCAAGTGCTCTACCTGCTTCTCTCGCCTTTCTTCCTCACATTGTGCTCCTCAGTCTTTGCTGCTGATCCGAGGGGGGGGGGGCAGCCACTTCCCTTCCTGGTAGGCTTCATCCCTCCCCTCCATGGGGCTGGGCTGTGCAGGAGTTGCTGTGCTCCAGTATTGCCCCTCCCATCCCATCCTCCTCCTCCTCTCTTCTTGTGGGAGTTGTAGTCCACAACTCAATGGCCACTGTCTATTTTTAATTTTGAAATTTACCAGTAGCTGCTGGTAATTTTAATCTACTCTAGGCTTATACTCAAGTCAATAAGTTTTCCCAATTTTTGTGATAAAATTAGTTGCCTCAGCTTATATTCGGGTTGGCTTATACTCAAGTATATACGGTACCTGATTTATGATTTTAAAAACTATTTCTACCCTGCCATTCACACTTAAGCTACTTTTCAGGTCTGCTTGTAGAAAGTTTGGTAGTTATTTATCACATGTCAACAACTGCTCTCTCAAACAGAAATCATTCCTGCTACAGTCTGGAAGTTGAGTCATGGCAACTGAACTTCTTGTGAGAGCAAAATGTTTTGCTACACATCTAAGGAGCTTCATTAGTCTGAGGAAAGTTAGTGGCAAGTCATCCAATTTACAGTTCACCTTGATTTCACATCACCCTGGTCTGAATAGGCTCATAAGTTGGACAAAGGCCTGAATAGGCTCATTAAGTGGACAATGGCTTTCCTGGATTGTTCAGTCATCATCAGACTGTGGCCTGGGAATAGAAGTTTACAGGAAAACCACCCACACAGATCAGCACTTACTATTTGACTCCCACCATCCATTACAACACAAATTAGGAGTTATCAGGACTCTAAACCACATAACAGAGAGCATCCCCACCTTCACAGGAGCCAAGAAGGAGGAAGACAGATACCTGAAGATAGTGCTTAAGGCCTGCAGATATCCGTTGTGGGCCTTAAACAAAGCAGTGTCCCGACATGTAAGAACAATGGATCAGCCTGAGACTCAGAGCCTACGGGAGACCCTGGTCATTCCCTACATGGCTGGAGTGTCTGAGAAGCTTAAAATGATTTTTGGCAAATACCACCTCTCTGTTTACTTCAAACTCACAAACACACTAAGACAGAGACTCATCTACCCAAAGGACCTGACACCAAAACATAAGAGGAGCCATACAGTATATGCAGGTCCAATGCAGTGAGGAATGTGCAGACCTCTACATTGGAGAAACTAAACAGAAGGATGGCCCAGCACAGAAGGGGAAACAGCTCAGGGCCAGAATCAGCAGTGTACCTCCATTTGAAGGACAAAGGACACTCATTCAAAGATGAGGATGTACACATATTAGACAGAGAAGATAGGTGGTTTGAGAGAGGGGTCAAGGAAACCATTCATGTGTGTGTTGATAGCCTCTCTCTCAACAGAGGTGGGGGACTCAGATACAGTCTGTCTGCTATTTATCAAGCTGCCTTTTCATCAATCCCCAGACAAAGCAGAAGCACTTCACATCTCCACCAATAAGGCTATAGCTAACTACTTAATGGGTGTTGGTAAAGGTGGGACTTTCACACATCCTAGGCCATTGTCCAGCTAACAAGCCTATTCAGGCCATTGTGCACCTAAACAAGCCTATTTAGGCCATTGTCCAATTTATGAGCCTATTCCAACCACGGTGATGTGAAATCAGGGTGAACTATAAATTGGAGAACATGCCACTAACTTTTCTCAGACTAATGAAGCTGCTTGGACAAGTAGTGAAACATTTTGAACTCTCAAGAAAAGAAGTCTAATTGCCATGACTCAACTGCCGGATACAGTCACCCCCCGCCATTTCATGGTTCAGGTACTGTGGTCCCTCTACATTGCGGGATCACAGTACGTGCACCTCAAGGCCACGTGGGGAGCGGCAGGGGTGATCGTGTTGCTCCGTGCCAGCCCTCTGTGCTCCTCCGCAAAGCCTTGGGCTGCGTGGGGGCCGGCGGGGGGCGATCGGGTCACTCCGCGCTGCCCCCGGCTCCTCTGAAAAGCCTTGGGGCCATGTGGGGGCGGCAGGGGGTGATCAGGTCACTCCACACTGCCCCTACTCTCCTCCGAGAAGCCTTGGGCAGTGTGGGCGGGTGGCAGCAGGAGGTAAGATCCCGCAACATCACCTGCATGCGCTGCCTCAAGACTTCTCGGACAGGCGTGCAATCGCCCCCCGCCCCCAGGCCCCATCCCACCCACTTCCGCATATCGCGGATTTTCATGCATTGTGGGTGGGGTGGGTCCCTAACCCCCGCGATCAGCGGGGGGTTACTGTAAACTCTCTTGGATGACTGATAATCTTCACAGACATTCCTGCTAGAGATAGATGTTTCATTTCAGAAGGGGACTGGTTCCAAAACGAAACATGCTAGCACAGCTGGTGCTTGGAACCCAATCCCACCCTCTGGAACAAAACCAACCACTGTCTTACCTTGCTGTAGTTTGTGCTGGCCAAAATTCCAACCAGGAAGCAGCTTCCAGTGCCTCCAATCTTTCTGTCTCTCTGGTGCTGATCAATCAGACAGGGAGGTGGGATGATTCATGTTGCTGCACAGCTCCTGACTGGCCAGCATCAGGGAGATGGATTGCATTGGAAGCTGCTTCCTGATTGGAATTCCTCCCAGCGTAAGCTACAGCTACAGCAAGGTAAGACCATGGTTGATTTTGTTCCAGACGATGGGACTGGGTTCTGAGCGCCAGTTGTGCTGGCATGTCTTGTTTCGGAGCCAGTTCCCTTCTGAAATGATGAAACATCCCTATCTAATTCCTGCTATCAGTTTTTTCGTGGTCTGAACTTGGTCTAAGATAAACGACCTTAAACATTTTATGCAGGAAAAATTTTACTTACTTATTTATTTATTTTGAATATTTTTACCCCACCTTTCTCCTTGGAAAAGGATTCAAGGTGGCTTACAATAATGATGGATGATATACAGCCCAGAACATTTAAGACATATTTAAGTTCATGAAGTATTGTTGTACCTTCTCACTGATGGATTTTAAAGGCATTGCCCAAACTTCCTGGGAGGCCATTAAGAAATGAATAAGGGCGCTTTTACACGACCCCTAAGATCCGTTGGCCCCTTAAATTTGGACCAGAGATCTTAGGGGTTTGTCGCTCTTTGTGCGTCTCCACCCCTCCGTACTTCCTGGCTGCTGGCTGCGTGAGGGGAGGGAGGGAAAAAAGGGACAAAAGAATAAAGCCTTACCTCCCGGTGCTGGTGGAAGCTGCCGGGGGAGCCCCGGTCACTTCCTGGTTCCTCTTAAAGGGGCAGGAGAAAAAAATACAAAAACAAAAAGAAGCGAGGAGAGCCCAGCACATCCGCATCAAATATTTTTCACCTCCCAAGAGCAAGTACAAGAAAAGTGTGCTGGGTCGTGCTTAGGTGGGCGGGGTCGCACTTAATTGTCTGCAAACTCCGGAGCTGGTGGGGAAACATTTTTAAGCTCCAGAGCTTGCAGCCATTTGCTGCAGAGTTTAGGGGTCGTGTATAAACACCCTAAGTCTTCCTATGGTGAATGGGGCTTATGTCTGGGCAAGATGGTCAGTCAAGACTTTAGTGTTGCTATAGGTGCAAGTGTCCTTGAACAACTGAATGTACATAGAATCCATAAGGTGGGGCAAGAGATGAGTAATTATCAGTAAGGACACCACACACACACACACACACACACACACACACACAAAGAGGGGAGGGAGAGAGGGAGAGAGATGACACACAGAGAGAGAGAAAGAGAGAGAGAAAGGTCAGGAAGGAAGAACAAACCTAGTTTATGTTAGTCACCCAAATGCAGCTTGTTCACACTGAGCCATGAAAGTCACTGAAGGAGTTGGTAGTTACCTATAAGGCCATCAAGTCTAACCCCCTGCTAAATGCAGCAATGCAAAGTAGATCAAACAGCTCCTTGTCCCATTTACACTTGAATGCCTCCAGCATAGCAGCACTCATCACTTGAGGTAAAGGGTTCCATTACCACATTGTTCCAATGGTTAAGAGGTTTTTCCTGCCTGATCCCAGAATGCCAGCCTTTCAAGTACTGTATTTGAAAAGTGCCTCCATTCTCCTTTTTTCAAGACTAAACTTGCCCAGTTCTTTCACTCTTTCCCCATAGGTTTCCAGTCCCCTAATCATGCTTGATGCCCTCCACTAAACTTGTTCCCATTTGTTGGCATCCTTCTTAAAGTGCAGTGTCGAGAAATGGACACAGTACTATAGATGAGGCCTAAGCTTTCCCCCTCCAAATATTCATTTTGCTTCTGGTTGTTGTATGCAGAGGAAATAATTGTAAAACAATCATTGAGAGACACTTTCCGGTAATTGAGATTATGCCAGAGATTACTCACATACGTCCTGTGTTTCAAATCTATTATTGCACTTTCAATGGCTAACACAAACGGAAAAGAAAAGAAAAAAAAACTGAAATTCTCAGAATGCTAAACTCTGCAGAAGCAAATTGCGTGAGTACATTCATAACACCTTGGGATACATACAGTTCTAAAGAATGTGAAAAATATGCAAGGATGACCAATTTTCCACAAATTATCTTCTACAAGGAACTTGAAAAAAGTAAAAGAAAATCTAAGAAAAGTGTCATGTGTGTTTGCCTTAAAGATAAACAGGGCTAGAGACAAAGAAACCCAAGTACATGGATACATAATTTGAAGGCCAAAATCCACAGATGAAATGTATTTACCGGGGTTTCTGTCATGTGCTCAGTCACCCCAACTGCACAATTAGTCACATGCCCAGTTTCATGTCCAGTCACTCAAGGACTAGCTGAGGTAAAGTAAAACTACTTGTATAACTGGAATTTTGCATCAGGATTCTGGCTCCGTTTTTTTTTTTTTTTTTTTTTTTTGTTATGGCACTGCCAACATATATTGAGATTCACAAAACATTCCTTCATCCGTCACCACAAATAATCTAGTCTGCTATTTGAACTCTTTTCCCTTTCCAGGGTGCACATTTCACATATCACACCCACATTAAGACTTCTGCTGATTTGCTGGAATTGTGTCCATAATCCTCACATTATCTGTGTACAAGATAAATGCACACAGCCATAAAACTACACATGGGAGACCCAACAGTATGTCAAAAGCCATAAAACACCTCCATAAAATGAACAAATGAAGAACAATCCCAAAAAATAGAGTTATTAAAGATAATTGGACCAAGCAAAACAAGTCCCTAAATTAAATTAGGAGGAAAGGAACAGTGTGCCGTGCAGGAATCAATGGGATGTGTCAAAGTCTCCTGCGAGAAGTGGTTGCATTAAGAGGACCAATCTTCTCATATTCAGTAAATCAAAGGGAAATCAATTCCCAGCCACATTGATGGAAAGGGAGGAGGGGAGGGAGGAGACCATGTGTGAAGTGTGCTGGTGAATACATTAAACAGGATTTAGTGGGAGGGAAGCATCTCTGCAGGAAAGCAAACAGCAAATATTCATCCAGGTCCCAGTTATTACAGATATTTGCTTTGGTCATGTGCAGGTTTCAGACTGCAAGGGACATAAATATCAAAGATAAAAGATACATTTTAGGCAATTAGAACTGTAACTGGTTTGGATCCCTGGGTGGCAAATTAGAAGCAACAGTAAGCATAAGCTTGATCTAGAAGTGTAGCCGACCTTTAAAAAATTGTACTTTTCCCTCTGTGTGTCTTTTTGTTTGAACCCAAGTGCACTTAAAAAAAGGAAAATTAGAAAAAAACTGTATTTTTAAAAAAACACTACATTGAAGGTCAGGGTTGTTGTATTAAATAGGTGATACTGCAACCTTGTTGAAATTAATCAGGTCATGATCTAATTGGCAATGGTTCAATGAAGAATAATGAAATTCTGGTTTTAAAACCAGATTGAATTTAAGATACTCCAAAATACTTTGTACAATATTGCATCAATAATTTTTAATAATTCACTGTTGATTGGATAATCCATTCTATGGATGTGTGAGGGTTTTTTGAACAACCCCTCCCCCACAAAATTGCTCTGCTTGCTTTGACCTTTGGATGCTGGTTTGACTGAGAACATATTCCTATTTAAAGCTCCATGGGTAGCAGCACTAGTGCTTTGCCAAATGACATAATTTTAATGCCAACTTTGCTTCCAGTTGAAATTTCTGAACAGCCTAGTGACAGGCTGCTCAGCTAACTCTTATTTCTGAAATCAGTTGGAAAACCAACATGGCTAATAAGTTAATTAGATCTCAGACACACACATAAAGACTAAATGTTCCGTCCTACTCAAAATTCAGTTATAGACTGCTTCAACATATCATAGAATTATAGAATAGTGAAATTGGAAGGGGCCCAAAAGGCCATCAAGTCCAACTTCCTGCTTCATGCAGGAATAAAAATCAAAGGATATCTGCTAAGTGGTTGTCCAAATTTATCTTGAATAACTCCAGTGTTGGAGCATTCGCCTCCTCTTGAGGTAATTGGTTGGGCTCAATCCAACGTGCTGTCCTCACTTTTATGGTTTGATGCCAACTCCAGGACTAGGAGCAAATTATATGAAACATCTCACTAACCTTTGTCTGCAGCGTGCTTTTATGCTCGCCAGACTGAACATTTTCCCCTCAGCAGTTCTTTCAGGAAGATACTACAACGTTCCATTTGAGAATAGATTCTGTAAACTATGTTTACTGGAACCGGACTCTACCTCTCATATCCTTCTCTCCTGCCCCTTGCACCACAAGCTTCGCCTTCGCCTTCTGACCCCTTACATTTCTAATTTCTCTGGCTCCCCGGAGAGTATAACAAAGCGTCTCCTTGAGGACAAACATCCGGAATTGACAGCCTCAGTGACTGAATATTTGGCCACTGTTTTAAATATTAGTAAATAGTTTGGGGCCAAGGCCTGCTATTAACCCAATTTTAAATCATTTTAAACCTATTTATTTACTTCCTACCTCTTATTTTACATTTTGCTGCTTCTGTTTTATACCAATGTATGCTAATAAAGGTTCTTGTGAATGATTGGTAATTGGTTCCATTGCCGTTCTGCTCTAACAGCTAGAAATTTTGTTTCCTGATATTCAGCTGAAAACTGAATTTTCTTTAGCCCACTGTTGTGTGTCCTGAACTCTGGAATGATCGAGAACAGACCCTGCCCCTCCTCTGTATGACATCCCTTCATATATTTGAAAACTGTTGTCATATTACCCCCCCGTCTCCTTTTCTCTAGGCCAAACATGCCCAACTATTTCTGTCTTTCGTCATAGATGTCTGTCTTCATAGAGCTTTGTTTCTAGTCCCCAATCATCCTTGTCACCCTCCACTAAACTTATTCAAATTTGTCAGCATCTTTCTTGAAGTGCAATGTCCATTGCAGGGCACAATACTCAAGGTGAGGCCTAATCAGTGGTGAAGAGGTCCAAGTAAATTCTATGTGTTGTGCCTTCACCTCAGAGAGATTTCCGGGAATCCAAATCAGCGGAAAGCCATAGAAAGAATGTTGTGCCATTGTATGACGTGGCAAAAAACCAAACAAAACCATACACAGAGGGAAAAAAACCCTGTGACCATATCATAAAATTAAGTAAGGCAAAGGGTAACCTCTTCTTTATTTTTCTCTCTCTTCATGACCTTTCATGAGCATAATGGTCAAAAAAAGAGAAATCTTTGGAGTTTTCAGCATCATTCTCAAGGTAACACAGAACATGCTGAGTTGGCAAGCTGGAGGCATCAGCTATCACAGTGAATCAAAAGTATGCCTTAGATGCATGCACGTGATCCCAACAGACTGATGTTAAGGTCTGACAAATTACTCTTTAATTGTTAATGTGAAGCATTCAAGGAATGACTCCAATGAGCCAAAATGATCTCTTTGATGTGAAGGTTCTACAACTTGAAGTGATGAGTTGTTCTGTTTTTTCTAAGGTCCCTGCTACTCTCTTCAAGTAGCACTATCCCCCTGGGAACAATGGCTTCCAGACAATGCTGATATGACACAGGCCATTGACGTTATGCTTTCGTTAGTATCTAAGCAAGGAAGTGACCCAAGGCGAGCAGAGCTGCAAGACCGCCAAGCTTCAGTTTCTGGATTTAGACCTGTGGCTCCCATTCCTGCCTTTGCCTGGCTCATTGGGAATAGAGTTGCATTTCAGTTGGCATGTCAAACAGTCTGGATAAAGGAAAGCTCCTCCTATCCAACCCGGCAATGCTGAGGTCTGAGCATGGACTTTCACATGTAAACATATGCTTTACTCCTAAGTAGGGATGGGCACAGATTGGAAAAATAGTGTTTCATTTTCTTTCATTTCATTTTGAAATGAATTTTTGTAAAAAAGAAAAAAGAAAGAAACAAAACAATAACAAAATGATTCATTACTCTATAAAATGGCTCCCCAGAGTCCTAGAGGCACCAAATTTGGTGCCTCTAGGACCCAGGGGAGCCATTTGATAGAACAACAAAACTGTTCAATTTTACAATTGAAAAAACGGTGTTTTGTTTTGTTTTGTTTTGTAATGAAATGCTGCCTGTCCTTTCGTTTCATTACAAAACGATTTGTAGCTTACAAAACGATGAAACTTCTTGTTTTTTGTACGTGGCCTATCCCTACCCTTAAGCAATGGCCTTTTTTGAATGGATTGGCTGGGAGGGTACTGGAGAGAGAACCAACAGATACACATGCCTTTGGTCCATCATGCCATTCACTATATGTGAAGCTCCAACAACCTGAGTAGTCTGCTTTCTTTTTGCACAAACCCAGCAGTGCAGAGCCTGGTTTGGAGAGGGGGGGGAATCTCCTTTGTCTGGTATGGAGTATTTCATGATCCCCAACAGCATCACATAGCCTGGAAAAACTGTAATGCTCAGAACGAGCATTCTAATAAGCTCTTTGCAAGGGCCTCTTTTGCTGGACAAAGAAAGATGTCTGCTCTTGATCCATTTGGTTGCTAAGTGGAAGCAGTTCACACCAATCTGTAAATTTCAAGCAAATATAAGTAATTGTTTTTCTCCTACAAATGCCTCAGAGTGTGCTAATGAGACTTTAAGTGCCAGCTAATGAGAAAGGGATGGACTCTGGGGACCTTGTAGCTATTCTCCTCTGTAAGCCTCTGCATTTCTACTGCATAGCGAAAGAATTTTACTAGAAATTCATAAATACAGCACTTCCCCAAACTAGTGAAGAAATTGCTATGCAAGTGGCTGGGTTAAGTTCAGTTTTCTATGGTGTTCCAAATGTAACATGAGTATATTTCACAAACACTCATGGAAACCACTCTTTTCAACTGGACGTCTACAGCACTGTCTTGTTATTACGTTCACCAGCTTTCATGTTGGAACTCCAGGGGAGTTATAGAGCAACAGGAAGAAACTGGTGAAATATTACAGAACAAAGGATCTTATTTACCTTTGAGAAGATCACTGTAATAACAATTTGAAGGAAATGGAGAAAAGGGGAGACCAAGTTGACAGAGAAGCATAACTTTTTGTCTCATCCTCAGTGCATCTAACCCAAATGCTTCACAAACTATCAGCATCGCTGGCTTGGCTTTTATGAAGCTTTCCCTTCAGTGGGAGCATTTGTCTTTAGTCTTCTCCCCCCCTTCTCTCCCCCCCCTCCCTCCCTCTCCACCATGTCTTCCTTTCCGACATCTTTATTTGTCTAAGAGGTGACTGTGGCAGATTCAAAGATTTAATTGTCACTTTAGCACTCAGAATAGAACAGGAGTACAGGAAATGCAGCTCTTTCAACAAAGAAAACACCCCACTGCTGAACCGTTTACAGTGTAGATGTCTTCTCTCGCTCCTGCCTTGTGAATATAAAGCATTTTAGATGTATCCTTACCCTTACTTGTGCCACCTGCTAGTGAAGCAAGCCTGTGTAGCCATGGGCAACCTGCACAGTCCCAGGGCACCCCTGAAGAAGAAAAATACAAAACAAAGCCAATCAAAAGTATTTCTAAGATCTGCAACTGCTTGTTAACATTGTGTGAAAATTCTTGACATTGTTCTCAAAGTCATGATGAATAGAGATGGGAGTGAAATGAATTTTTAATTTGTTTTGTTATTCGTTATTTGTTTTGTTAGCTAACAAAACAAATAACGAACCAACCCATCAAAGGAAAATGAAACAAAATGGAAATTTCTGTTTCATTTCATTTCGTTTTTTTGTTCCCCACCCTGGTGTCTCCTACCTTGTCCAGTCACCAGTCTCCTTGCCTGGACCTCCTCACCAGCCCGCCCTATAGCTGAGAGGCGGGGGGGGGGGGAGCCTGAGCATCAGGGGACTTTTAAAAATAATAAAAATAAACATAAAAATAAAAAAGCACCGACCTGGCCTGGGAGCCGCATGGTCGGTACTGTAAAATAAAATAAAAAATAAAAAAGCACCAACCCGGCCCCTGGGGCTGCATGGTCGATGCTGTAAAATAAAAAATAAAAAATAAAAAAATAAAAAATAAAAAAATAAAAAAATAAAAAAAAATGGTGCCACCCAGGCAGACTTTTTTTAAAAAAAAAAATAAAGTTTCCTCTGAACCGTGGGCCAGCCGGTTCGTTCTGTGAGCCAGTGGGGCAGGAG
>JAHTLZ010000275.1:24840452-24854007 GCA_023846285.1 Phrynocephalus versicolor
GAGCAGATCAATCTACTCTAAAAACATTGTATGTGTGTTTCTGCTATTTACTGCTCAATTCATCTACTTGTCATGGATCGTTTATTTTGCTTTTACCAGAGGACTCCCCCTCCCCCGATGTTCCTATGGGGATACCATGCTGGAAATTTTCAATTTTCCCATGGTATCCAGAGCCTGAATTCTGTAGATGTAAGGTGATCATTGGAGGGAGTGTGATCAGAAAGCATTTTCAGTTCTGTGTGGGACAGCCTCTTCAAAGGTTTAGCATTGCTTATTCCCATTCCCCTACTTGGCTTATTTGTTGAAGCTGGAAGTAACAGCCGTGCTGTGGCAGCAGCAGTATTATGACCCTTGATGGACAGATACAAGTTCTTTGATATTTTCATTATATTCCGTGTGAGGCTGCCAACTGAGTACATTGTAGCTAAAACTGTTTTAAAAAAAGCTTGACATTTAATGCTAGCAGAATACAGCAGGGCATTGCTGAATTTAGGATGATAAATAAATAAATAAATAAACCTGAGAAAGAAATGATGTAATTCAAGAGGACACTCATGTTTTGAGAACTCACTTTGTGCTTGCACTAAGAAAATTTATTAGCAACATTCCTGAAGAAATAGTAGAAATCTGGTGTCTTCTTACATGTGTGACAGGAAAAAACCCATGTGTGTCAGCAAACTGTGTTAGCAAATACATCATTATATTCTCCAGTCCCACACAGGTTTAGAAATCCAGCTGAATCTTAGTCCAACAGTCTTATGTTCTTCCTCTGACAACTCATTCCAGGTACCACTCTCTTCTGCCATTCTCCCTTGTTTAACACCCCTGGTGGTGGTGTCAGGAAAAAGCGACGTGGCCACAAAAAAGGGGCGTGGCAAAGGAGCCACCACCGAAACAGCGATCAGAAGTGTGGGCTATGAACTTTAAGGTGATTTCAGTTGACGGGAAAAGCGATTGGAAACTGAAGTGCGCTGACGCTCTAATTGTACATTTCTTTCCCTCTGCAAATAACAGAACTTTAAATTTTGTACCTTCTAGAAGACAACCTCCATCCCTGGGTTGGTGACTTTATCTATAATGCTTCTGCAACCCAAAGCACAGAATTATCCATTTGTGCAATTTGTTAGGCTGATATGACAGCAACAGGTACATGACAATGCAGTTCCTAGACCGGGCAAAACACTCAGGTAGTCTTGCTGGAATGATATACAGGGAGCAAGTATTCTAGCAAGTCCCCAAGCTATGAGAGATCTTATTCCACAAGTCCAAAGGTCCCTGTGAGCTGCTGCACAGAGATGATTACGGTATTCAGGGCTTCAAGATCAGTACAGCAGAGGCAAGGACAGTCTCCAAGTAATTATGGTGATCTACAAGTAACATAGGCTTTTTGATATTTATAGCTGCTTCAAATAACACAAAGATGTGAATGTACTTCACAGTTTCTGACACTACCCCTAACAGGGGCCTCAAAATGTATACTGTATTGGCCCTTAGAGGTGTCTCCTGCTGTAATCCTGCCATAAGTGAAATAGTCTCCTCAGAGCAATTGGCATGGTCTGCCCATTTATTTTTCTTTAGTATATCTGTGCATCCCATGCAGTAGCCAAGGTACCCCACAACCATAGTGGTATAAGCTGCAGGAGTAGGATTATTTATTTATTCTTTGTTTGTTTGTTTGTTTAATTCAATTTCTATCCCCCCATCAAGCCAAGGGCTACTCTGGACAACAAACAGTGTGATAACCATAAGCATAATACTGTACGGACAAACAAAATATCTCAAACAATATAGCCATTAACAAAAATGTTCTGGTCAGACCCCACCTGGATTACTGTGTCCAGTTCTCTGCACCTCAGTTTAAAAAGGATGCTGACAACCTCAAATGGGTTCAGAGGCAGGCAACAAGGATGGTTAAAGGTCTGGAAGAAGTGTTTTACGAGGAGCGGCTTAGGGAGCTGGGGATGGTATATGATAGCCATGTTTAAATATTTGAAAGGATGTCACATTGAAGAAGGGACAGGTTTATTTTCCATGGCTTCATCGACAAGGACTCGGGGCAATGGTTTCAAGCTACAGGAAAAGAGATTCCAGTTGAACATTAGGAAGAAGTTCCTGATGGTTAGAGCTGTTCGGCAGTGGAATATGCTGTCACGGAGGGTGGTGGTGGAATCTCCTTCCTTGGAGGTTTTTAAGCAGCAGCTGGATGGCCATCTGTCTAGGTGGCAGGGGTTTGGATTAGGTTGCCCTAGGGGTCTCTATGATGCTATTATTCTACAAACAAATGGGATATTAATAAACTAAGACAAGAACAAAATAAAAAGTAAAAACACATGAAAGAAACAGATTAATAAAGCAAAGCCAGAGGCAGAATTAAGCGAGAAATTAATAGCAAAAACCGTTGTCCATCTGGTTGGGAAAGGTCATTCTTAAAAACCAGGTTTTTAAACATATTTTAAATATCTGCAGCGAGGGAGCAAATTGGATTTCGGCAGGCAGTTTATTCCATAACTGAGGAGCAATCACAGAGAAGGCCTGACTCCTTATCATCACCTTTTGTTCTGAGCCTCTCTCGGTGTCGGCACCCACAGGTAGCCTGCCTGAGATGGTTGAGTGATCCGGGCATTATGTTTCAGGAGGAGCCGTTCCAACAGATAACAAGATCCTAAACCATTTAGGGCTTTGTATGTAATCATTAAAGCCTTGATTAGGATTAGGACACTGGGCACTCAGGCTTCAGTCTCCGTTTAGTTGTGAGTAGGAGCATCAGATCTCAGGTCACTGTCTGGAGGGTCAGGAGGAACTGTGATGCCTATCAGGGCTTAGGCAGGGAAACATGTCACAGTGCACATAGTGCTGGAATGGGAGAATGTTGATTTTGTGTGAGAGCTGGCTTTCAAGGCTCTGCACCCGCTTTTACATTCCTAGATGCCAACAGGGTTCTCTGGTTCAATGTGAAGGTGTTACCATATGTGTTTTCTCTGTGCAACACCAACACATGGGAGAGTCAAGAACTGTCTGAATGCACCTTGCTACTTTTCCAATCACAATCAGTTTAGTTCTACTGCAAGGATCAAGAACCAGTTTTTAACCTGCTGCTTAAAATTTGCTTTCCCTATCTAGCTGGTACCAGAAGGGTCACATAGATTAAGATGCTTTTGGAATATCTTGTAGGAAAGTTCCAGAAAAATTAAAACATTGAAATGAGGAGTGAGGGGAACTCAGGTAGGATTTGACAAACACAGGCAAGGAGAAAAGTGGTAGTAGTTTAAGACTTTAATGACAATGGTTTAGGTTTGCCCCCTAAGTAGGGTTCTCATTAAAACTTTTTTTTCATGTGCAAGTACTGGAAATGAAATGTTTATTTTCTCCTTTAAAAAGAAGCACACCAGCAAAGAGGACTCTGAAAGCAGGGCTGTCACAGCAGCATTAATTCGGTCCTTGAAAGAGCAATCAAAATGATATGCTTCACATCTGCTGTGTGGTCACAGCATATAAGGCATAAACAGTAGGAGATTTTCTTCAGTGATATTTTCTGGGATTATTGTTCCTGTATGTGCTTGTAAGCAGGAACACACGTGGCGCTAAGCCTTTTGCTCAGTAATGTTACACAACCATTCTTCCATAATATAGTGTAGTCTTCAGCTTGATTCACACTGGGTCACCAATCTATTCTCTATTCTTATCTTTAAGACGGAACAGTTCATAACAGTTCATGCTGCTGTAAGAAATTAGATGGTCAAGATGTTTGCTAATATTGTTGAGGAATACCTTTTCATTTCTGGAACTGAAAGTCAAGAAAACTCAACTTTCCCTGATCTGAGTGCACGGTGCAACCTAGAATGGAAAACCAGAAACTCCGTGATAGGAAACATGCTTTACATACAGTACATGTTAAATCAGTGCTTGACAACTCTCCTCATTGGGGCTTTACTCCTAGGATCTTTTGCCTAGTGTGGTCATTGGGAATCTGTGGGAACTCTGGTCCCTATAAAACTTCCCAAACTTTGAGTCTTTCCATACATGCTGCAAATGAGGATGAGGGAAATCATGTGACCCATTCTACCATGCATGCAGTGGCTGCTATATATGGTCTCAATCTTGGGGTGAGTTTTACCGAGGCACTAAAACATAGACACTAAAATGTGCCTCTGTTTTAACTGTAAAATCCCACAATAGGGGTTGTTTGCATTTCAGTTTTACCCTCTACAAGTTTGTACTATCAAATTACACTGTACACAATGGCCAGGATCTTACCGGTGTTCACATAACATTTGTGTAACTTGACATGAGTAATGATGTGTCTCAGTCATGTGGCTGGTCATAAGAAAACAAGAACATGAGAAAATCCCTGGTGGTTCATTATTCCTTTTGTAACGTAACAACATGAATAACCAATAATGTAATGAATTAAAAAAATCATTTTGTGCCCATCTCTAGTAGTGAAACGTTTTGATCTCATGAGAAAAGAAGTCCAATTGCTATGATTCAACTTCTGGTATTAGGAATGATGGTAAGGAACTGTCACAACATACATATTTAGTTGTTTCTGGTTTTACTCAATAGTTTTAAAACTGGAATGTGATGTGTGTGTGTGTGTGTGCAGTGGTGATATGGAATGAGATTACTCTTGTTCCTTACAGGAACAGTGTCAAAATTACAAGTGAGTCCCATTTCCCAAGATATATGTGTTCCTCTGAACATGTTATAACTCCAGTTAGGTGTGTAAGGCAATAAAATCACACATCCAGCTTCGCCCCCTGCATCTCCAAGATCCTTAGCTTGAAAGCAATATCATTGGGAAGCCATCATATACAACAGGTTTGTCACAGGCAATAAAGCTCACTGCGGCATTGAAAGGGATATTGAATGCTAAGGAAGCAAACAGCCATTTGATCAGCCTTGGAATTCCCAAAGGTACTACTTTAGTTTGTGGCACATCATGGTAATACTTCCAGGTTGGCCATTATCCCCTGTTTCACGCCAAATATAGAAGGGTGCACGAAGCACGTGATGGCAGCGATTTCCTCAGGTGGATTTGACTCTTCTCCTCCTGTTTTTATCCTCACTTTTTTTTCTCAGAACAAAGTGAAGCTTTGTGAGTATCCGCCTGAAAACTTGTTGTGTACCACTAGAAATCACACCAGAGTAGGTCCATTGAATCTGTGGGAATTTGGCAAGTCAACTCTTCAATACATTCCATTGAACTTACTCAAAACACACTTTACTGTACTCAATAAAAGCCAGTGATACATGCCTTAGTTACGTCTCAGTGCACACAAGCGCGTGCACACACACGCACACACACAAATACACACACACACACACACACACACACACACACTCCAATGCAGCAGCTCCACTGGCTGGTGATTCATTTCTGGGCATAATTCCATGTGTTGGTTTTAATTTATAAAGCTTTAAACAGTCAGAGTCCTTTATCTGATTGATTGATTGACTGACTGACTGACTGACTGACTGACTGACTGACTGACTGACTGATTGACTGTTGGCTGCAAAGTCAGCAGCTCTGCACTTTGAATCCGATGTGCCACGCAGCGGAGCGAGCTCCTGCTGGTAACCCCAGCTCCTGCCAACCTAGCAGTTTGAAAGCATGTAAATGCAAGTAGATAAAAAAGGTACCACCGTAAGAAGTGGAAAGGTAAAACAATATTTCTTTGCAGCCATGCGAGCCACATGGCCATGGACTTGAACAACACTGACTGTTCGGCTTGAATATGGAGATGAGCACTGCCCCTAGAGACGAACACGACTAGCACACATGTGCAAGGGGAACCTTTACTTTACTTTTTATACCACCCATCTAGCTACCAGGTTACTCTGGGCAGCTCTAAGCTACCTAAAATAGTGCATCTCCCTTTGTGAACCTATCTTGGTATTAGGATATCAGGAGAGACCCTTGTCTTTGTCCCACCAACCTCAAAGACACTATTTATTTATTTATTTATTTATTTATTTATTTATTTGGCTTATATACCAATACAATTAAAGAAAGTAATAACAAATAAATTAATATGAATAACAACATCATCAAGGGCCAATGGGTCTACACAGAAGCATCTTGTTCTGGATGGTGTTTTGCCTTGCTAAGGAAAGGATATTTATTCTGAAATAAGCTTGCATGCATTAATGTATCTGGGTAGGTGGCCACAAGATGTTTGCAAACCAATAAAGTCTTTTAAGGCAATTGTGCACTGCCCTCTGTTCCAGCATACAGTAGACCTTTTCAGTGCTGATGCATCAGAGAACATCACTTTTCAGTTTCTATTTCAGACCATGCTTAGTTAATAGTTTGTAGAGATGGGCACGAAATGAACAATTTTTTGTTTCTGTTTTTGTTTTTTGTTTCGTTACGTAACAAAAAGACAAATGAATTTTGTCTCTAAAATGAAACGAAATGAACAGAAACACCGGAAATTTTGTCGTGCATTTCGTTTCTGTTACTGCAATATGAGTGAATTGCTTAAAATCCTAAAAAAAATCACAAAAAATGAAATAAATGGTAACAAAATGGTAACAAATGAACAAAAACGAAAGCAAATCTTTTGCAAAAATTTGCAAAAAACGGAAACGAACCAAAACGGACCCTCCAAACGACAAACGACAAACGAAATGCCATTTTTTTAATTAGTGCCCATCTCTAATAGTTTGCATTGATCCCACCAAAGAGAGTGGGAATGAAAGGGAATGATTAGATGTGGAACAAACAAAATTCAATATGAAGATTCTACCAAATGGAAGAACTCTGCTGCTGGCCTTACAGTACTAAATCATCAGGCAAATGAAACCCATTTATTCAGACCTGACCTCAATATCTCAGCATAAAACTCAACAGACTGTATTCACTCATATGTTCTAGAATAGCTATGATCAGCCATGTAACCGAAAAGCTTTAGTCTCACTCTGAATTAACTTTTCTTCTTCTCAGTGTTTCAGCACGCTCAAAACAAAACTGTTTAGGCGAAACCTGACTAATGGCATGAGATAACCACATTCACAATGTGATTGCTGATGAGTTATCATAATTGCATGGTAAGGGAGAAAGACACCTTCAACAAAGGAGGAAGATGTCAAAGCAGCCATTAGTGAGGGAGGGTGGCTGTGCTGAGAAATAGCGAGAAATTGGTATGTGTGTGTTTATTCTGCACAATAGCATTTTTCAGGGAACATTTTGAGCCTCTTAAAGTATTATTTCCATCTCCCAGTCTAAAATGAGTGAGCAGTAGTTCAATTCTGCATTATATCCTTAGCTTGGAGGAAAAATATGTTTTCTCATTCTGGTTTCTGGTGCTAGAACCAATTAAGTCCTACTGAACCGACAAATGTAGAGCAAAAAACAAACAAAAAAACAAACAAACCAGGGACAAAGCAATAGAAACTTCAGAATTAGACACCAAGTACAGTATCTGAAAAACAAAATCAATCATCCAAAGACCTGGGCAGGCAATAACAGTACTATAAAGTTCACATTAGAGATGGGCACGAAACAAAAAAAAAATTCATTCTGTTATTCATTATTAATTTTGTTACGTAACAAAACAAATAACAAAAATGGTGATGAAATTGGAACGAACTGAACAGAAACACGAAAATTAGGTTCGTTATATTTCATTTTCATTAATAGCGACACACAAATGAAATGAGCTGTTTTAAATGTTAAAAAACATCCTGAATATCTGTAAAAACCCAGCGATAATTATTTATTCTTCCTGATAATACCTACCAGGGGGGTTGGGGTCCTTAAAACATGCATTTATGTCTTTTCTTAGATTGTTGTATTTTTTTCCTTTAAGGGGAGTTAGGGGACATCAACCCAAAATGGCTCCCAGATGCCTAATATTGATTTCTTGGGTATTAAAACGCCCTGGACATCCATAAAAATGCACCCTGGGCAACACCTGCCTCTGCCTTTGCAGCCTCCCTGCGTACCTAGTCTATACTGTGTCTCTGCCAGCATCAATTTTTTTAGTGTTTTCCCTCTGGTCTGGGGCATTGGGGGACGCCCGCACCTGGAAATGCTTTAAATTGTGCAAAAAGCGGGTGAAAACGAAAAACAAATAAACAAACCAACCAATGAAATTTTTTCAAAAAAATTCACGAAAAACAAAAATGAACCAAAACGGGACCTGCAACGAAAGTGAAAAACCAAAATGTCATTTTTTTCAATTCGTGCCCATCTCTAGTCTAAACTGATGGATGGTGGACACTAAAACATACAGTGCTAGAACAAAGGACTGAAAGGAGTGGCAATACAAGGGCACATTGCTGCTATATATGTTCTATTTATTTGCATATATACATTAATAAACTATATAAAGTTCATATATGCACTTTACAGAACTCTGAACACACAAGTACATCTTCAAATAACAAAACAACTGTAATAATAGCGCATCCAAACTGGGCTAGTGGCCAGTTTGGCTTTCACAGTTTTGGCAAGTTTGTTGTGTTTGCCATTGTCATGCTACTATAAAGCATCTAGCCCCACAGAATCCAAACAGTGGTGTGTAAAAGTGTAAAAGCAAAGTCTTCTGCTTATATACCACCCACACCACTTCAAGTAGTCTCTGGGCAGTTTACACTTTTTAATTGCAATATGCAGGCTACACGTTGCCCACCCCCAGCAAGCTGGGTACTCATTTTACTGATCTCAGAAGGATGGAAGGCTGAGTCAACCATCTGCCTGCTACCTGGGATCGAACCCTAGGTCATGAGCACCATTTTACCTGCACTACTGGCATTTAACCACTGTGCCAGGGGGCTCCTGATTAGACTGAGGGCCAAATAATGGAATGGGAGGGGATGTGCTTCATTCCAAAATTCAACGTGAGGCAGTCCCACTGACCTGGTTACTCAAACCACCCTCACTTAAAGTTCCCACTGAAATCATCCAGACTTAAACGTTCTTAATTATGGCTTGATCTGATCCTTCATTTTTCCATGCCCTTGGTGGAATTTTCTGTTTAGATTGCAATAATATTAACTGAGCTATTCGTCAGGAAGGAAACTCCAATTTCATTTCATAACATTGATCTTTACTAACATCCAAAGCTAAAACTCTCTCCAGATTTGTGTTTGGGGGAAAAAATGAAGGTCATCAGATTAAAAAGGCAAGGGCCTTAATCTCATAATGAGCTTTCCCAGACCAACATTAACCTACATAAATATATATATTTGAAACTACTTCTAATCCCCAAGATGAAATAATAAGGTCTTCGGCATCCCAGAGGGAGAAGCCCTAGCTTGTGTGAATAAAAAGGTGGCCTATTTTATTTCATGACCCCCATGTAGTTATGCCAGTGGCAAGAGTTTTCAGAGGAAACAATTTTTGGTGTGTAATTTGTGCGATTCAGGACTTCTAGAAGTGGTGCAATTGTCATAGTGCAAGTAAGAGATGCCAAACGCACAGCATGCTTCAGCTGACCCTTCTCCCTGCCCCCTCCAAGTTCAGCAGAGATGGGCTTTGAGTCATACCT
Source organism: Phrynocephalus versicolor (assembly GCA_023846285.1). NCBI lineage: Eukaryota > Metazoa > Chordata > Lepidosauria > Squamata > Agamidae > Phrynocephalus > Phrynocephalus versicolor. Next base: position 24,849,947 of record JAHTLZ010000275.1, read on the forward strand.
GCACAAAGGAAGCCCCCCCTCAAGAATCTGGGTAAAGAGCACTTTCCAGTGGAAGATATACCTGTTTGCCTCAATGGTCCCAAATCTAGTCTTAGCCAAGCTTGGAGAGAGGGGGAGAGGAGCGTCAGCTGAAGACTTACTATGAGTTGGACATTTCATTTCATTCTGGAGAGGTATGTTTCCCCTAAGCACAGTGAAATGAACAACAAAAGGGCCCAATTCGGGGGGGGGGGTGCTTTGTGGTTATTTTTGTGCCCATCTCTAATCTATATTTAAGTGGTCATATTTCTGCCTCCACATGGTAAATTACATTGGACTGGAACAGAAAAAGTATACATTTTTGCCTCACATAAGTTGTCCTGGGTACTGGGTACCATCTGAAGATTTTTTTTTTGGGGGGGGGACCTATCAGTATTCTTCTTGTTCATCACATTTTTTTCCATCTCATATATAACAGTTTTTCTGTACTTGGGCACAATAAAATAAAATTTAAATAACCTTCTGTCTAGAGATGGGCACAACTCAAAAAATAATTTTTCATTTTTCATTTTTCGTTAAGGGGTCTGTTTCGGTTCGTTTTTGTTTTTTGGGAGTTTTTTTACGCATTTTTCGTTTTCATTTTCGTTATGAAACAAAACGAAAAAACAAAACAAAAACAAAAAAATTCATTTTCGTTAGCATTCTTTTCATTGTGATGTGTCTGTCATAACAAAAACGAAAAACATGGCAAAATTTTTCGTTTCGTTTTCGTTTTTGTTTTGATTTCTGGAAAATTTTCATTTTCGTTTTCGTTGTGTAACAAAAACGAAAATGAAAATGAAAACGAAAACAAAAACAAAAACAAAAACGAAAATTTCACTGAGTCGTGCCCATCTCTACTTCTGTCTTTTATCAAATTATCTCTCCTACAGTATAAGGGAGGGAGAGACTCATAAAAAGAACATGAATGCTTACAGCCAAATATGTTAACAAAATGGGCACAAAGAAACAGACAGACAGATAGACAGACAATACAATTTCATATCAGTCAGCATTAATCTTTATGTCATGTTGCAGAATTAAAAATTGTGGATGCCTATGAAATGGAGATAAAATTTGAAACAAATCAAAATATTAAGATGATTAAACTACTTTTGACCAGAAGAGAACTACTTCAATAGTGTTATCTTGGCTGTTTGCTAGATCTTTTTTTTGTACACATGGTGGGGCATAAACTCCACACACATAAGTACTTCTGGGATCACATTTCTCCACAGTCACAAACATTTCATCCTATATCAAAGAAGCCCCATTTTACTTGATTATTCCTTTCTAGTTTTAGTTTACTTCTGAGTCTATTAAGTGATGTCCGGATGATCCAGCTGGAGTCTGGTCCAGGGGGGAGACACTCCTCAGCATTCAGTCATTCAGCAAAGTGTGTTGTTTTTGTTCTCCTTAGATTTAGCCTAGCTTCTTTTTGTTTGATATTTAGAACATAAGATGTGTGCAGAAAAGTGTTCCTTGATTTTACCTGTAAACTAGTGGGTTGATGTCCACAAAGTGGATGAGTTTGGTACTTAATTATCATTATTTCAGTTGTTATTTCTATTACATTTCAGTGTACTTCTGGAGGGTCAAAGCAGCCAAATAATAGACATTTTCAATGGTAAAAGCTTTCAGATAGCCATTCCAGTAATAATTCTGCATGGTTTATTAAGAGCTGTATCAACTTGTTTGGCATGTGGTGATTCATGCCATACGCTTCCAGAAGCATTGCACTATAAGCTTGCTGATGAGAATAAGCATTAATGTAAACAGCCTTCTGCTTTGGCTTTTTTATATAAAAAGAAATGTGGCAGATCTTGCGTTAATAAGATGCAAGTCAGTGGCAGATAGAGTGGTTCAACTAATCAGAGTTCATGCTTTCCTTAAATAGCAGAACTCAGGGACCTGAATTGCCTCACAACAAGTAAAACTATTAGACAATCAGCAGTTTGAAAATTCCGCAGAATATATTGAAAAAACAGTTAAATATATATCAACATGAAAACCAAGATTATTTTTAAAGGAAAAACATATACTTATGAGACACTTTTTGCTTACAAGCCTGTCTGAAGATGTGAGAGTCAACTTGACTTTGTTATGCTGTGCATTTCAAAGCTGGGACCAACCAATGAATGGCCCTCTCTTGCACCTTTATCAAAAGAGCTAAGGAAAATAGTGTATAGAGAACAATGAAACACTTGTAGTGGTGCAGCACTTGTGGTTCCACTCCTTCGTTCCCCCTCCTCTCAGATGGCTGCCTTAGTGTGCCTCCTGGGTCACCCCCCCCCCATCACTGGCTGTCCAGGCCAAGCAGGAGCCTACACTTGCTTTCCATGTCTCCTCTAACATCCAACTACTGTGCAGGGAGACTCTGCCTCCTCCTCCTCATCTGAGTGGTTGACTGTTGAGGGAGGTGGGTAAGGGAAGCCTGGGCTCTTGGTGGAACCAAGAGGAGGACCACCCTAAAATATCTTAAAAGCTGGGAAGGCTTATGTGGGGGTGAGATGGTCATTCAAAGATCCTTGGTTTAATACCCATTAATGTTTAATATTTTTTTTGTATGTAAGCTGTCCTGGGCCCCTTTTGGTGAGAAAGGTGGTACAGTAGGACCCCAGTATCCACTGGAGATCGATTCCAGGTCTTCCTGTGGATAAGAAAAGCTGTGGATAAGAGAGAATGTAAAAAAAACAACCCCAAACTGCTGTGACAATAGCTTGCTTTAGGGATGCTGTTTTGTGACAGTAGTTTGCTTTAGGGCTGCTGTTTTGGGACAGTAGCTTGTTTTACGGCTGCTGTTTTATGACAGTAGCTTGCTTTATAGCTGCTGTTTGTGAGAGTACTTTGCTCTGTGGCTGCTGAATTATTTAATTAATTTTTTTAACTGCCAACAATGGATAACTGAGTCAGTGTGGTTAATTAGTCAGTGGATATGGGGGGTCCTATTGTATATTAAATAAATCATCAACCAACCAACCAACCAACCAACCAACCAACCAATAACAGCCAGCACTTTGAACTGCTGGCAGCGAATCTGTTGTAATAAGAGAGAGTTATATGTTCCCTATTACTGGTGTCAGTAAGCAATCTGGCTGCATCACTTTGAACCTGTTGAAGCTCCCAACTGCTCTTCAAAGGAAGCCTCACACAGAACATGTTGCAGTAATCCAGATGAAACATAACAAAGGCATGTGTCACTATGGCCAGATCAGACATTTCAAAGAATGTGTCCATCTGCCACACCAGCTTTAAATGTGCAAACACACTCCTGGCCACCAGTGAAACCTGTGCATCCAAGCTCAAGGTTGAGTCCAGGAGCAAACCCAGTGTTGAAGTTACCCGACACAACAAGCCAAGGTGACTGCAGCGGCACACCCAACACCAGCTCAGCCAGTTCAGGCGGGGAGACTGTTGTGTAACAAATTTGACTGGACACCAAAAGAATCACAGGTCTTTCTCAGGGACCCAGTCTCAGGTATATTCACTCAGGATCCTATGATCTGTGGGATGGGACACCTGGTAAGAATGATTGAATTTCCATATACAATTGAACTCCTCTTCCCAGCCCCCACCCAACAGCCCAACAGCCCTCACAACAGCAAAGTGAGATACAGGCCACACTAAATAAGTCCCAGCATTCTTATCCTCTCTTCCTCTTAAAATAACAAGCATACACATACATACAACCCTTTCCTGTCCATGTCACCCTGAAACAAGTAATAAAAGACAAGGTAAAAATCACGGAAAGAAAGGGCGAAGAAGGCAAAGCAGTTGCTTCAAAATCCAACAAGCAGAGTCGTCTTGGTCGAGTAGAAAAGTTGAGGCCCCACAGGCCGAAGTTCTGCAGAGGGAGTGCAGGGACACAACAGCAGGGGTTCCCTGGCCCACACAGTCGCCTGCCCTGGCAAATAATGCATGGACCCCCTTTTCTCCTCTGTTGCTGAATGCTGACAATTCATGGCTGAAATCTTTGCATCCTTGTCTGGCAAAACACATTGCCGGGCCAGGTTGAAAGAAAGAGGCGACACACGTTTCGCTTG
>JAHTLZ010000275.1:24854464-24917232 GCA_023846285.1 Phrynocephalus versicolor
AACTAGGATCTTGAGAATGAGGAACTTGGCCGCCATGCGAGCCACCAATGGACGGGTACTATGGTACGCTCTCAGACCAACTATGATCTTGAGAATGAGGAACTTGGCCGCCATGCGAGCCACCAATGGGTGATGATGATAGAACGCTCTCAGATCGTCCATGATCTTGAGAATGAGGGACTTGCCCGATCTGCGAGTCAAGTCATTTCCTCCCAAACGGACAACCACAATGGTCGGCAAGGTGTCGGGGGGGGGGGCAACTGAGAGCCACAGCAAGCAAGGCGTGCAAGGACATCCCCCTCTTGCCCTTCCGCAGGAAATCAGCCCGTTGGCCCAGGCCGAGATCGCGGCCCCATTGAGACCGGATAGCAAACTTGGAGGCCCAGTAGACAAAACTGTGGCCGTAAACCAACACACGAGCACGGCTCCCCGGGGTAGAACCTGCAACAAGAAAAGAAAGAACAACTGGCCCGGTTTAACCGGTCTGTTAGTGGTCGTACGTAATATTTAAACCGTCTGGATCTCCGTCACCCGATTCGTTGGATGCCAACCGAATTGATGTCAATGGCAGCTGCTGTGGAAGCAGCGCCCATCCGGAATGAATGAGTCCCCAAAAGGCAGGTGTTGAGATAGGTACCCCCGACACTTGGCAACGAGCCGGGCATACCTATATAACACTATGACAGGACAAATTTAGGAGCACAGAACACCTACAAAGGTGTATCGAGTGGCCCTTACCTCGCTGGTGAGTCTTCGATCTACACATATGCAGAAAAAACCTGCTCCTGCTTGAGGGCCATATCTGCCCAAAGTAATGCAGAAGCGAGGTGTCGGTTTTGGATTGGGCAAGCATCTCGCTAGCACGTGAGGCGACGAAAAAAGGTACTCAAATTAATGCCATGAAATTTAGGCAAAACTCGAGCCAGATGCACAGATCATCCTTAATTTTGGCCGAAATGCGGCGCCTATGCTCAGTACTACGAAGTCCCACAATACTATAGCACAGTCTGCGCAAAATGGACGACCGGGAGCCGCAACTCCATGACGACTGCTGGAGCCGACTTACCACTCAAAGACACCACCTAGGCTGAAACAAGGGCCAGAAGCAATGAGTCTTCAGCGCCAGGCGGGAACGTGACTACGTTGGAAGACACAGCGGCCGGGGGGCTGAGCGGAGCATGCGATGAAACGGCTACTCCAGTAGTCAGCTGGCGTACCTGCAGAAACGATACTGGCAGATCCCGCTAAAACGGACACAAGAGAAGAAATGCATGTCATCATCAGCCATCATTAGTTTACGCTCCGCCCTCCTCTGAGCCTTGGCCTCACTCGTAGAAAGCCCACCCCCATAAGACACGGCCGTCCCCTGCCTTTCAGCGCGCTCGCGCTCCAATGGAATAGCTTCTTCCAAGCTGCCAAAAGCCCAGGAGACTCATCATCCGATGAAGAAGACGGATGAGGAAGGGGCTGCTGCCTAGGCCTTTTCTTGGCAGGGGCCTTACCCTTACCCTTCCCACTGGGACCTCCCTCCAGAGACGGCATAGCCGAATATAAGGAGGAAACAGGTGAAAAGGAACCAGCAGTGTGGGCGTGGCACAAACCAAAAACGGATTCAAAGAGAATGAGAAGGGTGGCCCTGGTATGTAACAGCCAACCCAATTGAGGCATGTAACAGCCAACTCGATTCGTGGCACCTGTCTTCACGACAAAGGACCTTGAGCGGATTCCGCCGCCTGAGCCGCCCCTTGACTAAAGAAGTAAATCAAATCCGGGTTGAAAGAGAGGGGGTTTTAGGACTAATCGGTAATCGAAGATTAACAAGTCACCGGGCCCAGATGGCATCCGCACAAGGGTTATTAGGGGACTGAGCAATGAAAATGCAGATCCCTTAACGGTTCCATGCAACTTGTCTCTTAAAGCAGCCACGATGAGGGAGAACTGGAGGATGGCAGATGTCACACCAAATTCAAAAGGAAAAGGAGGGGGGACCCGGGAAACTACAGGCCAGTTAGCCTTACATCTGTCCCAGGGAAAATGGTGGAAATCCTCATCCAAGAGAAAATCTCAAGAACACCTAAAAGAACAAACCTTGCTGAGAGAAAATCAGCATAGCTTCTGTAAGGGTAAATCTTGTCTAGCAAACCTTTTAGAATTCCGAAACGGTCCACAGGCACGTGGATTTGGGTGAACCTGTGGATGTAGTCTATCTGGAGTATCAAAAGGCTTTGACGCAGTCCCTCACCCAAGGCTGCTAAGAAAGTTGTACAGCCAGGGGATAAGAGGGCAGGTCCTCTTATGGACTGAGAACTGGGTGGGATCACGGAAACAAGAGTAGGTGACGATGGGAAAGTTCCCCAATGGAGAGAAGCGAAAAGTGGCGTCCCCCAAGGCTCAGTCCTGGGACCGGTGTCTTTAATCCGTTCAGAATTAACCTAGAGACAGGGATAAACAGTGAGGTGGCCAGGGTTTGCAGAAGACACAAAACTTTTCAGTGTGGTAAAAAACCAGAGAAAATTGTGAAGAGCACCAGAAGGATCTCTTGAAACTGGGGGAGTGGGCTGAGAAATGGCAAATGCAGTTTAATGCAACCAGATGTAAAGTAAAGCATATTAGGGCAAAAAACTCCAAAGTCCATCTATCCACTCATGGGCTCTGGGATATCCGTAATGGATCAGGAAAGAGATCTTGGTGTGTCGGTGGACAGCTCCATGAAGGTATCTCTTCAATGTGTGGCAGCAGTGAAAAAGGGGGCAATTCCATGCTAGGGACGCTCAAAAAAAAGGGGGGGGCTGAAAATAAAACAGCAAACATTATAATGCCATTAAACAGAACAATAGCAAGGCCCCACCTGGAGTCTTGTGTACAATTCTGGTCACCGCATCTCAAGAAAGACATAGTGTAACTGGAAAAGGTGCAGAAGAGAGCGACTAAATTGATTACAGAGCTGGGGCACCTCCCTTATGAGGAAAGGCGAAAAACATTTGGGCCTCTTCAGGCAGGGAAAAAAGGGGGCGCCTGAGGGGGGCATGGGTAAAGTGGATAGAGGGAGGCTCCTCTCGCTCTCACAAAATACCAGAACTAGGGGACATCCACTCAAATTGAGGGCTGGGAGATCAAAAACAGACAAAAGTTTTTTTTTTTGTTAGGCTGAGGAACTCCCTGCCACTGGCTGTGGTGATGGGTGCTGACAAAATAGGCCACTCGTCCACCGATGAGGAGGACTCAGGTGGAGGCTGCTGGCTTGGCCTCTTCTTGGCTGGGGCCTTTTCCTTCCCCTTCCCCTTAGAAGTACCCTTCATAAGTGACATGCTCATAAGACAAGATGCCACTGATGGAAAGTCTGATCACGGCGTGATCAGATGTGCAGTTACGAAGTGCGAACAAACAACAATGACAAGGGGGGCCAGAGTGTAAGAATACCAGGAAAATGTGCCGCCACAGGAGTATGATAACCAAAGGGGAGGATGGGGATTGATTACACCAACCCCCAAAAGGCCAAAGATTGGCGATCAAAATGGCCGACCTTGCCATCCCACCAGGTGGATGCAAGGGCATAGAGGCCATGCTAGGGATAAGTCAAGAGGAGAAATAAAAGCACCCCAGTCCTCCCCTAACAATTCCCCACCAGGAACTAGGTAGGTAAAGCCGCCTTGGGTGCCCAGTCAGAAGGATGGTAATGGATAAAAGTTCGAAGGGTGGGCCCAGGAAGTCCAGGCCACATGGTTGCCAGGTGCCATAGCAGAAAATGGCCGTCCAACCCGAAGGCACTGCACAACCAGAAGTGCTATGATAAAATAAGCAGCCAGAAGGGATCCCAAAAGACCATACCCTGGGTAACCCAAGCTGGAATAAATGGTAAGCAAAATTATCTTGTTCTTTCTCTGTTCATCTGCTGCGCAAATGTACTTGGATTCCCTTCCAAGAATCTGATAGGAAATCCTATAGATCTCTGCATAATTAAAAGCCATAATTAGAAAGAAGTGCTGCAGTTTACTAGACTAGTAACTTCCTGCTGCTTGTGGCAACCTGAGATCAAATATTTGTAAGTGTACATTAATGCAGGGGTTAAAAAGGCACAATGGGGAACTGAACGTCCAACCTCTGGCTTTGCAGCCAAGTGACTAAACCACTGAGCTATCCAGCCAGGCATTGAATCTGGTGTTTGGCAGGAGCACTTAGCTCTGGACTCAGCTGCTGGTTGAGCTGGCAGGGCTCTCCCTCCCGGCTTCTGCATCACAAGGATGAAGCAGGCTTCAAACAGCCTGCCTGACCGGGAGGGGAGTGCTTATCACTAAGCTCAGCTGCTTGTCGGGTCCAGACAAGCAGCTGAGCTGAAAGGAGCTCAAAGAGCTCCTGTTCTCAGCTTCTGCAGCTCTCCACAAGGACGCCGGCTCAAACCATACCGCCCGCCCGATCCACGTGCCTCCTGGACCCTTCCCCGGCACAACCAAACCTGCACCGCAGCCCGGGCAGTCCAGAGACAGCTTCAAAAGGCAGGCAGCTTGGAGAGACAGACTGGAAAGCAAGCAGCTGCTTGCTGAAGGGATCGGGGAACCGGACGCTTCAGGAAGCATTCCTGACAAGCGTGCCGATCGCTCCCCGACGAAACCGTTGATTGCAGAGGCAGGCTGAGGGGAGCGCGCCGACAACTTATAAAGGGCGCGCTCCCCGGGCGTAGGCTACGCAGATGGCGTAACCAATAGCCGCCTCCTTCAACCGGCCGGCAAAGACGCCCCTGCGCGGCACGAGGCCGGGCGGAGCAGCCATTCTTACGCCACTTCATTTGGAGCCTCTGTTCTCCTTTGCTTGCCATAAAAGGAACACCCATAAAAGGAACAAAATCATTGCCTGGGGAGGCTGTACTTTGAAGGGCCAATAAAGTGGGTCCTCTCTGTGTGCAGCGGAGGCTGTGTGTCATTTGCCAAAGCCCTGCAAGAGAAAACAACATGTAGCATAGCATTATTACAAACTGAGGGAGGAACGGACTACAACATTAATGAACATCACACTTCTTGCCTTCCATGGCTTGGTATATTTACGAGTGGCATGCACCGCACCAACTCCTGGAGAGAGGCAGCACACAAATCAGGCCTAATCACACTCAGCCAGCTTTGTTAATATGGAAGCTGCTGAAACATACAAAACCACAGCCAGATCTCAGCACAGCAGCAGGAAGGCAACATATTTTATATGCTTAGCTCCCCCCCCCATGGACCAGTCAATATATGCCAATTTTATTAGGTGCAAGGTTTTGTAATGCAGAGATGTAGTCTTGAATCTCCTTGGGTTTTAACGCTCATTGCTTAGACAGGTAATCAATAACGGCATCTCAATAGGACCGTAGATATTGACTTTGGTCTCCAAAAGTCTTTATAAAGAGTCGTTTGGGGGATACTTTCCCTTCAAAATGAAATGTGGACCATTAAATCTCTTTAGTAAAAGACTGGAACTGGAACTAATATTTGATGCCTTAATTTTTTTTTAAAGAGGATACAAATACAAGAATTTAGGGACAAGGATCTTAGCACAGTCCACAACCATGTGCATTTGTTTTCCAGTGGATTTTTAAAATTGTGAAAGATCTTTCTGCAGGTTGATTGATACCTGCTAAACTTTGCAGAGTCTTAGTTACTTCATCCTCATGAGACAAGCTACACATTGTGGCTAGCCTGTCACCTGGTGTAGGAATTCTTGAAACAGTGATTGCATAGAATCCATAGATTCATAAAATCTCTGAGTTGGAAAGGCCTATAATGGCACTGAGTCCAACTCTATGTCCAATGCAGGAATCCACTTCAAAGCAGATCTGATATGTGGTTGTCCAGTTTTCTCTTAGGGTGTTTATACACGACCCCTAAACTCCACCGCAAATGGCTGCAAGCTCCGGAGCTTAAAAATGTTTCCCCACCAGCTCCGGAGTTTGCAGACAATTAAGTGCGACCACGCCCACCTAAGCGCATCCCAGCGCACCTTTCAGGTACCTGCTCTTGGAGGGTGAAAGATCTTGATCCGGATCTGCCGGGCTCTCCTTGCTTCTTTTTGCCTCCCGCCCCTTTAAGAGCAGGAATTTAGGGGTCGCGTAAAAAAGCCCTGCAGGAATCATGACGCAACGGGGCTGGAAGCAGCTTCCACCGGCACGGAGGTAAGGCTGCGTTCATTTGTTCCTTTTTTTCTCTCCGGAGGGGGTGGGGACACAGCAACAGCAACAACCCCCAAGATCTCTGGTCCGAATTTAAGGGACCAGAGGATCTTAGGGGTCGTGTAAAAAGGCCCTTAAATCTCCCAACAGGAGTCCCAACCACCACCTATTGTAATTTGAAAATTGGCTTGTTTTGATTTTTGGAATTGGCCTTCAGGTCATAAACATCTTCTAACGCTTGCCTCGTTGGCTAAAAGTCATTTTAAACATCATACACCACTCCCCAGTTCATAAAGGAGGAGCTGCCAGGCCTTGGTGCATTTCCCACCCTAGACTTATACTTCAGTCAATAAGTTTCCCCTGGTTCTTGGGTTAAATTAGGGGGCTTGACCTATACTTGGGTTGACTTATACTTGAGTATATATGGTACTAGGTAATAAAAACTGCCTGAAACTCTGGAGTAGCCTACTTTGGTCACTCAGTGTTCACAAAAGTTAGCTATTCTCACCAATGACCTGACTCAGTATAGGTTGACATCCTATATTCACATGTGATAGATATATGTAAAATTTTCTTATGTTATTAACAGCAAGAAGATCTCTGCAGGACACTGTTTAGACTCCATGTGTTCCTGTATTTATGCCAAGCAATAGAATTTGCATGGCATCTGGGCAGCATAATGGGAGCCAGGGATAATTTCAGTGGCAGTGCTCTTCTGCCAGTGCTTTGTCACCAATGAAATGGCTGCTGGTGATTTACTATGCCAGCAGGCAGGTGATGCTAGCAATGTACTGAATCAGGTTGGTGCATATGAGCTGACTTGTAGCAAATCAGTCTTGTTGGGGACCAGACTCAGATTTTAACACAAATTCCCAGGCCGTAGCAGGCAAGAAAAGTCAACTGGCGAGAAGCTGAATTTTAGATGCCACTTCAGCTCTCTACCACATCCTTGTAATATCACCTTTTTTAACAGCTCAGAATTACATTAGCAGATGCAAACTGTACAATGCTGTCCAAATCTCCCCTCTCTCTCTGTTTGGTTCTCTTCTGAGCCTTCATTTCTAAACCTACACTCAAAAGGCATTTGTAAAAAGAAAAAGAAAAATCAGGAGTGTCTGGCATTCTTTCTTAAGCAGAAACACATTCTAAATGAGCTCTATTCATCCAGGCTCCTCTGAACAATTCTGAGCATAAGCCCAGCATACTTGATAGGGGGTAGGGACAAGGTCCAGCTTGCCCCTGGATTGACGACTGCCAGTTTCCTATATCTCATTCAATAGTTCTACTCTACCTCTGTAGTCCTTTAATTAGGGAAATGGTTTCTAAGTTATTAGGTCTATAGATATATTATTTAACACTCCCAAACTCATCACATATAGCTGAATGTGGCTTCTTCTGTATCCTGTCAATGGAGTACTGGCCTGTGTGAGCAGTTATGCTAATATTTCCCTTGCCTTCTGCATGACCAATAAAGATGAACAAGGTCTGACAAGTCTTTGGCTCAGAACCAGAGTAGATTGAATTTCATTTAGGTGCCATTCAAATTGTTCGGTCGCAAATTAATTGGGCTGGAGCTAAAGTAGATGAATGCAACAAGACTGATGGAAGATGAGTTCCAAATTCATTCCTCCCCATTGCAGCCCTCTGATTAAGCTACATTTTTCACCAGAGGACCCTGATTAATTTGAGCTATAGTGTATCAGGAAAGGGACCTCAGAGATCAGATGGCACAGCCTACTTTGTATGGTTTGCTATCTGCTCTCTACCATTGCACAAAGTACACTTTTCACCCCCCGACTGGCTGGAAGGATAATGGGAGTGGGGTAAGTGGGCAGTGACACATCTCCTCAAATAGTAAGACCACCTCTCTCCAGGCACTTGGGAGACCTTCTGGGAAGTGATGTTCTTGTCTTCAGGGGGAAATGAAATGAAAGAAATTTGCTTCACTCTTCTGGTTTACTGGAATATTCCACCAAGACTACCATGATAGATGGGTCTGGAATTGTCAAGCTGACTCCATCTAAGATCTGAACCACATGTTCTGACATCCAAGACTTCAAAAAGGAACTTGCCCCTACCACTACTGTGGAACAAATATCAGTAATTTAAGAAATGCACATTTTACTGGCAGAATGCAGCAGTACCTTGAAATGACTGCAGATAAAGGTGAAAGCAGGTGCAAGAGCACTACAAGAAGACAAAAACAATGTTAATAAGATAAGACTAAGGATGTCCAACTTAGGGCACACCATGAGAAGTCAAGACCTGCTGGAAGAGACCATAATTCTGGGGAAATGAGAAAGAAAAAACATGAGATTAGAGATGGGCACGAATTTAAAAAATGGTGTTTCGTTTGTCATTTGTCGTTTGGGGGGTCCATTTTGGTTTGTTTCCGTTTTTTTTTGTGAATGTTTGCAAAAATTAGTTTTTGTTTTCGTTCGTTTTGTTACCGTTTTGTTACCATTTATTTCATTTTTTGTGATTTTTTTTAGCATTTAAAGCAGTTCAATATATTGCCGTAACGAAAACGAAACGGATGACAAAATTTCTGGTGTTTCTGTTCGTTTCGTTTCATTTTAGGGACAAAATTTGTTTGTCATTTTGTTGCGTAACGAAATGAAAAAATGAAAACAGAAACAAAAAATTGTTCGTTTCGTGCCCATCTCTACATGAGATAGATTGACTCCCCCCAAAAAAAACAAAACAAACAAAAATAACACAAAACCACAACCTTGAGTTTAGAAGACCTGTGTGAAGCAATTGATGGTAAGGTCTTTTAAAAGCATTCATGCAGAAAGCCACAATAGGTTGGATGTGACTTCCCAGAAGATAACAAACACCCATCCTCTATGAGGTTAAAATTCCATTCCTCAGGAACAAGTATGCAAAAAGGATGCTATTGTGGAACAGTTCAGAGTTGGTTATCTGCATAGGAACAGACATACAGTATAACTAATGGGAACTGCCAAGTGAAAGGAAGCTGTATAAGAACTCAGAATCCTGGGCTATCTCCTTAGCCGTTTGACTGTGTTGTACCTGGTGGCAGTGGACAACAACTGGTGTAGTGGTTAAATGCCTGTACTTCAGGTAAAACTGTGCTCACAACCTGGTGTTCAATCCCAGGTAGCAGGCTCATGGTTGACTCAGCCTTCCATCCTTCTGAGGTCGGTAAAATGATTACCCAGCTTGCTGGGGGGGTGGAATGTATAGCCTGCATACTCTAATTTAAAAAAACTTGCAAACCACCCAGAGACTACTTGAAAGTGGTATGGGGAATATATAAGCAGAACACTTTTTTTTTGCTTTGCTTTAAGGCATATACTCTTGGTTAATTTGGATAGTTTCATCTAGACATTCTACAGGAGGATAAGGTAAAGTGGGAGTATTTTGTGGTGGCCAAATCCACCCAAGAATCACCTCTCATTAAAAAGAATGCAAAACAGTATACATTACAGTATATCAGGGTTGTCCAACTTTGAACAGCCCGCAGGCTACTTCCAGCCAACACACGTTCCTGTGGCCCTCTTCCTAAAGTGTTGCGGTCCCTCTGGGCTACTTTAAGAAGCATATGTGTGTGAGCGTGCACACGTCTCACCAGTGCTCCTGATCAGGAGGGCAAGGAGCCCGGCGAGGGGGTATGTCATAATTGTGGACTCGAGTCCCTCTATCATGATCCAGCCCTGCTACCTGGGCCTGAGTTTTTGAAGGACATGCAAGCACCATACAAAGCAGGCTGGGCAATCTATGACCATTCTCCATTAAAGAGCATCTGTTGCTTGGGGGGAAGCTTCCCCATGGCAGCAAGGGGGGGAGACCCTTGAGTGCCTCCGGGGCTGCCTGTCATCTCGCAAGAACTCCTTGGCTGGCTTTTTCCAGGTGAGGCAAAGGGCCACCATATCCTTCCCCGAGCAGGAAAGGAAGGCAAGGGGGCCGGCACACAACCTGTGGAGAGTTACCTGCCCATCACACCCAGGTGCAGGTAGTCTGCCCTGCAATCCATCAGGCAGCAGCACTCAGCCCCCAGCACCACCAGGATGCTGTTGAGAATGGATGGACCTAACTGGCACCCAGATGCCATCGCGGCCGCTGGCAGGGCAGGCAAGGAAGCAAGCACTCACTCGCTCACTTGAGGACCAGAAGTAGCTGTGCCTGCAGCCGTGCATGATAGGAAATGTAGTCTTTAAGTCTGCCAGAGGGTGAGGAGCCCAGCAAGGGTGTGTGGTGTGGCAGTGGCAGCAGTTAAGGGGAAGGGTAGAAATCTGTACCAAACATCTGGGCGGGGGTGGGGGTAGAGAAATTTTCTCCTGAGCACGCTGCCACAGGCAGGCTGGTGGGGACCTGGCATATGACTTCTGGTGGCACTGTGGGCTACTGGTCGCCCAAGGTCGACTAGTTGTGCAGTCCTGCAGTATATGTATAACTAATTATGTGACACCCCCCCCCAGAAGCTGTTTCAAATTTATCATGTATGTATGTATTATTGGGTAGTTTGTGTTATTATAATTTGCTTGATGCCCTGAGTCAATGGCTGTTTCACTAATTGGTTAGGAGAGAGAGAGAGAAAGTGAAAAGAGGCCTACTCCTTCTCCTGACGGCTTCCAATAACTGTAGCATTTACTTCAGAGCCCTAGAGGGAGATTCTCAAGGTACCACCACACCACACACCCCAAACAGAAGTCAGAATTGTCCATCTTGTCACTTCTTGATTTTTAAAACAGCTGTTTGGTGTGCAAGTAGCCTCTATTCTCAGACTGGGGCTGGAAATTCTGAGAGATAAACAGCCCCCCCCACTAACACAACAGTTGTGAATGTTTGGTTCTTTACCTCAACTGCCATCATCCTTAGCCAGGGGAGAGGGGAAAAAACATTATTGGGTGCAATAATCTCAGCACACTAGTCTTTTGACACCTCCTGAGACTAACTGTGCCAGGGAAGCCCCACCCCGAGAATATGTGCATACGTGCAGCTCACAGGGCATGTTGTAAAAATAGAAGAAGCACAAAATCTTGTGCACAGATAAAAACATGAACAGGTAAAATGTGCATATTGAAAAAATGGCAACAAAATACAGTACTTGAATGGCGAGGGGAAATGCATAGATAAATCATACAGTACTTGGGATAGAATATGAAAATGCAAAAAAAAATGTTGGTGTGGGGGGGAAATAAAAGGTCTTGCAAATCAATATAAAACTGGTATGGGGGAAAAAGAGGGCAGGAATAGTTGAAACATAACATAAAGCCAGATATTTTTCACTCCCCTTTAGCTCATAATGCCAGTGGTGAGAATAATGGCAATCATCACTAGATGGCGCTTGAAATCATCAGAGCTGGTGGGGGGATTGGGAAGCCATGTGGCCATTACAAAATACAAATACAAGACGAGGCTATAGGCGATAACCCTTCTTTTGAAGGACGGTGATGTGAAACCCAATCCTCTGCTTCAGATACAGCTTTAAGACAGCCTTATTGCTTCCTTCCTCATCTAAGACAGACATGCCTGGTGAAAATCTTCTTGCCAAGAATTTTACATCTATAATTAACCTCCTGGCAAACAGCATCTTGCCATGTGTGGGCGCTGGTTCTTACACTGAAGAAGTGGAATTTATCCACGAAAGTTTGCAATTATTTGTATTATTATTATTAGCGGCCTATAAGGGTATTGCTTATAGCCTAGAGCTGGGGAAATGAGGAAACCAGGAGAGACTTGTAAAAATTGTCAGGTAATGGCACATTCATAATAGACACCAATTTATTTCAAATGGCAGTTTTGGAAAGGTGTGTCTTGCCCTGCCCCCCCCCCCAATCTAGTTATGATGACCAGCAGAATAGATTGTTCCCTACTGTTTATTAATATGATCATTACCCTTCTTATAGTCCTCTCATAGTCACTAATCAATGCATTTAACACCTTCCCCTGTAATTGGGTAACTCTGTTTATTACTATTTAACACCCACACCCACACATAAATGGCTGATTTGTGTTACGAAGGCATGATCAGACTAGGCAATAATTATTTTGTTACACACCAATAATATTTCGCAACAATTATAAGGAATATAATTATAAGGAATGGTTATGACTCTCAGACTGACAGGAGGAATGCTAATTGAGGGGGATCCAGGGATGACAACACATCTTGTTATGAACGGGGCAGCTGTTCAACACCTGCCTGGCCCAATACACACCAAACTCCTCCTATTAGCACATTTTGAGCTATGATTAGTGTACCAAAGGATGCCTTCCAAATGCTATTAATTATGGATGTGATATTAAATTAGTCACTTTGAATATAGATAGATAGATAGATAGATAGATAGATAGATAGATAGATAGATAGATAGATAGATAGATAGATATAATTTCATAAGGCTCCTTTTATCTTCAGCTAACATTTTTTGGCATCCTAGAATGGATCCAATTAAATAACAGAAAATGAAATCCATTATTTAAACAGAGAGAAAGAACCTTAAAACTAATCACCTGTCTGCTCCCTTGCTTGTTTGTCTGCATTTGCTTTGTGTACTACTTATTAGAATTTTCAGGAGTGAGGAACAGAATTAGCTGTGAGACAATTACTGCTTCTTTTCCCCTTCATAGGCAGGGGGTGAAATAATATTAACCACTGTATTAAAGGGTTCATACATAAGAAGGAAATGTTATCTATTGCATTAATGGGTTCCCAGATTACATTGGGGAAGGTGCACTTAAGGAATTCAGTTCCAGCTCCTTTAAATGTTGCTTTTCACTGAATGGTTGTCTCTCCACTCTTGGTTCAAATAAAGAGCACCAAAATCTGTTTATCTAAATGCATATTTTAATGTAGAACATTATATGAAGTATAGTTTCACATAAAGTGATTTACAAATCCTTTGCAAGAATGCATGTTCAAAATAATTAAATCATATATTCTCATGGGCTCTATAAAGACAGCTGATTAGTATGGAAATAGGACGGAAGTGATATATGAATGAAAATGGCACATACCTTCCAACAAAGCAGAGGAAACTGGTACATCCACTAGTGGCAAAAGTACAAATGGGAGACAGAGTCTCAAGATTTATGAAAATATTGCCAACATAGACAACTTACTAGGAACAGTTACAGCTCATATTTTTTTCTCACATATATCTAGTTAACAGTATTGTGTATGATCTATATGAAGATCATACAGTCTTTGACTTGCCTGCAAGCTGAGAATAAGTAGATACCATCCTGATGAAGGCCACAGGCGAAACACATTGAACTTCAGCTTTTTAGACATGAATAAAGTCTACATTGACAATATGTTCATACATCTTGAGACTCTGTCTCCCACTTGTGTTTCAACACACCTCCCAATGGCATACTTAGGAAGGAGGACATTTTGATGAGTGAGGAGGCAATCATAGGTGCTAAGGGTCCCTGCTGCTGCCTTGAAGCTATCGTCTGCAAAAATGTAAATCAACCAATGAGTCACATTTCACAGCCACAGATCTCTGCATGGAAATCCCTGAATCTCATGAAATTTCATAGAATCATAAAGTAATTGAGTTGGAAGGCAATCAAGTCCAACCTCCCGCTTAATGTGGGAACCCAGATCAAAGCAGATTTGGCAGGCGGTTATTCAATTTTCTCCCTGAATCCCTCAAGCGCTGGAGTGCTCACCACTTCCACAGGCAATTGGTTCCATTGTTATACTGCTCTAACAGGTAAAGGGTGGTGTGTCTGTTTTCCTGATAGCCTAAATCTGCCATCCTATAGCTTGAGTCCATTATTACTTGTACTACAGTCTGGGATGATTGAGAACAAGTACAGTAGGATCCCTGTATCTGTGGGGGATCAGTTCTGGGACCCACGCCTCCACACAGATACAGAAATCTGTGGATAAGAGTTAACACTCTTATCTGGGGTGGCAGTGGTGATGAGGAGGGGCAGTGGAAGGGGCCCCAGGGGCTGCGTGGTTGGTGCTTGAAGGAAACAAAAAAAAGGAGGTGGTGGAGCTCCCAAGGCAGTGGTAGACCGTCCAACTGCTGCCTCTGGAGCTCCGGCCACAGCTGGGTTGGGCGGCAGTAGACAGTACCAACACTGCCTCTGGAGCTCCAGCCGCGGCCACATAGGTGGTTCCATAGACAGTGGCGGGATGATCTACTGCCACCCCATAGGCGATTCCATAGGCGGTGGTGGGATGGTCTACTGCCACCTGGACTGGCTGTGGCCAGGGCTCTGTAGACAGCAATAGACAGTCCCACCACTGCCTCCGGAACTCCGGCCGCAGCCAGGGTCTGTAGGTGGTGGTGAGACTGTCTACTGCCGCCCAGCCCGACTGTGGCCAGGGCTCTGTAGGTGGCAGTAGACAATTCCACCACTGCCTCCAGAGCTGTGGCCATGGCCAGGGCTCCATAGGCAGTGGTGGGACTGTCTACTGCTGCCTGGCCTGTCTGCGGAAGTCCCACCACTGCCTAAGGAGCCCTGACAGTCCCACCACCCGGCCTGGCCATGGCTGGAGCTCTGGAGGCAGTGGTGGGACTGTCTACCACCGCCTACGGAGCCATGACTGCAGCCGGGCCGGGCAGCAGTACACAGTCCCACCACCATCTCCAGAGCTCCAGCCACAGCCAGGGCTCCATAGGTGGTGGCAGGATGGTATACCGCTGCCCGAACTGGTTTGGAGTCATACAGTTTTTTTAAATCACTCCATCAATTCCTGCCTTGCAGGTAGGCAAGCTGAAGAATTCCCCTTTTGTGTGAAAGAGAGAGTGAATATCACCTGTGCAGCAGGTGCAAAAAGATGACTGTGTGTTCAATGAGCCATTGTGCACATGGGGAAAAAATAACTAGGATCTCAGATATTACCATGAAGCTTCTCCACTAATCAGAATTTTAAGAAGAAACACTAGACCCAGCTCAGATAACTATCTGTGTAATATTTGTCTCAGCAGTCATCATTCAGGAATGATTTTCTTGAAATCCAATACAGGACATGAAAATGCATTGTTTCAAAATTCCAATCATTGGCATTGTTTTTCCCTCTCATAAAACTATATTTTGGAGATTTTAGCCTGTGCACTAACTGAAATAAGATTCCCATAACTTATTTCCTAGAACACAATGTTGCACCTCCCCGGCTTAAACTTTTGGCATGCTGCTAACTGCACCTGGAATTCTACTGAGTCCAGTGGGGTTTGCTCCCAAATAAAAACCCTCAAATTGGGAACAAATGATACTACTAGAGATGGGCACGAATCAAAAAAATGATGTTTCATTTGTCGTTTGGAGGGTCCGTTTCGGTTTGTTTCCGTTTTTTGCGAATTTTTGCAAAAAAAATTGTTTTCGTTTTTGTTTGTTTCATTACCGTTTCATTACCATTTATTTCAATTTTTTGTGATTTTTTTAGCATTTAAAGCAGTTTACTGTATTGCAGTAACGAAAACGAGATGCACGACGAAATTTCCAGTGTTTCTGTTCGTTTCGTTTCATTTTGGAGACAAAATTCATTTGTTGTTTCGTTGCGTAACAAAACAAAAAAATGAAAATGGAAATGAAAAATTGTTCGTATCTTGCCCATCTCTAGATACTACCCAACTGCAACTAGGTGTAACATCAAGAACAGAGAAGATGAGAGAAAGATGGGTTCATTGGTATGGACATGTCCTCAAAGCAGCACCTTCCACCATGACCCAAACAGCATGCCACCTGAGAATCTCTTGCTGGCAGCCATGGGGGTGACCCAAACAGAGATGGCAGGGCACTATCAATAAGGACATGCAAAATGTCAACGTGAGCCCTGAAGATGTGGTCAGTTGGGCAAAGTGGTGTTTCAGGATCTGAAAAGTGGACCCTACACCTGCAGGAAAACACTAGGTGGAAGAAGAAATTAAGGACTATGTTGTCCTGTGCCTGTTTAACCTAGGAATAGATCCCATTGACTTCTATGGTAGACTGATGTGTAGGTTGCTCGTTAAGAGAATTCCTGATTGTAAGAAAAAGAGAGGGAGCAGAATTTCATGTCAGAAGACATGAGTCCCACTTTAAAGAGAAGGGTCCTAGGTCAGGTCAGCCAAATGCCCCTGGTTTCTTCATGTGACATATTGGTCTCCCTTAGAAGAAGAAACAATTATACTCTCTTGGGATGGAGCATTGTGTAGGAACATCATTCAAGAAGAGCTTGCCAGTGCTTTGTTTGTCTGTTTTCTAGTTGTGAACGTAAACATGCCATATGGCTCTCCATAATATGTAGCCCAGTCAAGCTTTCTAGTCAGGTTGCTTGAGGCTTTGGGCCTGCTCGGGTCAAAAAAACCTTGTAGGGCTTTAAAATCTCTTGTTAAGGTGCCTCTGCTTGTCAGCACAGCCTCAATCTATGAAGACAAGGAATTTAGTGTGATAGGATTGATATTTTGTAATCAGTATTCAATAAGGTTGAACATGCTTAAGGGCTGGGTCTTTGCAAAGTTTAAAGCTGCATTTACTGAGCGTTCACAGAGCTGGCATGATAAGGAGTTAGGTAACTTCTATGACATTTTAACCACAGAGGCCAATCTGCAAGCAGCTTCCTGTAGGAGAAGAACCTGAAAGAGAAAGTGTTTGCAGATGGTCTTGTTAGTAACTAGGACTCTAAACATAGTGTAAAACTGGGATATTAAAGCACCAGAGGTTTCGATTGTCTGAACAAGAGGCGGAACCATCAGAAGAAGATTCTGGATTCTGGGTGTGGTGGTGAAGAAGGTATATAAACAAGTGTTCAGCTCCATTTGGGGGCCCTGGCTCTTGGGATCACCATTGATAGTCTCCAGACTCAGGTCCCTAGACATATCTAGCCCTTTGAGTGTCTGTCATGTTCTCTTTGTATTCTGTAATAAAGCTTGCTTTTAGCTCTTGAACCAATGTGTAGCAATGCTATTTTTAAACCAACCACAATTTTATCAGTGAATACTCTCCCCTTCTCTAAGCAAACAATCTTGAAGGCCTCCAAGGGTCAAATGCAGGATCGGTGCTGCTCATCTTTGCCTTAAATAGGTGTTGTTGCTCTAATTCTTGTATATACATAACGGCTTATTTCTTTCAAGATGAGAGTACTGGGAAGCAAAAAGTAAGTTGAACCAGCTATCATTGTTCCTCTTCTTTATCTGAACTCCCACAGGTTGTCAATCTAGCCATTTACACATTTATGACAAGTTATTATACGTGTATCACTGTGGGGAGATGTTTTCGTCTGTGTCAGAAGGCACTCAATGACCCTTGATTTGAGCTAGGAAATAGTGTGAGAGGAAATAAGAGTCAAGATGAATTCCAATTGCTGTTGCAAAATCAGGCTTACTGAAGCGAAAGGGACATGCTATGCATTGATATGCCTGCAGCTGGGAGACCACAGGTGTGCGTGCTTTTGAACAACTGCTTGCTGAGCAACATTTGATTTTCCAGTCCACCTCAGAGACAGAAAGGAAGGCTTCCCTTATTCTGCCTATTACCGTGTTTCCCTGAAAATAAGACCTGCCAAAAAAAGCCCTAATAGGATTTTTATGCATTTGTTAAATATAAGCCCTACCCCGATAATAAAACCTAGTGATGGGCGTGGCTATGAAGATATGCTGCATAGCCATGCCATGCATTTTGGCGCGGAGTGGTAAGGAAGACTGGAATACTTTTGATCTGCCACAGCTCCTTTCTCCGAGCCATTTGCACTTGTTTGGGTGCACAGGTGGCAACCGCATCACTCCTTTCTCCTAGCCGTTCGCACATGCGCAGGTGCGCAGGTGGTAACCGCGGTCACAGTCAACCTATTGCACACATGCAAACGGCTAGGGGAAAGGAGTTCACGCATCACTAGTGCCAGTCCCACCAACCAGCAACAGTCTGTGGGCCTGCTTTTCCAGAGTATCTGTACCCCCAGACAAGATGAGTGCAAAAAGAAAGAGCTATTCTGTTGAATACAAGGAATTGTTGAGGACTCCCAGGGCAAGAATCTTATGGCTTTCTGCAGAGAAAAGAAGTTGGATATCCGAATGGTCCAAAAATGGTGGGCAGAATACAATAACCTCAGTCTACATGTGGACAGAGGAAGCACAAGTGTGGTTCAGGTTGGCAACCTTTATTTTGTGAGCTGGAAAACACAATCTGTGAATGGATTGCAGACAGGAGAGCAAAGACTTTGGTTGTGTGCAGGGCTGACATTTAAGCATTTGCCCTTGCAATGATACCACAGCTCAAAATATCCCCAGAATTCAAAGCATCACAACACTGGGTGTATGGCTTCCTTCAGTGATATGAACTGTCTCTAAGAAAATCAACCACAGTGTTTAAGTTGGAAGATGCAGAAGTTATTAAGCGAGCACGTGCATTCAAGTCCTTTGTTGATGGCATCGACTTTTCGTAATACCAGCCTTGCAACATGATTGCTATGGGATGAAACTGCAGTGTTTATGGGTCAAGGAGCCCAATCAACAATTGAACAGAGGGGTGCCTCCTCAATCTACCTTCCCTACACTGGTCACCAAAGTTCACATGTTACCTACACTTTGGCCAGTCGTCTGGATGGAAATAAATCTACACCTCTTATCACCACTAAGGGCAAGAAAGATAAGATTGAATGTGTTTCTGGCATTTATGTTCTTGAAACAGAAAAACAGAAAAAGCCTGGTGCACACAAGCAGTTATAAGAAAGTGGCTTGATTTAATGCTGCCACTTGTTTTGCAAGGTGGCCAAAGAGGTCTGCTAGTCTGGGATTCAGCCAGCACTCACCGTACTAAAGACATGAAGAACATCCTTGCATAGAGAAAAATAGATCAAATAATGATTCCTGCAGGAATCATTGCCTATCTGCAGACTCTTGATATTGCAATAAACAAGCCATTCAAAGGCCATTTGCATATGGAAATATATGACTACATTGAAAATAGAATGATAAGAAATCAGCGTGGAAACTTTGTAAAGCCTAGCCTGCAAGAGGTCGTGATTTGGGTGAGGAATTCATGGAATAAAATCACTGACAGTGTTGTTACCAATGCACTCCAAGCAGTTTACATGGATAAGAGCTGCTCATTTAATGAGAGCTCTATTGCTCGACATGAAAGATTGAGGGCAATGGTTCTAAAGGAAATGGAGTCGCAAGAAATTCAGGATGGAATTCTGGGTCTGGAGAATTATGACAATGTTCCAGAAGAAGATGACTTAACTGTATTTGAATAAATGTAGATTGTTTTATTATACTGGACATCCCCTGAAAATAAGCCCTAGTGTGTCTTCGTGAGAAAAAATAAATATAAGACAGTGTCTTATTTTGGGGAAAACAGGGTATCTTCTTCTGAATCCCCAGCTGGGTGTGGAATTTGTATGATGCAGACATGGAAAGGAAGCTAAGATTTAATCTTCAAAGATCAATTATGATAGGAACTAGGAAGCTTGCAGATTTGTGAATGAGGCCCAGATGCAGGGACTAGGTCACCATTTCCCTTTTAAGCCAGATACCTGGCTTTAACTTCAGCCTTAAAATGTACAAAATATCCATATGTTGTAAATTAGGAACATTGAGCAATAGCTTCAGTACTGAGATTTCCCAGGGTGCTTTCCACATTTTGAGAAGGGTATAAGGAATTATTTGGCCATTTGATTCCCAACTGTGTGATCACCACCACACAACACACAGCACCTCAACAGAACAGAACCCTGTCCTCATCACAGGTTTCCATAAATCACTCTTTTTTTACTCAGGCAATGAAAGCACAATCATCCACTACACATAAATAGAACTATTATATTATCACCCTCCTGTAGCTCATAATTAATAACAGCTTAATTACCCCAGTTGTAATTCTTGGGCTGAGGGGGAAGAGTACTCCCTCATTTCTTTAAAAAAAATTGAAGGCAATTCAACATTTCTTCCAGTTACACCATATTAACACAGCAGGCACTGTCAAATGCTTGTCAGCAATTTGCATGTCATTTACAGCCAAAGCTGTGTCCTCTATAGTAAAGTTATTTTCAATCAGGAAAATTACATTTACCTATTATTCTGTTCGTAATAATATATTGCAACACAAAGCTATCCTGGTCACAGAGCTTCCAGCAAATATAAATCAATTCAAGTTCACAATTCTATGAATCAATCAAATTGGGATCAACCTTAGCTAAGCTTCATTCATTATTTTTCCAAATCACTTTCATTCGACCTATTATCTGTACTAAAGCTTTTTGTAAAGTCAGACAGAAGGCGAGCAAATTCTAGAAGGTTTCTAGCTTAATTGAGAAGAGACACTATTTGGATGTTAACTCAGGGGTGTATTTTTGAAAAATCAGCTTTTAATTTTCTTGGTTTTGATCAAGACAAAAAAGAGCTGGTTGCTTACATTCACCATGATTGCCAACCCCCAAAGTAGATATGTGCTATGTGTCCAGATCATGTCAAGTTAGCATTTCTTTACTTTTTACACGACCCCTAAGATCTGTTGATCCCTTAAATTCGGACCAGAGATCTTGAGGGTTTGTCGCTCTCCCTGCGTTCCCACCCCCTCCGCACTTCCTTGTTCTGTCTGCGTGAGGGGAGGGAGGGAAAAAGCCTTAAAAAGGGACAAAAGAATAAAGCCTTACCTCCGGTGCCAGTGGAAGTTGCTCCGAGCCCCGGTCACTTCCTGGTTCCTCTTAAAGGGGCGGGATGCAAAAAAACAACAACAAAAAGAAGCGAGGAGAGCCCGGCACTCTCTGCATCAAAATTTTTCACTCTCCCAGAGCAGGTACTTGAAAGGTGCGCTGGGTCACGCTTAGGTGGGCGGGGTGGCACTTAATTTTCTGTTAGCTCCGGAGCTGGTGGGGAAACATTTTTAAGCTCCGGAGCTGGGAGCCATTTGCAGCGGAGCTTAGGGGTCGTGTATAAACGCCCTGAGATATGGCGACTGGAGTGCTTTTCTTGTGTGAACTCCTAATTTGTATTGTAATAGGTGGTGTGAGTCAAACAATAGGTTGTGATAAGTGGGTAAAAATCAAGATTCAGGAAGTACAGGAGACATTGTCAAATGCTTTCTCGGCATTAAAATCAATAAAACTTTTAATTAAAAAAAAAGACTCAGGAAGCACAGGCCTTTACAGATCACATAAACACAGTGGACTCAAATATCAAGTTCACTAGGGAAGACACAAAAGGTAACTGGGAGACTTTCTTGGACTGTGCAGTTATCATAGGACCTAACCATAGCCTAGGAAACACACACACGCTGATCAGTACTTACTGTTTGGCTGCCACCACCCATTACAACACAAATTAGGAGTCATCAGGACTCTAAACCAAAGAGCAGAAAACATCCCCAAGTCTTCTCCACAGACGCCAATCAGAAGGAAAACAGGCATCTGAAGATAGCACTTAAGGCCTGTGTATATCCAAAGTGGGGCTTCAACAAGGCACTATCCAAATCCAGAAGAACAATGGATCAGCCTGAGACCCAGAGCCAACATTCTTTACATGGCTGGAGTGTCTGAAAAGTGTAAAAGGATTTTTGGCAAACACCACATATCCCTTTATTTCCAGGCCACAAATACACTAAGGCAGAGATTCATCCACCCAAAAGAGCAGACACCAAAACACAAGAGGACCAATAGAATATATGCAGCCCAATGCAGTGAGCAGTAGAGATGGACACAAAATGATTTTTGTTTCGTTATTCATTTTTCATCTTGTTCCCTAAAAAAAAATAACAAACTGCCCCTTCAAAGAAAAATGAAATGAAATGAAATAAAAATTTGTGGTTCGTTCTGTTTCATTTTTCTATTCCCATAGAATAGAATAGAATAGAATTTATTGCCATTGTATAAAATACATATAGTAAAATCTACCATTTAAGAACAAACATCCATACACATACTCTTACATTCACACACAAAATATCACTTGTACTCATTTTAAAACTGACATAAAACCAAACGTACACACACACACAGCCCTATACTCTCTCACCTGAGAGCATTCATACCCAATACATAAAAACTACAATTTAAAAAACAAACAACAACACACAATTCCCCCATAGAACATACATGTTATTTATTGATATTTATTTACCCGTCAACTTAACTTTTAACAGAATTTAGCATGGTTACTGCTATTGGGTAAAAAACTGTTTCTGAATACTTCTGCCCTTGTTCTAACAGATCTATACCTTCTGCCTGATGGCAACTGTACAAACAGAGTGTCCAGGATGAGAAATGTCTCCTATAATATTCTGTGCTTTCTTAAGACAGCGGGAGCTGTGTAATTGCTCCAATATGAGGAGTGGGCATCCAGTGATGATCTTCTGTGCCATATTGATAAGCCTCTGGAGCGATTTCCTCTGAGCCACGCAGATATTCACTTTCTACTGAAGATCGATAAAAAGACACCAATAGTCTCTGAGTGATATTATTCTTTCTGAGCACTCTCAGAAAGTACAGTCTCTGTTGGGCCTTTTTCAGCAGCTCAGAGGTGTTTATGCTCCAGGTTAAATTCTCATCACTATGGACTCGCAACAAACGGAAATCTGTCACCCTTTCTACACAGTCCCCGCCGATGAATAGTGGTTGAAGATCTGTTTTCTTCTTCCTATAATCTATTATGAGCTCCTTAGTTTTCAATGTGTTCATAAGCAGGTTATTCTCTCTGCACCACTCTATCAACCGCTCCACCTCATCTCTATAAGCAGACAGCAATATTGTTTATGGGAAACTACTTTAAAAACCCCACACCATCCCCCCCCCATGCTCCCAATCGAGTGAGGGAATGGCACAGGCTTTTAAAACTTTTTTTGCTGCCAAAGCCAAGCATGCCAGCTGATCGGTGCTTGCTTTGGTGAACAAAAGTTTCAAAAGCCCTCACTTCCTCCTCAAATGCACCCAATTGGGTAGAGGAAAGTGGGGGCTTCTCAAACTTTTTTTAGTCCCTGAAGCAAGCGCCAATCAGCTGGCATGCGGGGCTTGCTTAGGAGACTTAAAAAAAGTTTTAAAGCCCATGCTTTCCCCCCACTGCCAAAACACATAAAACAGAAGATACATAAACACACACACACAGTGGTTACATAAAACACACACATAAAACACATGAAAAACAAAATGAAACAAAATGAAAAATGAAATATTTTTTTAAAAAATCATTTCAAATGAAACAAAATGAAACAAAAATAAAGGAAATGAAAAAGGAAATGAAATGTCCTCATCTCTAGTGAGGTGTGTGCAGAGCTCTACATTGGGGAAACCAAACAGCAACTAAACAGGAGGATGGCCTAGCACAGGAGAGGCAACAGCTCAGGACCTGAATCAGTGGTGTTACCTTCATTTGAAGGATAAAGGACACTGATTCAAAGATGAGGATGTACACATATTAGACAGAGCATATAGGTCGCTCGAGAGAGGGGGTCAAGGAAGCCATTCACATATTTACTGAAAAACCCTCTTTTAATAGTTTGGGGGACTTAGACACAATCTATGTCCCACTGATCATGCTGAGAAGTTTGTCTGATTTGTACAACTTGTAGTAAATTGTTCAAGATTGTTCTAACCACTATGAGAACTCCTGTCCATAGGCTCTTGTGGATATGGAGGAGGCATGGCAGGGATGTCAGGCCACTGCCTCTGAGTGGGCACCCACCTAAGAGAGAGGAGTCAGTTCTGAAAAACCAGAGTGTTTAAGACTTCTATGAGCCATAGCGAGAGAGGTTCCAACATAGAGCTTTGGGGATACCCTGGACTGCCAGAAAGACAAACAATTGGGTCTTAGATCAAATCAGGACTCAACACTGTCTAGAAGCAAAAATGACAAAGCAGGCTGTCTTATATTGAGCACGTTAATGGGAGAGACAGCAATGCTGAGAAGAATGGAAGGCTTGCTATCTAGCTGTAGACTTTGGTTGTTCTGATGTGTAATCTAGACGCTTAACAAGAGGCTGTTGGTAGCATACGTAGTGAGAATCAGAAAGGGTTTTCATAGGTGATGGTGCCAGATAAGAATATATTTTAACTTCCTTATCCATCCAGAAGTAATACTAATACAAAACCATGAATTAGATTCAGAGGGAAGATAAGTGAAAGTTGGTGGAACTTAAGATGTGTGGAGGAAACCATATTACTGCTCAAAATGACTCTTGATAAAGGTGAAAGAAGAAAGTGCAAAAGTGGGACAGAAACAGGATAGCAAGATAACATATCAGTCACGACTGCAGAAAAATTACATAATTCAAAACAGTTGAAGCTCTTTTGTACCTTGGCTGAACCATCAATTGGAATAGAGACTGTGGCCAAGAAATCAGAACACTGACATTTGGAAGGGTAATTATGAAGAAACTAGAAAAGATACTAAAACTAAGGATGTGTCAGTGGAAATATTTCCAATTGCTACATATGGATGTGAAGACTGGACACTGAAAAGGCTGACCAGGGGTGGGGTGGGGGAAATCTATTCATTTGAAATGTGGTGTTGGAAAAAATGATTTACAGATTCTATGGACAACCAGAAATACATACATAAGAACATAAGAACATACAATTGGGTGACAGATCAAATCAAGCCTCAACTCGCCCTTGAAGCAAAACAGAGGCTATCATATTATGGGAACATCATAAAAAGAGGCAATAATGAGAATAATAATGAGGAGAGACCATAACGGTAGGAAGAGTTGAAAACAGCTGGAAGACGGAAACTCTATATATGAAGTGGATTGATTTAATAATCGAAGCTCCAGCCCTGAATTGGAAAACCCAGCGGTCACTAGTTCATAGGGTTATCATAAGTCTGCATGTAAGTCAGAAGCAACATGACTTGGGCACAACAAGCACAGGAGTCAGAGACATGGGATCCTGCTGTTTGCATTTGGGCATTTATAAAAGATTTGATCAAAAAATAAATAAATAAACCCTTGCATAAATCTGAATTTAGAGCCAGCTGATAATCCTGGCAAGAACCATGGTTGGCTGCCTTTTTTAGATTACAGTGTTATCTGAGAAAGTCTGTCCTACGCTGCGTGCTGTGACAGATTTGCATTTACATTGTTTTTGTCAGGTTATACACACTGCTTTCTGTATGAGATCTATTAAATTACCGGGGGGGTGTCATAAAGTTGTTCTGTAGTACTGGGTCATTTTGCACAGTATTGGCTATTGCATCTCAAGATTGTGACTGGTTGGCTGGCTTCATAATAAGAACAACAGGGTCAAATTCTGAAATGCCAACATAATGTTCAACTCAACTCTTTTGCTACCCCATTCCCTTGTTTTGTTTAGCATCCGACCTGGAGAAGAATTTTTGAAAGGTTCTTCACTAGGTCTGGACAACTTCATCAGTCTGATGAAGCTGTTTGGATGAGCAGCGAAACGTTTCTATCTCTCAAAAAGAAGTCCAGTAGCCATGACTCAACTTCCAGATAAACTCACCTGGATGACTGAGAATCTTCACAGACGTTCTTCTCTAGGGATGGGCACCTTACAAAAAAGGACACACTGTTTCATCATGTAGTAAGGTTACGAAACGTTTTGAAATGAAATGAAACACCAGCCAGCGTTTTGTTGCCAAATGAAATGAAACACCATGTCTCCCCCTCTGAAATGAAACAATTCATTCTACAGGAAATGGCAGGAGAGCTTCCTCAAGCTCTCTCTTGTAACCCCTTGAAATTTGGAAAGGGTTGGTTTTCATGAAACGGAGTTATTAAGCTCCAAAGGGGGTGCGAGTGTGCTTAACTGAAGGAGTGCGGATTGGAGCTTTACCATAGAGAGGGGAAGCTGTAAATTAACCCTATAATTGGTAAAGTGCTCTGGACGCACTCCTTCAATTAAGCATACCGCACCTCTTTTGGAGCTTAATAACGCTGTTCCCTGAACTCCAAAACTTTCCAAATATCAAGCGGTTCCCTAAAATTGCTTGCAGAAGGGACCCCTGCCATGCATATGCCTCAGATCAGTAATTATCCTTTGCATATTTTTTAAAAAATTTTATTACTGATCCAAGGCATTCAGATGGCAGGGGTACCTTCTGCAAGAGATTTTAGGGAACCCCCTGAAATTTGGAAAGGTTTGGGGTTCAGGGAGATATGAAGCTCCAAATGGGATGCCCATAGGAAGAAAACCTTTCTAATTAGAATTAATGGGAAGTGGCCGCAGCACTGTCGCTCTCCCGCTCAGCTTTGTATTCTAATTAGGTTTCCCCCCCTAAAGGCACCCCCTTTGGAGCTATGACCCCCAAACCTTTCCAAATTTCAGGGGGTTACTAAAATCACTTACTCCCCTGGGTCCTTTAGGACCCAGGGGTGCATAGCATTTTGTTTCATTTCATTTTGTTTCAAGATGAAACTACTTTAAAATTCATCTTGTAACAAAATGAAATGAAACGACTCCAGAAACAAAATGAAACAGTATTTTTTCATTCCATGCCCATCCCTATTCTTCACTAGAGAGGCTTTGGGGAACCAAAAATCAAGTCAATAAAAGCAATAAAATCTTCAGACTAACGAAGCTGTTTGGATGAGCAGTGAAATGTATCAATCTCTCAAGAAAAAGAAGTCCAATTGCCATGACTCAACTTCCATATCTTGACGTGAATTGGACTTCTTTTCACTTCTGAGCCTTCCATGAAGCTTAGAAGCGAGAAAAGGCTGCTCTAGTTGAAACTGTCAATTCTAATGAAATTCTTCACCTTTCCCAGCTGTGACTTCATTTTCTTCGACTGCCTTAGCAGTGGTATGCTACATGGATAATTCTAAGGAGCTTTTCATTGTGAATTGTCCCTCTTTTCATT
Source organism: Phrynocephalus versicolor (assembly GCA_023846285.1). NCBI lineage: Eukaryota > Metazoa > Chordata > Lepidosauria > Squamata > Agamidae > Phrynocephalus > Phrynocephalus versicolor. The sequence continues at coordinate 24,881,324 of JAHTLZ010000275.1, forward strand.
AAGTTTTTAAATATCTAGGATATATTTCTATAAAACTTTTGATATACTGTCCAAATGCAACCAGGCCACATACACAGTGGGACTGGGACAGCACCAAATGCCTTAAAAGCCAAGTTAGAAAGTCTCCTTTGATTTTGTCTTTCTTTCTAAATTGCTGGCACACTTGTTTCTCCATAGAGATGCAGTAATCGATATATATGCATCTAAACATAGGTCTAGGTATACATACAAAAGCACAAAAACACAGAGGAGAAAGAACAGCTTGCTCAGGAGAAAATGGATACTTGCTCAAATGTATCATCAGTTACATCATGTTCTGGTGCATGGGATAGATTTACTATCAGCTATATGGTGTAGATCACCAAATCATCTAATTTAAATACTTGATCTGTGAGCTCCCATAATATATGGCTGCAATTGCAACACACGTAGGGCCTACTTCCCGCCAAGTGTTCTGAAGATTGCAGTCATATATCATGACTACACACCAAACAAACTTTCCTGTTTTATAATTTGGTGATCTACAATGTGAAGCTGGGTTGTAAATTTATCTCATGCATCAAGACATGACATAATGGGCAATGCATTTTAAGCATCTCTGTTTAGTTCTTTTCTTCATCCTCACTTTCAAATTTGAAGTAATACAACAAAGGGGGGGGAGTTAGGAAGGGAGAAACCAAATGAAATGAAACACATAAAGCAAAATGAAGTAATGAAGTAAAGGGCTGCTGGGATGAAATAAGGCAGCTTTAAGCCACTTTGAATAACAAAGATAGAAGATTGAGTATCAAACTACATATTTGTCAACTTGGGGATTTCACTCAGAAATGGAGCAAGTTTTCATTTACTGTAATCACAAATAAAATGAAGTTTGAAGGGGCTTGTAAGGCTAGTGAGTACAACCTCCTGCTCAATACAAGAATCCAAATCAAAGCAGATCTGACATATGATTGTCTAGTTGGCACTTGCATGCCTCTAGCAGTGGAGTGTTTCCCACCTCCTAAGATAATTGTTTGCATTGTCATACTGCTTTAACAGTTAGGAAGTTTTTCCTGATATTCAACTGACTTTGGCTTACTGCCTTGCTCTGTGGAATGACTAAGAACTAGAGATGGGCACAAAATGAATATTTATTTGTTTTATTATTCTTTATCCATTTCATTACATAACAAAATGAATAATGAAGTGCCCCTTCAAAGAAAAATGAAATGAAACGAAATGGAAATTTTCATTCCGTTTTGTTTTGTCTTCCATTTTCCCATTTAGTGTGTGTTAAGCTCGGGTTTAGGGTGGGAAAATGTTTAAAAAACCCTCCTTTCCCCTCACCCCATTGGGTGGGGGGGGTGAGGAGGGGTTTGATTTTTTTTTTTTGCTGCCCCAAGCTTGAGCTACAGCTGATTGGCACTTGGGGCATCAAAAAATGTTTTAAACTCCCACCTTTTCCTGCACCTGTTTCTCAAAACAGGGCCGATCAATCTCTAGGGGCCGTGCCAAAAAGTCTGATGTGAATAATCTCCCACCTTAAATTGCAATGTCCAATTTGTAAATCATTCCAAGTAGCCAAGTTAGAGTGTGTGTTGGGGGAGAGGCGGGGGGGGGGGAGAGAAGAGGGCACAGTTTTTCTCACACAAACTAAATGACTAAATGGTCACTAGATGCATATCTCCCAGCATACCTGTCCTAGGTATTCAGTAGTTTCCATTCACTTATCAAGAAACCTTTGTGGGGGTGGGGGTGCTGGCACTGCCTTTGCTGAGAAGTTCTTAGCGGTCACATTTCTTTTGGGCAAAGAGGCATCACATCTGCCAGACTCTTGTGATTGGATGCCTCACTGGCAGAGCTAGCTCCAGCTCTTCTCCCCAAAGCTTCCCTGCGGCTGCTGTACCACTAAGTTCCTCCTATTCACGGGATCTTGCCAGCTGCAGGATGTTCTCCATCTCTTTCCAAGGTGACCGATCAAGGTGTGGCATGACCATATTAAGCCAAAAAAAATCATCCACATTTCCTCGTGTCCCTTTGTCTTCAATTCTTGACAAGCATTTTCCCATAATAGAATCAGAGATGTGTATATGCCTGTACCTTTCCTGAATATATGCATTATAGAATTCAGGACATTTTTTTCATTGTATATTTTTATGCATTTCATTAGCGTTGGGCACTGGATTGGAAAAATCTGAAATTATTAGTGTGAACATGGATTCTGGTTCATTTGTGCACACAGCAGTTCTGCATCTGATAGGTCTGTAGGAAAAAAATCCAATCAGAGTAATTTGTCTTATTTCACTTATAATTACATCTTATAGTATCTTTTATCGCTTATAAGAATATTCTCAACACACCCATGCATATTAGGAGTGTCAGCTAATATGCAGATGGTAGAACACCATGAATCTCATTGAGGACAAGTAGTAGGTGGGATAGAAATTCAATAAGCATGCTAGCAGCCACTCAGCACATTCTCCACATTCCCCATGAGGTATGCATATATTGTGTCCAGGAACAAGGAACCATCTATGGTCATTTCTAGTCCATATGTGAAAGAACATGTGTACTTGGTGTTTTGCATAATGTTCCTGTTTTACATACATATTGCATACAGTGGACCCTTGTATAACGAACAGCTTGTATAACATAAAATTTGTACAACATAAAATATTCTGGAGATAGGGGAACTTTGCTTAGCAGAATCGCCTATGGGGCAAATCCGTACAACATAAAATGGGATTACTCCATTTTCAATGCATTCCTATGGGGAATTTGTATAAAGGAAAATTTGCTTAACAGAATTTCATTTGGAATGAATTAATTCCTTTATACAAGGTACCACTGTATTTACAAAGGCCTTTACACTATGGAGCTACTAGTTTTGAAATAGGAGATATGCCTTGTTCCATCCATTTATTATTATTATTTCTAAATAGACATGGGCACGACCAGAAAAAATGACAGGCGAGCGGGCGGGCGGCGGCGCAGGCCGCAGGCGGGTGGTGGCGTGGGTGGGCGGGCAAGTGGGCAGTTAGGATATCACTTAGGATAGAGGTTCTGTTCTTGGCTTGCACCCCAAATGTGTGTGTGTGTGCAAGCAAATTGAAGTTGGGAAAATAGAAAATAAATGGTAGTATATAATATATTTTTAAAATAAATCCACACCTCCCACTCCCAGTCGAACCTCCCCCTTTATCCAATATCAGAAAAAAAATCCTCACAAACTGCCAGAGAAGAAATAAAGAATAAACTCCTATTCCCTTCAGCAGACAAAGCTGCAGGGAATCAAAGAAATTATTTTCTAAATTCAATTCCCTCCCTGTCTGCCTAACTTAAATCCTAAAGCCTCCAGCCTCCCTCCTCAATCTCGATTGGATCACACCAACACCAGCAGCCAGCCCTCCTCCCTCAACCACATCCATACACCTGACTACGATTTCTGGAAGGTGCCTCGGCTTTTTATGCCCTCCGAGACATCCAGAAGTGTCCGTCAAAAACCTGGCAATGCCACTGGTGGAATGGTTCAAAAAATTTGCATGGTGCCATCCCATGCCTAGCCCAAATGGGCAGGTCTAAAAAAATAAAAAATAAAATAAAATAAAATAAAATCAATACAACGTTTTATTGCTATGAAAAAACCCACTGCTGCTACTATTAAAATTCAGGCATTTAAAATAAATAAATTTCACATGTTTCTGTGGTGATTTGGTGTGTTTTTTGACCACAGTTTCAAAGAAAAATTGTGGTCGCCATTTTGGATCCCCCCCACCGCAAGGCATGGCGAGATGACGAGGATGCCCCCCCCCCAGCCTGGTGTCGGGATTTTTTTTAAAAAAACTTTTAAAAACTTTTTCTGTGCTTTGCATTGCGCGATCGCCGCGATGCCACAAACGAAAACGAAAAACCTGGGCAAATTTTTCTTTTTTCGGTTTGAGTTCGAGTTCGAGTTTCCGTTCGAGTAACGGAAACGAAAAACGGAAATGAAAATGAAAATTTCGCCGAGTCGTGCCCATGTCTATTTCTAAATCTCTCAATGAACTTCCATTTGGATGTCTTGCAACTGGCAGGACAACAGAGAAAGGATTTGCAAAACCACACTGAGTAGATGAGATACAGCACAGACAAGTGTCAGGTACATGTACAGTTGTTTCTTTCTCTGTACATTTGTTTCATGACTGGTTTGCTTTCTCCTTCTCCCTTGGTATAGCTCTGCAAACTTAGTTAATCTCTTAAGTGCTTCTTCTATTTTGGGGCAAAGCGGCACCCTAGAGCAAAGTGTTTATTGTGACAAATTGCCATCTCTGCGTGGCAGCTTCATGAGGTGACTTGGACCATACAGAGCATAATGTTTTTCCACTTTTAGATCCTATGAAGTATCATCTCCTATCTCTCCAGGAAGCCCATTAATCAGACAGCACAGCCTGCGACTCAAGACAGGATGTCTTAACAAAAGAGTAGTGTTATTTGTGCTAACACAAAGACTTATCTGAGTCTTCAGCAATGGATCAATAACTTGTATTGTCATTGTCAAGCAGGTAGAAAAGATCAGAAGTAGGAAGCATTACTTCTTTCCACTAAAACTTCCAGAATCCCCTCAAAACCATGACCAGCTGGCAGCTAGAAGATTGTGGGCAAATATTCCAAACTCTGAAAACAATCTTAAGCAGAGAGGACTTGTGGGCAACACAGTTCCAAGATTTAAAATGTTATACAATTACACACTGGCATAGAGTTATCGCAGAAGACTTAACTCCAATAGTTGTTTCCAACTGGAGAAAATCTACTGCAGTAGGCAAACATATGTTGGCGGTCCATTTAGCAATTAGCCTTGTGGGCCACTGGAGTTAGGAGCAACAATTAGATTGAGGATACCATGTCCAAAGTGGCCTCTTCTCTGATGAATACTGACTATATCTAGGCTCCAACAAATTATTCTCATGATCAGTCTGGCACGACCCCTCTGGCAAGCACGCTATGCACTTAAAATTTAGAAAGAGCATGTAGAACCATAAAAATGCAGAACTGTAGAAGGATTCTAAGGACCATCTAGTCCAATCAGGCACCATTCCATGGCTGAAGCACTTTTGACAAATGGCTGCCAAGTCTCTGTTTTTTAAACCTCCAAAGAGGAGAGTCCGCTGCCTTATGAGCTAGTCTGTTTCAAAGTTAAAACCTTTGTACCCTCAAAGATAATTTGAATCCTTGGCTTCAGACTGTACCTTCTGGTGCAGCAGAAGACAACTTTGTTTCATCATATTTTCAAACATTTGAAGATGGTTATCATGTTGTCACTTCTCCAGCTTTGTTTCTCCAGCTAAAACTAACCGGGAGCATCACCACTTATATCAGGCATGTCCAAACTTCAGCCCTCCAGATGTTTTGGACCACAGCTCTCACAGTCCTTTGCCATTGGAAGTACAGGCTCGGAATTCTGGGAGTTGCAGTCCAAAACATCAGGAGGGCTGAAATTTGGACATGGCTGACTTATATCATAAGCTAACTTCCTTCGGATGTTAACCCTTTCCAGTCTTTCTAGGTAAGCATCATGTAAGCATGCAACATGCACATTAGAAATCTTGACCAGAGAAGAGTATGAGCTAAACTATGAACTGAAGAAACCCACAAACTGTGCTGGTTCAGAGGTTGGTTCATAGCAGCCATGTTGATGTAACAAGCTGCTAAACTTTTTTCCACTCAGCAGACCAGATGCTCTCCACCCCATTCCCACGGCCCCATCATGTTCCTATGTGGTCCTGTGGTTTCCTCCTCTTCTTCCTCCACTACCATCATCTTCATAGATAGTGGTCTAGCTTTCAAGAGCTGGGCTAGCTATCTGTGGGCATGTGGATGCCTAACAGCTGATAGGGTGTGCATGTGCAGAGACAGACGGGCAAGTTCTCTTTCCAGTTGACAAGGGGAGCTCAGCTGTTGTCCCTGAAGATGGCAGTGGAGGAGGTGGCAAGAACCATATAGGGAGGTGACAGGGGCAGTGGGAAAATGGGACAAATAGCAAGAGGGGATGGGACAAAGATGTTAGGTGACCATCCCCCAGGCACACAAAAAAGAGAAGAAGTTATGAACAAGTTCATTTTTCTGGGGGTTCTGGAGTGGTTCTTGCTTCATGGGTAGCTACAAACCATAAACCAATTGTTGCCATCTCTACTTTTGCCATACAGTATGTTGCTCTTTAATGATAGGGAGAAATTACCATCATGACAGCCCCCATGACTATTTAGTCCAAGGTTTTCAACAAGAAAAGAAAGTTGGATCTAGCAGCAAGCACATCCGGGTGAGATACAGCAATGTGAAAGATTGTGTGTCACAGAAATTAGTGAAACTTGACTATTATACCAGTGATTGTAATTGCACTGATTTGTTTATAAAACCTGTGCCTACAGACAAGCTTATAAGTTTGAGATAAAAGCTTGGTCTAGTAATCAATTAAATTGGAGGGGTGTCAGGTACTAGTTAGTGAAAACTATGTATTAGACAGGTGCATAAATAAATGGTCTGTGTGTATTTAATTGATTTCTAAAAAGGAGTCTACAAATGTGCAAAGCCACAGTGATTCAGTCTAAAGGTTTTTTCCTATTAGACTGCAGGTGAAACAAGTGGGCTTAAATGGGTTTGGCTGATGCAAGGTGCTGCAATAGCTATGATGCAATGTGTTACCTGATTGGATAGGCCAATGTATGTAAGTGCTCTGTTAATCAGTGTCCAATGGTCTTTTGTGAGTAAGGCACCCATTTCTTGTCTCTGTATGCTGTGTACTAAATTATGTATACTATGTATGATGAAATGCTGTTATGCTGTTGATTTGTCTCCATGTAACTTATCTGTGTATATATGTAATATAGATGGTTTGTTTTAAGTAAGCTCTGACTCTGCCTGCTTCTGCTTCCATCTGCATAATTGTTTAATAATTATTTGCTTCAGCTAGCAGAACAAATTGCAAAATAATTTGACAGTTTTTGCTGCTGATTAATTAATTAATTATATTTTATTCCACCTTTCTCCCAACACAGGCATTCAAGATGGCAATTATTCCAATTTTTTTTTTTAAAAAAAGCATATTGTCTCATTTGCTTTCTTGACATATGTCCCATTATTTCTTCTAAAGCCAAGAATCTCATTGCCAGATTCTCGAGCTTCGAATTGAGTCAAGTATAACTTGTGGGCCACATGTGATCCTTTGTAACATATAGGTTTTGAGCCACATATGGTCCCTCACTGTTTTTCATGTGTCCTCCTAACCCAGTATTTCTACTGCTGAATGTTAATGGTGTGGTGGCACCAAATAAGACCTCGTATGTTCTTTTTAAAAAGCCACCAATCCAAATCACACTCTTGGGTGTCATATATTATCCGTGTAGCTCTTTTTTCATCCAGGCAGATGGAACATTTTAATATCACAGAATCATAATTTATTACCACATTCATATAGAACTAAATCTACAGAGTAGGTATTTCATTACTCTGTCAACTGAAGAGTGACAGCAATGTTCCCACATTTTTGTCAGATATTGTGTACAGGATTTTTTTTAAAAAAGCAGGTTAAAATGGATTGACACATCTATTGCATTTTGCTACTCAGACCACATTTTGTTCTAACCAGTGTAATATACTGGAACCGAAAATGTCCCTGCCAAGAGTCAGAAGCAGCAGCCTTTTCTGATGGTTTATCCCCTTTGAAAAATGAACACTGGAATTTTTAGTGAGTTCGGGAAATGAAGACCCACTAGCTTCAGCCCCATTTGTAACTCAGACCCAACCCCCCAAATCTTCTACAATCTTCTAGCACTCTAGAATTCCCATGTGATTAGAAAATACCCCCTAAGTATTTTTATTTATGGGATATTTTTTAAAAGAAATATGGGATAGTTGTTGGATTTTTTTGGCTGTTTGGCCTTGTTCTGGAGGTTTTTATCCCTAACATTTCATGAGCATCTTCAGAGGGAAGGAGTGCAGGGAGCTAGAAATTGAAGTCCAGAGCACAGAGATAATTTCTAGCCCCTTGTGCTCCTACCCTCTGAAGATCCTGGCCACAAAGACTGGTGGAACTTTAGGAAGAAAAACCACCAGAACACAACCAAACATCTCAGAAAACCCACAGCAACCATCAGATCCTGGCTGTGAAAGCCCTCAAGAATACAAATCTGGGATATTTTTTAAAGATAATTTTTAAAAGAAATATGCATAGGTAGGACTAAAGGAAATTAGAGTTTTACCATTGTGCAACAACAATATGGCAGCTTGGCTGTAGAATGCTGTAGATATCTCCATCCCATTAAGGACAGCAAAGTAACCCCCACACAGATACATAAAGTTGCTTATACAATGGAATGCTTATGATGAAGATAAAACACATATTGAAACCACATATTGGAACCAACTTTCATCCATATTTTGAGTTTGTATGCTGAAATTAAAAATTATTAGGCCAACTGAAGGAGGTGGAATAAATAAATTATTTATAACAAGCTTGGCACAAATGTATTTGCTTTTTTTAAAAAAAAAATCAGTGAAATGTAATTAGAGATAGACACTGAACAATTTTTTATTTTGTTTTTCATTTTTTGTTTGGTTTCCTTACAAAACGAAAAACAAAGTACTTCTTTTAAAAATTGAAATGAATGTACTGGAAAATTTTCTTTCATTCCATCTTGTTTTTTTGTGTTTATTTTTTGACAAGCAGTGTAGGGGCCCTGTGGGCCACGCCCTCCCTATGCATGTATCACCTGGCTCGGCCCTCGCACCAGCTGATCAGCGCTTCGGGGGGAATGGCGTGGGCTTATAAAAGTTTTTTCTGCAACCACAGTAAACACTGATAGCTTGCTTCACTGGTGGAAAAAACATTTTAAAAACCCGTGCTTCCCCCACATCCCTCTGAAAATTGTCAAGTTGCCAGTTTGGGGCTTTCATCCTGGCATCCGAAACATTTTCAGAGGATTCCTGCCAAGCTGTCATCGGCTGGACCCCTTTAAAATGGCCTAGTTGGCACCGGGGGATCCCCTGGTGGCAACTGGACCATTTTTAAAGAGGTCCAGCTGATGACAGCTTGGCAGGAGCCCTCTGAAAATGGTTAGGATTAGAGATGGGCACGACTTAGCGGTATTCCCGTTTCCGTTTCCGTTACTCATTTCCGTTACTCAACGGAAACGGTAACGGGAATTACTCCGCCAGAACTCGAACTCGAACCGACGAACGAATAATTTGGTCTGATTTGTCGTGGTCGTTCCTGGCATCGCGCGATTGCGCGATGCCAAGAGGCACAGAAAAAAGTTTTTAAAAGTTTAAAAAAAAACCGATTCCCAGCCCTAAAAGCAGGCGAAAACTGTCTGAGGGCACCTACCAGGCCAGAAGGGTGTTTTTTTTGGGGGGGTTCCCCGCCCCCCCTCTCCTTGGCTATTGCTACTGCTGCGTTACTGGTACCAGGCTGGGAGGGCGCATCCATTTGCCATGCAGTGCGGGGGGATCCAAAATGGCGACCGCAATATTTTTTTTGAAATCGTTGCCCAAAACCCCACCAAAGCACCACAGAAACATGCAAAAATTATCTATTTTAAATGCTTGAATTTTTACAGTAGCAGCAGTGGGTTTTTCTTGCAAAAAAACACATCTCCGTTGATTTTATTTTATTTTATTTTATTTTATTTTTTTACACCTGCGCATTCGCAATGATGGGCTCGCCCATGGGAGTGGACCATGCAAAGTTTTGGAGCCATTCCACCAATCGCATGGCCAGGTTTTGCTGACTGTACCAGGCTGGGAGGGCGCATCCATTTGCCATGCAGTGCGGGGGGATCCAAAATGGCAACCGCAATATTTTTTTTTGAAATCGTTGCCCAAAACCACACCAAAACACCACAGAAACATGCGAAAATTAGCTATTTTAAATGCTTGAATTTTTACAGTAGCAGCAGTGGGTTTTTCTTGCAAAAAAAAGTCTCCATTGATTTTATTTTATTTTATTTTTTTACACCCGCACATTCGCAATGATGGGCTCGCCCATGGGAGTGGACCATGCAAATTTTCCACCAATCGCATGGCCACTTGGCCGGGTTGACCACAGAGACTTCTGGGATGTGCCAATCGGGCATAAACAGCACACTAATCGTAGCCCAAACCCAAACCCTAAGCCTTAGCCTAACCCATACGCCAGTACACTGTCCTTCTAAGTGGGTCAGAGAGGCACCCAGAGGTGCACCCCAAGACTCACCCTAACCTCACCCGTAACTAGCCTAACCCTAGCCCTTGCGCTAACCCATCTTAACCCTAAGCCAGATCTACTTGCATTGCACTACATGCAAGTACATGAGATGCAGCGGGTGCAAAGAGTCTGCCAGTCCATCACTTGTGGCTCTGGCTGACTCCTGCAGCTGCCTCCAGGAGCCCGCTACCCCCCCCAAACCAGTACTAACGACAACTCGAAAACAAAAAAACGAACCGACTAAGTTTTGCGAATTTTCGCGAAAAACGGAAATGAGCCGAAACGGGCTGCCTCCGACACACGACAACTCGAAAACGTCATTTTCCCTAGTCGTGCCCATCTCTAGTTAGGATGCAAATTTGGGGCTCTTTCACAATTCGGGAGCTCTGTGGCGCAGTGGTTAAATGCCTGTACTGCAGGTAAAACTGTGCTCATGACCTGGTGTTCAATCCCAGGTAGCAGGCTCAAGGTTGACTCAGGCTTACATCCTTCTGAGGTTGGTAAAATGAATACCCAGCTTTCTGTGGGGGGGGGGGGGGGAGTGTAGCCTGCATACTGTAATTAAAAGCTTTAAACCTCCCAGAGACTACTTGAAGTGGTATGGGGCAGTATATAAGTAAAACATGTTTGCTTGTTTGTTTGTTTTGCCGCTTTGTTTGGTGGCAAAAAGAGAGTTTTAAATCCCCATGCCTTGCCCCCCATGAGGCGCATTAGGGGAGAATGGCATGGGGTTTTAAATAAAAAAATGAAAATAAACAAAAAGGGAATTAAGTTTTTAAAAAGAAGTCATTTCAAGTGAAATGAAATGGGGGATGGGAACAAAAAAATGAAACAAAACACCATTTTGGCGTTTCGTGCCCATCTCTAATATGGATCCATGTATATGTCCCCTCCACATGACTGCAATTTTAGAATTAATAATAATAATAATAATGGTGTTTTTTTAAAGCCCCTCCTTTAGTCTAAAAATGACTTGTTCATTCATGAAGCTTCTGGCTAATGAGTTAACTTGTATTAAACAGTAAGTAAGCTTTACAGCTTCATTCTCTCCCATTCCCATTTACAGTTTCAAGTGTACAAGCTTTATTATGCATTCCCTCCCTCTTTTTAATCAGAGACAATGAGCAGTCTAGCAACAATTTAGCTTCAGGGAAAATCTTTTTTTAAAAAAAATATTTAAATTAAAATTTACTCTTTAGGAAAGAAGAGCTGAGTTTCCAAATAAGGCTTATGCCATACTCAAGGGAAGCAATTAGATGCAAAACAGGACACCTGGTATGACATTAATGAGTGTCAAGTTCTGTTGTTATTAAGCGTCAAGGATTGAACGAGGAAATTAGCCCAGAACTTTAATTAAATCTGTAGGAACATCTAACATCTAAGTTTCACATATTTTTATTAATATTATCTTTTAAGAATGCATTTTAAGAAGGAGCTGAAGGAAACAACAGCTTTACACTGAGGGCTCCTGGCGAGCTGTCAGTCGCTGGACCGGACCTTTTTAAACCTGGTCCCGACTGGGCCAGGTTTAAAGCAGTCCAGCAACTGACAGCCTGTGAAAATGCTAGGGAGGGCTGTTCCGGGGATCGAGCTGCCCTCCCTAGCATTTTCAGAGAGCTCCTGCTGAGCTGTCATCGGCTGGGCCCCTTTAAAAATGACCCAGTCAGCACTGGGGAGAACCCCTGGTGGCGACTGGGCCATTTTTAAAGGGTTCCAGACAATGACAGGGAAGAAGGGTCTCTTTAAAGGGATCTTCCCTGCAGAGGATGACAGTGCCAAGCGCCCGCTCAGCACTGCCATCCGCTGCAGGGGAAAATGTCAAAAGAGACCCTGCTCCTCACCTCCACATGCAGAGGTGGAAAGAAGGGTCTCTTTGAGGTGCTGGCCCCAAGCCAGCACCTCTCAGCTGAGAGGTGCTGGCTGGGGGAGCTTTTTCCCCCACCCTACAGTGGCTGGGGGAAAGATTAAGCCCCTCTTTCCCCCCAGCCAAAGTTGCACAAGCACCACACACACACACACACACACACACACACACACACACACACTGCACATAAAACGAAAAATGAATCAACGAATCAACGAAATGAATTTTTTCAAAAAAAAAATCATTTAAAACAAAATGAAACGAACTGAACCCTAAAACTAACTGAACCAAAACGAATCACCATTTTTTCAGTTTGTGCCCATCTCTAGGGGAGACGCTTCTTAAGCTCACCAGAGGGAGGTGACTATAAATTGAACAAAGAATTAATAACCACAAAGGAAGGAAGGAAGGAAGGAAGGAAGGAAGGAAATAGGCATTCATCCTACAATTTGTTCTAGCTTGGTGATGGCTGATTTGCTAATTTTCCTGATGAACACATGATATAAGGGCCATTGCAAACCAGTCTGTCTCTGAGTCCCTGCCTGATCTGCTTCCCACACACAGACACACATGGGTGAAACTTCTCTTTTGGTTGACTTCCAGTGTGTGTAATCACTAGGATTCTTACATGTGAATGTGCTGGCAGGCAAACATTATATATGCAGCCAAGATAACTGGGCCATTTAGTCACATCTGAACTGCCTTTCTATTAAGCAAAAAAAAAAAAAGTAAACAAAAAGAAAGGGGACAGTGAGAGTATTACAAGACAGAAATAGAAGGAAAGCTAGAGAAAGGTTTTTCATGCATTGGGGAAATATTCAGTCATGGAGTAAAGAAGTTGGAAGGCAGGAATACAAATCATAGGTTATGTTCCAGGTGGTTGTCCATATTTCTCTTGAATGCCATCAGAACTGGAACACTCTCCACCTCTCGAGACAATTGTTTCCACTGATGTACTGCTCTAATAGTCAGGAAGGTTTTCCTGATATTCAACTGAAATCTGGCTTCCTATAACTTGAGTCCATTGTCGCATATCCTACACTTGGGTATGATCTAGAACAGATCCTACCTACTCCGTGCATAATAGCCTTTCCAGTACAGCGGTACCTTGTATAAAGGAATTAATTCGTTCTGCATGAAATTATGTTAAGCAAATTTTCCTTTATACAAATTTCCCATAGGAATGTATTGAAAACAGAGTAATCCCTAATCGCGGCCATTTTTATGTTGTACGGATTCATCCCATAGGTGATTCTGTTAAGCAAATTTCCCCTATCTCCAGAATGTTTTATGTTGTACAGATTTTATGTTATATAAACTGTTTGTTACATGAGGGTCCACTGTATTTGAAAAGTGCTATCTAGAGATGGGCACGACTTGGAAAATTTTTTTTTTCAAGTTGTCGTTTTTCGGGACGGGTCCGTTTCGGCTCGTTTCCGTTTTTCGCGAAATTTTTCAAAAATTTGTCGTTTTGTTTTTCGTCTTTTTGTTTGTCATTACCGCCGCGATTTAGCGCGACTTGACTTCCCAGAGCATGGGGTAGGGGGTAAGGGCTAGGCTTAGGGTAACGGTTAAGGTTAGGGTGGGTTAGTGGGCTGTACCTCTGGGTGCCTCTGGCCCACTAAGAACACAGTGTACTGGCGTATGGATTCGGGTTCGGGTTCAGGTTAGGGTTTAGGGTTCGGGTTTGTGGGCTTTTAATGCCCTCTCTGGCACACCCAGAAGTCTCAGCAAAACCTGGCCATGCGATTGGTGGAATGGCTCCAAAAATTTGCATGGTCCCATCCCATGGCCAGCCCATCATTGCACGTGTGCAGGTGTAAAAAAATAAAAATAAAATAAAATAAAATCAACGGAGACGTTTTGTTGCAAGAAAAACCCACTGCTGCTACTGTAAAAATTCAAGCATTTAAAATAGCTAATTTTCACATGTTTCTGTGGTGCTTTGGTGGGTTTTTGGACCACGATTTCAAAAAAAATATTGCAATCGCCATTTTAGATCCCCCCGCACTGCATGGCAAATGGAGATGCCGAGGATGCGCCCTCCCAGCCTGGTACAGTCTCAGCAAAACCTGGCCATGCGATTGGTGGAATGGCTCCAAAAATTTGCATGGTCCCATCCCATGGCCAGCCCATCATTGCACGTGCGCAGGTGTAAAAAAATAAAAATAAAATAAAATAAAATCAACGGAGACGTATTTTGGCAAGACAAACCCACTGCTGCTACTGTAAAAATTCAAGCATTTAAAATAGCTAATTTTCGCATGTTTCTGTGGTGCTTTGGTGTGTTCTTGGACCACGATTTCAAAAAAAATATTGCAGTCGCCATTTTGGATCCCCCCGCCCGCACACCGCATGGCAAAGGCAGATGAGACAATGCCCCCCGCCTGATACCAGCAGCGCAGCAGTAGCACCAGCCAAGGAGGGGGGCGGGGAACCCCCCCAAATAAAATACCCTTCTGGCCTGGTAGGTGCCCTCAGACAGTTTTTGCCTGCTTTTAGGGCTGGGAATCGGGGTTTTTTTTTCTTTGAAAAACTTTTTTTCTGTGCCGCTTGGCATCACGGGATCGCCACGATGCCAGGAACGACAACGACAAATCAGACCGAATTATTCTTTAGTCGGTTCGAGTTCGACTTCTGGCGGAGTAATTCCCGTTACCGTTTCCGTTCCGTAACGGAAACGAGTAACGGAAACGGAAACAGGAATTCCGCTAAGTTGTGCCCATCTCTAGTGCTATCATATCTCTTCTCAGTCTCCTTTTCTCAAGGCAAAATTATTTCAGTCATTTCTCATATGACTTGGACCATCTTTGTTGCCCTCCTCTGAACTTGTTCCAATTTTCAGTCTCCTTCTTGAAGTGTGCTGTCCGGAAATGGACACAGTACTCAAGATGAAACTTAGCCAGTGGTGAATAGAGGGGAACCAGCACCTTGTGGAATCTGATGACTATACTTCTGTTAATACAGTCTAAAATAGTCTTTGCTTTTTTTGTAACCACATCACATTGTTGGTTCAGATTCAGCTTGTGATCTACAATGATTCCATGAACCTTCTCACTAGTAGCATTGCTGAGCCAGGTATCCCCATTTTATGTTTGGTTTCTTTTTCCTAGGTGCACTACTCTTATTTATTCTAAATATTTTTATCCGACCTTTCTCCTTGGAAACAGACCCAAGGTGGCTTACAATAATGAGGGACAATGTACAGCCCAGAACATTTAAGATATATTAAAGTTAGGAACAGGGAATTAGAAGAGGCATCTTACAACATTAAAAGGTAACATTAAAGGTAACGCAAAAAGGAAAACAGATCAATTATGAGGGATGGAAACTAGCATGGAAAACACTGGTGTTCCTATGAAATCAGTCAATGCAATCATGCATGGTAATCCATCTAAAAGTCATATAATAGGTAGTTCTATCATCAGGGAAAACTTGCTTGAAGAGGAAGGCCTTTGCCTGTTTCCAGGGAGATGGGGGCCTGGCCTCCCGTGGGAGGGGTTCCAAAGTCTGGAAGCAGCAACAGAGAAGGCCCTTTCATGTGTTCTTATGAGACACACCTGTGAAGGTGGTAGGATGGAGAGAAAGGCTTATCCTGATGACCGTGGCACTCGAGCTGGTTCGTACTGTGAGATTCAATCTTTGAGGTAGCTTGGACCCAGCCCATTTTGTGCTTTGTAAGTTAAAACCAGCACCTTGAATTGTGCCCGCTAGCTGATTGGCAGCCAGTAGAGCTGATTTAGTAGAGGTGTAATGTGATCTCTGTAACCTGCCCCAATCTGTCCACTGCATTTTGGACCTGTTGAAGTTTCCTGAGGTATTCCATAAGTAGCCCTACATAGAGCACATTACAGTAGTTCAGCTAGGATGTCACTAGGGCATGTGTCACATTGGCCAGAACAGGTTTCTCAAGAAACGGTGACGTGTCACAGTGGCATACTAGTTTTAATTGTGCAAATGCACTCCTGGCCACAACTGTGACCTGGGCATCTAGGTTCATGGATGAGTCCAGGAGCACCCCCAAGCTACATATCTTTTTTTCAATTGGGGGATAAACATGTCCAGTACAGGTTGCATTTATTCCTTTTGAATTTCATTCTGTTCTTTTCAGCCCAGTGCTCAATCCTATCTAGACCAGCTTTGCTGAACTCAAGATATACTATGTCTATAGCCTTTCCTCTGTCTATCAGGGAAACTACCCAATCAAAAGATGAGGAAATAAATAAATAAATAAATAAATAATGTGCCATCAAGTCAATTTTGACTCATGGTGAATCCTTCCAGAGTTTTCTAGGTAGAGAATACACAAAAGTGGCTTGCCATTCCCTTCTTCTGGGTTCAACTCTGGGACTCTGCAGCTTGTCCAAGGCCATACAAATTGGTTTATCTCCCAAGGGGGAAAAACCCAGCAGAATCAAATTCCCACCCTCTGCCTCTGCAGCTAGATACCTAAACTACTGAATTATGCAGCCCACTCAGGGATAGGTTTCTCAAAAATGTATGCAATTATTTCCTTCTCTCCTACCATGAAAAGGAGAGTGAAATAATAGATGGGTTTTTGTTTTTGTTTTTGCTCCTTTCTAGTAAGCATTTTAAACGGCTAACATAATGCAGCTTTAAATGCCAGTTTAAAATTAGTGTTAAAAACTCTCCCTTCCAATGTAAACATATTCCAATTAGACTGTTTGAGCTTATTAAAACTGACTTAATGTGTGACCTTTTCTCCTGACATCGCAGCAAATGTCAGTTAATGTTGAAAAGATGAACTGCTTAAGATAGTTTTATCATCTACTGTGCTTTTACCATTATGCTGAATAAAGATAATGAGGAAAGAGTTTAACCTGGAATGTAAGCAATTTCTTCAAATGTTTCTCCAAATACTGCACTCCTTCACTTCCTTCTGAATGTTATTGTGAAAGCCATTTCAGATGCTCAACTCCATAGAACAGCGAGGTTCTCTAAGTGCCATGGGAAGTAAGTTTAGTCTTCCTCAATTTGTGCACTTTCTTGTCATTTCACCTTGCACACAGCTCAAAGAGGAAAAAATACAGTTGTTCACTCAACTTTACAAACTGCGCTGTCCCATTTCTCAGCTTTTCAAGATGCTTGATTTTATACTTACTGATAGCTCATCCTGGATGATATATTGTGGAAAAAATGCGTATCAATTTAATTTGCTATGTTTAAACTGGCTTTAATGCTCTTGCATAAATTATACCTGTGGAAAAGCAATGATGTCACTGATAGGGCTTGGGTTTGGGTCATTAAAGACTTACATCTTCTCTGGGGGGTGGGGGAATCTTAAGCTGGAGGAGATGTTGTTGTGCCTTTGAGCGCACTGGGACAAGGCGAGACAGGCTGGAAGAAGGTGACCTCAGTGGCGAAGAGGGAGGCTGAAAAAAAGACAGATGGAAGCCCTCCCAGGAAGGCGGCAAGAGGACTGAGCAGGGCTGTTGTTCCCAGGTGGGCTCTTGGGGGAACGCCGGTCACCCCCTTCCCAAAAGCAGCTACCTCCTGCTGCTGCTGCTGCTGCAGAGCATTGGCTAAGGGGTCCTGAGCGATGCACGGCATTGCCTAACGAAGCCTGCCACCTGGCCTCCTGGCTGGCTCCGCCCACCTCAGCATCGGCTGCTGGATCTGGCTGGGAGGTGCCGTCGCTGCCAGGCCCTCTGCCCTCTCTTCACAGCGGCTCTTCTTTGGGCCTGGGAGCATGCAGGGCGGCCTGTGCATGGCCCTTTTAAGCGTCCATTTCGCAACCCTCCTCTCCCCTCCCAACTGGCCCTCCGCCTCATTCAGAGAGCTCGATGGTGGTGGTGGCGGCGGCTCTTCCCATCCGCTTCTCCCTCCATCTCTCCCTCCCTTGATCTCAGGCTACTCCAGCCCTGGCACTCAAGGTAGATGGTGTGGCCCCTTTAAGTGCCACTGGAGATGCCCTCACATCTTCGCCCTGCTGCTGCTGCTGCGGTGGTAGCAGCGATGGCGGCTGCTGGCCAGGCATGGCTGCTTATTGATCTCAGAGCTGCCAGGTGGTGGTTGCTTCTTTCCCTACCGAACAGGGAGGAAGGAGGCTGAGAAAGATGAGGTGGTTGGTGAGGCCGGGCAGGGAGGCGGGCCACTTGCTGGCTGCCTGGCCGTGGGAGTCCCTGGGGGTGCCCACCTCCGCAAGCCTCCTCGCTCCTCCTGCCAGCCCTTCCCCCTCGTTTGGAGAGCTTGGCGGCTGTGGCGGTTCTTCCCTGCCCACCTCTCCCTCCCTCCCTCCCATGCTTTCAGGGTGAAAATGGCTCCTCTGGCCCTGGCAGTCAAGGCGGCCAGCATGACCCTTTAAGTACTGCTGGAGCCGCCCTCATCTCCTTGCCCTGCTGCAGCAGCGGCGGCAGCGGTGGCTGCTGGCCAGGCACAGCCACTTATTGATCTTGAGGCTTCCAGGTGGAGGCTGCGGCAGCTGTTTCCTTCCCCACCAAGTGGGAAGGAGGGAGGCTGTGGAGGAGGAGATGGTTGGCGGGGTCCGGCAGGCCTGGGTGGAGAGCTGGGCTGCTACCTGTGTGGCCGTGGGAGTCCCTGGGGGTGCCCAACTTTGCAAGCCCCCTCACTCCTCCCGCCAGCCCTCCCCCTCATTTGGACAGCGTGGCAGTGGTGGCGGCTCTTCTCTGCCCACCTCTCCCTCCCTCCCTCCCTTGTTCTTGGGGCAAAGATGGCTGCTCTGGCCCTGTCCATCAAGGCAGCTGGCTCGGGCTTGAACAGCTCCTCTCTTCTGGCCACCCTGGCTGCCACCCTCCCTACCGCCCTGTGCCTGGAGCTAGACTTCAACTCGGACGTCCGCATCAAGGAACTGAAGGGTGCCCAGGTGGGTCTCCTACCGCGTTGGCCCATGGTGGGAATGGGGCATTGCTGGGCCTGTGGGAATCATGCCAGCCAAGGACACAGAGACATGCACCCAGCCCTGGGGCTGCCTCCGGGAGGCCATCTCACATCCCTTTCCCAGGACGCCAGCCCACTCCACCCGCCCGTCCCTTGGGCCCTGCAGCCCTGACCTGGGGGTCAGGAGTAGCACCGTGGACTGTTTAAAATATCTTTAAACGTTGCACACAGCCCTGACCTACCCTCCTGCGTCAATCTTCTGTATGAAATGGTCACACAATATGTCCCCACCATCTTGTGTTGAGCTAAGGAAAACTGCTTCCTTGAATATCTGGAAATAACATTGCCAGCAAGCGTACTGAACTAGACAAGCTAAGAGATCTGACCCAACAGAAGGCAGCTTGCTGGGTGTCTAGAGGTGCATACGAATATCAAACAGAAGATAGCAGCATAAAGATGTTGTCAGCTATAATGCCATCTATTTTAAGGACAGAATTCATCCTCTATTATTTATTGCCATTGCATAAAGATAAATCAAACAGGGGAGATCCAAATTGGCTATTCCACTGGCCTCCTAGCCAAAGTGCCAGATTTATTATTAGTGAGTGGTATAGGAGTGTAACTTAAAATCAAATCCATGTGTCATTTGACCATTTTAGTTTATTGTCAGCATTTTGAGACTCTTAAGACTGCCAATCTTTTTTGACCAATAATACCGTACATTGTCTTACTGTCAATGGCATTTCTGTTCTCCTGACAACTCATTGGCTGTAATTGATTAGCTTACATTTTTCTGTCACACTGTAATTTTCCTTTAAGCCTATGGAATCCAAGATGAACTTGACTCCTTCAATATGTACCTTTTCTTCCTCCTCGTACCTATTCACTGAATTTGCAGCTCGTTCCACGTTGTTTGAACAAAGAAGACCCTTATCCAGCATGGAGAAGGTATTTTCAGCAGACGATGCAGGTCACATAGGTGGCTGGATGATCTGAAAAAAAATGTTAATTATATTTACCCATCCTGACTGAAGATGTGAATCACTCAGAAAGAATAGTGCACCATTTCCCCGAAAGGATGATTGACTGGTTGTTGGAATATACCCTATACTTATTCACGTTTGATGGAGAAACTGAACTCCAGTTTTAGGATTTTTGATGGCAGGTGAACGCTAGATGTTGGGGCTGAGATTTGGAGCTGGACAGGGAAGAAAGAAGGCAGATAAGATGGAAAGCAGAGAGAAACACATCTGGATTCAATGAATGAATGAATGAACAACCTCAAAAATTGGGACAAAAATGTACCCCAAATCTAACACTTTTTGTTGGTGGTGTACTATTTGGCCTGAGCCAGTACAAGATATTGGATTTTTTAAAAAATGCTTCATGCCATTTTGGGGCAAACCATGATGCCACAAAGCAGGAACAATGAAAATCCCAGTCAGGCATTACTGAATTTAGATGTTTGAGCAGACTCAGAGGGAGTACCTAGTTTTACTCCTGTTGCAATCAGGAGAGCAGAGTAGGGATAGGCACAAAATGGAAAAATAACTTTTCATTTTGTGCCCACCCCATTTAATTTTGTTTCATTTCTTATGAATTTTTAAAAACAATTCATAAGCAATGAAACAAAATGAAATGAAACTGCTCCCCTGGGTCCCAGTGGCACCACATTTGCTGCCTGGGAGACATATTTAAAGGGGTCCAGCCACACTGTCATCAGCTGGATCCCTTTAAAACTGGCCCAGTTGCCACCAGGAGATCCCCCGGTGGTGACAGGGCCATTTTTTAAAGGGTCCAGCTGATGACAGCTCTGCTGGACCTCTCTGAACATGGCCAAGTCGCCAGCGCGAGGGCATCCCCCGGTGGTGACTGGGCCATTTTTCAAAAGGGGCCTGGCCAATGACAGCTCTGCTGGACCCCTCTGAAAATGGCTCCCAGGCACCAAATCTGGTGCCTCTAGGACCCAGGGGAGTCACCTCTCCCACCTCCCAGCTGAAAGGAGGCTGGAAGCTGGAGCTAAGAGAAGGAGTGAAGAGTGCCGGAGTGGCAGCAGAGATCCACCTCCTCCTCTTCCCTCTCCTGGACTCCGGTGGTAGGTGTGCTAGTGGTTCATTGCAAGTCCAGAAGGTAAGGGACCCCTTTTACAGATGGGATGGAATGATTTGTTTCAATGAAAAAAACTGACCATTTTGTTTAACCTGTAATGAAATGCTGCTTCCTCATTTCATTTTGTTTTGGTGCCTAACAAAATGATGAAGCAGCATTTCATTTTTCGTTTTGTGCCCATCCCTAGAGCAGAGTTCCCTGCACATGTGCAAGAACCCTACAACATCTGGGTTATATTTCACATGGAACACCCATGTACAAGTAGGAACGTCACTTCTTCAGCTCTGTAATCATGCTGTTTGATTTGGTTTTCTGGGTCCACAAGGATTTAATTGTGCTTGTGGGTTGCATTGATTTCCTTATCACTGACCCTTCATTGTTGGATGGGATAAATATGATTGATCAATCTTTTAGAGTGCCAGACCAAGCTGCTGCCTGTTTTTAGCAAAACACCCAAGCAGTGCCAAGAATGTTGGTTTTGTTATTTTTTTTTAAACAAGAGCTCACAGCTCCAAGAAGAGCCTCTCTATTTCATTATCAGAGTCATAATCAACTTGAGCCTTGCTTCCAAACCTTTTGGTACCAGTGACTGCTTTATTATCTCATATTTCACTGTTTTAACAAAACAAAACAAAATAAGGTGAGGAAATTGAAATGTCAACCTGAAGAGTAAGCACAGCAACTGAAGTGCAAACTTGAAAACTACTGTTGAGGACAGGGACCCACTGTATCTTTGAAGTTACCCATTAATCACAACTTTGCCCATAAATATTACATACATTAACTTTTACAACAACAGCAAAAACATCAAAACTATTCTCTTTCTGATGTCCATGATGATACATTCAAGAATGTTATCTGGAGGTTGAGTCATGGCAACTGGACTTCTTTTCTTGTGAGATCGATCGATCTTGCAAGAAAAGAGGTCCAGTTGCCATGGTTCAACACTCCAGATAACCTCACCTGGGTGACTAAGAATCTTCACAGGCAAATCAAGGAAGTTATTCTGATCCTGAAAGACATCATCTCCGGGCTTTTTGCCCTTTAGTTTGCCCTCTTTTTCCACACATTCCAGACACTTTCCCAGCTATATCCTGAGGAAAGGTTTGCCTCCTAAAACAGTGTCAGCGAACCTATGGCACAGGTGCCAAAGGTGGCAGTCAGGAGCCCTTTCTGTGGGCACCCTACATCGCCCCTTCACAGCCACCTGTATTCTGGTTAAATGGCTGTATTGTCACTTTGCGAAAAATTAGTGAATCACAGTTTGGGCACTCGGTCTCTAAAAGGTTCGCCATCAGTGTCCTAGCAGAAGGACAACAGTGGGTTATTTTTTCACAGAGAGTGGGCTACATGTGATTAAAAATGATGATGACAGTTCAGCCAACCTGAGGGACAAACCCCTCCCTATTTTATACAAGCCCCTTCTGCTCCAAACATCCAATGCAGATTTTTCTCAACATGCTAAGATGAAAGGACCCAAGTCTAGTACTTTTATCATAGAATCATAGAATCATAGAGTTGGAGGAGACTTCAAGGGCCATCTACTCCAACCTCCTGCCATGTAGGAACCCCAATCACAGGACTCCCAACAGGTGGCCATCCAGCCTATGCTGAAAAACCTCCAAAGAAGGAGACTCCACCGTCTTCCGTGACAGCATATTCCACTGCCACACAACTCTAACCGTCAGGAAGTTCTTCCTAATGTTCAAATACTATTGATTTTATCCCTGACTCTTATGTTATAGATCAAAACAGGAAGTGGCTGGCTGCCTTCCTTCCTTCCTTCCTTCCTAAGCATTTAGAAGAATATGGGACCAAGTGAATAGCCCAGGTGCAGACATTCAGAAGGCACATGTGAGAATTAAAGATGAGGTCATCCGTTGAAGTCCACCCCACTTCCAACTTCCCATAGGCCCCGCAGACGAACTTTGTGTCATTGCATTTGACTGGACGTACATAATGCCCCCTACCTCAGAACTTGTTGTAAACACCTAGGAATGTTCTTCACACATTTTGGGGTGTTGAAGCTGGGGCTTACATGTGCATCTGCCTGCAGAGAAAGCTTTTACTTCTCCAGTGCAGATCTTGGAAGAGTTAAGTTATTGTACCCACTAGTATACCCTCCCACCACCTCAGCCATCATACTTATTGGTCATGCTATCTGGAGGAATTCTGGGATTCATAGTCCCAAGAAATAACTCTTCACAGTTGTCTTTGAAAGTAGAGGCTTAAATGCCTGCATATGGACTATGTTACTGGAACATGTAAAAAAGGAGAAACCATTGACATTTTGGGGGGCCAATTTGACACTGCATACTTCTCCATTTTTATGTATTTGTTTATTAGTATCTCCCATTTCCCCCCTTCCTGTGTTTGAATGTGATGAACCCATGAAATCATCACATTAAAACACAGAATTATGCAAAAGCCTTTAAAAACAACCTAAGCAGCAGCATGAAATATGGCATCCAGACACCTTTCAAATGACAGTACTGTCCTCATCAGCTAATTGGTAGCCAAAGGCCTGCTGAAATACTGTAAAAATATATTTCCCTGTGTTCTTCCTGTGTTTGCCAAACAATGCTTCCTGGTAGTCTCTGGAAACCTTATAGTCACAGGCATTTGTTGACAAAACCCTCTCACTTACCAGAACAATAACACTGAAAGGATGAAAGGTCAAAGGAGTTACAAACAATGGCAAAATGAGGGGCAAGAGGAAATGTTACCCAAGGCCATGATTTTGAATTGCATTGAATCCATATTGATTACAAGGTGTTTCCTTGTAAGGTGATTCACACTTCACAGCTCCACCAGCAACGCCATAGCTAACAACTTAATGGCTGTTGGGGAAAGTTGTGTTGGCAGGATTTTCACACAATGGTCCACCTAATGAGCCACCTCAGGCCACTGTCCATCTAACACGCCTATTCAGGCCATTGTCCAACTTATGAACTTATTCAGACCAGAGTGATGTGGAACCAAGGTGAAAATGTAGGACTCCCCACTAACTTTTCTCAGACTGATGAACCTGCTTGGATGAGTAGCAAAACGTTTCAATCTCTCAAGAAAATAAGTCCATTTGCCATGACTCAACTTCCAGATGGTGCTACATGCAGCTCTGAGGTCATGTCCATACCAGTGAAGGTGGCTTTCTCTCATCTTCTATTATTGATACCATACCTAGTACCCTTCAGGTAGTATTATTTGTGATATAGCCCAGGAAGGAGATACCCGATATCCAATGAGCAGGTGCATTTCCATGACATGGAGAAGTCTCTCTATGCCCATTGTTGCTGCCCTGCACTCTTTCCTACAGTCCAACTGGGTAGACAGTCATCTTGTAAATCTTAGATTTGAGACAGATTTGCATTTGTTCCTCTGCAATGTGTTTGCCAACCTGGATTTACTTTACCTAAAGTAAATATCAACATTAGAAAAATATTCAGCACCTCTAATATCACTCTTAAAACCAAATTGGCTCCACATCCCAGTAGATAGAGCTTTATTTGAAAAAAATTCCCAGCATATTGCAGCAGAGATTAGAGTAAATTCCTTTATTTATAGGTCAGGTCTCTAATTATCTGTGAACATTTTTTTATTTCTAGTCCAAGGGAGTTTTTCTCCTTTGTTGCTAAATAGAATGAAAAATCAAGTGCAGCTTGCTCTCCCTAACTACATTAGTCTAGAATGTCTTTGGAATGTATTAAAGTGTTTTCAATTACTTTCAAATTCACCTCCAGGGAGCCTGAGAGAATGGACGGATTAGAAGAATAATGTGTTCAAATTATTTAGGTTCCCCCCTCCCTTTTTATTGTGTGGCTCTATTGACTTCAATAGGCAGCCAAGTCCTGTTTGACAACAGAAGCCAGGTATCACAAATAAGTTATCTTCCTTGCAAATCAAAATGCGGGAACTCCTTCATATTGATATGCAATTTTTTTTTCTTTTAGGCTTTGAGCAAACAAGGTGGCACTTGGCTTCTTGTTAAACTCAGTGGTAATAGTATATTGCCATTTCAACAAAACAGTTAAGATTGAGAGGAAGGAAGAGAAGTCGGCTGAGGCTTTGTTTTTGCTCATTCCAATCTGATGATGATAAAAACACTGCCAAGTGTAATCTAATTCAGAATCTGGCAAAATGAAAAAAAAAATGAGAACTGTGAAAGAAAGCATTGAATGCTTTAAATTGGCATAGATGTCAGAATTGCCATCTGTCTCAGTTTGTGTCCATACACTGTCAATATGCACTTGACTGTATTTCAACGTGTGTATGTCCCCTCGTATATTTCAAGCGACACCAATGAGACATTTCCACAGGCATTAACCAAATCAGATGATTGAAAGACTTGCAGTGAACCAATGAATGATTATCTAAAAGAGAATGCATAGTCAAAGGGGCATAAAATGTAAAACATAACCAGTAACAGTTGGCGGACGCTACCAAGACATAGTCAGGCCTTGTTAAGTTTACATTGAACAAACTGGGGCGAATGTATGCAAACATAAGGAAGATAAAATGGCACAAGATGTTTATTAATACGAGTGTTTGTCAATAAACTCAGACAAATGAAACTATATGTGAAAAGATACAGTACATATGAATAATGAAAAAATTCAGAATATGACTACAATGGGCACAACATCATAAACATGCTTTGCCCACCCAGTAATAAGGCAAGACATGAAGTTTTGGATGAAAAAATGGGCCACACTTTATTAACACAGCAATGACAAGATTCAAAGGGAGGGGCAATAGTAGGGTGGAAGGGTGATCCATCTGAGGCTGGCCATACCACAAACAGACCCTGTAAGGAACCGTAATGAAATCCGGGAATACCCTGCAGGTCCCAACCACCGAGGCTCCTGGCTCTGGGTGATAGCTACCCATGGGACCCTGCCTTCCCCCCTCAGGGCCTTCAAAGCTGCAAGGTGGGCCAGCTTACACCATCTTCAGGTGTCCATTAACTCCCAACCTTACCTGCCTTCCGCCATTACCAGCCACAGCACTGGACTACATCGTATGCCCAGAGCCCCTCACCCTAGCCAACAACACAGACCAGAGGCTCCCCTGAATGTCCCGCAAGAACAACTCCAGACCCAATTCTGATAAATGTACTCCATCATTATGATAGAGTTCACTGCTCTCAACCCTGATTAAATAGCACAATGGCATTGTTTACTTTCACCTGCCAAGGTGCTACACTTCCTCCGTCAAAACTTCCTGCCCCCACTTTGGGGGAAAAAGCAGCTGCACAGGAAAAGAAGCAGCTGGTGGGAGGGGGAGGCAGGAGGAGGATGGTAGGGGGCACACTCTAACCACACTGTAAGAAAGGCAAGGGGGCGCAAGCCCCAAGGATAGCCCTGTCTCAATCTTCAAAGGGCCTCCCAGCCTGTACTTGTACCCAACAATCTCTCCGCAATTCCCATGCACCTCAAATGCTCCCTCCCTTCCCCGGGGCAAGCCTGTGTTTCCCACCTTTAAAAAAATTAAAACAGCTCCCAACCCCATGCTTCCCACTAATGACCTCCCGCCACCACCAAACCAGCCACCACAGAACAAACAAAACCCTGGGGTGTGAGGCTAGCTACACTCCCCCACCACTGCTCCTCCTTGCCTCAGCTTACTCCCAGCTCGAGCAAGTCACTCAGTGGCTGCAAAAGTGAAACCACCAGCATCCTCACCATGAGCTCCCTGCCAGCCTGATGATTCAAGACGAAGAGGCAGGCTGGCCTTTGGGAGCCCCCTTTTAAAGGTAAGCTCCATCTTGGCCCTAATGGGCCACTGTCCTGCCTCTTTGTCCTTTGCACACACACACACCAGGCAGGCGGGAAAATGGCTCCTGCACTGCAGTCTTGCCACTGGTAAAGCATTACCAACTAATACCAATAACTCACACAGTAACCATCTCTTCTCTTGATCAGGAAAGTGCACATCATTCTCCACTGCATTTTTATTTTTATTTTGGTTTCCCTGTGCTTTGTTCCAAATAGTGAAACATTCAAAATGTAAAGGATATTCCTGGAAGCAACTTCTTCCTGGAATTGTGAATCCAATTCAAGTTTGTGAATTGCAAAAGCGGAGGCTGGATGCTATTGGTGCCCCCAATAGTACTTCAACAACAACAACAACAGCAACAACAACAGAGATGTCAAGGATCCTCATGGCATAGAGGTGACCCTGGAGAGACGACATGCAGCCTTCAGGTCATTCTTAACCTACCATGGTCTAAATCAGAACTCAGAGACACATAAATATGTATTTGTTCTACCAGTATCACTTTTTACTCACAACATAAATTGCCTTAGATATTTGTAGTCTACCTTTGTCCAAACTTGGACTGACGTTTGTATTCTTTCTTTTTAAGAGAGCGCATCCAGCCACTTGATCATCTTAATGTGATGAGTAGACATGGGCATGACTTGGCAAAATTCTCGTTTCTGTTTCCGTTCCTCATTTCTGTTACGCAACGGAACGAAGAACGACAATTACTCTGCCAGAACTTGAACTCGAACCGATAAAAGAAAAATTGGGTCTGATTTGTCATTGTCGTTCATGCCATCGCAGCGATCGCGCGATGCCAAGCAGCACAGAAAAAAAGTTTTAAAAAATAAAAAAAAAACCGATCCCCGGCAAAAAAAGCAGGCAAAAATATGTCTGCCTGAGTGAGGGCACCTACCAGAGGGGTGGTGTCTGTGGGGGGGGGGGGGGGGGGGGGCGGCCTCCCCCCTCTCCTCTCCTGGGCTGCTCTCATGGGGAACATCCTCGTCATCTCGCCAACTCGCCATGCCATGCGGTGCGGGCGGGGGATCCAAAATGGGGCGACCGCAATATTTATTTTGAAATCGTTGTCCAAAACCAGACCAAAGCACCACAGAAACATGCGAAAATATTTTTACAGTAGCAGCAGTGGGTTTTTCTTGCAACAAAACGTCTCCATTGATTTTATTTTATTTTATTTTTATTTATTTTTTTTACACCTGCGCAATGATGGGCTGGCCATGGGAGTGGACCATGGAGATTTTTGGAGCCATTCCACCAATTGCACGGCCACTTGGCCAGGTTTTGACCGAGACTTCTGGGATGTGCCAGTCAGGCATAAAAAGCCCACTAACCCTAGCCCAAACCCTAACCCTAACCCTAACCCTAATCCATACACCAGTACACTGTCCTTCTTAGTGGGTCAGAGAGGCACTCAGAGGTGCACCCCACTAACTCACCCTAACCTTACCCATAACCCTAAGCCTAGCCCTTGCGCTAACCCTAACCCTAAGCCAGATCTGTGTACTCGCATTGCACTACACGCAAGTACACTTCCCTTCTTGGTGAGCCGTAGGGCGCCCATAGGGGTCGTCTCTCACTTCACTCCCCAGCACAACAAGTGCACCGTATGCCAGTATGCTGTCCTTCTTAGTGAGTCAGAGTAGAGCCACCCAAAAGAGGTGCCTCTGCCTGCCACTGCAACTTGGTATGCATATCCAATTGGCTATGTGTACCCTTTTGTAGCGGGCCAGAGGAGGCACCCACCCCAGAGAGGTGCCTCCAGGAGCCCGCTTTCCCTTCATAGCGGGCCAGAGGAAGCACCCACCCCAGAGAGGTGCCTCCAGGAGCCCGCTACCCCCCTAAAGCAGTACTAACGCCAGACAAAAAAAGACAAACGAAACGACAAATTTTCGAGAAATTTCACGAAGAACGGAAACGAGCCGAAACGGGCCGGCTCCGACACACGACAACTCGAAACGTCATTTTTCCTGGTCGTGCCCATGTCTAGTGATGAGCCACATTCTGCATGGCTTTCTATCTGGTTTTCTGCTCCTCAGTTGAGCTTTGCACGGAGTAGGATACACTTTGCCTCATGTCCCTGACACCCTCATTCCTGTTCAGACCTTCATTGGATTACACCTGGGGGAGCAGAGGAAATGGGGTTAAGGAGATTTTCTGTTCAGCACCATGGCAGGGCTCTAAAACGTCATTTCCTGCCATGCCACAGCTGTTTCCCATCAATTAATAGAACAGCAGTGGAGAACAAAATCACAAGGAGTGGAGGTTAAATCAGGTGAGCAGCAGAAGTGGAATGCAGGGAAAGATTGCAAGGATGGAAAACTGAACATTGCAATGTCTGAAATTAGCTGAGAGATGTTCAGCCTCCAAAACTCCTTAAATATACCTACTTGACAGTCAGCTGACATTTCCAGATTACTCCGTACAAGAAGTAAGGAACACATTCTGAAACTAAGGATACAACTGTAGAGCTGGAAGGTTCCAAGGGTCATCTGCTCTGACCCACTGCTGATGCAAGGCAATCAAAGCTTCTTTGGCAGGTGGCCAGTCATCTTCTGTTTACAAGACACAGCAAAGGATCTTCAATCACTCACTGAGGCAGTTTGCTCCACTGTTAAATAGCTTTCATCACTAGGGAGTTCTTAACATATATATAAACTTTCTGTCCTTAGAAGTTAAATCTGGTGGTTCAGGTTCTGCCTGACAAAATCACCACCATCTACATGATAGCCCATTATATATTTGAAGATTACTGTCAAATCATTTCTCAGTCTTCTCACTTCCAGGCTAAACAGAACCCAACCCCTTCACATGCAAAGAGGGGCTTGTACACAGTACACATACATGTGCAGAAAAAAGGGATATAGAAATTTGTGTATGAAAACTACTTTAAAAACTTACTTAACATTTTTCCTCTTGATTTAATCATGATGGAATTGTTTGTTTTAAATTAGAGATGGGCAAAAAATGGTTTTCTGTTTCATTTTTCTTTTTTCTTTCGGTTTCAGAATGAAATGAAAAATTAACTGATTTTTAAAGAAAAATGAAATAAACTAGAATTTTTCTGTTCATTCCATTTCATTTTTCATTAATGGCAAAGTTTCCCATAGGAATGAGAAGCAATGCATTCCTATGGGAAACTGCTTTAAACAACCTGCACCTTTGCCCCCAATCAGGCTTGTGTGGGGGGGGGGAGGCGCAGGTCATTTAAAAATGTCTTTGAGCCACCAAGGCTGCCTTGGTAGCTCAAAGACATTTTAAAAACCCCTTGCCTTCCCCCATCCCCCAATCGGGTGCATTGGGGGAGAAGTGCAGGTCCTTTAAAAGGTCTTTAGCCACCAAGGACCCACACTTCTCCCCCAATGTGCCCAATGCGGGGGGTGCGACAGGTCGTTTAAAATGTCTTTAGTAACCAAGGCAAGTGCTTCCCTTGGTGGCTCAAAGACATTTTAAACGACCCACGCTCCCCCCATTGGGTGCACTGGGGGAGAAGTGGCGGGTTTTTTAAAGTCTTCCCGGCAAGCTGTGTTGGTGGAGCCACTCTGCCACTTCCGCTTGCCGTGAAGAGTAAAACAAATTAAAAATGGAAAAATGGAAAAATGAAAAATGAAAAAACAAAATGATTTTTAAAAAAGTTGTTTCAATCAGAATGAAACAAAAAAAAAAACAAAAATGAAACAAAATAGCATTTTTCTGTTCCATGTCCATCTCTATTTTAAATCAAGAGCAGATTGATTTCTTATTTTATGGCTAATGAGACTGCATCTTGTTTGAATAACCCCAACAAAAGGGCTTTTTGTGATCATTCAAGCTTTATTTTAGTTTCTTTAATCTACCAGGTCTTTCCAGGTGCCTGGATTAGCATATCATTGTGTCAATTGCTACTTTGTAAAATAAAAACAAAAAACAAAAAACCTATCAGAGAAAATATCTCAAGCAAGACAACCTGAGCTATGCTAATGATCACCAGATTCTTGAAGTCTGTTCTTTAATCCAGCTCAGAGCTGTATGTGACTTCCTGCTAGTCAGGTATACCGAATGTGAACTTGATTCAAAATGTTTGCCTCAACCAAATGTCTCTGAATTCATCTGGGTCATTGGGGGAGGGGAAACACCCCCAAGGAGTAGTGGCATTTATGATTTTAAGGTATATTTACAAGGTAGCCTGGGATATTTTCAAATCCTTTGAAAATAAAGCAGTGACATCTGATATATTATTTATTTACATGTTATTCGTTAGTGTTGAAGCAGCGGTTCACATTCGGCAACGGGCGGCTGGGGGACGGGCAGCGGTGGCCAGCGGTGGGGAGGCAGTGGGGTGGCAGCAGGCTGGCCAGCGCCCCCTCTTCATTTTGGCGCCCTAGGCAACTGCCTAGTTCGCCTTAATGGACGTGCCGGCCCTGACTGTGGAATCTCTCAATATCCTTGGTCCTTTTGTGGTGGGTTTTCACTAGCTGGTAAATGTCACATTCACTTTCTTGTGTATCAAGGTTTCTGTATAGTTCCTCAAAGTGTGTGGATTTTGTTGTAGCTACTCCTTTCTTCCCACTGTGTTGAGCGTTGTGCTACTTCTGCCAGTTGCCTGCTGTCTTTTCAGCTAGGAAAACGTGGTAGAGCCACTTTTTGCATGGACTGCAGCTTTGACTTCATCTGTCCAAAGCCACTTTTGTTTGTCAAACTTTTCTTGACCAGTTTCAGTTTTTTAATCAGTGGGCTTACAGCCACCTTGTCCTTGGTTTCCCTGACTGTTAGTCCTGGTGAAATGTCTCTGGTAGTTGTGTAGACTTGATTGTTTCAACAGACAGAGGAATTTAAATGGGAGTGGAAACTGCAGTTTTGATGCTTTGACTGATTTACATTGACCACGCCATGGGAAATTGTCAGGCCATGTTATCAGGACTGACAGATGACACAGTCTTCTTAGCTGTATAGCTGTTTCAGATAACAGATGGGATTGATTTCCATTTTTCTGTTCCCCCATCCCATTTCTATCTCTCATTTTAAATATATATATGGCATCTTCATTAAAGTTCCAAACCTGCCAACACCAACAAGGGCAAGATATAATTATAAAAGGGTGCTATGACTCTTGGCTCAGAATGGAGTATCATTTGTTTGACAAATGAGTTTGAGAGGGAAAGACTGTGCTAGCCATCAGGTCCTTATTATTATTCAAAGCCTGCATGGAGACTTGGCTGGGGAAGAGAGGGACCGAGCAGCCCTCTGAGCAGGAAAGGATGGTGTATCAATAGTTCACTGCAGCTATAGACTCTGGAAAGACTGAGAAGCGAAAGATTAAAAAGTTTGCTTAAAGCAGACAGGGGAAAGGCTGTTGAATTGGCTGCTTGTCTAACAGACTGAATCATCAAAAGGAGATGGTGAAGCCATACAGAGTTGGCCTGGTAGACCTCTCGAAGGCACATGGAGTAAGACTTCAGGGCTCTCCATTGAAATCTAGCCAAGCTCATCTCTGTCTCATATTGACTGCATTTGATACATCTGTAAGGTGTGTCTTAGCATTATGGGACTGACGCTAGGTCCTGGTATTCATTTAGCATGCATAGGAGTTAGACAAATGCTAGATTATGTCAGAAATATAGTAATACTGTACCTTGATTCACAATCATAATCCATTACAGAAACATACTTGTAAACCAAAACACTCTTATATGAAAGCAAATTTCTTCATAATAAATAATAGAAACTTAGATTACTCATTCTGGGGCCCTATAGATTGACATACTGTACACACAAAAATGTCAAAACCAACAAAAGAAATTGGCTAGAAGTCCATGTCTATACCATGGTTTAGGTACCTGGCTGTGAAATCTGCTCTGCTTGGGACTAACAACTGGATTTTACTCAGTATTTTTAATGTGTCAATAATAAAGTGCAATTTGTGGCCCTGAACACACTTGACTAACTGCCCCATGACTAGAAATGGTTTGAAAAAATAAGAAAGAATGTTGAAAACAAATTAAAGAAAAATAAAAGAAACCCTTAATTTGCACTCCTCTTTGAAAATGTTCCTGGCTGGTACAAGGGAAATCTTCCTTGCGCTCTCCTCCCTCTGCTTTGGAGGCTGCCAGAGAGGGAATGTTCCAGACAATCACCCACAATCCAGCAGGGGAAGCAGAGAGAGTCACAACTGAGTCACTTGTGATCATGTGACCTGCTCCAGTGCTTGTATATCAAAACATTGCTTGTTGATCAAAGCAAAACTTTGAAATGTTTGTTTGTCTGCAAAAGCTTTTAAACCATGTTACTCTTAAACTAAGGTATTACTGTAATGCATTTTCTTACGGACAATAGACAGTAAGGCTGGGAAATGTTGAACGCAGCAGGAAAAGTGAAAGACATATTGTGGAACAGAATAAAGGAAGCCACGAGCTTCAGTCTGCAAAATCTGAGCAGGGCTGTTAATGACAGGATCTTTTGGTGGCCTTTAATTCTTAGTATCATTATAAATTAGAAGCAACTTGATGGTACATAACAACAATATTTCTCATTAGTTTACTCTACACCTGCCTGCTTTAGGCAGGTGGACATATTATAAATACAAATAAATAAAGATGGGCAAGACAGTATTAATCTGCTACTGGCTTGTTTTACATATGTCCAAAATGTCACTATTATAGTCCAGATTAATGACTAGACATGGGCACGACTCGGCGAAATTGTTGTTTCCGTTTTCGGTTGTCGTTTCCATTACGTAACGGAAACGGTAACGATAATTAAGCTGTCAGAACTCGAATTCGAACCGAAAAAAGAAAAATTTGGTCGGGTTTATCGTTGTCGTTCATGGCATCGCGGCGATCGCGCAATGCCATTGCCAAGTAGCACAGAAAAAAAGTTTTAAAAATTAAAAAAAACCCACCGACTCCCGGCCAAAAAAGCAGGTGAAAATATGACTGCCTGAGGACACCTACCAGAGGGGTGGTTTCTGGGGGGGGGTCCCCGGCCTTTCCTCCCCCTTCTCCTGTCCTGGGCTGCTTGCACCAGGCTGGGGGTGGTCATCCTTGTCGTCTCCATGCCATGCGGTGGGGGGGATCCAAAATGGCGACCGCAATATTTATTTTTAAATCATGGTCCAAAAACCCACCAAAGCACAACAGAAACATGTGAAAATTAGGTATTTTAAATGCCTGACTTTTTATAGTAGCAGCAGTGGGTTTTTAATAGCAGTAAAAGGTCGCACTGACTTTATTTTATTTTATTTTATTTTTTATTTTTTTAGACCTGCCCATGTGGGCTGGGCATGGGATGGGACCATGCAAATTTTTTGAACCATTCCACCAAAGGCATGGCCAGGTTTTGACTGACACTTCTGGATGTCGCCCGCCCGCCTGCACCGCCGCCAGCCCACTCGCCCGCCCGCGGCCACTGGCCGCCCACTTGCCCACCCGCTCCTCCTCCCTGCCGCTGTCGCCACCCGCCCATGGCCCCCCGCCACCACCGCTCACCCGCACCTCGCCCCCCACCCCACCCCAGGCGCAAAAACACCTAGCGCCGGCCCTGATTGCGGGACGCCCCTATGCTCTTCGCGCTAAATCACATTGGAAACGACAAATGACAAACGGAAATGACAAATTTTTGAAAAATTTCACGACAAACGGAAACGACCCGAAATGGATCCGTTCCGACAAACGACAACTCGAAACATCATTTTTTCTGGTCGTGCCCATCTCTATTAATGACTAATACAATATCAGTAATTCCAATACAGGGTGGTGGTTACCTGTGTAGAGATTAAGATTCTTGATGAGCCCTGAGGTTGTAACAGTCTGCTGGCTCATTTCATGGAGTAAACATTTTCAAACACTTTTGGACATTTTGAGCACTACTCATACTACAAATGGAGGCTGACTTGGCTATATGTTTCTACTACTATTGCTAGACTGTATGGTATCATATTATAAATGTTTGTATGTTTATATAATATCTTCAGAAAAAATCAAGTCAAGGATGCCTGGTACTAAAAACAATACTAGAGATGGGCATGAAATGGAAAAATAATGCTTTGTTTCTTTTTGTTTCTGTAGTAGTTCTGTTTCATTTCATCTGTAATGTATTTGTAAAATAGTTTCATTGTGAAATGGAACAAAACACTATGCTCCCCTGGGTCCTAAAGGACCAAAATGGCAGGGGAACTTCCTTAAGCAATTCTAGGAAACCCCTGAATTTTGGAAAGGTTTGGGGGCCAGGGAGCTGAGTTATAATGCTCCAAAGGGGGTGCCCCAGGACAAAATCTTTCTAATTGTACTTGGAAATTTGGAAGCTAAGCCACGGGCAAGCCACATGGCTTGGCTTCTGATTCCAACAGAAAGATTTTTCCTAGGGGCATATCATGGATTTTCAGTCATCGCGGGTCAGGTGAGTCCCTAACCCCTGCAATAGGTGGGGGGTTATATATACTGTACAAATATAACGAAAACTTAGCCCATGTAACCCACCCACCCCCTTGGGACTTATAGAGTTACAACTCTTAAGGTATTGACCAGCCCATTTCCCTCCAGAAATACATTGGGTCATCTCCAGGTGTATACCTTTTACCTTTAAAAATACATATATCAATAGTTTACCCATATTTCATTAAAATTATTAAACTTGATCAAACCTTTCCCAATTTTAATTTTAACAAGTCGATTTATCATTAATGGCCGTATTCCATAAGTCTCTATACCATTCCTCCAATGTCATTTGGTTATTGGATTTCCAATACTTGGCAAAAAGAAACCTTGCTGTCATTATCATTATAATTACCAATTCCACTTCTTTCTTCAATTGTGTATCCGTAACTAGATTCAACAATGCCATTTGTGAAGACATATGAATCCCTTTCCCTAATTTTTTTTATTTCATTAAAAAAAAACCAGTGTCCATTCCATTTTCCTTACCTCACACGCCCAACACATGTGTAAATATGTCCTTTTTTCTTTTTTACATCTCCAGCATATTGGAAAAAAATCTTTCTTTATTATATTTAACATTGCAGGTGCATATTCTAATAGTGTAGGAGGGCCTTACAACTCCCATATCATCATCATCTTCATCTTCATCTTCTTCTTCTTCTTCTTCTTCTTCTTCTTCTTCTTCTTCTTCTTC
>JAHTLZ010000275.1:24929203-24945341 GCA_023846285.1 Phrynocephalus versicolor
GATGATGATGATGATGATGATGATGATGATGATGATGATGATGATGATTTTATGTTAGGTTCCTCATCTTTAACTATTTTAATTCAGTCAGGTACAGCCCTTTTTATACTAACAACAGTTGCACCTATTAAATGCTCCAGCCCATATGGCCAGAAATAGAGCTGTTCCAAACTGGTCTTACAAATGTCTGCACCTTATTTAAAGGAGAAAACATCAAATTTCTCAAGGGGAAGGGTGGAATTTCCAAATATTTTCTCCTAAGTCAGGTAAGCCATTAACTGTGGTGGTAGAAAAGCTTTGTTTTTTTTATCCCACAATAATGTGGGGGGGGGGTTCTTTGCAGTTCCACTGCAAACTCTGTGTGGGCTTCTCCCTAATGACATTCTAGCAAAAAGGATGGAGAAATTCAGGAAATAATTGTTCAAGTCTCCCTTTTCATTAACAATGTCTCCTAAAATATTTCAGTTCAGTGTGTGTTCTTCAGCACTTTTCTAAGACCTTTCTAATGTTATGTTTGGAGGCATTACTGGAGATGTTTTTTTTTATTTCCTCTAATACAGCATCTTCCCTGTAATCTCCATGGCAAGTATTTCTTCCCTATGAAAGAAATAGCAGTATGTACAACAATACAAAAAGCAAAATTAAATAATACTTCTGCCGCTTAAGATCAATAAAGGAATCACATGAAACCTGAAAAATCTGATCAAAATGTCCCTAAAAATATCTTAAAAGTGCTTTAAAAACAAAAAATAAAAAGGGGAAGCCATGTGGCCGTTACAAAATACAGGTGCAAGACTAGGCTATAGGTGATACCTTTATAGACCACTAATTAAAAAAAAATCATTGCAAGTTTCATGGACAATATCCACTTCTTCAAAGCAAGTACCAAAAGTCCAAACATGGCAAAATATATTTATTTATTTTATTTATTAATTTAATACTTATATACCGCCCGTCTTCCGGAGGAACTCCGGGCAGTTTACAGCAATAAATAAATAAATAAATGGTTTGTCAGGAGGTTAATCTTAGATGTAAATTTCTTGGCAAGATTATTTTTACCAGGCATGTCTGTCTTTGATGAAGCAGGAAGCAGCAAGGCTATGGTCAGTTGTAATCTGCATCTGAGACAACTTATGAAAGTAACTTAGAAAACTTACTCGCTAAACCTAAAAACTGACCAAGATACTGCTTCTTACTTTGACTCATTACTCTGACCCTTTCTATTGACACCTGGCCTCTCATTATGTTAAATCATAATAAGGCAAATATTGTTATATTAAACCAGCTGGCTTAAAAGCTGCTTTGAAAGCTCTTCAAAAGCACAGGCCTCTCCTTCACCAGGAGCCAAACATTTATCAAAACACCAGCAGAATGAAAAGGCCTTCTTCACCTGGCAGCAAGAAGATAGGAAGAAGGCCCAGCCCGGTCTCCCTTTGAAGGAGCAATCAGAGAACAGAGCAAAGTTCAGCCCTTAGAAAACATCCCCGAGATCACTTTCTTATTTAAAGTACCTGCTACTTCAAAATCGGACTTGAGACAAAAGAAGTGTCCACTTTTTTTGCTGCTGCGGCTGCTGCCACTTGGGAGCAGGGGGGAATAAATTTTTTTATTCCACATAGACCAAAAGAAAGCAGTATTGCAAGACTGGGCTATTAGTCGGGTTAGGAATAATTGATAGTCATGTCTCAGGTTGCACTGTCTCCCTCAGCCATCAAGAACCATCAATACAAGGTACAATTAGAGATGAGTACAAAGCGAGTCATACCAGTTCATCCAAAGTGATATGTGTGGCACAATAGGTGCTGTGTGTTCCATCCCCCAGACATCTGACCCACTCACTAGCCAGGGCACACTGCCTCAGTCCTCCTCCTCAAGTGACTGATCAGTTTGGGCATGAGAAGGGATGACCAACCTGTTCTTGTATTCGTATAATTTCCACAACCATGCAGCCCTTTCCTGAACTATAAGATACCATAAAATGGCTAATCTGGGCACCAGCTGAAGACCTGTGTGAGTTTTCGACACATCATGGACTCTTGATCCCGAACAATGAGTACTGCAGGCTAAAGAAAGCATCCACCAGGTAAAACGATTTATTTGGCATTAATTTGGCCAAATTTAACTGGTCTGGTGGTTTAACTAAATTCCTAATCACATCTCAGTGAGGTGGGTCATATTATGGGGCAATCTTTCCTCCAGTAGCAAAAAACAATTTCGGAGAATTTTCAAACAGCAGGTAAAGGGAAATAAGGGGCCAGATTGCCTGGCTCTTATCTGTTTTAAGAGATGGGCCATAAATTCCAAACTGCTACCTGGACCTGAAGCATAGCTGTCAACTCTCCCGATTTGGCCTGGAAAATCCCATATTCCATTCCCTTTCACGTTTTTCCCCTGGATATTTCCCTCACAGAAATATCCCAAATTCCCCTCCCTCCACTCTGAGAACAAGCGAGCGGTGCAACGGCTGCACACTGCTTCCCTTTCACCCAAGCAGGGTGCTGACCTTCTCCTACTTCCCGCTCAGGCCCAGCGGAGCTGTCCATCCTCCCCCTCCCCTCCCAGGCCAGGCAGCGAAGGCTTAACCAGCCACTCTCCCACTCGCCGGGAATGGGGTGACTGGCGTTGGAGGGGTGAGGGTGGGGACAGTGCACGGGGGAGATGCAGCAGGCTGGAGGTGGAGTGGAAAGGGGGAATGAGGTTCCCAACACTGAGATGCTGCCTTGCCTGCAAGGCTCCCCCCTGGCTCCTCCACGGCCAGGAAGAAGGCTCACCCACCCCCGAGAGTGGTTCCAGCTCAGGTAGCTTTGGCGAGGAGGGGGAGCAAGCTGGCCTGGTTTGCTGCTGCCTGGGGATGGGGGTAGGGTGGGGTGTGTTCAGCCGGTCGCCTTTGATTGGTTTACACCATCAGCTGTTTGTGAAGATTGAATGGAAAAGAAGGTCACCTGGAGTAGAGGAAAGGGAGGGGGGTCTTCCTTGATCAGAGAAATGTGGGGAGCCAAGTGGCAGGTGCATTGCTCAGCAGAAGGTGGGTTACTCTGGAAGCCTTTCCAAGCGAGTTGATCTCCAGCACTGTGCACTGGCATTCCTTTTGCAGCTCGTGCTGATGGTTATTATATATATGTATGTATGTAGTAATCAGATCAACACAGGGAGGTTTCCATACTTCAATGTTCTAGTTGCGCAGTTCAAGGATTTGAATTTTTAATTTTGTTTTATGTTTATCTCCCGTAAAATATATACATATACAGTATATATAGATAGATATATACTAGGCAGCTAACAACATTTAAAGCCCGCAAAGATTACCTTGAAATAAACTGAGTGTGGCTCAGACCATTTCTTAGGATTGTACTATAAAATGAACTCGGAGGATTGTACTATAAAATGAACTCGGAGACATTATTGTGAGCTTGCTGATGCCCCTCGCTGTTGCTGGTCATTAAAAAACCTTTGTATTCAGGAACAAACTGTATTTTTTCATACACTGTATTATAGATTTTATTTTGATTCTTGTAAATGTTGAACTCAGGGAGGGACACATATTTTACTGTAATAAATAATATAATATCAATAAAATGGATAGATTTCTCAAATGTCTTGTTATCATTGATTTTTACATGAATCATTTAATCATATAGGTTGTGACAGATTTTAGGACATTGAAATCGCAGTTACGCTCGGTGGGGGGGCAAAGCAAGCTGTATGCATGTGTGAGCATGTGCATGTGGGTGGGTGGGTGTTTGTGTGTGTGCGTGATAGCCCGCGTGCACTGATCCTCTCTCCTCCCATCCCGGCTGGCAGCAGAAAAAAAATGACAGGTATGCCTTGACTATAAGCTTGAAAATAACTTGCATGAATTAGATCTGGCTGTAACTTCATCAGCCTTGTGGCTATGGGACATTAATAACAGCATACCCACAAGAACTTGATGCACAGTCCTGAAGATGACATCATACGGATGTGGATGAACTGACAAAATTGTGGTTCATCAAGGTTGATGAACCATGGATCTTGAATCTTCCACCCATGAATCCACAAACTGACGAACTGGTTCATCATTTTGTGTTTATTCAAAACAAGGGGGGGGGAGAGAAATAGACCCCACTGTCCAAGCCCTCGAAATGCAGCTGTGCACATTTGCTTCACCTTTTGTCTGTTGCAATCCCACAATGAGGTCTGGCCAAAGGCTACTGCATATCTCTGGTGGGAGCAAGTCAGTCTTTGGTCTGCTGTGGGGAAGAAACTCTGGATCGCCTTTCCCTCAGACTATTTCCCTTTGTTTTCAGTCTAGTTTCATGAGTCAAGGGCTTCACATCTGGCTCATTTTTGAACGGTTCATCATCATCCTACATTTTATTCCATCTCTGCCTGAAAACAAGAATTTTAAAAATGGTTTTATTTGTAACTTTCCACTGGCAGTACCTGAGCTGCTAGAAAGAATTGGTGGAGGAGGGTGTATTTAAAGGGTTTGTGCATGAAAATTAAATAAATGGTGCTGTCTTTCCCCATGGTGCCTCATGACATATGTGCCTGTTGTCCTGCAGAACGAAAGGGGGGGGGGATATGCATAAAAGGCAATGCAAAGCACAAGGAATCTGGAGATGCCAATTACCTGTATCAACAGAAAGCAACAGAGCCAAGGAACTGCTGTCCCCATCTCTCTGTGTTTTGCCCTGAATGCAGTCCAGAGTACACACCATTTTTTCCCATTGCAAACTATCACATCTGGTCAGTTCTGCTAGAAACCTGGCAGACGCTATCAGAGCTCCCAGGGCTGTCAAACTGCATCTGTCTTTTTGTCATCAATCTGCATTACATCTGCTTTGTAGAGGAGGATCTACTATGCTCCTGATGTCTTTGGTTGTGCAGCATTGAAACATGTATAATCCACATCTCTTTTATAAAATTTCATGCAGGGCAGATGTGTTTTGCCAAAAAGAAAGAAAAAAGGTTAAAAGGCATTAAAACCACTGACTTCTCTTTTTTTTAATGATGCTTTGTTTTTCACATCAAATGCATCATTTCTAGAGTTATTCCAGTTTCTTCTCTTTCTCTTCCATCTTAGATTAGCCGTGTACTCTTGCACTACAAAGGCAGTTTAAAATGTCGAGCACTCAGTCTTGCTAACTTATCAGAGCAGACTCGAATCTTAAAATTCTAATTTTAAAAATGATTTACTCCACCCCACCCCTCTTGGCTAGATCACTTAATAGCTACTGGTAAGTTGACCCCTTAGCATTTGCAAACATCACTATGCCCCCTGAAAAGCACACACCCATAACATACACTTTTGTTGATCATTTCAAACCCAGAAGAACCACAACTCTCTTTTGCTGGAAGAAGACAGAAGCTGTTGCTTTGCCAAGCAGATGTGTATTTTTTGGCTTTAGAAACCTAGCAAGCTGCCTGTTGTATCAAATCATCAGTCCATTTGGTTCAGTGGTTTCCAAACCTTAGGTTGCCAGGTGTTCTTGGAATAGAATTCCCATAAATCCTGGCCATCACAGATAGAGGTGAAGGCTCCTGGGATCTTTAGTTCAAGAAAATCTGGGGACCCAAGGTTGAGAACCCCTAAAACATTTGGGGCTCTTTAGTCTGGAAAAAAGGTGCCTGAGGGGGGATATGATTGAGACGTACAAAATAATGCAGGGCATGAGTAAAGTGGATAGAGGGAAGCTCTTTTCCCTCTCACAAAATACCAGAACTAGGGGACATACAATCAAATTGAGGGCTGGGAGAGTAAGAACAGACAAAAGAAAATATTTTTTCACCCAGTGCGTTGTTAGTCTATGTAACTCCCTGCCACAGGATGTGGTGATGGCATCTGGCCTGGATGCCTTCAAAAGGGGATTGGACAGATTCCTGGAGGAAAAGTCCATCACAGGTTACAAACCATGATGGAGATGTGTAATCTCCAGGTTTAAAACCAGGGTACTTCAAGGGCCAGATGCAGGGGAGTGGTATCAGGAGACAGATATCTAGTCTCATGTGCTCCCAAACGCATCTGGTGGGGCCACTGTGAGATACAGGAAGCTGGACTAGATGGGCCTTTGGCCTGATCCAGCATGGCTCTTCTTATGTTATCTTATGATCTATCTAGATCTTGCCAATACTGACTGGAAGCTGGTCTCCCAGGCTATGGAAGAGGATCAGCCCTATCTTGAGATGACAGAAATTGAACCTGGACTTCTTAGCACACTAAACATCTGTACTGCCACTGAGTTAAAGCTGTCATTTGCACTGGGCTCCTCAGGTGAGTGAAGAAATCCCTGAGACACTCTGGCAAGAAGACAGAATGTTTGCAGTTCCCTTGGCAGTATGGGGCATCATTTCCTTTCACACACACCCAGTACCAGGAGGAAGCTGTATGAGGAGGTCATCTCCCCTTAATTTTATCCTGATATGGCCAGTCCTGATTTGTTGAGACATCATTATATGATAATGCTTCCTGGTTGACTGGGTTCATGTAATCAAAAAGGAGATGGAAGAGAAAAGAATGGTAATCACCAAAGGAGGAAAATGCAAGATGAAAACCTATGGTTGTGACATGGATGTTGGCGAGACTTTGGCTCCAAGTCCCAAGTCCAGGTCTGAGTCTTTGGTACCAAGTGACAAGCTCCAAGTCCAAATCCTTATTAAAACATAGGTGGGTTCCAAGTCACAAGTCAAGTCCATGTCATTGGAAGAAAACAATCTAAGTCTTGGCCACATTGAGTCACCAGTTTCATTTGAGTTTGAGTTGACAGTGAGTCCTCCGACTCAAGTCCCCATCCCCATGTTGTGAACCCACCAGCACACACACAAACACACACACACACACACAGAGAGAGAGAGAGAGAGAGAGAGAGAGAGAGAGAGAGACTTCAGGAGCATTATATGCCTTCACTTGCCTTAGGTTTCCCCCTAGAACAATTTTGCTAAAGGTGTAACTGATTTGGAAACCTCAGGCTCAAGTTCCACACCCTCTTATTTGGGAGAATGCCCCAATGATTTCGGAATGGGATCGGAATTATCATTTACTGCACCATCTATGAGCCATTATTTTAATTTAAACATCCTCAAAGGTATCATCAAGAAGCTACC
This sequence comes from Phrynocephalus versicolor, assembly GCA_023846285.1. Taxonomy (NCBI): domain Eukaryota; kingdom Metazoa; phylum Chordata; class Lepidosauria; order Squamata; family Agamidae; genus Phrynocephalus; species Phrynocephalus versicolor. The sequence goes on from JAHTLZ010000275.1 coordinate 24,936,287, forward strand.
TTACAAGTGAAGCAAAGAAAACAATGATCTTTAAGGAAGGTATAATGGTGTCCCATGGAGGAAAAAGCCCTCTCACTTCTGCAGTCAGAGGAGAAGTGTCCCTGCCCACTTTCTTGTGGTGGCTTTGCCTTGACTCTAAGAACAAAGTAGAGAATGGCTGGGTTATCTGGACAGCACCCACTACACAAAGTGTGCAGTACTGCTTTGCACAGAGCTGCTCAGGTACCAAGACAGTCATCCCTCCAACCCAGGCATTACAAGTGAAATGCCTCAGGAGATTACCTCCACTACTGGCAAAGGCCTTCTCCCTTGGTACCTCACCTACAGTGCTTACCTCTGAGGACATCAAAATACTCAGCCTTTGGGCCCTTTTAAGCTTTGGAAATCAAGGTTCTTCAGAGCATCAGCAATGGGTGAGGGATGTTCTCAAAGCAGATGTGCTTGTGCAGGGGGTGGGGTGGGGCAACTCACTGTTCAGGATGCTCTGCTAGCTGGGAGGTACCCTACTCTTCCTTATGGTAGGAGCAGCCCTGAGCATTTTACTCCTGTGCAGGTAGCACACTGAATGCTTTTCCTTCATTCATTTATATCACCACCTCATGAGATGAAGTTGTGTTCCTATGGTTGGCACGTTTAATTAAAGTAATACCAACCACAATGGTTTCATGGTCACTTCTTCCGAGGAACACTCCATGTAAATTTCATTCCCCAGCCTATTTTGGACCTTGCTACAGAGGTTAAAAAGCTCTTGCAAAGGACGGTACCATCACTCAAATTCTGAGGATGATGTTGGATAGTAGGATATCATTGAAGCATTCAAACTTCAGGTGAAATAAATCAGTCCTCTAGATTTTTGCTAGATAGATTTCAGCATAGACTTTTGGATATATTTCTCTGTCTGCCTCAGGCAGAGTGTTAACCCTGGGCAGCAGGCCTTACTCTTAAATGTCAAAGCTTATCTGAAAGGGAATGGCTTGGGTGACATACTGTGAGGCCAACTGAGGTTTGCAGTGAGCTGTCAGCTGGACTCCTGTAGTTTCACACACTGAAGTGCTTCCTCCCTGTTGTTTTGTGGCATATTTCTGGTTTTGGATCTTGCTGGCTTTCCATCTTGAAGAAAATTCACTCATGTGTATGTGCTGAGAGTCACTAAACATAAGGCTTCTGCCTGAGGTATTGCTGTACAGTGTCAAGCCGTCAGGCGCATCATTTTTCATCTTATCCTGCCTAGAAGCCTAGGAAGGATCTAGGGATTTCCACCCAATAATTATTGGCTTTTTGGCAGAGGAAGGAACAGAAACCAAGATGGGAACTTTTCCCAGTAGGGATAGGTGGTCACTTCTGTTCTGTTCCCCCTCAACTGATAATAATACCACAGTTATTAAGGTAGGTCATTGGACTGCAAATATGAATGCCCAATTATTAATATTTCAGAGTCAAGCATCCTAAATTGAATTGGTCCCCAGCGAAGCTACCTTATTGGCTTCATAGCTCAGTTCATGGCTTTGATGTATCATTGATTTATGTATCTAAATTTGCATACACACAACTGGGCACAGTCGCTATTTGTTGAATAGTTACTCTAAATAATAATAAATATTGCTAATAAAAGAAAGTTGATGCATTGTTGGCCTAACAGTTATTAGCTTAACACTAGCAGATTGTTTCCTCTGTATTTGTTTCAAGCTGTTGAACAGGGATAAACCAACTCTCCAGGGACTCTACTTAAATCAACACAGTATTTTTCCAGTTTTCCTAGAGAAACGAGGTGATATTTTTAAGATAACAGAAGGAATATACAAAATATTTGTTCAACATCTTCATAATCCTCTTATTCTCCCCCTCAAATACTCCCCACTTATCTTCCTTTCAATGGCTGACTGTCAAAATGGATATTTACTGGCACGGACAGCAAGGGATGATGGGTATCTCTCAGAATTTTGAGAGGCATCTGCTGCCCTGAACTTGAGCCGCTTCTTGTATTTTGCAACTGGGTATCTGACTGAACATGTGTTTAACTTGCATAGAGGTTATATATTATGGCTCCCTCAGATGGACAGTCTTCTTCCATCACTGTAAAGTATATTATTTCTTTTTGCTCCATTTTTTCTGCTGGTTGAACAGGGGACAGGGTGATCATCAGTTGCCTGGTTGCCCTGCAAGTTTTGGAAGTTCTGCTCCAACTGATTCTAGAACCCTCAGGTACCCTGGGGATGGATGAGTCAAAGCCCAGAGGAGAGATTTTTAAAAGTCATCTTTTCCTATAGGTAATCCTCAGTAGAATTTTGCATAGGGATATTTATTTCCACAGAAGAACTGAAAACCTGGAGTTCAACAACACAGGTAAGAAGAAATATGCTGTGTTTCATGAACAATTCAGCATTCTGTTAACCCAATGGCCTACGTGAAGCTCCTATGCAGAACATGAAGATGATGGTGCCTTCCAAGTTTTGTTCCTCAACAACTGGTGCTCAGAAACATATTGCTTCTGATAATGGATGTAATGTGCTATCACAGTTAGACATGGGCACGACTCAGCAAAATTTTTGTTTTCGTTTTTGTTTTTTTCATTTCGTTACGCAACGAAAACAAAAACAAAAATTTTCCAAAAACCAAAACGGAAACAGAAACGAAACGAAAAATTTTGCTGTGTTTTTTGTTTTCGTTGTGGCAAATACATTGAACTGAAAAAATGCTAACGAAACAGAAATTTTTCGTTTTCGTTTTTGTTTCATTACGCAACGAAAATGAAAATGAAAAATTTGCAAAAAAACAACGAAAACGAAAACGAACCGAAATGGACCCCTCAACGAAAAACGAAAAACCTTTTTTTTTTTTGAGTCGTGCCCATCTCTAATCACAGTACATGAACAAACATATTCAGTTATTCCATTGGCTCCATTTTTTTTTGCCTCTGATGTATCTGGACTATTTTATTTCCTTCTCCAACCATCTGGTTTGGACTACACTTTTATTTTTAAACTATCTACTGCTTAGTCAAAAAGTGCTGCTGATGATGTTGCTGCTGCTTCTGTAGCAGTGCTTTCATGGAAACATTCACTTGGAAATATTTCCAGGCCTTTGCCTTGTGAGTTTGTTGCAGAGAAATATGTCAGCCTTAAGGCACCCAAAAGATTAACACATTTTGACTTCTGGTTCCAGTCTACACCACAGTGAAACAACTTGATAAGCTCTGTGGCTTATCAGGTTGAATTCCTCCAGGTACCTGGAGGGACCCTAAGAAGGGTAAGTCTCCTTGGAGGTAAGGGGAAGAGAGGCAGTGCCTGTCAGACCAAGAAGAGAGCAGTGTCTAATGTTGTAGGCCCAGGAAAGTGTCTTATCTCCCACTGGAGGAAAACAGGATGCCATCAAATGATGGTGACAGCATGAGCTGTCAGCACTAGAGAAGTGTGTTGTTCAGTCATTCAGTCGTGTGCAACTCTTCGTGACCCCATGGACCAGAGCACACCAGGCCCTCCTGTTCTTCCACTGTTTGGTCAAATCCATGTTGGTTGCATTGATGACACCATCCAACCAAACATCTCATGATAAAATGTGATACCTCTGATAACAAATTTAATTGGTTCCCAGAGGCAATTCATTATCAGAAAAAGTTGTTATCTGAAATATGGTTTCCGATTGAAATGATTGGGAAACCAATTAATCCATTCTGGAGGTGTAAAAAAAGGCAAAAAACGGGGGGGGGGTTCCAGACCTCTTTATAAAGTGTACTTTAAAGATTTTCAGTGCTGGAACACCCCCTCCCCCGAATGCCCCCCCACTGCAGTGCAATGCAAACATGGACAAAAGAAACCAGCAAGACTACCCCAGCCTTTTCCCACCAAAAATGCAATGGAAAGCAGTTCAAAATCAATAAAACCAAGCTCCCCCCACCAAAAAAAAAAGCACCCAGTGGTTCTCGCCAAATGCACAAGAAAAAAATCCAGCACATCCTCTGTAAACCCAAGCTCAGCTCAGCACTCGGAATGGAAAGGAATGCAAACAGAAAAAAGCCAGCACCTCCTCTGCAAACCCCACTTCATCTCACGACTCCATTATAAAATGGAAAGGAATTCAAACAGAAAAAGCAAGGAAGTGTCAGCTTCCTACCTTTCAAAGTTCAAAAGGTTCAAATCCCTCCCAAATGGCTCATAAACACCATGAAAAAGATGCTGTAACTCCTCCCACTCCTCCACAAACTATGGGGACTGTAATACATCCTGGGTACACTTTTCTTAAAGGCATTATAAAACATTTGTTATCCAAAGCAGCCCATAGAGAACATTCATTATCCGAGGCAGCCCTATACCCAGAAATTTCCATTCATTATCCAAAAAAATTGTTATCAGGGGCATTCATTATCCGAGGTGTTATTGTAATTCCTCTGTGTATTCTTGCCATCTGTTCTTGATGTCTTATGCTTCTGTTAGGTCCCTACTGTATTTGTCTTTTATCATATCCATCTTTGCACAAAATGCCCCTTTAATATCTCCCATTTTTGTTGCAAAGATCTCTGGTTTTTCCTTTTCTATTGTTTTCCTCTATTTCTTTGCACTGTTTGTTCAACAAGGCTGGCCTGTCTCTTCTTGTTATTCTTTGGAAGTCTGCATTCAATTTTCTGTATCTTTTCCTTTTCTTCCTTGCATTTTGCATCCCTTCTTTCCACCATTATTTGTAGGGCCCAGCTTTCTTGAATTTTCTTTTCTTTGGGATGATTTTCATTGCTACTTCCTGTACAATGTTACAAGCCCCCATCCATAGTTCTTCAATTGTTCTGTCCACGAAATCTAGTTCCTTAAGTCTATTCTTCACCTCCACTGTGTATTCATAAGGGATTTAACTTAGATTGTACCTGATTGACCCAGTGGTCAATCCTACTTTCTTCAGTTTAAGTTTGAATTTTGCTGTAAGCAGCTGATGACCTGAGCTGCAGTCAGCACCAGGTCTTGTTTTTGCTGACTGTATAGAGCTCCTCCATCTTTGGCTGCAGAGAACATGATCAATCTGTTTCCAATATTGTCCATCTGGTGATGTTCATGCGCAGTGTCTCCTTTTGTGTTGTTGGAAGAGTGCTTGCAATGACCAGTTTGTTCTCTTGACAAAACTCTATTAGCGTTTGTCCTATTTCATTTGGAGCTTCAAGGCCAAACTCGCCAGTTATTCCTTTTATCACTTGACTCCCTACTTTAGCATTCCAATCCCCTATGATGAGAAGAACATCTTTCTTTGGCATCAGTTCTAGACGGAGTTGTAAGTTTCACAATGTGTAGCCTGCATAATTAAAACTGTAAACCACCTAGAGAATATTTGACGTGCTATGGAGTGGTTTATAAGCAGAACACTTTGCTTTCATCCAGACCAGAATCAAAGAACATGGAAGACACTGCAGAGTAAAACAGCCTGAAAAATCAGCAGTAGCTGAACACACCCTGAAACCAAGTGGACATGAAATCCTCTTCCAGGACACAGAGACACTGGAAAATATTACCAATCACTATGTCAGACTTCACACAGGAGCCATTGAAATCCACAAACATAAGCACAATTTCAACAAAAAAAGAAGAAAGTTTAAAAACCAGCAAAGCCTGGCTTCCAGTACTGAAAAACGCAGCCTGCAAAAGATCAAGTTCAATTATTGGTGCCACACACACCAATCATTAGTTGACACAATAGAACAGCTAACAACACCCATCAACTACAGGGAAGGATTGCTGCCCCCCCTGATTGCAGTGAAACTTCTTAATCCTTCCTTCACAAAACAATGACTAACACCTATTCTTCTGCATAGGAAAAGTTTCCTTATTCTCACAACTTTAAAACCCCAGTCTCACTCACTCTATACCTCAGAGCTCAGAGAGAACTCCTAGTTTCCTGAGCTCCTTGCCCTCAAACAATGCTGGCCACAGAGTCTGGCAAAACATCAGGAAGAAAAACTTTCAGAACACGGCCAAACAGCCTGAAAAGCTCAGAACAGCTGTTCAAGGAAAGGTTAAGGGGATAAGTGTAAGAGAAGAACAGAACACTGTCAGTGTGCTTTGTTATTGTGATCCATCCTTGTGAAGAAAAAATTCTATTTCCTGTTTAACTTGTGCCTGAGTTTATTCAAATAAAGGAAGTTGATTGAATCCAGATTGAGAACAAAGAGATCCTATCTTTTGTGGAGGTCCTTTATACTTTTTTCATAGCTGTTCTAAAAGAAGAATGAGCTGCGGGGGCAGGAGCACAGGGGAATAAAAGGTGGTTGCCAAAGATGTGTTTGGTTGCCATAAGTCAGAAATGGCCTACAATCCATGAAAGACTCAAGGACTTTGTCCTACCGCGTTGGTGTCTATCATCATAACCTGCAATACTTTCTGTAGTTTAGGTATGTACTGTACTATGTTGAGGATTCCCCCCCCCCCTTGTCTCTTCTGAATTATCTATCACTCGTAGCTTTAGGGGAAGGCTCTGCTTTCCAATGTTATGAGACAGGAAGAAAAACATCTCTGTATCAACTATCTCTACCTCATACATCATTTCAGACACCTCTATCACATTGCTCCATCCTTAGTGATATTTTTCTTTGGTAAACAGCACCCAGCATTGTATTTTTGTAATGGAGTTTTGTGATGATGTGCATTGCCCTTTTCAGAATACAAAATTTGTTTTTGAAGTGTGATGTTAAGGGATAAATATTTGAACATTTCACTCCTCTTGCTGAGTTTTCACACAGAAAAAAATGATCACAGTTTGGCTAAGGAGGTATTCCCCCTGGGTCCCCTGACTGGAAGAAAGGCACCCTGCAAAGGATACAAATTAAATTTAAAAATGCACTCACTCCATGGTCAAAAAGGGTCAGTCACAGACACTCACCTATGTCGTTTCTGCATTCCTCTCCCTGCTTACTGAGAGATTTGTACACAGCCTATTTAATTGGGATCTCTAACTAGGAAAAAAAAGGTATTAGAAATAATACATTTGACAGTTATTCTATTGGCTCATTCAAAATGACAAGATTTATGACCTCAGAGTCAGCACATCTTAATTTGTCTGCATACTGAGCGGTTCTGAGAATAACTGAGTCTTTGAGGTTTAATATCTCATGCTCATGATGGAAGACCAGGGTGCAACTTTATCTGTCCCTTCTTTAAAAGACTCCATGAAATTTTATTCAAAATGTTCCTTGTGTATTATCAGGTGTTTTTCTGAAAAAGTCTCTCAGGAGAATCTGGACCATCCTCACAGAACATCATAAAGTAACCTCTTCCCCACCTTTTCAGCTCCGGAAGTGTGGGCATCCAATGAACTTGCAAAATGATGAAGGAAAGCAAAACAGAAAAGTCAAAGGACAGTTTGTCTCTAGAGGTGGCCACGAAACAGAAAAACGATGGTTTAGGTTCTTCTGTTTCGGGCCCACCCTTGGTTCGGTTCGGTTCAGTTTGGGGTCATACGAATTTTAAAAAAATTCGTACAAACCCGAACCGAGCCTAACCCGTTTGTGTCCGACTTACTGGGTGGCGGCAGCGGCAGCGGCAGTGGCAGTGATCCTGGCTGCAGTGGGGGTGGCAGGAGCTTTTTGAGGTGCTGACTTGAGGCCAGAGCCTCAATTTTTTTTTGGTTGGTTGGTTGGTTTTTGAGTGCCAGCCATGTGGCCCCAGGTGCTAGGTCAGTGCTTGGTTTTTTTTTTTTTTATTATTTCTTTGTTTTAGAGAGCCGACCGCACACTCCTGGGGTGCTGGGTTGACACTTCTTTTACTTTTTTATTTTTTTCTTGATTTTACAGTGCTAACCATGCAATCCCTGGGGCCGGGGCCATGCTCCTTTTAAAAAAATATTTATTTATTTATTTATTTATTTATTTGTTTGTTTGTTTGTTTGTTTGTTTGTTTGTTTGTTTATTATTATTATTATTATTATTATTATTATTATTATTATTATTCCTCAACATTTTATTGAACATACAAGTAATTAAACATGGAAACTCAAATCAGTAACATGCACAACATAACAAGAAGGGAAGGGAAAAGGGAAGGAAAAGGAAAAGGGGTACCATAAAATACACACCCACAATTTATCTATAATAAGACATGTCTCGCTTGATGATTCTCTCTCATTGACATATTATTGGCTAGTTATCCTCTAATTCTACCTTGCTTTAATCTAGATTACTTTAGTTTTCCACCACTCATAAAACAAGTCCCAACCATCACTAAAAGTTGATTCTATTTGCCCTTTTAGTCTTCTGGTTAATCTGTCCATTTCTGCACATTCTACTATTTTTTTAATAATCATCTCGTCCGTAGGGAGATTTTCAGATTTCCAGGTCTGAGCCCATGCTATTCTAGCTGCTGTTAAAATATGTAACAATACATAAGACTTTTGTTTATGTATCACATTTGGCAATATGCCTAACAAAAATATTTCCGGTTTAAATTCTAATTGTGTTTTTAAAATTTCCTTAGCCCATGTATGTATTTTCACCCAGTAAGTTTTAGCTTTGTCACAGGTCCACCAAGCATGATAATAAGTACCTTCATAGTCTTTACATTTCCAACACTTATTTGAAACATTAGGGAACATATTAGCAAGTTTTGCTGGTGGCATATGCCATCTATAAAACATTTTATAAAGATTTTCCTTATATGCGGTGGCCAAGGTTAGTTTAAGATTAAACGTCCATAAACGCTGCCATTTTTGGAGTTCAATATTGTAACCAAAATTTTGGGCCCATCTTAACATGGTGTCTTTCACCTCCTCATCCTGCATATCCCATTGCAATAGGTATTTATATAGTTTTTGGATTTGTTTTTCTTCTGTTTTTAATAGGATCTTGTCAAATGCTGTGTACTCTTTGTAGAATCCTTGGGTCTTTATATCCTGGTGGTAAATCGACTGTAATTGCATTAATGGCCACCATGAAAAAGTCAGGCCTTGATCTACTAATTGTGACCTTGATTTCAAAATTCCCTCAGAGTCTAGGAGCTCATTATAGGTAGTTATTTTCTCCATACTTAATAAATTGGGATACGTGAATGCTTCCATCGGTGAAACCCATCTGGGTATTTTGGTGTAGATT
>JAHTLZ010000275.1:24975073-24992030 GCA_023846285.1 Phrynocephalus versicolor
GGGTGGCGAACGCAATATTGTTTTTGAAATCGTGGTCCAAAAACACAGAAGCACAACAGAAACACGCGAAAATTTATAAACTGCCAGATTTTTCACAGTAGCAGTGTTTTTTTTCTTGCAACAAAATGTCTCTCCTCTCCTCCTCTGTCCTCCATTGATTTTATTTTATTTTATTTTATTTACACCTGCACAGTGCGCAATGATGGGCTGGCCCAGTGGCCTGGCCAGCCATGTGGGAGTGGACGACCATGCAAATTTTTGGAGCCATCCCACCAATCGCATGGCCACTTGGCCATGGAGACTTCTGGGATGTGCCAAAAAGCCCCCTAAAACCTGCCCTAGCCCCCTAACCCCCTAACCCTAATCCTTGACTCCTTACCCATACGCCACAGACTTCTTAGTGGGTCAGAGAGGCACCCAGAGATGCAACCCACTAGCCCACCGTAACCTTACCCGTCACTAGCCTAACCCTAGCCCTTGCACTAACCCACCTTAACCCTAAGCCAGATCTACTTGCATTGCACTACACCCAAGTACGATTCCCTTCTTTGTGGGACATGGCAGGTGCGACCCAGTCTTCAGGGTTCTCCTTGACGGAGGGTCGTACCAGTGGACTGGTCTCACTGTCTGCAACTGGTATGCATATCCATATATATGGTTATGCATGCCATTTTGCAGCAGCAGGTGAGGAGGGGAGACCCCCATGTTGAGGGGTCTCTTGGAGCCTGCTGCTGTCCCTTCCTAGTGGGTGAGGATAGGAGGCACCCACGGGTGCCTCCAGGAGCCCGCTTTCCCTTTATAGTGGGCCAGAGGAGGCACCCACCCACAGAGGTGCCTCCAGGAGCCCGCTAACTCCCCCCAAAAAACCAGTACTAACGAAAATGAAAAAACAAAAAAACGAACCGACTAATTTTTGCGAATTTTCACGAAAAATGGAAACGAGCCAAAACGGGCTGCCTCCGACACACGACAACTCGAAAACGTCATTTTCCCTAGTCGTGCCCATCTCTACTTGGGGGTGTTCCTGGTTCTGCCCACTCTATGGAGAAGCAAATTACTGTTTTGTCAGGTCTGCCTTTTTTTTCACTTACGAAAGAGAATATCCTTGGTGTCATTAAAGACAGAAAAAACAGTTTCAGTTGTGACCGATCCTCACCGAGTTCCTTGATTTTGAAACAGTTAGATCAACATCTAGTGTGATGGATACGATTAAAACAGAGCTCTTAATAAGCCAAAATGTACTTCTATGTGTGCTTGCTTTCTCCAAAGACAAGATGCTCTCATGAAAGGTATCAACTGTCTCTCATGCTCTGATGTCAGCACGGCAGAATATCCCTATAGTAAAATCCCGTGGATTGAACTATTATAAGCCATTTATGTTTGCTACATTTCATAGAACTTCAGATTCAGAGACTTTTAGATTGATGTTGTTCTGAAAGGAGATTTTGTGGTCTGGAGGAAAAAAAATAAAAGACAGTAAGAATGAGTGCCTGTTTGGAGCTCTCTCCCCACATCCTGCATGCCATGTGGGATTCCTATAACTCTATGACAGAATTCAGAAAGAGACAAAGGTGCCAAAGATCATATTAATTGCTCATCTGCTGAAGTGGTTGGCTGTTGAAGTAAGGCATCTGATTGGATGAAGTCAACTTCAATCCATGAATATTTATATCAAATATAACAGCTTAGAATTTAAGGTCCCCAAGACTCTCCCATATGTTATAATAAAGCTATGTGAATTAATGAGCAATGGCATGAATAGAAACACAGTAGTAATTATATGACAAAATTATTTTGACTCAAACACATTCAGATACTATCCATTTTTGTGGTACATTTAAACACACATGCACACACACACACACACACACACACACACGCACACACAGAGAGAGAGAGAGATGCAGATGTACACACATGATACATTAGGCTGTCCTTTCTTAATCTTATCTCTTGAAGGGCAATAGTTGGTTTGCTTTTACTTACATTTTTAAATGGTCTCTGACGTTAGGGAACCTCTTAACAATCCCATGCTCTTGAAACTCTGTTTTGGAGTCTTTATCCAAGGAGGGTGTAAATGAATTCTTCTCACAGTGGGGTGCTTTTATTTTTACTAATTGCTTCCAAGCTGCTATGGAATTTCATCTCTATTGCTGTTGACTGGAGAGCAACATGCTGTTACAATGTTTCCATGAGTTCTACTCCAAGTAATATTGTCATATATTTACTAACACACCTCTTTTCATGATATCGCTCAATAATTCACATAGGGCACTTTTACACGACCCCTAAGATCCGCTGGCCCCTTAAATTCGGACCAGAGATCTTAGGGGTTTGTCACTCTTCTTGCGTCTCCACCCCTCCGTACTTCCTGGCTGCTGGCTGCGTGAGGGGAGGGAGGAAAAAAGGGACAAAAGAATAAAGCCTTGCCTCCCGGTGCTGGTGGAAGCTGCCAGGGTAGCCCCGGTCACTTCCTGGTTCCTCTTAAAGGGGCGGGAGGCAAAAAACAAAAACAAAAAGAAGCGAGGAGAGCCCAGCACATCAGCATCAAATATTTTTCACCTCCCAAGAGCAGGTACAAGAAAAGTGCGCTGGGTCGTGCTTAGGTGGGTGGGGTCGCACTTAATTATCTGCAAACTCCGGAGCTGGTGGGGAAACATTTTTAAACTCCGGAGCTTGCAGCCATTTGCAGCGGAGTTTAGGGGTCGTGTATAAATGTCCATAGTTCTTTTGTGAATCCCTTCTTTCCAGTTCATATTATAATATAAGGTAGAAGAGTCTCAGCCCACCTTTAAGACTAATGTTAATTTCTTTCACAGGGAGAAAGGCAGCCCAGAAATGAAACCAATGGATCAACAAACAAACAAATGAATTTTCTTTGCCATACGTTTTCATGGACCTAGCTAGGTGCATCTGAAGAAGCAGAGTATGTTCATGAAATCGGATGCCAAATTAAAAATGCTAACCTTAAAGTTGTCACAAGTCTCAATTTTGTTTTTGATACAACAATGTAAGGTGACTCCCCACGTTCAGTTTTGATTTTGTGTGGTGTGCATTTCTGGGCAATGTCCATCTTAAGGCTTGATGATTTATGAAGATATTCACCTGAGTACCAGTCTAGCTTTTGAGAATTAGTATATGATCCATGATAATGTTAAATTGTACATTTTCTCTTTCTGTACCTTTTGTTAAAGACATAAAAGTTTGTTTATTTGTCCCAATCACATGTTGAGATCAGAGCTTCATTCCATTGACTGGGAATTAGTTGGATATACTTCTATATAGGATATGAAACAATTTCATGGCAAGGTTGCAGGCAGCGTAATAAGATATGAATTGTCTCAGTGTTCAAGGAAATTGGTCTTGATTCACGAACACCAGAAGGTTTTTTCTTTTGGTAAGAAAAACCCAGAAGAAACAGTCTAGTTTTGCAGTATATAAATTGTGCAAAGACCTACATTCAAAGAGAATGGGGTTGCTAAGGAGTAAAATCACTGGCACCTGCAGTGCTCAAAAACATTTTTATCCAGTCTCTCATTGACTCTATCTAGTCATCTATAGTCTTGCTTCTCTCTTCATGTAGAAGAATGAGAAGACATAAAAATGTCTTCTTGAGAGTCAAGGCAGCAACATTTTTGTCAGTCTTGATTGTTCAGTAAATAAAATAAATTGCATAGAACTGTGATAGCTGATGCCTTGTTGCATGGTCTTTTCAAAAAGGAAAACATTAATCTGCCAGTCCTTCCTTCCATACTTGTTGCAGCTGTACATTTTTTTAACAGATAGGTTTCATATATTGCAGAAATCTTGAGAAGAAAAAGACATCTGTTCTTGTACTAGAGATAGGAACATTACAAGGTTTAGAAGTTAGACTGAAGTGTCTGGCTGTGTCAGGAGAAGGGTTTGCTGAATATTCTTCACATTTTTGATCAACCCTAACCATTTTTATTTATTTTCAATCTGTTGACTGATAATTGGTCTACCTCTGTTTAAAATTTAAAATGCTCCAAGAAAGTAGAAAAGTTTTTATCATTTTTATTTCTTTTACTTGACTTCAATTATCAATGCCAACTAGAGTCGACCCAATTAATCAATTGGAACTTGGTAAATTTATTTATTTATTTATTTATTTATTTATTTATTTATTAAATTTATATACTGCTCCATCTAGCTACATGGCTACTCTGAGAGGTTTACAAACTGAACAGAAATCAAACCATAAACAGTAAAATACAATATAACTGATAAGCACAAGTATATAAATAAAAACACTATAACTAGTAAACAACTAGTAAATCAACAGTTATAGAGGATCACTTGAATCAATGCATCTTTCATAAGCAGAATCAATAATAGGATATGCCTTCTTTATTTTACCCACTGTACAATTATTTTTGGTTTCTTTGCTTGCTTGCTTGTTCTCTTGGTTGCTTCAGTTAAATATATCCTACCCTTCCTCCAAAGAATTATTGGTGCTATACTTGGCCTTCACCTCTTGTGCCCTAGGTAATAGGTAAGGCTAAAGTAGAATAATTGATTCAAGTGGTCACCATGGTTGTTTGGGGATTTGTTTCTCAGATGGAGACCAGTTGTCAAAGTCTGGGGCCACAAGCAGAATGCTGTAATAAGACAGCGATTGGCTGCCAAAGACAACCAGAATTTGGAAATGAAGAGTAAGTCAGATCCAAAAGACCAGCGAGGAAGCAAACTGAGAAACAAGCTAGTGGTCAAGATCAAAGAACATACCAAAGGCTCCAATGGTGTGGCAAAGAAATAGTTCAGTTGTACCAGAAACATTTTTACAGAGCATCTCTTCCAAGATATAGAGAGACAGACCATTTGTGTTTTCCCTTGTTGTTGTTGTTCAGTCGTTCAGTCATGTCTGACTCTTCATGACCCCATGGACCAGAGCTCGCCAGGCCTTCCTCCTATCTTCCACTGCCTCCCAGAGTTTGGTGTTTTCCCAGTGATTGACAAAAGACAGCATTTAATGGTGAATGCTTCCATGAGTATGAAAAGAGAAATATTCATATATTTGTTTACTTAATGGTCACTCTTTTGCATTCCCTTTCAGTTCCCTTTCACCCTTTGCCTGTCAAATCGCCTAAGAGATTTTTCACCCAACAGCATTGTGAGGGTTATCAGCAATTAGCCAATCAGCATAACTTTGAATCTGTAAAAGGTGCTGGAACCCAGTAAGGAACACTTTTTGTTTTGCTCATTCCTCAGCTCCCGATGGCCTCCAACTTTAGATTGATGCCTGCTTGCCAACTGTGCCTCCATCCGGGGTCCCTTTCTGTTTTGAAATTGCAAGAACCTTTTGAAGTGCAAGAACCTAGAAAATGATGTTTTATCGGAATATTGGGATATGTATCCCTTAGAGGAAGCTACTATTAGGGTTATGGTAGGATAGAAATAAGATTTTTATTTATTTATTTTATTTTGATTATTTTTACCCCACCTTTCTCCTTGGAAAATGACCCAAGGTGGCTTACAATAATGAGGGACAATATACAGTCCAGAATATTTAAGACATATTCAAGCTAAGAACAGGGAGTTTGAAGAGGCATCTTAGAACATTTTTAAAAAAAATATGCTAACATCAGAGCTACAAAGAGTACACAAGAAGAAAAGAAAAAATCCATTATGGGGAGTGAAAAGCAACATGGAGAACACAGTCAATGCAATCATGTATGGTAATCCAGCTGTGTCATGATGCCCCTTCTGCCTTCATCTGTATGCACCACCATGCTTCAGTCAGCTAGAAGAAAAGACAACGAATTCAGCCTCTTCAGTACTGAGTTGTCACTATAATTTTGCCCTCTCCTTCCCTGAGCAAGCTCATTACATATAACCCAGATTGAAAAGCCCATTATAAGAAAAGATTAAAATACATAAAATATAAAAAAGGAAATTGGAAAAAAACATATAGCACTGCATATTTAGCAATCTCCCTGTTAACAACATCAAGCTTGCATAAAATAACTTGAGTGCCTCTCACTCAGCTGCATTCCTCATTACCCCACCCACCAATTGTGCCTTTTATGGGTTGGAAGTAGAGCAGGTAAAGAGAGCAATTTATGATGGCATGCAAAGAGCTCTTGCTTTTGTGTACAGGGTACCTCTGGGGATGAACAGGGAAGTGACTGTGGACTGCGTCCTTCTTTCAACAGATCCAGGTATTTGATTCTTCCATAACATTAGAAGCACACACAGCTGTCTACACTTTCTTCATGCATAATATGCCTCCTTGAACTCCATTACAGCTGGTGCTGCTCTTTGCTGCCTGATTATTATGCACAAGTGAAGCCCTTGTCTGAAGTTCAAATAGGATTGCTTTTATATTTGCATTGCAAATGGCCATTATCGCCATCTCTCTTCAGTCCCCTCCATCTCCTCCTTTCACAGACTATTCCAGTCTTCACCAACATCTCCATTCATTCCTGGATGGGATGGCTACTGACTGGGGAGGTTGAAGGGGGTTATAGGAAAATAACAGGCCAGGCAATAATAGGAAAATACTAGGTAACAGGTGGACAGTTCATTGAGCTATGTGTTGATTAGAATATAGAGAAGTACATTATGCTCTCTAACCCTGTCCATGTCTGTGTCCCCCGGATTCTCATCCAGTGTACTATCCACCCTCTGCCATTTGGTGATAACCCATCATGGTTCTCGTCTACACCAGTGTTTCTGTGTTTCCAGACCATGGTGTGGGCAGGGGTATATATTCCCATCAATGGGGGAAAGCAAACATTTATCACTTTGAGTAAGGTATTGCTGAAGAGGGCTTGTGTGTGTGTGAAAGAGAGATATTAGTGTTCTAAAGTGACTCACTCAAAACCCTCATGGGAATAAAGGCATTAATCTGCACATAGATATGATTTAGGTCTAATAATGTAACCTCAGGGCTTGACTGAGGTTCTTGTGTCAGGTTTGGCATGCTTGAAAACAGTTTCAGTATCTGCAACTACATGGCATGCAGTTAAGCATGCATTTGGGGGTTTTTTAAACACTCATGTAAGGGTTGTTTATTTTAAACCAATGTGGTCACACTTTGTTTTGAGTTGTGTGATTTGCCTGTGTGATTGGAGTAAATAGTGTCTGTTGGGGTGGTGGTGGTGGTCCGTGGTTTTGCCAAAAGAAGTGCCAAGTACAATAGGTTTGAGGCTGCAGGGTCTCTAAACACCTCTGCTGCCATCAATCATGAGTGCCTTTGTGTCTTGCCAGGAACCGGCTCTCCTCTCTTCACTGGATGGATGCTGCTTCTTGGAAATTCCCCCTCACCGAAACATGGGACTACACTCCCCATCTCAGCTCTGTGGAGTTCATAGCTAGAGATGGGCACAAACTGAAAAAAAAATGCTGATTCGTTTTGTTTTGTTTCATTTAAGGCTTTGTTTCATTTCATTCTGTTTTTAACAAAAATTTTCAAAAAATTCATTTTGTTGTTTCATTAATTTGTTATTCTTTTTTCCCCTTTTTTTCTCCAGCACCCACCATGGGGCCCCTGGGGACTGGTCAGCGCTGGGCTTTTTAATATTATTTTTTAATTTTAAGGTGCTGACCAGGCCATCCTTGGGGCCCGGTCGGTGCTCCCCCCCTTTTGTTTTTATTTGTTTTTATTTTTATTTTTATTTTTATTTTAGTATTTCTCCCCCACTTCTGGGTTCAGGCCCCACACTACAGTTGTAGCGCGGGGCTTTTTTGTTTTGTTTTGTTTTTCCTTTCAATGCAGCCCCTGGGGCCCGATCAGCGCTGGGTTTTTTATTATTATTTTTTTAATTTTAGGGTGCTGACCAGGCCACACTTGGGACCTGGTTGGCGCTCCTTTTTTTAAAACTGTGCCGAGCTGACCATATGGCTGCACTACAGCTGTAGTGTGGCCGTGAGCTATTTTTTTCCTTGTCGCCGTCCCAGAAGCCAGGAAGACCGGACCTCTGGACCAGCACCAGGTCGGAAACATCTCCACCCCTCCCATTAACAAAACGAACCTAACCGAACCAATTTTTCTTGGTTCTGTTCAGTTTGTGTTAAATTTGCCCCTAGGGTCGTTATTCATTTTGTTACATAACAAACCAAATAACAAATACCAAATAACAAATAATGAAACAAAAAATTCATTTCGTGCCCATCTCTATTAGAGAAAGGCAGCTCCTACTGATGCAAAACCACATGGTGTTACATGGATCGTCCCTCCCCTCACCCCCCCAAAAAAAACCCAACCTGTCCTCATTTAATTCAGGAGTGTAGTCACACTCTAACTAAGTTTTACAAAGTAGGCCAATTAAAAAGAAAATTTGGGAGCAGGTAATGTTTTACATTGAGAGAGGTCCCTACTCTCCCTATGTTGTAGTAGTAGTAGTTGTTGTTGATGATGATGATAATGATGATGATGCCCCATGGTGCAGTGGTTAAATGCCTGTACTGCAGCTAAAACTGTGCTCATGAGCTGGGATTCAATCCCAGGTAGCCGGCTGATGGTTGACTAAGTTTTCCATCCTTCCGAGGTTGGTAAAATGAGTACTCAACTTGCTGGGGGGGGCAATGTGTAGCCTGCATTACTGTAATTAAAACTGTAAACTGCCCAGAGACTACTTGAAGTGGTATGAGGCAGTATATAAGCAGAACATTGTGGTGGTGGTGGTAGTGGTGGTGGTTAAGTCATGTCCACCTCTTTGTGACCCCATGGACCAGAGCACGCCAGGCCCTCTTGTCTTCCACTGCCTCCTAGAGATTGGTCAAATCCATGCTGGTTGCCTCCCTATGTTTCTACTGTACTAATAGATAATGCTTTTATCATGGCTTAAAAAAAAAGAAAAAAGAAAAAAGAAAAAAAGAGAGAAAGCTGCTACAGCCCTGTGAACTCCTTTATAGCTACCCTCAGTAGCTGAAGAGTACAAGAGTATCTGTACAAATCTGGTGACGGAAGAAGCATATTATAATCAGTAGCAATATGCCACTGCACTCTGCACTAGAGATGGGCACGACTTAGCGGTATTTTCGTTTTTGTTTTCGTTTTTCGTTTCCGTTACGTAACGAAACAAAAAACAAAAACGGCTCAGAACTGGAACGGAAACGGAAACGAAACGACTAATTTCGAGCCAATTTTCGTTTTTCGTTACTGGAAAAACACATAATGGAGCTAAATGGGAAGAAACGAAAAAATTTTCATTTTCGTTTTCATTTTTTCATTTTCGTTACATAACGAAACGAAAACAAAAAATTTTGAAATTAGCTCACGAAAACGGAAACGAGCCGAAACAGACCCCTAGCCGAAAACGAAAACGAAAATGAACAATTTTTCTGAGTCGTGCCCATCTCTACTCTGCACCACTTCCCTTACTCAAGTGGAAATCACAGTTGGATTATAAGGACAGTATTGTGCTTTCCCACTGGATGACAGAGCTGTATTTCATTGTCTCTATTCTCATCCGTATTTTCCCCAAAAGGGATAAAATGGCTGCTGGATGAAAACTGGAGTTTGGGTCCTCTGCTGCCTCTACAACTCCCAGTTTTTGTCACTAATCCTTCCTGTCAGCTATTTTCTGAGGACAGATTTATCTCCAGATTGTGTCAGTTTTCCTTAGGCTCAATCATAACCCTGATCCACTCAATTTTCTGCAATTTTAAAAATATACAGAAGTTCACATTCAAATGTATGCATTTTCCACTTCACACATAATTTGTTCATGCACATTCCCCAAAAAGACTTCTATGCAATTTCTCTGACACTAATCTTTTTACATGCATTTCTTCTACACTAAATTACACATACTTCTACATATTTGAGAGCCACAAATTGCACTACAAAATGCAGAATGGGATGCTACCAGATGTCACTTTAGTTCAGTAACTGAAAATTAGGTTGGTTCTTTTTAAAATCTGCCCTGAATAAAATTTTCAACATCTCTGCTTCCTAGTTGCCATCTCCTTGACTCACTTTTGTAAAACATTATCACATTTAGAAAGCGGCGGGGGGGGGGGGCAGAACTCAACAGTCCCCTCTCCCAATGGACCATCATTTATCCAATGCACTGCCACTGAGAAAATAAATAAAGGTAATTTGAGATGGTATTTAGGTGGGCAGGAAGGCCTGATGTGCATGGAATTCTTGTGCTGGACCCTCAGACTGGCCTTGGAAATTATCCAGGTTGTTCATACCCAAAGTAGTGATTGGCTAGAGAGGGAGTATATAAAGTGAATGAATGAATGAATGAATGAATGAATGAATGAATGAATGAATGAATGAATGAATGAATGAATGAATGAATGAATGAATGAATGCTGGGTTTGGGAAGATTTATATCACCAAATTTCATTCAGTGCAACAGACAATTTAGAGTTCTTTGGTGCAAATCAAAAGGAAATTTATGAATCAGTTCAGATCCGGGATACATTTGTGTTTTAATTGGCTTAAAAATTAAAATTGGTGTGTGTGTGTTGAGAACAGCCCTAATTTTCAGTAAGCACAGTTTATATTGAAATCACCTATGGTAAATTTGAAAAGTACATGCTTTTTAAAGCTGCCTTTTCCCCACCCCCTCTTGGTAGGCATTTTTATTTGATGGAGTTCTTGTTCTTTTTGTAAAAGTCCTCCTTTGTGCCATGTGAGCAGTGCTTCTTTAGTGGCTGAATTCCAGTAGTAGGTTGCAGCTAGAGTAGGCTCCCTGAATCAGTGGAACTTCATCGGTATTTCCTCACCAACCACCAACCACCACTAATTCAATAAATCTACATAAGAACATAAGAACATAAGAAGAGCCATGCTGGATCAGGCCAAAGGCCCATCTAGTCCAGCTTCCTGTATCTCACAGCGGCTCCACCAGATGTGTTTGGGAGCTCATGAGACTAGATATCTGTCTCCTGATACCACTCCCCTGCATCTGGCCCTTGAAGTACCCTGGTTTAAAGCCTGGAGATTACACATCTCCATCAAGGTTTGTAACCTGTGATGGACTTTTCCTCCAGGAATCTGTCCAATCCCCTTTTGAAGGCATCCAGGCCAGATGCCATCACCACATCCTGTGGCAGGGAGTTCCATAGACTTACAACGCACTGGGTGAAAAAATATTTTCTTTTGTCAGTTCTTACTCTCCCAGCCCTCAATTTGAGTGTATGTCTCCTAGTTCTGGTATTTTGGGAGAGAGAGAAGAGCTTCCCTCTATCCACTTTACTGATACCCTGCATTATTTTGTATGTCTCAATCATATCCCTCCTCAAGCACCTTTTTTCCAGACTAAAGAGGCCCAAATGTTTTAGCCTTTCTTCATAAGGGAGGTGCCCCAGCCCAGTAATCATTTTAGTCGCTCTCTTCTGCACCTTTTCCAGTTCCACTATGTCTTTCTTGAGATGCGGTGACCAGAATTGTACACAATACTCCAGGTTCAGCCTTACTATTATTTTGTATAATGGCATTATAATGTTGGTTGTTTTATTTTCAATCCCCTTTTTGATAATCCCTAGCATGGAATTGGCCTTCTTCACCGCTGCCGCACATTGGGGAGACACCTTCATGGAGCTGTCCACCAACACACCAAGATCTCTTTCCTGATCCGTCACGGATAACTCAGAGCCCTAGTTGTGATTTGTTGCTACATTTCATCCATGATACTCCATGCTGTCACTCCACCACTGCCAAGCTCATTCCAGTTGTGCATGACCAGAACCTTATGTTTGCACTTTTGTGGTGTTATCCTAACACCTCCTACTAGTGCAGTGTCCAAATAGGGACACCATTTTATTTAATGCATCATGTCTCAGAAGCGTGTGTTTGGACTATTTTTGGACTATCTTTTTCTAATTCTTATTCATTGCCAGGAGGTAGGACCAGGATTTATACTGTAGCTTATTTGCATTGGCTGAATACCAGTGAAAAGTTAATTACCTCATTCCAATTAGAGAACCAGTGGTTTGTGCTGGTTCATCCTTTGGCTGAAGAGATGTTCGGCACTTCTGGTGGGCAGCACTCAGAGGCAGCACTCCAGCGTCCTTGTCCTGCTTCCTCTGGGCAATGCCTCCAGTGGAGGGAGTGCTGAGAAGAGCTGAATATCTCTTTGGCCAACGGACAAACCAGCACGAACCTCCAGTTTGCGAGCCCGTGCCCATCTCTAATGTCAATATAAGTTATCCCTGAATTACCTCTTTAACATTGTGTTCAGTCGTTCAGTCATGTCCGACTCTTCGTGACCCCATGGACCTGAGCTCGCCAGGCCTTCCTATCTTCCACTGCCTCCCGGAGTTTTGTCAAATCCATATTGGTTGCATCGATGACACCGTCCAACCATCTCATTCTCTGCCGTCCTCTTTTCCTTTTGCCTTCAATCTTTCCCAACATCAGGGACTTTTCCAAGGAGTCCTCTCTCCTCATGAGGTGGCCAAAGTACTGGAGCCTCAGCTTCAAAATCTGTCCTTCCAGTGAACATTACAATCTTGCAAAGATGGAAGTTATAACTGAACATCCCTTGGATTTCCTTTGAAATAGAAATGGTAACATAAGTCCATGTGTGCATTTAGCACTGGAGACATAACTAATAGAGATGGGCACGACTCAGAAAAAAAGTTTCGTTTTCGTTTTCGTTTTCGGCTAGGGTCTGAGTCGTTTCGTTTCCGTTTTCGTGGCCTAATTTCAAAATTTTTCGTTTTCGTTTCGTTGCGTAATGAAAACGAAAAACGAAAACGAAAATGAAAAAATTTTCGTTTCTCCCCATTTAGCTCAATTGAGTGCTTTTCCAGTAACGAAAAACGAAAATTGGCTCGAAATTAGTCGTTTCGTTTCCGTTTTCGGTCCAGGTTGGTGCCGATTTTCGTTTTCGTTTCGTTTCCGTAACAAAAATGAAAAACGAAAACGAAAACGAAAATACCGCTAAGTCGTGCCCATCTCTAATAACTAAGATTGCCATTTTAAAAATACCTCCTCACCTCAGGGGCTACCATCCATCAAGCACTCATTCTGCCTCCAGTGCCCTGGTCACCCTTCCATATAAAAATAAAGATCATCTCATGGAGGCAAGGAATACTGCACTATGATGTTCAGCAACATGGCCCCAGAGTGGGTTGCATGTGGCTGCCATCCTATGTGACCTGGAATTTGAGTCAGGGCAACTGGACTTCTTTTACTTGAGAAATAGAAACATTTCGCTGCTCATCCAAACAGCTTCATCAGTCTGAAGCTGTTTGGATGAGCAGCAACACGTTTCTGTCTCTCAAGAAAAAGAAGTCCAGTTGCCCTGACTCAACTTCCAAATAAACTCACCTGGATGACTAAGAATCTTCACAGGCATCCTATGCAGCATATAACATTTGTTGATATATTTACTTCACTGCTTTTCAAGTAGAATATCTTTGAGCAACCAGAAATGGAAGATCAAAGCTGATAATAAATACAAAAGGACTCCTAGCAAACAAAAATCAATACATACTGTACTGTTCAGATTATGAAATAAAAAGTAAGCTGAGCAAATTCAAAAAGTGGCAGATAAGCCATCAGGAGATGGGGAATTTTACACATTCCCAAAAGGCAATAAAGAGCTACTTTGTTTTGATTTGGTTTTCAAACCGAGAAGTTCATTTATCCTCCTGGCATCAGAGCCCCTGTGGTGCAGCTACTGGGGAGCAAAACACCCCTCCTTGGATGTTTTTTTTAAAGGTGTGTCACAATGCCAGTCAGCCCTTCAAAGTCGCCCATGTGGCAAGGTTGAGAGCAGTGCTCATGCATTTCATATTTAATCCTTTCATAACTAATTAATATGGTTCCTTCCACCGAGTGGAGGGGAAAAGGATGATTATTAAAGGTTAATGTAACTGTTGCATGGGCTGTGCTCCAAATGGCTACAGAACCTTTTTTCCCCTTGAAGTTGTTTAATTGAATCTATAAGTAACAATGCAATTGTATTTAATAATGCATAGGCCACGGTAATGCTCAGCAAGGCTGTGAACAGCCTAAAATGCCAGGTGTATGGAAGAAAGAGGAAAACTCTGCTAGCTTCTCTTCTTCCTGTGCTCCCCTAACAGTTTGGGAGTAAACCAAAAGCAGCCCACCAAGATGAGCAGATGTTTTAAAAGATTTGGAATTTAACAGGGACAGAGGAGAAATTTGCATTAGCAAAGCTTTTAAAAATGCATTCAATTCTTGGTCACTAAAACTGTTAATGAAATCACACGTGTCTTTCAGTTTCTCATCATCAGGAGAAAGCATACCAGTCTTTTTCTAATTACACACTTCTAAATGTAAAGTGAGAGCTGGACTACAAAGAAGGCTGATCGCCGCAGAATTGATGAGTTTGAGCTGTGGTGCTGGAGGAGAGTCTTGAGAGTCCCCTGGACTGCAAGGAGATCAAACCTATCCATCCTGAAAGAAATCAACCCTGAATGCTCACTGGAAGGACGGATTTTGAAGCTGAGGCTCCAGTACTTTGGCCACCTCATGAGGAGAGGAGAGTCTTTGGAAAAGTCCCCGATGTTGGGAAAGAGTGAAGGCAAAAAGAAAAGGGGACGGCAGAGAATGAGATGGTTGGACGGTGTCATCGACACAACCAATATGGATTTGACAAAACTCTGGGAGGCAGTGGAAGACAGTAAGGCCTGGCGAGCTCTGGTCCATGGGGTCATGAAGAGTCTGACATGACTGAATGACTGAACAACGACAACAAATGTAAAGTGATTTCCCAGTATGGTGTAGTAGATAGAGTGACAGACTAAAGTCACTGCAGACCATGGTTCAAATCCCCACTCAGCCGTATAAACTGCCTGGGGGAGTGGCACTAATAAAATAATTCCTTTGTGAAGATGTGATTTATCCCATTTATCCAATTTAGATAAGGTATTCAATGCCAATATGCTGTATTCTGTATAATCATTCTGCATAATCAAAACATAATCATTCTATATAGAGATGGGTATGAAACAAACTTTTAATTCATTTTGTTATTTGCTATTTGTTTCGTTAGCTAACAAAATGAATAATGAACCAGACCATCAAAGAAAAATGAAACAAAATGAAACAGAAATTTCTGTTTTGTTCGCTTCATTTTTCGTTACCCTCCCTCCTACCTTGTCACCACTGCTGGGACTCCCGGGACTCCGGGGAAGCTAGTGGCTGGGGACTTTATAAAATAATATATATGTATATTTTTTAAAAGTGCCGACCTGGCATTGGGGATTTTAAACATTAAAAAATAAAAACATTTAAAAATAAAAAATAAAAACATTAAAAAAATAAAAGCGCTGGGCCTCAGAGGCGGTGGCGGTGGCGGTGGCGGGGTGGCCGCGGCTGGGGCTCTGGAGGTGGCGGTGAGGCCTCCTGTTGGGCCTCCAGAGGCAGCAGCCTTCCAAGCCATGGCTGCCACTGCCGCCAGGATCGCTGCCGCCATGATTGCCACCACCACCACCACAATCGCCACCACTACCGGGATTGTCACCACCGCCACCACAGTAAGGTAATTCAGACTCGAACCAGTTTGGCTCTGTTTGGGTTTGTATGATTTTTTAAAAAAAAAAATTGTACGAACCCGGACCGAAACGAACCAAGGGTGTGCCCAACACAGAACCAACAGAACCATCGGTTTTCTGTTTCGTGCCCACCTCTAATTTTGTATAATTGAAATATATCCCATTTGAATGCATTAACACAGAACAGGAGTAAAATGACTGAGAATAACCGAGAAATGACTGAGAGTGAAAACCAGTTTCACTGCTGCTTTTGGTGGGTCATTTCAGGCAAGAGCGCTTCCTAAAAAATGAGGAAGTAGGATCACAATAAACCTGTTTTGTGTTGAGCATCTTGAAAAGTTTTACAACCACATCCTTCAGGGTCTAATGAGGACATTCAAATGTATAAAAGATCATGCAGAAGCATGGTTGTGGTCACAGGCTGTTGGCGAACGCATAGCCTTGGGTCTCCAATAGCTTGAGTGCTAGTTGACTGAGTTGTGTGTCTTGCCTTATGTCTTGTCTTTCGTTTGCTTAATAAAGTTGCTGCTTCCCCTTAATATTGGCCTAAGTGTGCTTTATGTCTCTTGTCCTACTGGGCAACAAAATACCATATTTACACATTAAATATCTCACTTGCCTTGGAAGCCCTGTCAGAAAAGGTCAGTTCTGATTTGGTAGCACATAACAACAAATGTAAAGCAAAATAAAAGTAAAGTGTGCTGTTTATATGCCAGCCCATAGCACTTAAAGCATTCTCCGGGTGGTTCAGCACTCCAGATGTTTTAGACCCCCTCCCACAGTCCTTTGTCATTGGCAATCTAGGCTTGAAGTTCTGGACGTTGTGATCCAAAATATCTGGAGTGCTGAAGGTTTGCCACCAATCTATTTTATTTATTTTTATTTTAGAGAATTTTACCCTGCCTTTCTCCTTGGAAAATGACCCAAGGCAGCTTAAAGTAATGAGGGATAATATACAGTCCAGTACAATTAAGACATGTTCAAGTATTTGAGAACAAGGAACTGAGGGACATATTACAGCATTAATAGAAAACATTACATTGAAGCAACATGGTTATAAGTAGTTATAAACACAAAGTCCATGTGAACCTATAGATTCATATAAAATATACATGGTAGTCCATCATTCAGGGGAAGTTTGCCTGAAGAGAAATGTCTTTGCCTGTTTTCAGAAGGACAACAGAGAGGAGGCAGTTCTGGCCTCTAGTGGGAACGAGTTCCAGAGTCTGGGTGCAGCAGTCAAGAAGGCCCTTTCATGGTTCCCACAAGACATACCTGTGATGATCTTAACACCCAAGTTGGTTCATACTGTGAGATTTGACCTTTGAGGTAGGTAGGACCCAGGTGGGTAGTGCTTTGTAGGTCAAGGTCAGCACCTTGCATTGTGCCCAATAGCTGATTGGCAGCCAGTGGAGCTGCTTTAATAGAGGTGTAATGTGATATCTGTACCCTGCCCCAGGCAGCAATCTGGCTGCTGCATTTTGGACCCGTTGAAGTTTCCTGATAC
>JAHTLZ010000275.1:24996484-25051422 GCA_023846285.1 Phrynocephalus versicolor
GTGTGTGTGTGTGTGTGTGTGTGTGTGTGTGTGTGTGTGTGTGTGTGGTGTCATTACATTTGTGACCAACACTTCATGACCCCATGTCCATGGAGTTTTCTTGGCAAAAATACTGGAATGGTTTGCTAGTTCCTACCCCAGGCGCTTACAGCACCTGGTATTTCCTGATGGTCTCCCATCCAAGTACTTCAGCCAGGGCTGAAACTGCTTACCTTCCAAAATCAGGTGAGATTGGATGTGCTTAGGGCATCTAAGCAGCCCTGGGGGGGGGGGTCATTTAGGGCCAGCCTAAACTTTTCTGGCATCTTAAACTGAAATTATGTTGCCTTCTCCTCACTTGTCATTTATGTGTAGCATTTATGCCAAATGCTTTTACACATGCATGGGATGCTGGCTTCCCCCACAAGGGTTCAAAGTGAGTCTCACTGCATGAAAAACAATCCACATTACTTCCTCTCTATTTCCTACATACAAAACCATACACTCAGAAGCCTAAGATGAAAAAAATGAATGGTAAATGAATCTCATACCCAACATTGACCTCAAAA
Organism: Phrynocephalus versicolor; assembly: GCA_023846285.1. Classification (NCBI taxonomy): domain Eukaryota; kingdom Metazoa; phylum Chordata; class Lepidosauria; order Squamata; family Agamidae; genus Phrynocephalus; species Phrynocephalus versicolor. Next base: position 24,997,033 of record JAHTLZ010000275.1, read on the forward strand.
AGGAAACTAAGAACCAATAAAGGCAAGTACACATATTGTATCTTAGAGGAATAGTTTCAAGAAAGGAAAGGGAGGGGGGTTAAGAATATCCTTCCCATAGAATCAGAGGTTGGAAGAGTTAATTTTTAAGACCAAAATTATCAGAATCCTGGGGTAGCTGATATGGAGATATGAAGGCCTGGGGGAAAAAAAACACAGAAAAAACAGATATAGCCTGTCTAATATCAACAGTATATTCAATCTCAGTGTCTAACTCTTCAGTACTACTGAACAACCTAGGGTACATTTTAGCTAAATATTATATATTCTAAATCTCATCATGATATATTTATCTATTTTTTAAACAAATGCCTAATTTCAAAAGCTTTCTCTAACTCAAGTTAGTATTTTATGGGCTATTATAACAGAGCTACCTCCTGGCATAGAAGTTCTTATCTTATTATTTATTTATTTATTTTATTTTATTTTATTTTATTTTATTTTTATACTGCCCATCTTCCAGCGGAACTCTGGGTGGTTTACAATAAGATTAAAACAGCAATACAATACAGAGTAAAAACAGATGGAACCAAGACAATACGAGGGAAAACCCTCAGCAAGAGGCGTCAAAAAGGCGACAAAGGTTTGGGGGGGGGAGAACAAATTAAAATTAAATTAAAGGTCGCCAAATGGCTCCCTAAAAAGCATGGTTTTAAGCACTTTTTTGAAGGCGGGCAGGGATTGTGCAAGGTTCAGCTCACTTGGAAGATGGTTCCACAACAAGGGGCCCACCACAGAGAAGGCACAGTTGCATGTGAGTGACTTCCGCACCTCCATGGGTGTGGCCACTTGGAGCGAGCGCACCTGCGACATTCTGGTGGGCCTCACCTCAGTTGACCTTTGGGTGATATGCTTTGACAGTATTCAGGTCCCAAGCCGTGGAGGGTTATCTGTACCTAACTACCACTATTCCTCTAAGAATCTAACAAATCAACATTTATTTATATATCAGGTTGGTCTTTACATTTCCATTTTTCATTTCCCATATCATGCCAATCAACTAGTATTTTTAATGTAATTGATTCAGTAAGCCGGAAATTCTCTTTCTGAGTTTTCTCTTTCCCTCACAAGTCTGTTATCTTCATAAGTTGTTCTTATAGTCCCTGAAGCAAGCCCTGCGTGCCAACTGATCAGCGCTTGCTTCGGGGACTAAAAAAAGTTTTAAAAGCCCACCCTTCCCCTCAACACACTGAATCAGGTGGGGAAAAGCATGGGCTTTTAAAACTTTTTTGTTTTGCCACCAAATCCCCAGGTGTCAGCTAATCAGAACATGCTTCAGGGGCTAATAAAAACTTTTAAAACCCCACACTTCCCCCACCCCCGAAACACATTAAAAAAAGGAAAACAACATAAAAACGCATAAACACACACAGAGAAGTTACATAGAACATGTGCATGAAACACATAAAAACACATAAAAAACCGAAATGAAACGAAATGAAAAACGAAATGATTGTTTTAAAAAAGGTTTCAAACAAAATAAAATGAAATGAAGATAAAGAAAATGAAAAATGAAATGAAACTTTGTGCCCATCTCTAGTTGTGAGTGGTGAAAACTAACATTGAAAAGATAGTGTCAATGTAATCTCATAAGATTATAAGTAGATATAAATGCAAAGTCTATGTGATCCTATAGAGTCATATAAAAGACACATGATAGGTAGTCTATCATTCAGGAAAAGCTTTCCTGAAGAGAAAGGTCTTTGCCTGTTTTGGGTAAGACAGAGATGAGGTAGTCCTGGCCTCTAGTGGGAGGAAGTTCCAGAGTTTAGACACAGCAGCTGAGAAGGCCCTTTCATCTGTTTCCATGAGGTGTACCTGTGAGAGTGGGGGGGATGGAGAGAAGGGCCTCTCCTGATGACCTTAACACCTGAGCTAGTTCATACTGTGAGATTCGATCTTTGAGGTAGCTAGGACCCAGGTCGTACAGTGCTTTGTAGGTCAAGATCAGCACCTTGAATTGTGCTCGATAGCTGGTTGGCAGCCAGTGCAGCTGCTTTAATGGTGTTGTAATGTGATCTCTTTATCTCAACCCAGTCAGCAGTCTGGCTTCTGCATTTTGGACACGTTGAAGTTTCCGGAGACTTCTACCAATTCCTTGAGTCAATATAAATGATTTAAAACTCAAGATATATATGGGCTAGAGCTTGAAGGGAAAACTTTGTGGTTGCAGGCCATTTTCCCATAACACCGCATTTAAAAGTTTATATCCAGCCACAAATCTACCCTGAATGGAAGATTGTTGAAATATATAGCACCTAAATCTAGGGTGACTTTACAGGTCGCATAAAACACAACAGGGAGTTCCCAGCACAATTAAATTAGTGTGACATGATTAAGGCAAAGAACAGAATGCACTTGCATCTAAATCAGGCATGTCTAAACTTCGGCCCTCCTGATGTTTTGGACCACAACTCCCAGAATTCTAAGCTTTGCCAATGGCAAAGGACTGTGGGAGTTGTGTTCCAAAACATCTGGAGGGCCAAAGTTTGGACATACCTAGTAAAAGAGATGTGGTGAGTTCATGGCCTTAAAGCAATTATCCCATGTAAAGCAGGGGAGAAGTAGTAGCATGTTAATGAAGTTTAAAAAATCACCAATTAAAGAGTCAATGAAGTTTGGAAAAATGGAAGTAACAATCAGTTAATATCTTGTGGTGACCTATACAACCTAAGATGGAGGGCCATCCAAGCTACTGGATCAAGTGCTCTTGCTTAGTGTGGTAAGTCCTACTCAAGTAGGTCCAGTACAGCAGCGGGGATTTGGTAAACTAAAGTCTCCAGGGATGATGTTGGTGTCTCTCATTTAAAGAACAAAGCAATTCATTGATTCACCAGAAAGAAAATATAAATTTGTGATTTGTGATTTGTCATCTTTGATGAATAGCGAATTGAAACAAATTGCCATTTTTCTGATTCATGAGCATCTCAGTCCAAGCATTACAAAGGTCTAGTACATTTAAACATTTGAAAGATTTTTTAAAAAAATTGAACAGGAAGATGAAATGGAAGATTACAGCAGATATCAGAAGAACAAACACCTGGATTTTAGCTAAATTACCAGTGTTTCCATATGGCTCCTGAAACTAACCACAACTAATTGAGGCTGATTGATGCCTCAATATGCTTTGGTAGTGTACCTGGCCATGTGCCTGACAACACAACCAAGATGCACCTCATTGCCTTCTTAATGAGCCACAATAAGGACACCAGCTTTTGTTTTAGTGCAAAATAGATTTGAAATTTCCCTCGCTGCAAACTGACATATGAGAAAGAAGGGGCAAGGGCTATGCTCTGTGCTACAGTGCCATCCCTTTTACCCTGGAAGGGGGAAGGAACACACACACACACACACACACACACAAAGAAAAAACAGGAGGGAAAGCAATAGGCTCCTCAAAAGAAGCCCTCTGTTGAAATTACTGAAAGAGTGAAGATGACCCAAGAAAAAAAGCAAAAGTGGGATTGAACATTCAGAGAACAAAAACCATGACTGCAGAAGATTGATGTTACCGTGTTTCCCCGAAAATAAGACAGTGTCTTATATTAATTTTTGTTCCCAAAGATGTACTAGGCTTTATTTTCAGGGGATGTCTTATTTTTCCATTAAGAAGAATACAGTACACATTTATTATTATTTCATTATCGGGGAGGCCTTATTTTCGGGGGGGGGGATGCCTTATATTTCAGCGAGAAACAAAACTGTAAGTGGGTCTTCTTTTCGGGGGATGTCTTATTTTGGGGAAAATAGGGTACTTTAATGTCAATAATGAAGGAATCAAAATTTGTACTACTCCTTGGTAGAAATGTAGAATGCAGCCAAGAAATCAGAAAGAAGCTAAATGGGCAGATTTTAAGGAACTAAGGAAAACCCTCAAGTGTAAGGATCTGTCACTGGAAACCATACTGTGGCATTCCAGATTACTATGTGCATGGATATAAAAGCTGTCCAAGGAAAAAAATTGGCAGGGAAAAAATGACCTGCTTAAAATGTGTGGGAGGATAGCTTTGCAAATACAGTGGACCCTCATATAACAAATGGTTTGTATAACATAAAATCTGTACAACATTAAAAAATCAGAAGATAGGGGAAATTTGCTTTACAGAATCGTCTATGAGGCGAATCCGTACAATGTAAAAATGCTCGCAATTACGGATTACTGTGTTTTCAATGCATCCCCATGGGAAATTTGTACAAAGGAATATTTGCTTAACATAATTTCATTTGGAACAAATTAATTCCTTTATAAAGGTACTACTGTACTATGGACCTTCAGAAAGACAAATAACTAGGTTCCAGATGAAATCAAGCACTAGAAACAGAAAAGGCTAAACTAAAGCAATTCTACTTTGGCCATATTATAAGAAGGTCCTAGGAAAGGTTGAAGGCACAGGAAAAGAGGAACAGCAAACAGAAGATGAATTGGCTTAGCAAAGTAGTCATAGTAGTCCTTACCTGGATGAGCAGAGCCTGGCAACAGTCACACATGCACTGGTAACAACCAGATTGGACTATTGTAATGTGCTTTACGTGGGGCTGCCTTTGAAGATGGTCCGGCAATTGCAACTGGTACAGAACTGGGCCATGCGACTAGTGAGTGGTGTTGCCACGCGGACTCATATTACACCAATTTAAAAAAAAAAATCACACTGGCTGCCAGTTGCTGCCCGGGCCCAATTCAAAGTGCTAATGCTTACATATAAAGCCCTAAATGGCTTAGGACCTGGCTACCTAAAGGACCGCCTTTTTTCCGTATGAGCCTGCCCGTACTCTAAGATCAGACCAGGAGGCCCAGCTGAAGGTGCCATACCTCAAAGAGACAAGGGAGTGGCATGTCGAAGCAGGGCCTTCTTGGCGGTTGCCCCCCAACTCTGGAATGCCCTCCCTACAGAGATCCACCTGGCACCAACACTTTTGGCTTTTTGGTGCCAGGCAAAGACTTTCCTGTTTGGCCAGCATTTTAAATACTCAGTTGGACACATGAGCAGCAGGGTTGTATAATTTATAATTGGTACTGTATGTTGTTTTAATTGTATTGTACTTTATAGTTTTAATAATTGTATTGTTTTATAGTTTTTAATACTTGTTGTGTGCCGCCCAGAGACCTCTTGGTAGTGGGGTGGCTAAAAAATCTTGTCAATAAATAAATAAAATAAATAAATAAATATTATTTAGTTTGGAAAACTGAAGCAGGGATTTAAACAAAAGGACATTCTGGAGATCACAATATTTACATAACTCAGAAGCTGCTTGAAAACACACAACAAAAGATGCTATGATCATGTAACATAATTATACCTAGCTGCTGCAGAATAAATAACTAAAACTAGCCTATAACAAACTGCTTTGGAGCTCTGCAGAACTACATTTAAAATTGACCATACTGTATACAGATCTGCAGTCAGCCAGATGCAGTGTCACCAGCCATGCTTAATGGGGAAATCTGTGAGCTGTAAACCCCCTCTCCAAAAAAAAAAAAAAAATGTCAAATTCTGGTCAATCGTGCTGAAAATTGTGTGGCTGCTAAGTGAGGGAGGATCCCTGCGCACAGCACTTGTGAAGATCACTGAATTAAAATATAAAGTGGCTTCTGTAGTCTTTAAGATGGTTGCAGTTGGGAAATGTGCTGTTATTTTCCTTAGAATACAAGGCGCCATCTCTGCTGAAACTGATGGAATGCATTAATCTCAAGGAAAAGCAAGCAATAATGACTTCTTGCTGCCTTTCCCAGCATGAGCCGGCAGACTCTGCCAAAGCTGACAGTAGCAGTTACCTGTTATGTGTGATGCTGTTCTCATGAAGTTTTAACAGCCATTTTCACTTGATGAAAAAAGAATGGGTAGGAGGCTGGGGAAGACATTTTAGAAGACAGTAATACTGGAAGTGGTTGGCAGTACAGATTTAATAAAATCAAAATGCTCCAAGCCCAAACAATGCTAATGAGTTTAAGCAGAGGATCCCAGAAAGAAGCTCTTTAATTTACACTTTAATAAAACAACTGAGAGTGAAATTGATCATAAAAAGGCAAAAAAATAAGTTGTTCTGATTATAAAACACTCAATTGTTCTGCAATTCGAGGACAATTACCATGAACAAATAGTTAATGCTGGTCCTCATAATGTGTTGAGTAGAGATGGGCACGAATTTAAAAAAATGGTGTTTTGTTTGTCGTTTAGAGGGTCCGTTTTGGTTCGTTTCCGTTTTTTGCGATTTTTGCAAAAAAATTGTTTTCGTTTTCATTCATTTCATTACAATTTCGTTACCATTTATTTCAATTTTTTGTGATTTTTTTAGCATTTAAAGCAGTTCACTGTATTGCCGTAACGAAAACGAAACACACGACAAAATTTCTGGTGTTTCTGTTCATTTCGTTTTATTTTAGAGACAAAATTCATTTGTCGTTTTGTTGCACAACAAAACAAAAAATGAAAACAAAAACAAAAAATTGTTCATTTTGTGCCCATCTCTAGTGTTGAGTAAATATTTTCTACGACTTTGAAGAACAAACTGAGTCCCATCAGTTCTGATGGAAACCTGGCTTGACTGAAATGTTTTAAATGCATGCTTTTAAAAAATGTATCGGATTTGTAATTTGCAGGTGTTTGGAAAGCTAGGCATCCATAAACTGAATAGCCACGTCACCTCTCTTAAAGAGGTAATTATGGGTTGGCTGGTTGGTTCAGAAAGGAGATGCAGTATTCAAAATTCCTGCTATTACTGATACTACTATTCTTATTAATGCTGTTACTGCTACTGCTATGTTAAAATGTTAAGAGGTAATTCAGTAAAACCTACGAAATGTCAAACAGGACAAGGATGTGCACAGAATTTGATTATCTACACAATATGGTTAACATCCCTGTGTAAAAATGTGTATCATTTCACCATACTCTTCCAGCTGAGTTTCTAAAAGGAGTGGCATAAAGACTAGATTAAAGAGCAAAAAAAGTTGTTACAAAGAGCAAAATCAACAAATTAAGACTTGGTGTGCCTTAAAAGGCATGGTGCTGAAACAGCAAAAGGCAGCCAGGAAGTTGCACAGGAAGTTTCAAAAAGGGTGCAACACATGCACACACACACATGCATATACAAAGATGGGGGCAGACAGAGAGGGAAGAAATGGTAGATGACCTGGATATATGAGCTTAATGATCTGGCAATTGAAATTCCTTCAGGTACCCATGGAAGACTTTGCTGAAAAGAACAAACCCATTGATTTGACATTCTTCTGGTGGAGGGTCAGATTTCCCAAAATAACACATGGGCTATCTGCCTTGTAGACCTTTAGGCTCAGCCTCCTTCCCAGATACCTTACAGATGCTGCTGTTTTCTTAAAAAAGCATGGCTATCCCTCCCTCCACAGTGTCAGTATCTTGACTCTTATTTCTAAGTAGTTATCCATCCTTAGGCAAGGGCAGAATAAAGTTTTAAATGCTCTCTTGCTACAAATGGAAACAGAATGCTGTAGCTATTGTGAAACCACAACTTGATTTTAGCTCCTACAATCCACCAGCCAGCGTTAGCAGTGAGTCTGAAGGCTGGGGCATTATGTTCCAGAAGAGGTTAATTTCCCAAACTCTAATGGAAAATCGCAGTGTCCACCTTTTCTCTTCTATGATTTGCTTCTGCCTAGATCACTATGTTTGAAACAAAGGGAGTTCTGGTTCACTTAGGATTCCAAGACCTCCTACCTAGTGTTTGTTCCTCATCTGAGTAATATCTGGGGCTGATAGGCTCGCAGTGAAAGGTTCCATACACCAAAGTGGGAACTGATTTACACCTTCAGTGATCAGCTGGCAGTTTACTTGGTTAAAGGATCCAGAAAAATGTATCTTTAGTGAAACAACAACAAAAAGACAACAAAAACTAGACCATGGTGTGCGGATTTTTTGTTTTGTTTTGTTTTGTTTTTCCACTAACCGAAATGGCAAGGTTTGCCCAGGATTATTGCCCCCTGATACACAATGGATAGAACATTCAACCAGCTTTATCATTTGCAATAAATATAGGACAGGTTGCAGCTGTTTCTTTCACTTGTGTGAGTAAGCCTGGGGAAAGGACATCCTTGTTATTCATGCCAGTGACCTTAATTGAATGTGTTCCAGTAATGGCACTTATTAAAAGGTGGGGGGGGGAGAGGCATGATTATGATTATCGTCATTATTATTAATTTTTGCATTTGAATGAAGGCCAGATTACCAATTCGGCTACAACAATTTATTTTTTCTGAACATATGCCCAGCATTCTCTTTCCAAGCAGGTGGCCTAGCGATGAGGAAAACTGGATGGAGCTATTTGGAAATGGAATTGCATCCAGTTAAATTTAGATTAATTCACATTTATTCCATTCCAAATCACGTAAATGTCAAAAATATGCCTTAAAAAATGAGAGCGAGAGAGGAATTTGAAAAAGGAAAATGCAATGCATTCATTCTTGTAGATATAAATACTTAGATTTTTTTAACAATTATTGTATTAAATTGCTGTTGTCTTTAAGCTCTACATGGACCATTGTGCCCACAATTAGGTAAGATATCCTATTAATTTGAGGTATGCTAAACATTTATAAATAGCCACATCTTTTCCAATATCAGACTTGAACCTTAGTAACTGAAGAGCATTTATATATTCTGACATTTAGTTAACAAAAGAATGCTGTTCATAGTTTTCTCTCTCTTTTTAAAAATTCTTTTCATGCCTAGCCAATATACCACTTGGGTTCATTCCTCCATTAAAGCTGCATTCATATTTCTAATGAACAAAACTGAGGAACTGAAAGAAAAATCATTTGGATGGAAAATTAGAAATGCCCCGTTGAGCTCAAAAATTTTACACATTGTCGTGGGATGTTCAGTGTGCTTCAGAAAGCGTTGTTTAGATTAGTCTCCATTGGACCATCAAATGTGTAGAAAATAAGTCAGTGTGAGCTTGCAACATAAGTACAAATTATATAGCAATCATGTACCATTCCCACCCATGATGTGGGGATAAAGTACAACTGAGTGATCAAAAGTAGAGGAAAGAGATTTATATGGAAGTACATTCCCTTGCCCTCTCCCATCCAACTTCCTAGATGCATCTGCTGATGTCCATCTAACATTTAAGTCATTTATGGAGAATGGCTTAAATCTGATCATTCTAAGTCCATCTGAACTCTAAATATAAAATTTTATTTCAAACCTGATATAAAACAAGAGATCTATCACACTGATTCTGATGTCAAACTCTAAACAGTGTGTGTGCTTCTGTATGCATATACAGTGGTACCTCTGATAATGAATTTAATTCAGGAATACCCAAATTTTGGCCCTCCAGATGTTTTGGACCACAACTCCCAGACTCATATGCCTGTATTTCCAATGGCAAAGGACTGTGGGAGTTGTGGTCCAAAACATCTGGAGGGCCAAAGTTTGAGCATGCCTGATTTAATTCATTCTGCAAGTCAATTCACTAACTGAAAAAAATTGTTATCCAAAACACGTTTTCCCATTGAAATGAATGGGGACCTGATTAATCCATTCTGGAGGTCTGAAAAAAGGCAAAAAGCTAGGGTTTTTTCAGACCTCACTATAAAGTGCATGCAGTGCTGGAACACCTCCTCTGAACATCCCCCATGCAGTGCAATGCAAACATGGACAAAAGAAAGCAGCAAGACCTCCCCTAGCCTGGTCCCATCAAAAAATGCGATGGGGAAAAATGCAAACATAGGAAAACACAAGCAGCAAAAGAAATTCAGCCCATTCTTGCCTGCAGAGCAATGGAAAAGAATGCAAATATGGACAAAAGAAAGCAGCAAGTCTACCCCCAGCCTTTTCCTGCACAAAGTTGCAATGAAAAGCAGTGCAAAGAAAGTCAGGTCATTCCTGCCAAAAGTGCAATTGAAACCAATGCAAAAACACAAAAGAGAGCAAGGAAACCTCAGCTCCCTACCCTTCCAAATTCGAAATGTCCAGAATAGCTCTAAAACATGATGAAAAAAACTGCTCCAACTCCTCCCACCCTTCCACAAACTACGGAGGCACAATACATCCTGGATACACATTTTTTGCAAAGCATAATGGAAAATTTATTATTGGAGGCAGCCCATAGGGAAAATTCATTATCTGAAACATCCTTATTTCCAGAAATGTCAATTCGCTATCTGAATTTTTTGTTAACAGAGGCATTCATTATCAAAGGTACCACTGTACTAAGCTAATGCTATTTGACAGTGGAACTGGCTGCTTGGTGGATTCTTTGATCTTCAAAGATGACTGAAAAGAAGTTAGATGACCATCTATCAGAGATGTCATAGCATTGCTCCCCCCCCACACACACACACCCCAGGATGAATTCAGCATTGTTCCAGAATCAATTCTTGTAGTTTTCTCTCTCTTTTTAAAAAGTGGATTTTATGCCAGATGGTGCAACATACAAGTCAAATAAATAAATAAATAAATAAATAAATAAATAAATAAATAAATAAATAAATAAATAAATAATAGGTAGCAGAGTGACTACACTGACTACTGAGCTGCACCATAGACATATACCCTCTGCTTAGGTCTTTGGAGTAACACCATAACCTTCATTTATCCAGGCCCTACTATGAGGAGGTTACTAAATCTGGGTGGAAATAAAGGTCACATTTTATGCTCCTTTGGAGTAATGCATTGTCTGGGAAGTACCTTACACTAGGTGATAAGATAAATAGGATATAGTGACCACCCTAATCTCTTTTAAAGAGTGATTATTTATCCTGCTGCTCTACACTACAGAATTCATTCATTCATTCATTCCTTTCCCAACTTTCTCCTTTAAAAGGACCCAAGGTGGCTTATATCCTTAAAAGGATGTAAGGATGGCTTAGGACCTAGAAACCTGAAGGACCGCCTCCTTCCATATGAACCTACTTGGCAATTAAGATCGAGCCAGGGGGCACTCTTGAAAGAGCCATCTCTCAAGGAGGTGAGAGGGATGGCTTGTAGACATAGGGCCTTCTCGGCAGCTGCCCCCAAGCTATGGAATGCCCTCCCAAGTGAGATCCGCCTGGCGCCAACATTGATGACATTTCGGCGCCAGGTAAAAACCTTCATGTTCCAGATTTTTTTTAATTGATACAACATAAACTGTGGGTCTCTGATGGCAATTTTAGTTAATGATTTTAGTGTAAGGTTTTTATTATTGTTTTAATGAGATCACATGTGTGTTTCAGTTTCTCATCATCAGGAGAAAGCATACCAGTGTTTTTCTAATTGCACACTTCTAAATGTAAAGTGAGAGCTGGACTACAAAGAAGGCTGATCACCACAGAATCAATGTGTTTGAGCTGTGGTGCTGGAGGAGAGTCTTGAGAGTCTCCTGGACTGCAAGGAGATCAAACCTATCCATCCTGAAAGAAATCAACCCTGAATGTTCCCTGGAAGGACAGATTTTGAAACTTAGACTCCAGTACTTTGGCCACCTCGTGAGGAGAGAGGAGTCCTTGGAAAAGTCCCTGATGTTGGCAAAGATTGAAGGCAAAAGGAAAAGAGGACGGCAGAGAATGAGATGGTTGGACGGTGTCATTGATGCTGATAAACGCCAGGTCGGTGCATAATAAGACCCCGCTCATCCTTGATTCTATCTTGGATGAGCGCGCCGACCTGGCATGCATTACCGAGACCTGGGTGGGTGCGGAGGGAGGGGCTTCCCTCTCTCTCCTGTGCCCGCCCGGGTTTCAGGTTCAGTGGGCGGGCAGATCGGAGGATAGGGGGGTGGGGTGGCCATCGTTTACAGGGAATCCCTTTGTGTTAGCAGGTCCGCGACGATGGTGTGTTCTGGGGCGGAATGCCTTCATCTATCTGTGGGTCAGCGAGATAAGTTTGGCATTGTGCTGGTGTACCGTGCTCCCCGCAACCCAGCGCAATCCCTACCAGAGATCGCCGAGTTCATCTCGGCTGCTTTGCTGAGATCCCCCCGCCTTTTGGTGGTTGGGGACCTCAACCTGCATGCCGAGGGTGAACTCTCTGGTGCGGCTCTGGATTTCATGGAATCCATGACTTCCATGAGCTTATCTCAGCATGTTTTATGCCCCACCCATAGAGCTGGCCACACCCTAGACCTGGTCTTTTCCTCCATGTCGCCGGATTCGTGTCTGGGGGTTGGGGGCATTTTGCCCCTGCCCGTGTCATGGTCAGACCACCACCTGCTAAAATTTTCCCTGTCGATCGCCCCCCCACCCTGCGGGGAGCGCCCTTCTTACATCTGGGCGCGCCCCCGGAGGCTCATGGACCCTGCCAGGTTTATGGAAGCCTTCGGGGAGCTCTCTGGCGGTCTGGCAGACGATCCGGTCGATGCCTTGGTGGAAAGGTGGCACGTGGGTTCTGCCGAGGCGATAGACCGGATCGCCCCTAAGCGTCTCCTACGATGTCGAGGCCGCTCCTCCCCGTGGTTCACGGAGGAGTTGCGGTCGATGAAGCAAGAACGTAGGAGACTAGAGGTCATATGGAGGGCAAATCGGACGGAAGTAAATAGGGCTGCTCTTAAACAGCTGACTGGCCGCTATCTTCGCGCGATCAGGGATGCTAGAAGATCTTATGCCTCCCTGAGAATTGGCGAGGCCTCGAACCGCCAGTCGGAGTTATTCCGGGTGGTTCGGGACCTCTCCAATCCCAGTCAGCTGCGGCCTCCTCCTAGTGATTTCACTAGCGAGCAATTTGCAGCCCATTTTAGATCAAAAATTGAGGCCATCCGTTCCGACTTGCCCCCCAGTTGCTCTAGCCCATCCTCTGGGACCCCCGGTGCCTCACCCCTCCGTTCTTCCTTCCTCGATGACTTCGGGCCGGTTTCTTCGGCGGAGGCCTCCAGAGCTATGGCTCGTTGCCGGCCGGCGGCCACTCCCTTCGACCCTTGCCCAGCTTGGCTTATAAAATCTGCCGAAGGGAACATGCCAGAGTGGGTTTCCTCTATTGCCACGGCCTCCTTTCGGGAGGGTTGTTTCCCTTTCCGTTTGAAGGAGACTGTGGTGAAACCCACTCTTAAAAGACCTGGCATGGCGACGGACGATCTTTCCAACTTTCGTCCGATCGCCATTGTTCCCTTCCTGGGCAAGGTTATCGAGGGGGTGGCCGCTGTCCGACTTCAGTCATACCTGGAGGTAAATCATATCCTGGACCCCTTCCAGTCTGGATTCAGGCCTCTTCGCGGGACCGAGACCGCCCTGGTCGCTCTGCAGGATGACCTCCTCAGGGAGGCCGACAGGGGGTGTTCCTCCCTGCTCGTCCTCCTTGATCTCTCAGCAGCCTTTGATACCGTCGACCACGGTAACCTTCTGGCCCGGCTTGCTGAGGCGGGAATTGGTGGTCAGGCTTTGGCCTGGCTCCGTTCCTTCCTCTGCGGCCGGACTCAGCGGGTACAGCTGGGGGATGTCTTGTCGGCTCCTTGGACTCTCCCTTGTGGGGTGCCCCAGGGGTCGGCAATCTCCCCCGTGCTGTTCAATGTTTATATGAGGCCGCTGGGGGAGGTCATCAGGAGATATGGAGTTCGTTGTCATCAGTACGCTGATGACACACAGCTCTATATCTCCTTTTCATCATCTGCAGAGGAGGCGGTTCGCTCCCTCGATCTGTGCCTGGAGGCCGTTCTGGAATGGACCAGAGATAACCGGCTCAAGCTCAATCCGGAGAAGACGGAGGTTCTGTTCTTTGGGGCGCCTTCGTCTCGGTACAATGGCCCCCTCCCTAGTCTGGGGGGTATTTCCCTCCAGCCTACAGACAGGGCCAGGAATCTGGGCGTGGTCCTGGACTCGGCCCTCTCCCTGGAAGCCCAGGTGATGGCCGTCTCCAGGGCCGCTTTTTTCCACCTCCGCAGGATCGCCCAGATCCGCCAGTACCTTGATGAGTCCTCCCTGAGAACAGTCGTGCAGGCCCTGGTGATCTCGAGGATCGACTATTGCAATGCCCTCTACGTGGGGTTGCCCTTGACCCTGGTCCGGAGGTTACAGCGGGTCCAAAATGCGGCGGCCAGGCTGGTGGTGGGTGCTCGTAGATATGAGCGCATCACCCCAGTCCTGGTCCGCCTGCATTGGCTACCCGTTGTCTTCCGGATCAGGTTCAAGGTCCTGGTTTTGATTTTCAAAGCCCTCCACGGCTTGGGACCAGAGTACCTGGCGGAGCGCATCTCTCAGAGGGCATCCGGTTCCAGACCCACGAGATCGTCGCAGGCGCGCTCATTGAGAGTGGCCACACCCAGAGAGGCGCGGAAAACGCTCACGCGGAACCGCACCTTCTCTGTGGTGGGGCCCTCTCTCTGGAACCATCTTCCTTCCGAGCTGCGCCTGCTGGAGTCCCTGCCTGCTTTTAAGAGGGCCTTGAAGACCTACCTCTTCAATGAAGCCTTTGGTGACCTTATTAGTTAGTGGGTTTTGTTTGTTTTTTTTGTTTTTTTTGTTGTTGTTTTGTTTTTGTTTTTCCCTGCCCCCTATTTTTTACTGCCATCTTGCACTCCACTGTATTTGTGTGGAGATCTTGCTTTTTATCTTTTTGTTATTGTTCGCCGCCCAGAGTTCCCGTTTAGGGAAGATGGAGCGGGATATAAGTCCTTAAATAAATAAATAAATAAATAAATAAATATGGATTTGATCAGACTCCAGGAGGCAGTGGAAGATAGGAAGGCCTGGCAAGCTCTGGTCCATGGGGTCACGAAGAGTCGGACACGACTGAACAACTGAGCAACAACAAGAGTTGTAATTGCTTTAAACATCTTGCCTCCTTTTTGCTTTCATGCACTATTATCACATTGTTATTATAGCAGGTAGGAAAATTTTGGTACTCTTGATCTATTTTTAGAGTTTAGTTAGAGAGGTGCCATAAGGTTTTAACGCTTATTGTTTATTGTTACATTGCTGTGTCTGTCTAATTATTGTATTTTGTGTGGCTATTATAGCCGTTGTAAGCCGCTTAGAGTTCGCGAAGAAGATAAGCGAGGTATAAATGCAAATAAATAAATAAATAAATAAAGCCAAACTCATTCAATTGTCAGTTCCTGGCTTGGTCTGAAAACTTGCTGTATAAACAAATTAACATAAGGGCACAGTGCTGGCCCCACAAGTATAGTCCCACTGCTTTCTCGAGAGATAGTAACCAGACAATGCCAGAGTGCCAGGTCCAAGCTATGTTTGCCCTTTGAGATTAAACTAGGACACGAGAGAGAGGGGCGGGGAGAGAGAGAGAGAGAGAGAGAGAGAGCTACAGCCTCACAAAGGGCAAAGCAGAGAGCTCTGCATTTTCCCTTGGAAGATGAAAGGCACGTTTGTTTTCCCATAGAAAATAAAATGGAAGATTAATATCTCTAACTCTGAAGTGACAATGTTTGCATTCTCGCCACCCTTTGAGATTCTTGCACTCAACTTCAAAACCAGACAAATTAATTATTTTCTATTTAGAGATCAATGTGCGGGAGAGCATAGTCTCTCTGGGTGTGGTGCTCTGTTCCTGCAGTTAATGATACATTGTGGTTTCTGGAACTGACTGAACCTTCCTTGAAAGGAGGAGTCCCGTATCTGAATCCCAGGGGAAAGACAAGGCAATGCAGCAGACATCAAAAAGCATTAATTTATTAATCAAACCACATCTGATCTGCATGCTCAGTTCAACTCCAATAAATTAAAAGCCATTTACCCAAGGCGCAAAAAATATAAAATAAGAAAGGAACTCTTATCTAGCCTTCCTAATTAGCCAACCTGGTATCCTCCAGTCTAGTAGTCTAACACTTGCGAAGACCATCTGAAATATGTTCTAGATCTGCAGTGTTTTTACTTCTTATTCACACGCATTACAGAGGCCTACAAAGGAGACAGGCCTATGGCTACTCCTCGAGGTATTTCTTCATCTAATATTATAGGGCTATAAGAATTCAACAAATCCACTACACAACATGTAATACACATTTGTATTGCCACCACTACACAACTCGAACTTTGCCCATCATGGCTAATAAAAGAATCTGCTGGGGGGGGAGGGTTGCACCTGGGTCCAGGAGTCCATCAGCTCCTCATTAAGAGAGCGAGTGGTCCCTGCCCCATTAAAGGAGGTGATGATTCAGCCACTCCTTAAAAAGACTAACTGGGACCCAAGGCTGATGGATAATTACCAACTAGTGACAAACCTCTCTTATTTGGGCAAGGTGTTGGAGCATGTGGTGGCTGAGCAGCTCCAGGCTTTCTTGGATGAAATGGATTATCTAGATCAGAGATGGGCACAAAACACAAAAATGGCATTTTGTTTCATTTTTCGTTTAGTTTGTTTTCATTTCATTTCATTTCTTTTGAAATGATTTTTTTTTAAAAAAATTGTTTCATTTTTGTTCATTTCATTTTTCTTTTTTTATGTGTTGTTTGAAACTACTCAAGCAGTACACGGCCACCCCCCCCCAAGCGCTGATCAGCTGGTGTGCGGGGCCCTGCTGGCTTCCCCCAAGCACTGATCAGCTGGTACACGGGGCTTTAGTGGTGGAAAAAAGTTTTAAAAGCTCGCGCTTTCCCTCACCCGATTGGGCGCATTGAGGGAATGGTGTGGGCTTTTAAAACTTTTTGTCAACAAAGCAAGCACCAATCAGCTGGCGCACAGGGCTTTGGCAGCAAAAATAAAATAAAATTAAAAAGCCTTCGCTATTTCCCCCAATGCACCCAATCAGGTGTGGAAATGTGCGCGCTTTCTAAACTTTTTTTTGGCTGCCAAAGCAAGTGCCAATCAGCTGGCAGAGGGCTTTTAAAACTTTATTTTTTGATGTGCCTTCCCTCACCCAATCGGGCATGTTGCTTCAATGCATTCCTATGGGAAAACAAAAAACAAAACGGAACAAACCCCAAAATTTTCATTTCATTTTGTTTCATTTTTCTTCAACAGGGCAGTTCATTTTTCATTTCATTAGGGAACAAAATAAATATGAAAAACAAAACAAAAAAATTGTTTTGTGCCCATCTCTAATCCAAATCCATTTCAATCAGGTTTTAGACCAGGTTTTGGAACACAGACTGCCTTGGTCACCCTGTATGACAACCTCTGCTGGGAGAGAGACAGGGAGAGTGCATCCCTGTTGATCCTCCTGAACCTCTTAGCAGCTTTCAACACTATCAACCATATTGTCCTTCTGGAAAGATTGGTTGGGATGGGAATTGGAGGCACCGTTTTATGGTGGTTCTACTCCTACCTAACTAACTGGGTCCAGATGGTGGTGCTGGGGGACAGGTGCTCTGGTGCATGGCGGTTATGTCATGGGGTTCTCCAGGGCTCTATACTGTTCCTCATGCTATTTAATATATATATAGATGAAACCGCTGGGAGAGGTTGTTAGGAGGTTTGGGCTGAGGAGTCCGCAATATGCTGACAATACTCAACTCTACCTCTTATTCTCCACCAATCCAGGTGTGGTGGTCTCTGTTCTGAACTCATGCTTAGACTCGATAATGGACTGGATGAAAGTCAATAAACTGAAGCTCAATCCAGTCAAGTCGGAAGTGCTGTTCTGCCTGAGAGGTTAGAGGGTCATTCCCCTGTCCTGGATAGGGTTGCAATCCCCCTAAGGGACAGAGTCCATAATTTAGGGGTACTTCTGGACCGGGGCCTTACTCTGGAATCCCAGGTGGACTCGGTGGCTAGGTATGCCTTCTTACAGCTGTGGAGAATATCAACTCTGCCGTTACCAGTCACAGATGCACTGGTAACAACCAGATTGGACTATTGTAATGTGCTTTATATGGCACTGCCTTTAAAGATGGTCCAGCGATTTCATCTGGTACAGAACCAGGCTGCATGGCTAGTGAGTGGTGTTGCTGCACAGATCCATATTAAGTGGACTCAATTTAAAGTGGCTGCCAGTTGCTGCCCGTGGCCAATTCAAAGTGCTCATGCTTACATATAAAGCCTGAAATGGCTTAGGACCTTGTTACCTAAAGATTCCTCTTCTATATTAGCCTTCCCACGCCTTAAGATATGTCCAGGAGGCCCTGCTGAAGGTGCCATCCCTCAAAGAGGTGAGGGGGTTGTACATCAATACAGGGCTTTCTCGGCAATTGCCCCCAACTTTGGAATCCCTTCCCTACAGAGATGAGCCTGGTGCCAACACTTTTGTCTTTTCGGTGCCAGGCAAAGACCCTCTTGTTCAGCTAACATTTTAATTAGATGGTGTTTTTAGCTGGGCCCATGAGTAGCAGGGTTTTATAATTTATATTGTATATTGATTGTTTTAAATTGTATTGTACTTTATAGTTTTAATAATTATGTTGTTTTATAGTTTTAATACATTGTTGTATGCCACCCAGAGACTACTTGGTAGTGGGGTGGCTTTTTTGTGTGTGTGCAAATAAATATATAAATAAACAAACAGGATTTAATTGGGTGAAATCAGTAGCACTGAGGTGTTATGTTTGCACTTAGGCCTGCCTTGTAGTGCTCATGGCGGCTATGGACTATCGGGCAAAGTCCAGCCACTATCTTTTTGCCAATGGCACCTGTACTTTTCCAGAGCTATTAGGTTCCATTTAAGTGAGGGATCAGCATTTTCCTGTTCCTGAATGCAAGAGTAAATCCAACCCCTACAGATATTGTTGTGCCTCATTTTCCAAACATAATCCTGAATTCTTTGACAGCATGAAATCTCTGGGGGGGGGGGTTACTTTGTAAATAGTGTTAAGCCCACCCAGTGGATCAAGAGAGAAAATAGGTCATAGAAGGAAAAGAAACAGCATTGGCCCAGATGAAAGAGCTTCTTTCAAATCACTATTTCCCCTTGGTTTTTTAAAAAGGTCCCAATACCTCTATGAACTTCAGAAAAGGGCTTAACTTATGGAGATCAAATGATGTGCTGGCAGGAGATTGTCACATCCCTCAATGACAAGAAAGTCAAGGAGCGTAAAGTCGACATAAGCATGGATGACCCATGGGACAGTGACCTTGTTTCCCCTCTTCTTGGTAGTCAGAAGCTGTTTGCTGTATCCTTTGACAGCTCACTGATAAACACCTTAGCTGAAAAAGAGATGGCCTGTGGCAGAGGGCAAGAACACATACTGCTGCTCAATGAGTTTGGTCCTATTAGACTGCTGTCTTCTGCTAAGCCCATAGCCATGACCCCCTTTCATGAAAACAAAGCTCCTACCCCTCTGAACTATGGAAACCTACCTTGTTGTCAAGCATTGTCAAGTCAGCTTCAACTTATGACAACCCTATGAATGACTGATCTCATGACTGTTCTGTCATTAACAGCTTCACTCAGCTCTTGCCATTCAAGACTGTGGTTTGTTTTTTGAGTCAATCCCTCACATATTTGGTCTTTCTCTTGTCCTGCTGCCTTTTACCAGCTTTTGCTACCATTATTGTCTTCTCCTTTATTCTTGTGTTCTCATGATGCACCCAACAAAGTTCTCTTTCTATAAACCCTCCACATGACTCTACATACAATGCAGTTTTGCATTCATTCTTCACACTCCTTTGAATGCTGCAATTGAAATCTCCAACAGGGAAATGCAAATAAGAAAGATTCATGTGTGTATGTGTATGTATGTGCTAGGGAAAATTTTAAACCAAAAAGTACATGCCAGTGCAAATAGCTTGTGAAAACATGTATCATAGAAGACATAAGACTTCTGGGCTGAACACATATATTAGGCAGAAAAAATATATCAGCATATATTTACACAAAAATACAGTATATCTGATTTGCATGCGGTCTCAAGGGGATGAAAAGATAAACATTCAATTGGTGACAATTTCTTTTACTCAACCCATACATTAAAGGATTTTTTTTGGGGGGGGGGGACAAAGCCAGTTGAATGCCAGTTTCAAGGTGAATCAGGGTATTTGTATCAGTTTTAGGGTGTTTCAAATTAAAGTGTGGCCTGCCCCAATTCCAGAGTGCACTGTTGTCCTTCCATCCCCCTCTCCCGATACTTTGGCATTCCTAGGCTTACAAAATTGCAGAGAAAGCATGGAAAGGGAAACCAAAAGTACCAATACCATACAAAGCAGATACTGAGGTGGCACTGGATTATGACAATGGCAATATCTGCCTTTCGCCTGCTCCTTTAGGGACTCACGTTTTTCTCAAGCAGTACAGGCTGCAATCAAGGCAAAATTTAGAAATCCATTAGAAATTCCCATTATACAGTGGTACATTGTATAAAGGAATTAATTCGTTCCAAATGAAATTATGTTAAGCAAGTTTTTCTTTATACAAATTTCCCATAGGAATGCATTGAAAACAGAGTAATCCCATTATTATGTTGTATGGATTTGCCCCATACAAAAATCCCCTATCTCCGGAATTGTTTATGTTGTAAAGATTTTATGTTACACAAACTGTTTGCTATACAAGGGTCCACTGTAGTTTCCTTTCTTACACACCCTAGCAGATGCAATGGCTTCCCAGATTCTGTTTTTGTTTCGTTTGGCTAGCAAATCGTTTCCATAGTAAGAAGGGAAGAAGGGCAGTGTACATAGGGTATGGCATGGTACTACCTTCGGCAACCTGTTCGAAAGCATGTAAATGCAAGTAGATAAATAGGTACCACCATAAAAAGCGGGAAGGCAAACTGTTCCATGCGCAGAAATGTGTTCGGCCATCCCGGCCACATGGCCACGGACTTGCACAACACTGGCTTTGTGGCTTGAAAACGGAGATGAGCACCATCCCTAGAGTCGGACATGACTAGCACACATGTGCGGGGGCAACCTTTACCTTTACCTTACCTTCAGCCCACTCTTTTCAGTACTCCCAGAGGCCAACTGTGGACAACAGCTGTTTGGGGGTAGGGGAGGGGAAAACTCAAGTAGACAAAAACTCTGAAGGATGCTGGTATGCTAACCTGACATATGCTTGAAATTAGAAGGAAAGAGGAATGCTGACAATTGCTGGTTTTATTCTGTGTTTTTAAAGTATTCTAAAATGATTTAAAATTAGTATTCATTTAAAAATCATAATATGTTTTATACGTTTACTGGAGGTTGCTCCTCCCTCTTCTTCTGCTCTGTTCTTTTATGTCTGGTTGCAGAGGGACCACAGCTAGCAAGGCAGTTCTGCTTGCAGATTCCATTCTAAAGGAGGTCCCCTTGGCCCCAGAGCACTTTTTCTGCCTGCAAAAGAGGATTTCAAGTATCAGAAGAAGCTTCTGCTTATAGCAAGCACAGCTCTAATTTAGGATTACTGCTGTAGTACAGAAGTAGGCAAATAGTGGTCCTCCAGATCTTCTGGGCTGCACTTTATAATTCTGATCTAGCATAGCAGGTGATCAAGTGATGATTCCCAACCTTGGGTCCCCAGATTGGATTAAATCTCCCAGATGCTATACTGGCCATTGAGTTCTGGGAACTGGAGTCCAAGAACATCTGGGGACCCATGGTTGGCAAACACTTCTATAGTCCAATACCTCTGAAGTAGAGATGGGCACAAAACAACAAAATGGCTTTTCATTTTGTTATTCATTGCCCTTGCCCCTGCTTCGTTTCATTTAATACAAAATATTTTTTTTTAAAAAAATTGTTTTGTATTTTATTTGTTTCATTTTTTTAAAACTTTTTGTTTCATTTTTTCTGGCCAGGTGCAGCTGAGGGATACGTTAATTTTTTTTGGGGGGGGGTAATTATTTTAAATAGTCCCTGTTGAGGGGCTTTTTTCCTTTCCTTTTCTTTTTTACAGCTGAGCAGCGCTGGCTTGGGGCCAGCGCTTCCCAGTTGAGAGGCGCTAGTGCCTCTGTTTTTTTGTTTTATTTCCCTGGCTGGGGAAACTGGCTGATCCGTTCGGGAGAGCTGGAAAGGAAGCGAGCAAGTGAGGAAAAGGGGAAGGGGAAGGGGAAGGGAAGGGAGCCAGGCCACCCAGCAAGCAAAACAGGGAGTGGAGGGGAATCTCTCCTTACCTGGGATGTGCCTCCTTCTCCTCACCCTTGCCACCAGAGAGATGGAGATCCCCCCTCAAACACACACACACCTCCAGGCTGGGTTGGGCATGGCTGGGGGTGAGCGCAGGTGGTGACCAGCAGCGCTTCCCCAGAACCTAGCTCTTTCGTTCTCACTCCTCCCTCACTGGGGTGGTGGCGACAGCAGCGGCGATGGCGGTGGTGGCGGCGGCAGGAGGAGGAGCAGCAGGAGGAGGAGCAGCAGCAGATGGGCTCCAGGTGCCAACAAGGGAGCCCACATCATGGGAAAGGCAAGAGAGGTGGGAACACACCGCCGCCACACACATAGCGAGCGAGAGCTAGAGGGGGCGGTGTGGAGAGAGCCAGGGGAGGCCGAGAGGCATCGGGGCGGTGAGTGAGGGAGATTGGGAGAAGTTTCCATCTTCCCCAAGCGGGTGCCCCATCCGCTTCCTCCAACTCCGCACCTGCCTGTGCTGATCGGATGCCAACGGCAGACCGAGGAACCCCCCATGGAGGAAGTTGGGGGCCCCCAGAGCCGCTTCTTACCTGCCTGGTCCTGGCTCGGGGGGGTCTCCAGAGGGGGATGTGGGTTTTTAATTTTGAATGTTTTTGGTTTTTTATTATTATTTTAAATAGTCACTGTTGCAGGGCTTTCCCCCTCTTTTTTATTTTTACAGCTGAGAAGCATTGGCTTGGGGCCAGCACTTCCTAGCTGAGAGGCACTAGTGCCTCTGCTGTTTTTTTATTTCCCCCCTGGCCTGACCCAGGAGGAAAAGGTACACCAGAACAAAAAACGAAGCAAACAAAATGGAAATTTCCATTTTGTTTCATTTTGTTTTTCTTTGATGGTACCTTCGTTATTCATTTCATTCAGTTCCGAGAGGCCTTTGGAGACCAAGTTTAATTTAATTTTTTTTCCCACCGCCATCTGCTCTTTGGTTAGCTCTACTTCTATGATTTTTATTGAGCTATACTAGTTTTGATCAGGGTGCATTTTTAAACTCATTCTTGTTTATGTTATGTATTCGTGTTATGTATATTTGCTGATTTGATCAGCTTTGTAAGCCGCCCAGAGTTCCTTAGGGAAGATGGGTGGGGTATAAATCCAATATTAAATAATAAATTAATAAATTAAAAATTCATTTTGTGCCCATCTCTACTCTGAAGGGCACAGTTAGTAGCACTATATCAGCAGTCATATACTGCATCTGCTTCCTCATATTCCACTTCTTATTGGGCTGATTTGGCCATGAACTGTGACAAGATGGTTGCCTCAAGTCAGTTGAGCACAGTGGGCATCAGTAGTGCAATAAGACAGGCATTTTGTCTGTACCTCTCTCACAATGCTGTGGCCCTGAGGACTGCAGAATCCAGGTATTATTAAGGAAAGATCCAGCAGTATTCCTATCCCTTCCACCACATAGTGTTGCTATGGGGACCGGGGCAGTGCCTCTCTGCTCATCTTGGATGGCAGAGAGCTTGCACCTTTCCTACCACCAAGCCTTAAACATGGGAAGTCTTTTGTCATATGGTTAGAAACAGTATGGGAAAATAGTATGCCTTCCCTTTGGGACCTTGCCTGTAATTCCCCTTTACGAATAACTTCCATTCAGTGAACAAAACTGAAGTGTGATATAAATTGATTGGAGCCTAATATAATCTTCTTCTGAAGTCTGTGAAGCCATTTAAATGAATAGAGAATGCACACAATTGCTGGTATAATGCTCTTCTAATTAAAACAGAAGGTGCTGACAGAGAATAAACCTTTAATAAAAAGCACCGATTCCTATCTTTCCAGTCTGAAGGGAACCTGCTTGTATGTTTAATGCCAACCATAACTGCATGTGATAAATTTAATCTTCTTATATTAGTGAGAGAAGGGCAAGAAATAATTAGTTTACCAGCCTTAGATACACTGGATGGTTACAGCTCATGACAAAATGCCAAAAATAATCAGAAGCAGCTTAACAAAAAATAAAATCGGAAAATTATGTTTGCCTCCTTAAGCCTAGAAGGTGTTCTTAAAATAGCCATTTCAGTGTCTAGAATTGTCAGGGAGGAATTGTAGTAAAATTAGATTTAGTAAATGGATGAAAGGAATTAGTGAAAAAATGAAATTATAACAAGTAGTATGATAAGTTTGACAATACAGGAAGTGGCTTATATATATCAGGGGTGGGGATGGGAAACAGGACCATTGTAACTGGCCTAGATGCCACAGAAAGACTGAAAGATTACAGATTTTTTTTTTCCAATATGCACATGAGCTGAACAAACTCAGTTCGGTACATGCAAGTTTCATGTCGCAAGCATTAAGAATTGTTTACGAGATGGGTTTGAATACTCCTTGCATGTATAAAGAGAATGTTTAACCACCTCTACTCTCATTGCTGTTACTGTGCTTAGCCTGAGGCCATTTCACTGGAGCCTGGAACAGGATGACTTTTCAGTCCCTTACATCAAAAGATTTTGGGAGCTCTGTGCTCAGAAGCCATACCATTGATCTATTGGGATGTCAGAGACACATTCATTTCTTGATAACTAAACCCATGGTTCCCATCACCTTTTGCTTGACATTAGTCAAACAAAGATGTAATTTTCTTTCTTAATCTTCAGGCACCAGAAAATCCCAGAAGCATTACATTAAATAACTAACACTCTGCTGTCATTTCATCATACCCCAAATCAGCTGTCTGGAACAGGTCATTGCACCTCCTACTAAAGCTGGCCATGTACTTGTGTACAAGTTACTAGATGCTGGGTTTCTTTTCCCCATTAGGGGTTTTATTTATTTAATTTACCGTCTGTATGAAGAAGTCTTATTCCCATGTATGCATCACTTTGTTTGAACTAGGACACATTCTGCCCCGTCAAACCACTTACGCTACATAAACTGTCCAGAATAACAGCATTGAAAGTTGATAGTGCTGCCATAATGATCAAATGATTCATCCTGAGAAATATGGAAGAGCATTGTTTTAACAGATAACGGATGAGTCTAAACTTCTGAAAATTGTGACAGCATTGGTATTATAAAGGGTAAGTTATCAAGTCAGCATAAAACAGTTCATATTGAAAAAGAAGTCCAGAATGTTATAAGATGAGAATTTGATTGAATTAAGGCCCCAAATTTTTTCAGCCGGGATGATCTATCACCCAGGAAGTTTAAGATTAAAAGGTTGTAGGCTTTTAGTTAGAAGTCAGTTTCAAAGGTACATGCAATTTCTCTTGTGTTATGGATTCTAAAATGAAATGGTTTTCTTTCTACAATGCCACCTTTGAAACTTTTTAATAAAAGACACATCAGCCTGTATCCTGTCCATGTCTCTTTCATATATTTCCTCATAAATGTATTCTATGAAATTTCTGTATTAATCTGAGATTTTTTAAAAAATGCATCAAGATCCGGATATAAATGGTTGTCCCACAATACTGATATTCAAATGTATATTCTGTACTTACTACTTATGTACTTTTGAGCCAACCAAGAAATGCATCAGGACATCTGGGAACTTCAAAAAATGGTAGTATGATCTATACATTTGTTTGGGAGGTGCAGCTGAGGTAAATACATATCAGAATTCACAAAGATCCATATCTTTTAGCAGCCGTACTTGTAAGTCATGCTCGGGCAGGGATATTTCTGTGGCAGTCAGAATTACCTTTTGTGGTTTAATCCATATCAAATATATGCCCCATGTTGAAGGAAGAGATATATTAAAATATTTCACAACTGGCAATTCTGTTCTTATAAACCAGAAATAGGAATTTGGCCCCTCTAGACCCGATGTGCTGCTATAAAAGCACAACAGCCAAAGACCATACTTTCAACTTCTTTAACTGTTGACTGAGCAGCAAGAGTGTAAATATTCATTTGTCCAAACCAGAGAACCTGAACTGACCTCAATCATAAGCTTTTTAGTGTTTTCCTGAACTACTGGTCCATTTCTTCTCTGCTCCCCCAGACTGCCTCTCACCCCTGTTCTACTTCCCACCTCACCTCCCTGCCTTTTTTTGTCTTCCTCAGCCAAGCCCACTGGGCTGTTTTAAAGAAGTTTAAAAATTAAAAATTTAGCTCTCTTTTAAAAACCCTATCTTCTTCAACTGAGGCCTACAGGGATTTTTATTATTATTAATAGCTACTGAGCTGTCTAAATATATAGATAAATTCAGAAGTTCATGGGTTGTTGACTTTAAATAATCACATACTAAGAAGAACTGCATTTTTTCTGGTTTCTGCCCATCTCGTGAATACCATTTCTTTTGAGCAGGAGTAATAGGGAAGTCCAGCTCTCCTGCTATTAGCATGTTCTGTCCTTTCTGATTTGATGATACAATCCTAAATAAGAACCCATAATTTTATCCAGGCCCATTTATCTGTGCACAAGAGAAGGAGCTGTGTGGAGTGTTGATAGATTATAATCATCCACCTTTTCTTCTTCTTCTTCTTCTTCTTCTTCTTCTTCTTCTTCTTCTTCTTCTCATTGGTCCCATTTGGTGGTGGAGTCCACTTGGTGCAGTCATGGGCTAAGTCTGGGTGAACCCAGGACTGCTTCATGACATTCTCAAGGGTGTTTGTCCAGCACTGTTTTGGATGACCCCTCAGTCAGGATCCCCAGACCTGCAAGGTGAGACCCTTTTTGATCAGTTTCCTCATTGGCACACAGGACATTGGCTTCACACGTCTTGTCAGCAAAAGGTGCCATACCATAGCTTGCTCTGTTGTCATCATTGCACACATGATCCTTTTGTGTGAGGCCAGAGGTCCATCACAGCATCTTCGCAGCATCTCCATGGCACCAAGGCAACATTCAGTTTCTTTAATTGGTGCTCAGCACTCTGCACCATAGAATGCAACAGGTGGTACAATGGTGCAATAGATTTTTGATTTTAAATGGTCACCATTTTCTTTTAGTCACACATGATGATTGATGTTGTACACTGTTTTAGCCAGGCACTGTTCATCCTCAATGTCACCTGGTGACTGAGGGAACAACAAATTTCATTTTGTTTCTGTAGTAGTTTTGTTTCTTTTGTTATGAATTTTTCAAGAATTTTTGTTATGATACAAAATGAAACAAAATGAAATGCTATGCTCCCCTGGGTCATAATGGACCAAAATGGCAGGGGAAGGTGGGAAGGTTTGTGGGTCAGGGGGCTGAGATATTAAGCTCCAAAGGGGGGGGGGGGGCTAGGAAAAAATCATTCTAATTGAGTCAGATGCTGATCAACTGAGCAATTAGTGCCATCATGGCTTGGCTTCCAAATCTAATCAGAAAGATTTCCCCCTTTGGAGCTTAATAACTCAGCTCCCTGAGCCCCAAAACTTTCCAAATTCAGGCAGGGGTTACCTAGAATTCCTTGAGGAAGGTAACACTGCCATTTTGGTCTTTTAGGACCCAGGGGAGCATAGCGTTTTGTTTTGTTTCATTTTGTATCATAACAAAGCTACTTGAAAAATTCATTACAAATGAAATGAAATGAAACTACTACAGAATACAAAATCAAATAAAAAATTAAACATAAAAATATCCACTCAAAATCACTGATACCAGGCATGTTTTGGCACCAAAGTGGCAGGGGTACCTTCCTCAAGTGATTCTAGGTAACCTCCTGAAATTTGGAACAGTTTGGAGTTTAGGGGGCTAAACTCTAAAGGGGGTACCAATAGGAAAAAATATTTTTAATTGAGCGAGAAGCTGCTAATTGCTTGCCTAATTGGCTTCCAACATAATTATATAGATTGTTTCATCTTCTTCACATTCAGATGCAGGGCAAACCTTGTCAGACGATCACTCCATACTTGGGCTTGGTGCTTAAGATCTGACTTATTCTCTGATGCAATCATGATATCATCAGCATAAAGGAATGTCCAGGGCACTAGATTATGCAGATCTTAAGTGACTGCATCCATAATCAGAATGAAAAGAAGAGCTGAAAGTGTGAATTCTTGGTGGACCCAACTGTGATTCAAAAATCTTTCAATGTACCATCAGTGGCCTGTACACAAATCTCTGTTGACTCATAGAGGAGTTTGACCTAACTGATCAGTTCCTCTGGGACTCTATGATATCACAGTGCATATCAGATGACATCATGTGAGACTCGGTCAAATGCATTCTTGAGGTCAAGGAAAGATGCATGCACTGGTTTCCTTTTCTCCTGGTTTTTTTCAAATAACATCCAAGCAGCATGGATTGCATCTGTTGTTCTGCAGTTCTTGACAAAACCAACTTGATTGACACTTAGTTGAACTATGGTGTGGATTTGTGTGTTGATGACTCGCTGAAAGGTTTTAAGAGTATGTAAAAATAATCTAATCGGTCTGTAGCTGGTGTATTCAGCAGGTTCCCCTTCTTCCAGGTTGGCTCTGTTGTACTGCATTGTCAATCATCAGATATCTTCGTCTCTTGCACAATCTGGCACATCAGCCAGTTGCAGGGGTTTCAGTGTTGCAACTTCCACAGTTCTGTCGCAACATAATCTCATCCTGTGGCTTTTCCTGTTTCCATCTGTTTCATCACCATGGCAACTTCATTGAGTGTGATAGGTTGCACAGGCCCTTGGACCGGTGGAACATAAAGGATCGGGAACTAGAGATGGGTGTTTTGTTTCAGAAGAGGCCTGGTTCTGAAACGAAACACTGCAGCAAGCTGCAGTTCAGAAATGGGACACAGCCTCTGGAATGAAATCAACCACTGATTTATCTTCCTTTGGGTCATGCAAGGTGAAACTCCAATCAGGAAGCAGCCTGCAATGTGTCATATTTCCTTCTCCCCAGCACTGGCCAATCAGGAGTTGTGCAAGGACATGCATCATCCTGCCTCCCTGTCAGATTGGCCAGTGCCGGGGAGAAGGAAAGATGATGTGTCACAGGCTGGTTCCTGATTGGAATTTTGCCCCACATGACCCAAAGGAAGATAAGTCAGTGGTTGATTTCATTCCAGAGGCTGTGTTCCCATTCCAAACTGCAGCTGTGCTGCCGTGTTTAATTTCGGAACAGGACCTCTTCCAAAACGAAATGCCCATCTCTAGAAGGAACTCTTCCATGGAAATTTTCTCAAAGTAATCCCATCAGTGTTTTGCTGCATTGACACAATCATTGATCAGCTTTCCATTCTCATCATTGACACTGTGGAATTTCTCAATATCCTCAGTTCTTTTGTGGCGGGCTTTCACTAGCTGGTAGATGTCATGTCACCTTTGCCTTCAAACATATCAAGGTTTCTCTACAGCTCCTCAATGTGCACGGACTTTGTTTTAGCTACTGCTTTCTTTGCACTGCAATGAGTGTTGCAGTTCCTCTGCCAGTTGTCAGTTGTCTTTTCAGCTAGGAAAACATGATAGAGCTGATTTTTCTCATGGACCACCACCTTGTCTTCATCTGTTCAAAGCCATGTTTGCTTGTCAATCTTTTTATGACCAGGCTTTGTCACACCAGGTTCAGCCCAGGCAGCTGTTTTAATTGCCTGATTTGCTTTGGTCCAAGTACTGTCTACTGTTGCAATAGTATTTGTGAAATGATTTATTTGTGAAATGATTATTGCCTCTTTTTGCCACTTTTTGCCATAGTTTCCATCCACCATGTCCCTATTATGTGGAACTAGCAAAGAACTAGTGGAAGGACTGTACTTTCACCAGCAAATTGTTCAATCAAATTAGAGATGTTCTGAGAAATGCCTTTCCATGTCACATCCTTGTGGGACAAGAAGCTTCATTTATTATTCACTGAGATTTTTTT
Source organism: Phrynocephalus versicolor (assembly GCA_023846285.1). Classification (NCBI taxonomy): domain Eukaryota; kingdom Metazoa; phylum Chordata; class Lepidosauria; order Squamata; family Agamidae; genus Phrynocephalus; species Phrynocephalus versicolor. The sequence goes on from JAHTLZ010000275.1 coordinate 25,026,678, forward strand.
TAAATACTCGTTTTCTGTTCTTTGCAAAAATGATGTTTCCATAAATTGTGCAAACTGAACAAATTGTGCAAAAATTTGCTGTCTCGCTACACTGGCTTAAAATCTTTTCCTCATTCTGTCAGTCCTTCTGTGTTTGCTTTGCTTTGATTCACAAAGCGAGAAGACCTAGTTTTGCAGAGATGTCATGCAAATTGCTGAATTTCTTTGAATGGGGGGTTGTTACTGCATTCTCATGGTGAAGACAAGAAATCTCAAAGGGCTCAGCAATTTTTGGCAAACTGCCTTAATAGGTCTCATCAGCAGAGAGTAAGTTTGAGAAAAATTATTCGCCTCCCTTATGAAGTATTCTAAAGAACAGGATCCTGCTAGAAATCTGCTCCCATGAAATTCTATAAATAGATTATTGTAAATAAGCACTATCTTCCCTACTAGCCACACCTATGCCCAATGACAAAGGAACAACCAGACACTTGGGTCCATTGATGCATTTATCCAACTGATCACTAGCACTACATAGGGCGCTTTTACACGACCCCTAAGATCCGCTGGTCCCTTAAATTTGGAGCAGCGATCTTAGGGGTTTGTCGCTCTTCGTGCGTCTCCACCCTGGCTGCATGAGGGAGGGAGGGGAAAAAAGGACAAAAGAAGAAAGCCTTACCTCCCCGGTGCTGGTGGGAGCTGCCGGGCGAGCCGCCGGTGACTTCCTGGTTGCTCTTAAAGGGGCGGGAGGCAAAAAAACAACAAAAAAAAGAAGCGAGGAGAGCCCAGCACATCGGCATTAAATATTTTTCACCATCAAAGAGCAGGTACAAGAAAAGTGCAGCTGGGTCGCGCTTAGGTGGGCGGGGTCGCACTTAATTGTCTGCAAACTCCGGACCTGGTGGGGAAACATTTTTAAGGTCCGGAGCTTGCAGCCCTTTGCCGCGGAGCTTAGGGGTCGTGTATAAACGCCCATAGAGAGTGGAACGACCCAGCTGTTCCTTTCTGCTCTTCACTTTGCAAGTAGGGTGTGGCAAAGAAAATTTTCATCTCAATACAGTGAGCAAAGAATTTTGAAACTTTTTAATCCTGCCACAAAACACCAGGATTTCTTTTTTAAGCATGCATGAAGAAATTTTCAGGGCTGATTTTTGTATATTTCTGAAAAGAGAACATTATCAGAAAATTCAGTAACGGTTGGCTTCTTCCATGAATTAGCAAACAATAGCATTGAACTACTTATATCTTTTGAATCATTTGATCTGCCAGTCCTTTGGTGTGGGTGTGGGTGTGGGTGTGCGCACGCGCATTTGGAGGGAAGTAGCAAGTTTTGTATTCCTAATCTTTCCACATAATACAGAACCCAGGACCCCCCAAAATCATGTCTCATTCTTGCAGTGGAAGGTCTAAGATGTCATGGGGGGCTCAGGGGGGAGAGATAAATGAATGACATTTCGTCATATATCTAGCTAGCTCATAGGATAGGAAGTAAGCAGTCACTCTTTGTTTACAAGATTAACAGCAAGTCATGGAAGAGCCATCAGCCTTGGAAAGGAGTGCACAATGAGACCCTCAAGGCTTTGTCTCCTCTGTGGTGATTTCAGCAGCACTGAAGGGATGCAGTTCTAACTGGGTCCTCTGGGCCTCCTGAGGTTCCCCATTACCCACAGCAATTTCCTCATTTATGGAATTATGTTTATTTTTTTCAATATGGGTCAGCAGATGGTCAACACGCTATCACACATGGAGGTCTCTGTCTGGAGTTAATATTTGGAAAAGCTGCTCTTCAAATTTCAGAGTCCTCAAGGCAGTGGCCATGTTGGCTGGAAGATTATGGAAGCTGACATTTTAAAATACTCCAGTCTTGGATTAGATTTTTCTCTCTCCTCAGATATTACTTTATGGGCAATTTCCAACCCTCTACTGTGCAAATGGGATCATTGCCTGGTTAAGTGTCCAAACTAGACCTTGAACAAATACCCAGTCTATTAGCCATGATCAAAGTCCAGCACAATGTATTGTCGCAGAAAAGGAGATAGGAAATAGCATGTTAATTGCACGATCCTTCTTTAAGCTTTAAGATTATTCTAACAGACAGCTCTTTAGTTCAGTGTTCACTTTAAATTCAGGTGAGATTGTAAACGTAGAGCTAAGGTGCTTAGGAGTAGAATGTTCAAGATTAATCACTTCCCACAGTCATGACGAACTAAAAAGGCCCAAAGGAACAATGTTTAAATAGGATGAGTAATCAATTTAAGAAACAAACTTGCCTGAATCTTCACACCTTTTTCCTTCAGAAGTTTTTTTTTTACATATTTGCTTATGATCTGAAATACTCTATAATTTCCAAGAATAGAAAAGCTCTGACTGTTTTGCCAAATGTAGAGTCATTCATAGCCCACATTCAAAATGAATTAAAGAAGAATCTCAACGAGAGATGGGCACAAAATGACAATTTTTTCGTTACCATTCTCCGTTATTTGTTCTGTTATGTAACGGTACGAATAACAACTGTTGCAATGGGGCAGGCTCGAACCGATGAGAACCACAAAAATTTTCTTCGGTTCTGTTCATTTCCGTTACTGGCATCGCACCGCTCGCGCGATGAAAAATGGAGCAGCGGAGGGTGGCAAGAGGAGGCTGGGATCCGGAGGCAGGATCCCAGCCCCCTGTCCAGCCATCTCTGATTGGTGAATGACAGCCCACCGGGCTGTCATTCAACAAGCAAAGGGTGGCGAGAGGGGGCTGGGCCTAGTGGAGCCTCTTTGCCCCCTTCCCGCCGGAGCCAACGTGAGACTTTGCCGGTCTTGCAAGAAGAGACAGGATCCGAGCCCTAATGGGCTGGGCTCTGGGATCTCAGCCACGAGGTGAAGTGGCGACGGTGCAGCCGTCTTGGAAGCTGGAGTGGAGGGCATTGTTGGAGCAAGGGGGAGTGCAGCGGCACCCCCCCACACACAGGTTTCCCGGGTCTAGGCCGGGGCATTGCGGGGTGGCGGTTTGCTGGGGCAGTGGCTCCCAGGGCAGAGTGGTTCCTGGGGAGAAGGCCCCAGTTAGGGCAGCACTGTGTGGAGCTCTGGGGGTAGCGGCCCAGTGGGGGTGATGGACAGTGCGGCAGATCGGTCCTTGGGGAGGGGGCCCAAGGGAGGGCAGCACTCAGCGGTGCTGCGGGGGTGGCGGCCTGTTGAAGGTGGTGATCAGAGCAGCGCCCAGCTCCGGGAGGACTCCCCGTGGCCACGGGATTGCTCTTCGGCAGGCTTGCCACTGGCTCCTGTGGCGCCCGGCCCCAGGAGGCCTCCCCGTGGCTGAGGGATGGCTCTCCCAGGAGGCTTGGCCCAGCCCCGGGAGGGCTCCCCGCGGCCGAGGGAACGCTCTCCCAGCCTGCATGCTGCTGGTTCTGGTAGCACCCGGCCCTGGGAGGGTTCCCTGTGGCCGCAGCTTGCCGCACCCGAAAAACGAAGAAATGGAAACGAAGCGGGCCCCGGGGCCCTGAAAAACAGAAACGGAATGAAGCGGACCCCAGGGCCTGAATAACGACCACGAAATGCCATTTTGGCATTTCGTGCCCATCTCTAATCTCAACTATACTTATTGCATTGACTTGAGTGTGCCAATTCGTGTTTACTTAGAGCCTTCACATGGGAGGAAGAGTTAGTCAGTACTGTTATATGCGTGGATGGGGATGGCAAGTATCTCCCCGTCATTCTCAGAATTCTTGCATTGGCAAGAATCAGGCTTTGTGCAATCTGTGCAATTTCCATAAGTGCACACATTTCACAAAAGGCCCACAACCTAGGATGATACCTATTTTGTTTAAAAATCTGAAGCATGGGTTGGGTTGTTTGCATATTTCTAAATAACCAATAATTTCTTCTGCACTTGCTGCATTTGTGCATGTGAGCTGTGCTTCTCAGTGTGATAGACCCATTTTGTTCAAATTACAAGACCTAACTGAGGGAACAACATTCTTTGTGTCGTACTTGCAATGATTCTCATGATGATTTAAAATTCTAGTCTTGTCATGGCCAGACAACCTAAGCTGGCAAGTACAGGGGATTCAGTGAGCATACTTTTCATCTCTAGTCTTCCCCTAGTGTTAAAGAGAATAGGAAAAAACACATGGAGCAATAACAGTGCACCAGCAGCTACTGAAGCTGCTGCTCCATCATTTATTGAACATCCTACAGTAGTTCTTCCAATATGAGTTGAAGAACCGTGTTTTCAGTTTCCCTTCTCAGCTGCTAACAAAAGCCACTGTTAAGCAACCAGCAGATTTAAGAATGAATGTAATTACTAGAGGGACAAAGCTTTCTGACCCAAGTACTTCAGTCAACAGCTCTTGGAGAACAGGTAAGGTTGGTCTTGTCTCAACCTACAACAAACACTTATCCCTCATAAATTTGATGAGGAAAGAAAAACATACAGTATATATTCTCTCTAGTCAGTGTACCTTTTAGAACTCCAGCAAGCTGAAGGCAGCTAACCTGATAGAGGTAGAAACTGATTTTTTTTTAAAGCTGCACTCTTAAGATACTCTGTTCAAAGGGACCTAAGACAGGGAAGAACAGAATGGCTTCAACAACTGGTGACAAGATGTGGGAGGAGAAAAGGGCAAGCTAGAATTTTGTGTAAGTTCAATTACATAGGTTTTTATGTTGTCATTAGATTGTGGCTTCATTTTGATAGTGGTTTTATTCCCCAGACCAGTTGCCTTTTATTGTAAGCCAGGTGAGGACTTTTGTTAGTGGAAGGAATACACAAGTCATCAAAACCATAATTATCTGCAGTCTAAAGGGTGCCTGTGGCCTCCAGTATCTGCTTCTCTGTGGAACCAGAACTTTGGTTTAAGATGTAGCCACTAGGGATGTAAATTCTTGCTGGTTATATTTGCATGCACAAGGATGGGGTTTTTTAAAAAATTCATCAACATGCCTATACGAATGGTAAGGAATATCTTGGCGCCCTTGCAAAACAAAGCAAACATTTTGTGTGCAGTTTCCATTTTTCTTTCCATTTTTCCTCAACATTGTGCAGTGCAGTCTCACTTTGGTTTATAATTTTCTTCTATCACAAAAATTCTCACACGGCTTACCCATGACCAGAGGCATGGAATTTTCTCATCTTTAAAATTCCTCATCAAGTTTTCTGTGTGTATCAAGACAGTGAATCGGTAAGGAAAATAAATGTCATGAGTGTTCTTTCCATCCCCACTGCAACCATGCACATTAGAGATGGGCACAAATAAAAAAAATGGTGTTTCAGTTTTTTGTTTGTCGTTGAGAGGTCCGTTTCATTCCGTTTCCGTTTTTCATGAATTTTTGGGAAAAAATTGTTTTTGTTTTTCTTTTTTTGTTTTTCATTTCTACCTGCTTTTTGTGCAATTTTAAAGCATTTCCATGTGGGGGCATCCCCCAATGCCCCAGACCAGAGGGAAAACGGTATAGACTAGGTACGCAGGGAGGCTACAAAGGCAGCAGCGGGCGTTGCCCAGGGTGCAAGGCAGCCACAGAGTGACTGCACTGTGGGGCAGGGGAGGGTACTCACTGAGAGGTACACACACACATACACAGGGAGGCTGCAGGACTGAAGCTAGAGTTGCAGAGACAGCAATCCCACCCTAACTCCCACTGGGAACTGCAAGGAGGACGGGGGCTGCCAGAGCTTTTTCTGCCCTCTGTGGGTGCCAGACCTGCCCAGTCTGCCACCTGGGCATGCTATTGGTTGAAGTTGTCCAAGAATTTACATGATCCCATCACATGGCTTGCCTCCATGTTGTGGCTGGAGTGACGACATCCATTTTGCCATCCTTAAAGGGAAAAGAAAAATACATCGCGATGGGAGAAGACAAAAACAAACGTTTTAAGGACCCCAACCCCCTGGTAGGTAATAATTTCAAATAATAATCACATTATCGCTGCATTTTTATGGATGTCCAGGGCGTTTTAATACCCAAGAAATCAATATTAGGCATCTGGGAGCCATTTTGGGTCGATGTCCCCTAACTCCCCTTAAAGGAAAAAAAATACAGTCATCTGAGAAAAGACATAAATGCACATTTTAAGGACCCCAACCCCCCTGGTAGGTATTATCAGACAGTATAAATAATTATCGCTGCATTTTTATGGATGTCCAGAGAGTTTTTTAACATTTAAAACAGCTCATTTCATTGCGCCTCACCATTAACAAAAATGAAACGTAATGAACACAATTTTCGTGGTTCTGTTCGTTTCATTCCATTTTCATCACAATTTTCGTTTGTCGTTTCATTACGTAATGAAACGAATAACGAATAACGGAAATGAAATATGTTCATTTTGTGCCCATCTCTAATACACATACACAAAATTGCTCTAAGTGGAAACAGTCAAAGAATTTATAGCTATGTAGTTCAGAATGAGAAGGATTAAATACTCACATTTTATTTTTAAGTCCGTTTTTTAAAAAATATCCCTATTCCCATGAAATGGTTAGCCTGAGATTTGCAGTGAGAAGCCCCAGGTACCTAAACTTAATATTATGCTTCCTCAAGTCTTCTACCTCAGGCTGAGCTATTGAAAAAAAAAGGGGGGGAGAGAGAAACCATTAAAAAAGCTCTCCTCTATCATAACTGTAATAGATCATCAGCCATTTCTGGCATCTAGCGACTATGAATCAGCACTGTGACAAGACCCATTCAGACTTACATTCTATGGGACCTGAAGCTAGGCTCCTAATAAGACATGCTGTGAAGGACACTGTCAGAGCAAAAAGCAAAAAGCTGAGGTGAAAGCTCCTTTGTCCAGATGAAGACAGATAAAAATTCTCTTAAGCCAAATCCAAATCTGAAAAGAACACAAGTGGAAGCATTTTCCTCTCTCCCTCCATGTGCTCCTAATGATGCTCCAAGAACGCAACTTCCCACCACTGACACTGCTGTCATCCTTCTTTCTTGTATCTCAAGCCTTCACCTCCTGGGGGGTTGAGACAACAGTCACGTGCCCAGGACAGAGTCTCAAGTCTAATATGACCTTGGAAACAGGCTTCTCCCCACCCCCGCCAATCTCCCTCCAAGGCATCCCACACAAAGCCTCTCCCCTCTCAAAAAGGCAGCTTGGCCCGAAGTGGCTCCTTCCTCTGTAATAACGACAATTAATAATTAATCTCAGGGGACAGCCTTGGCTGTCACTGTGGATTGCTTCTGAAATATTTACCAGTGTTTCTCAACCCACAGGCCACAAGTTTGGAAATGACGGTTACCTGAGCAGGCTGTTTTCTGTGTCCACTCTGAAAAATTATGTCTTTTATGTGTAGCCCGAGGTAGCAGGCTTCGCAAACAGAAATGTTTTGGGGGATGAAGTAGTTGTGCTTGAAGGCAGACAGATTTGAGATGCTGTTGTGTCCAGCCCTGTGGCCAAAGTTAGAACAGTAACATTTGCAAAGCTTTGTATGGAAAGAGGGCATCAAATTCCTGAACCAGAAGGGAGGGAATTTGCAAGCCAATTCCTCCATTTTGGAAAACTGGCCTTGATTATAAACATCTCCCCACAATGAATTCGACTAGAGATGGGCACGGAATGAACAATTTTTCGTTTTTGTTGTTCGTTTTTCGTTTCGCTATGCAACGAAACGACAAACGAAATTTGTCCCTAAAATGAAACGAAACGAACAGAAACGTGGAGATTTTGGTCATGTGTTTCGTTTCCATTACTGCAATGAAGTGAGTGGCTTTAAATGCTAAAAAAAAATCATTAAAATTGGAATAAATGGTAACAAAACAGTAACAAAACGATAACGAAACTGTAACAAAGTGAAAACAAATTATTTAAAAAAATTCACAAACAACGGAAACGAACCAAAAGGGACCTCTAAACGACAAACGACAAACGAAACTCCATTTTTTCTATTCGTGCCTATCTCTAAATTCGACTATTGATTGAAGAAAAGTGTGTTGCTTTTATACCACCTCACAGCACTTAAAGCACTTTCCAGACACTTTACAATTTAATTTCAGAGGGTACATATTGCCCTGCCCCTCCAAGATGGGCACTCATTTTAGTGGCTCCCAAAGGTTGTAAGCAGAGTTGTGACTGCAGTAGTGCAATTTAACTTCTCTGCCACAAGTTGTCATAATGAGCACCAGCTATCCCAAAAGCTGCAAGCAGTTGTTCTGTTTTTTCCCTCCAACTTAAGAACATAAGAACATAAGAACATAAGAAAGTAAGAACAGCCTTGCTGGAACAGGCCACGGCCCACCCAGTCCAGCATTATGTCTCACACAGTGGCTCACCATTTGCTTCAGGATATTCCCAAGCAGATGCCTTCACCTGCTTAAGATTCCCTGCAAATGGCATTAAGAGATATCCTTTCTATCTCTCCAACCTGGAGGCTGTCCTTAGTCATCCCTAATGAAAGCCATAGATACCCTTGTTCTCCATGAAATTGTCTAATCCTTTTTTTAAGCTGTCAAGTCTGTGATTGATAGCTGGGGAAATGAAGGATAGGGGCAAGTCCCATCTTTAGGTTCATAGTGTTTATGGTGACGGGGGTGGGGGTGGCTTCCAGGGATGCTTGGAGCACTCCATTTCCAGTTTGTCACAGAAAACCAAGATTCACTCAATTCCTAGCTGCTCATTCTTCCTAGTTCAGGCTCCCCAAGCATCAGTCTGTTGGTAGGGTACAGTAACCCCCAGCCAATCGCGGGGGTTAGGGACCCACCCCACCCGCGATCTATGAACATCTGTGATATGTGGAAGTCAGTGGGGGGTCTGGGGTGGGGGGTGATCGCACACCTATCCGAGAAGTCTTGGGGTGGCGCACGCCGGTGACGGTGGCAGGGGGCCCTGGCCTCCCGCTGCCGCCTGCCCGCGCCACCCGAGACTTGTCCGGGCCCGTCTCCATAGAAATGCATTGGCTCAATGCTTTCCAACGGGGAAAATTTCTCTATTGAAATCCATTGACAATGCATTTCAATGGAGATTGTGGGCCCCCCACTGCTCCCCGCATGGCCCTGAGACTTCTTGGAGGGGCCCGGGGAGCGGCGCAGAGTGAACCAATCACCCCCCGCTGCCCTCCCACGCACCCTCGAGGCTTCTCGGAGGGGTCCAGGGCCAGCACGGAATGACCCAATTGCCCCCCACCGCCCCCCTGCGTGGCTCCGAGGCTTCTCGGAGAGGCCCGGGGGGGTGGCAGGGAGCGATTGCATCACTCCCTGGCACCCCCGGGGCAGCTCCAGGCATCTTGGGGGGGATGGTGGGGAGCGATGCGATCTCTCCCTGGCACCCCCCTGGGCCCCTCTGGGGAGCGTAGAAGGCATGCGGGCGCGGCGGGGAGCGATGTGATCGCTCCCTGCCACCCACCCCCCAAGAAGCCCCTTTGCCATTGCACGCGGACCTTCTGGGAGGTCCTGGCAAGCAGCGTGCGATGGCCAAAGAGACTTTGGCCACGGAGCTCAGTCCTGGCACTCCTAAGCCGAAAGTCCCTTTGCCATTGTGCGCTTCTTGCCCGGACCTCCTGGGAGGCGCCGGTGGGCGGTGCACGATCCCCCCTCCCTCAAGCCCTTTCCAGCTACTGCAGTCCCATGATATAGCGGGACCACGGTATGTGAACCGCAAAAGGACGGGGGACAACTGTATAATATCTGTGAACAGTAACTTTATTCTTATTCCACCTTTTCTCCCCATAAAAGTCAATTTTAATTTATTTTAATCAATTAAAATGATACCATAATAACCACTTTAAAAACATGTTTTTATTCTACAAAGGTGTTAAGACTTAGAAAAATCGCATACCATTGAAATATTTGGAGGCACGTTTTATTATTCGTTCGTCCATCCATCCATCCATCCATCCATCCATTTTTGAACTACAGTAATCCTTTCACTTACTGCAGGGGATAGGGATCTGACCTGACGCGCAATAAAGGAAAATATGCGATATGTGAGTGCTAGGTCAGGTTGGGGCAAGAGGGCCTGTTTTGGGCCTCCTACATGTACCTTAGGCCTAGCACAGTCCTGAACAGGCCTCTGATGGTCTTCCCAGGCTTGCTTCCCAGGCAGAAATGGTTTTGGGAGATCCAGAAGGCACTTCCTTTTTTTGGAAGCCACTTCCGGTTTGCCGAAACCACTTCTGGGGTCTCCAACAGGCCCAGGAAGCCCATTGGAGAACTTCCCAGGGCAGCGCCATGCCTGGGGTAAGTTCAGGAGGCCTCAAACAGGCCCACACAGCTTGCCCCATGGGGGCCTTGCTGTCTTATACTGCAGTCCTGTGATTTACCGGGATGGGGTATGATTGTATGTCTCTCTGAAGCCCCTAGACAGCACAGCCACCAGTGAAGTGTCTGGAGGATTCTGGACCTTGTAGTCCAAAGTTCCTTTTCAAATTCTGATAAGAACTCTAATGTACTGTATTTCTGCATCTTTATGATGACCCCCGTTTTTCCTACCCAAATTGCAAAAGTGCAGTTCTCCCCTCAGCATACTTCTGTATCTAAGATGACCCTCTGTGACGATCCCCCTTTCCAGAGGCTGAATTGTGATGGGAATGGGAATGCTGCCACCTTTTATTTACTTAGTAATGCTGCCACCTTTTAAACTCGTCACCTCATGAATTGGGACTGACTCAGAGATATATAATAAAACAATGATGAAGTTTATTGAGAAGATAATAACTATAACAATATCTGATGTTGGTATGTGTTGCCTTTAACATATACTGTAACAGATCTAATCAGCTCCACAAGCCTCCCTGCCTTAAATAGCTAGTAAACAGTGTAGCCCTCCCTGCCTGACAGAACTCTCAGAGAGCAGTGCTCTCCCAGCACTCACTCTCAACTTAACTGCACTTCACTGAACTGCTCTAACTGCCTAGGCTCCACCCTTTTTATATCCTACCATTCCCCGCCCTCCTGTTGGGATTGGCTGATGATTTGTATATTCATTACTCTTGTCTGCAGGGTTTGTCACAATACCTCCCCCCTTATAAAGAAATTTTAAGGGAGTAAACTTACCTCGGTTTGCTCACTTAAAATTCTCTTCTGGAGCCTATTTAACTAATACATACATTCTTCTGTTTATCATATTCAGCTATACATATCTATAAACTGTTTTATAATATGTTCAACCTTTCTTACTATATAATTCCATTACATGCAATCATTCTTTCTATATCATTACATTTTAAATAGACTATACCTTTATAACATTAGTTAACATCACAAATTCAAATACCTGTAAATACCTTATCGATCATCCTAGAATCAATCTCTGTTAAGATGCATAAATACATATATTTGTTTTACATATTAAGCTATTTTACTTACCAACATACATACAATTTTTAACTTATTTTCTAAATATCACATAAACATTTTGATTTATAGTAAGCTCTAATTATACATTACCTTGCATTTTCATTTTCATTTTCTTTTACAGTTAACTTACATTAAGTTATGGTTTTCACATTTTATGACATTACACTTCCATACTTTTTTTAAAAAAAACAACACCTTCCTCTTACATCAGTAACAAAATAACAATATTACATTATTATCATTTAACCATGGTCCATGTAATCAATGTCTTCTGCCTCTTGCTGCAACGGCTGGATAATGCTACGCCACAGGTGATCACTTCCTCTGGCACATAAATCCAAAGTCCAGTTCATAGTAAATTGATGCCATTTTTCCTTGGGTTCTTGGAATGTGGAATTCAACTCTTTGACACCACTCCTGATACAGTTCATTAGAGTCCCCTCAAATGCAGCTTTGTATTCAAGCGACCACTGTATGACATACGGGTGCTTCATTTTTGTCAGTTCAGTCAGTGATATTGCCGTAATGGTGCTCAAATGTGGACTAAACCTCCTGTGTTATCCCGGAAGACACAAAAAAGGATCTCACCTTCTTTTTGTTGGTCTGTCTTGGCCACAAGTCGATCGCGTCGATCTTCCTCTGCAGGGTGTCGATCACGCCTCGTCCCACGATGTGTCTCAGGTAGTTGACTCCTGGATTTCCTAGTCGCCACTGGGATGCTCTTTTTATCGGGTCAACCTCTCGTATCCGTTGAAGCATGCTGTTCACAGGCTGTCGTTGTTTCTCCCAGGTGTCTTTTGCAACCACCGAGTCAGGTCTGTCATTAGCATCCTTCACTTCCAAGTAGGGTTTCTTCTTTACACGGTTTTCTATTTGCTTTTCAGGTTCCTGCAGCTTCCTAAATTCATTAGCCATCTTATTCTCTTCTGGTATAATTTGTTCATTGCCCAGTGCCACTTTGTTTCCATCCAGACAAAGTTGCTCATTATTCAATACTTCTTTTCCAAGCTCTGCTTCCATCGATGTAAGCTGCTGTAAGCAATCTTCTTTACTTTCTGATGCACCAGACAATTGCATTTCCAAATTACATATTTCCTTTTCAAGCTGTGCTAATTTTTCTTCGTCTTCTTTTAATTTAAAATATTTTTCTAATCTGGAGTCCTCTGCTGGTACACGAAGTTCCTCACAAGCTTGTATCATTTTCTCCTCTATTATGAACTTTTCAGGGTGTTTGGAACTTAAGAAGTGGGTATTCGATTCCATTAAGTCAAAACGTCCCTTCAAACTGTCATCTTGTCTTTGTTCCAGACTAAAATCTGCTGCTGGCCCTTTTATAATGTTGGTTAAATCTCCTTCTCCTACCATTTCAGACTGCTGAGATTCCCTCTCAAGTTCTCTAACTGACATTGGATTTATAACTGTGTTGTTTTCATTATTTGGTTCCGCTGGATGTGACTGAGCTTGTGTTACTACAAAAGCACTCTGCACATGCTCTAAGACATCTATACCAATTAAACATGCACTTGGGATTTGATCTGAAATTCCTACATCCACGATTCCTTCCCAATCTCTAATCTTTAGCTTCACTCTGGCCATAGGCAATTCTACCTTAGCAACTCCTATTCCTTTCACATTTAAAGCTTTTCCTGGGTTTAAATCTTCAGGCTTCAAAATGTCCTTGTGTACTAAGGTTACTCTGGAGCCAGTATCAATCAAACCCAAATAAGGTTTGTCATTTATGTTTACTGACTCTCCTGAGGTTGCTAGTAATTTCTCATCAGTGTGTATACAAAAACAATGAACTATTTCAGCTAAGGGAAGCTCTTTCTCTCCCTCATTTTCACTTTCTGATTCTGGCTTTTCCCCTTCTTTGGGCTTGGGATTTCCCTCATGACTCTTTCGAATATGAAACACCCTTTTCTCAGTTTTGTCTTGTGATTTGTTTAATTTAGGACAGAATTGTCTTGTGTGGCCCTCTCCAAAACATTCCCAACACGTTAATTTATGTTTGTTTTCAGGGCTCCCGTTCTTAACCTTTCCTTCCCTTCTCTCCGACTTTGGTGACTGGGATCCAATTAGTTTCTCTTGCCTTCTTTTATTCTGAGGGGATTTAGCATTCCCAGACTCACTTTGGAAGGGTTTCCTTTGATAGTCCCTATTTCTAGGGGTCACTCACTCTCAACTTAACTGCACTTCACTGAACTGCTCTAACTGCCTAGGCTCCACCCTTTTTATATCCTACCATTCCCCGCCCTCCTGTTGGGATTGGCTGATGATTTGTATATTCATTACTCTTGTCTGCAGGGTTTGTCACACCCTCAAATTTTAGTGTAGCAATTTTAGACAAAATATAGTCTTACACATGGAAAAATACTGCACCTACCATTTGTTGTAATGGAAACACAGTGTAGGCATGTGTGTTCAGTGCAAAAACTAAGACAATAAGACTGTTTCTCACAAAAATGAGAAGAAACTGGTTTATTCTTGAGGAGATTATTTTCCAGAGCAAAGGCTTAGAAAGTCACAGTTCTATTGGGTAGATACAGATCAAAATGAAAATAATATTTTGAAATAGAGAAGGAAAATTGAGGGAGGGGAGGGGGAAAACAACAAAGCCCTGTAGTCATCCTGATGGTGTGAGCATGATGCCTGTCCAGGCAGCCTGGTAAGTCTTGCCATTGTTTGTCATCTTCAAAATATGTGCCCTAGAGATGAATAGTCCTCTTCTCATAACCATCTTAGCAGAATTTTCCTCACGTTCTTTTAATTTTTTTTTTTGCAAGTAGCTAGGTAAGTAACCTGGAAATAATTTGAATCTGCCAGTCTTGATTTTAAAGACTGTGACAGCAAAATGCATAACAGGGACTCCATAAGACACATAAACCATAATCTCATCCAAGTTCCTCTTAGGAAATAAAGGAGAAGAAAACTCATTCCGCAATTATTCATCCCCCCCCAACCGAATGTTCCTTTGCTTGTATTTGCATACTATCTAATTGCTCAAAAGCCAGCTCTATCCTGTCCTACAGAACATCTGCATTTGGGGGGCTGTGCTCATTACCACCAGTAGAACATATTAGCAGCTGCAGCCTTCTACATCTTCTATATGGCGCGGTGTGTGGCAAAGTGACAGTACACAGGTGTTTGCATGGAAGAAGCAAGGTGAATCCTGAATTTATTTCTTTTCATATAGACACTGTGGCTGAATCTCTGTTGTGCACTTACACAAATGGTGTAATTTTTAGGTGCAAACTGCCATAAATTAAGAAAACCCTCTAGACATTAATTGCTGAATACTGAGTCACGGTGATATGGCATGCAACAGATACAATGAGTGGAGATCTTCTAAATATATGGCCATTTATGTCCACAAGTTACACTGTTCGCATACCTTTACAACAGGACTTCCGCTGCTGTGAGGTTGTGTGTCCCTTACCCTTCATAACTCTCAGCAACTTTATTTCCTTCCCTTGAAAACTCCTCAAGATCCCCTAAAGGGGGCACCCTTCCAGCTTACAAAGCAGGCAGCAGCAGGGGTCAAGTTTGTTCTTGAAGTGTGTAAAGTCACATTATTTATACCTACCTCCAGGAGGTATCGATTCAGTATAAAAATGAATATCCACCAGCATAACACAATTGAAGGCATCCAAGATGTAGCAGGCTACATATCCAACACTTTATTTATTGCCAATGCTCCCCAATTGGCTCATTCTATAATTACTGACAAATTATAACATTAGTCCATTTTGCTCCATGTTTGTCTCTTTTCACAGACAAAATGGGAACACCCTGCCTATTTCTTTTGAAACAAGGAAGGCATATTGTTGGGGGGTTTTGTGTTGGCTTTTAATTTTTTTTCTTAAAATTTTGATAAGACCTAGCAATTGACTCTCAGCAGTACAGCATCCACAATAACCCAAACAGCTGGCTTTGTGTTGCCACCATATAAATGTCTAATTGCAGCTGGGAACGCAATCCACTCTTAACGGCATCATATCCGTATTGAAATGTCTTTGTTCGGTCCTATCACTTACTGAAATGACTATTATTTTCACAATTTTACCTCTCAGCTTTTATGAAATCTATGAGCAATTTGCAGCCATTAGCCCACAGATGCAATCTTAACTCAATGGAAAGGCATGACTGCCAAGATGTCAGCTTTCCTGGCATTGTCCCTTGCACTAGAGTCCTGTCAGAAGACTTGATTTCAAGCCACATAGCTCCTCCACTTTCTACTGATGCCTCGTTGCCTTCATTGCACTGCCAAGTGAGGTTCTGATTCATGCCCAGTCGAGTTCATTGCCACTGGATATTGCATGGAACACCTGCCTCCCTCTCCCTCTTCAGCTGAATTTTTAATTTGTAGGGCTTTGTTTTCCTCTGAATATTTATTGTACCTCAGAGTGGTAGCTTCATCAAATGGACTCACTCAAAGGGCTGAGCCAAAGAGAACAGGTCAGGGTCTTTTTGTTCTGCCTCTAGTAAAGTTTAAGGTGGAAAAGAGTTTTGGCAGCCATACTTCTTGGACTACAATTATGTCTGCTACCATTCTTCAAACAGCTCTGGATTATCACAGCATTTGGATGAGAACAGAGCTACAGGTGCTGAAGAAAAGAACCATGGTACAACTTTTGACATTCTAACTTTGAGGGCCAATTCAAATGCTTAGAGGAAACACTTAGTGCAACATTGGCTGTTAAGACAGGGCTTTATTTAAAAAAAAACAAACTCATTACCTGACTTGGAAGCATCACTTACCTTTTGGGGTGGGTGGGGGGTGGGTTACACAAAAGCTCCCACAATCTCCTTCTTACATATATCTGGGTCTGAGTGATAAGTCCTTCCATCTCCTGGGTTGCATTTTGATACAAGCACCCTGCCTAGCCCATAGAGAGAGATCAGAAAAATAAATAACTGGCCAACCTAAGAAGTCCAGTAGCAAAAAAAAAAGTTTAATTAGACCATTTACACTCTCCATTTCCTCAAGAAGTCCAAGGCAGCTAAATTATACATGAAAACAATGACTGAACAATTTTTATTTCACAACTTCTGCAGGAGCCAAATCGTGCAGAAATCCCATGATGTGATGGCAATCCTGTATAACATGCAGGTTTCTTTGCATTCCTCCTGCTCTGCTTATACAGTCTCAGAGCTAGAAGATTCCTCATAGATCATGGAGTCCACCACTACCACCACTACCACTACCACTACCACTACCACAGGGGCAGCATGGCAGAAGCAGAGGGTGAACCTTGTTTTCTTAGCAAGATCACACTTATAATGTGATTTTTGTTTCTAAGCAAGGCACATGTGACCCATACATCCTGCTTCCCCCCAAAACAATTCTGATATTATAACCTATAGTGGTTCGACATTCTTTGGTGTGGTCGCAAGAGGAGGAGGAGAACAATAATCACCTTGTTTGTCCTACTGGGATTGTGGTTAAGGAGCAAAAATTACTGAGAAAATGAAGTGTTTTTTGGCCATAGCTTTGATCACTGTCTGTCTTCTGGCTTTGTTCTGTTCTTCTGGAAGCGCCCTGAAATGTTATACTTGTTCTACATTTCTGTGCAACACTAATAAAACGTGTTTCTCTGATCAAGATGCTTGTATGAAGGTAGACCTTGTGTCAAGAATTGAAAGAACCTGCTGGAAATATTCTGAATGCGATGTGGATATAGTTGTGAAGTACAGTACTACGGCGTTCAAAACCTGAAACTCTCCTGCTGCCAAAGGGACTTATGTAATGGCAGCCCAATGATAGGGGGTAGTAAGCTCGTCCTTGGCCTAGCTTCTTTGTTGGCAGTATTCCAAATGCTCAGCTTCTAATGTGGAACAAAATATACCTATAGTGGTTCTACTGTTTGGACCAATGACCTCAAGAGGGGGTGAGTGGAGGCATTCAAGATAAATTTAGACAACTACCTGGTAGATATCCTATGATTTGTATTCCTACATTGAGCAGGAGGCTGGATTTGAAGGTCTTGTAGGCCCCTTCCAACTTTATGATTCTATGATTCTGTTAAGGAAAAAAAAGGAAAAAGAGGAGACACAGAGATAATTAGGGACACACAGTGCTCATTCCAATACAAGGAGAAGTGATGTATGCAACAGACAGAATGCTCATGTTTCTTTGTACATTGTTTCATACTAACATGTACAACTGCTGCATCTTTATTCTGGAGTTCTTCCTTCGATATCTTGAGCTGAATCTCACTTTTGTTCTGGAAGGCTGACCAAGAAAAGGCAAGATCAGCCAGGACATAAAAGAGGTCAGGTTACATCTGCTGGCTTCTGACGCTGTTAAATCCTCAGCCATGACTCCTGCTGCTATGCAAAGCAGAGGAACTCTTGATGCTTCAAATCTATATCTAATGGCAGGGTCATCATGACTCAAGCCAGGCTACCCAGGATGAATTTCGAACTGGCCAGTAGGACAATGCTCCACTCATTTGCCATTCTTAAAATGACATACATCAGTGGCTGCTAAGAGTCATTGTGGGACCCATGGTTAAGCTCTGATTTAAACTTAGATCCCTTTGTCTTTTTTCCCATTAGTTACAATCCCCTACAATATTCTTGGGCTTTCCAACCTCAAATTAAATATTTTTCTACTTTGATTTCTTCTTTGTCAATTAATTCTTCATTCCATTGATGAATCACTACACTGGGCTGAGTTTCAGGAGACCTAGCAAACCAGTGACTGCTAGTCCCTTAAGGAAAATGGACAATGGCCCTCCTTGGGAGCCAAATTCCTACCTCGGCCAGCCTATTCTAGCTTTCTTGTGGAATCTGCAGCTTATGCTTCTGCCTTTCCCCCCTATTTGCTGAGCCCAGCATCTCTACAGACTAGGTGACCATGTAGAAGGCCCAGAGGTAAATGAAGAATAGTCAACTCTGAAGCCAGGCCTTCTCAGGGAATTTGAAGGTTACAATTCTTGTGAGGTGGACTGTAGAAAGGCCACTATCTCACCTGGGATAAGATCCAGATAGTGTGAAAGTCCAGCTTTTCTTCTTTCTTGGACATGAGACTAAAGATGTGGAATCTTCATTCCCACATACAAATATATTTTTAAAAAGTGCAGACCAACCCCAGGGCCAGCAGGTGGTGCTAGGGGGAAAAACAGCACTGACAGCTCGAAGGCTAGCTGATCTGTGCTGGGGGGGGAGGGGAAATGTTTAAAAAATTTTTTAAAAAGCACCGAGGAGACCCAGGACGAGCTGGTTGGTGCTAGGAAAAAACTAAACAAACAAACAAAAACAAAAACAAAACAGTGCTGACAGCCCAAAGGCCAGCTGATCTGTGCTTGGCAGGAGGGAAAATTTAAAAAAATATTTTTGAAAAGCACCGACGAAACCCAGGACGAGCTGGTCTGTGCTAGAAAAAAAATATTAAAAAAAACAAAAACAAAACAGTGCTGACAGCCCAAAGGCCAGCTGATAAGGGGAAATTTTAAAAAAATTAAAAAATGCTGACGAGCCCCAGGACGAACTGGTCGGTGCTAATGGGCTAAAACCAGAAAACCGGATCACATGCGCGCTCCCACAGACTTCTGGCTTACATTCTTTACCAGAGCAAAAAATTCCCAACTTCTCCAGTAGGTCTTGGAAAACTCGCTAAAGTGGCCATAACCATTTTTTAAAAAAAGCCTGGTGGCCATGGGGACAAGATTTTTGAAAATGCTTTATCTTGAAATTTAATCAGCATTTTAAAAGATGTGTGATAGAGCCCTTAGTGAGAATAACGCAATTTCTTAATTAATGAATGCCTGCCTAGCATGCTAAGTGTTTATGTGCTGAAGACTACCTGCCTACATATATTTGTGGTAATCTGATCTGAAGCTTCCTTGAATCTGCCATTTGTTTCCTAGAGAGTGGGGCACTGAAATGAATTGTTCCGAGCACATATATGTCCAACAACAAAACAAACACCAGCATTAGATAGATAGATAGATAGATAGATAGATAGATAGATAGAAAGCACAGGCCATTAATGGGGAAAATTTCACCTAACCAAATGGCTCTTTGTAGATAAAAGGATTCAACTGAAACTGAGTGAGCAATGAATCATGGTTTGACAGAGATATATCAGCAGCATACTGCTGTGAACAGAAAGACCTATACAGCCTATGGACTGCAAATCACAACTGAATTCCATCTCCTTAAGGGGCCTTTTCCCACTCCATTTTGGTTCCTAAAAACTTGGGACTAATGTGACCAAGTACAGTGGTACCTTGTATAAAAGTTTCAATTCATTCCAAATGAAATTCTGTTAAGCAAATTTTCCTTTTTATAAATTTCCCATAGAAATGCATTGAAAACGGAGTAATCCCTAATCGCAACCATTTTTATTTATTTATTTATTTATTTTTATATTTGTATCCCGCTTATCTCCGGCAAGGACTCTTTGTTGTATGGATTTATGTTATATGGATTCGCCCCATAGGCGATTCTGTCAAGCAAATTTTTATGTTGTACAGATTTTATGTTATACAAACTGTTTGTTTTACGAGGGTCCACTGTATTAGATAGCTCACTAAGAAGATGGGCGATGGGAGACCTTTATTTGGAATTCTAGCTATTATTTACCCCTGTTTTCTTATTCAATACTAAAAAATGTTGCCATTTGTGTTTGGGAATTGCCTTTTAGATTGTATGGTTGTTACTGTTCTCATTATTTTCTGTTTCTCTGTTTTAATGTTTATGCTAGGCACCATAAAGAATGCAGTTTTTAATAGTGGGGTACATATTTTTAAATAAATAGATAAACTTTCAGATTGCTTAATGTCACTCTAAATTCAGTGTTTCAAATAAGTCAGTTGATACATTCATTTACAGTCCCACTAAGGATTACTCCTTCCCACATCCTTTTGTGGAAAGATCATCTGCCAGACAAAGCAACAATACCGCCTCTGAGTTTTTAAATAATGTGGGTATAGGAGAAAGTGAATGCCTTTGCATTCCCTCACCCCAATTAAGTTATGCTCCTTTCACTGTACTGATCTCCACTAAGTTGAAAACTTCCCCTGTGCATAACAATTTAGATGACATTCAGAGTTATTATTCAGAATAGCCAATAGTGAGCACTGCTGGAACTACTTCTGGTGCTGCCAACAGCAGAGTCGCCCAGCAATAACTCAGTGGGCTCAAGGTTGTGGGAACGACCAAGAACAATTTTTTGGTGTGTGTGGCTGAGGAAGCAACAAGGAGCTTCCTGGAGAGTCCCTCAACTAATCCTCAAGGGGATGTGTTAAGGATATGGATGGGCACAAAAAGGAAATATTGTGCTTCATTTCGTTTCATTTTGTTCCCCCGTGATTCATTTCATTTTGTTAAAAATTATTTAAAAAATAATAACTGTATAGACCAGTAATGAATCTATTCAATTCTCTGAAAAATAGCTCCCCTGGGTCCTAGAGGCACCAAATTTGGTGGGTACCTTCTTTCAGGGGGCCAGGTTATTCAACTTCAAAGGGGGCTCCCCCAGAAAAAAATCTAATTGCAATGTTATGTGCTTGAAAATAGGGATCCCAGGCAGCTAGCAGCATGGAAATTACAGTGGAGTTTCCTAACACTCTCCTCTTGAATCAACCCCAATTTGGAAACATTTGGGGTACAGGCGGCCAAGTTATTCGACCTCAAATGGGGTGCCCACAAGAATCCACTTTAAAGTGCTTTTTGGGGGATTGGGTGTGGTTTCTAACTGCCTGATGGCTCTAGGGCAGGGGTGCCCAAACTTTTTGTAAGGAGGGCCAGATTTGGTGGCTGAGAATGTGTCAGGGGCCGGTTGCTCCCCGACCCTGCCACCCCACTGCAAGCCCCACCCACTGACCCTTTGCAACCCCACCCGCAGGAAGGAAGGCTTCCCGGCGGTGTCAGTGTTGGAAGATTTTTTAAAAAAAAAATATGGGGCAAAGGAGGGGGAGGGAGGGGTGGGCCAGCCAGCCGCGAGCCACTCAGAATGGCCTGACGGGCCGGATTTTGCCCCCGGGCTAGACTTTGGGCAGGCCTGCTCCAGGGTGGCTAGTTTCATTTTCTTTGTCATCTGTGGGAGTGAGAGGAGTTACAGTCAGCTCTTGGAGTGCTGCTAACTTGCTGTCTTACATTCTGCTGTGCCTGTGTGTTCAAAGATGCTTTGTGTATTGTGTGAGTGGACAAAGAGAGAGTGGTTTGTGTGTGTGTCATTTTAAAGAGAAACAAATTGGTTCATTTTAAACAAAAAACCACCAGTTTGTTTTGTAACTAATAAAATGCTGCTTCCCCGTTTTGTTTCACTTTTGTTTCATTTCATTACCTAACGAACTGACAAATCAACATTTTGTTTTTTGTTTGGTGCCCATCTGTAGTTAAGGACACACAATGCCATGAGAGATCTTAAAAAACTGGAGAAGAGGATGAGACACAACTCTGGTTGAAGAACCTTCAAGGAAAACTGGTCGTGTCAGGTGTGGGTTACTGGAACCTGCTCTTCTTTTCTTCATGGAGTATTGTCTGTGTTGTACTAGTGCTTGCATTACTAGCCCCACCACTGGACTAGAGTGGGTGTTGCTACTCCTGTTCGACAACGTGGTGTGAAGTGATTGTATCTTAACTATTAGAGATGGACACGAAATGGAAAAATGACATTTTTCATTTCATTGTTTCCCATTTCTTTTTGTTTTGTTTGAAATGATTTTTTTTAAAAAAATAATAATCTTTTTTTCCCCATTTTTTAAATCTTCATGGCAAGCGGTGGTGGCAGAACAGCTCTGGCACTGCTGCTTGCTACAAAGACTTAAAAAAACCCACCACCACTTCTCCCCCAACATGCCCAAAGCCGGGGGAAGTGTGGGTCTTTAAAATGTCTTTAGCCACCGAGGCCAGTGCTTGCCCGATTGGGGGGGGGGGAGGTGCGGTTTGTTTAAAGCGGTTTCCCATAGGAATGCATTGCTTTTCAATGTATTCCTATGGGAAACCTTGCCATTAATGAAAAACAAAATGGAACAAATGGAAAATTCACAGTTCATTACATTTTTCTTTAAAACTCAGTTCATTTTTTGTTTCATTCTGAAACAAAATGAAAATTGAAAACTGAAACAAAAAATCATTTTTTGCCCATCTCTATTAACTATTAGTTGGATGAACTAAATGCACTTGCATTTCTCTGAACCAAATGGCCACGCAAGCTGCTGTTGAGAGAGGGATAAAATTTCCCTGAACCCAGCATCAAAGGACATTCTGTTATCAAAGAACTAGGAAAGTCATTGATATTCCTGCCTGTCTCTGTAACCTCAGGGCATACCTGAGAGATCTACCTTTTGGTTAAAGCCATGCCGGCTTCCTGCTGTGTTCAAGGGCAGCTTACAAGCCATTAGTGAATGATAGATGTTTTATTTAGAGCTTAGAGATGGACACTTTACTAAGAAACCTCGTGGCACAGTGGAACTGTAGCACTGCCACCAAAAATGTGCTCAAAGCCTGGGGTTCAAGCCAGCTCAAGGTTCACTCTGTTTTCTGCCCTTCCAAGGTTGGTAAATTGAGTACCCAGCTAATTGGAGGGGGTCGAACAATGTGCAGCCTGCCTAATTAAATTGTAAATCACCCAGAGTGTGCTTTAAGTGCTATGGGACATGCATAAGCAGTGCACTTTGCTTTCTGTTTCTATTCACCTGGAATCTGGAAGGCATGAGCCAAAAGGGGAAGTCCACATAGCTGGCATAGGCAGCTGGTAGGTTGATTTCTGTAAATTAGGATAGCACATCCTTTATTGGTCTTTTTTCCTTGTTTGACCATTTGTATCCTCTCTTTTTTGTAATTTTGAAATGATTCTTTTCAATGGGCAGTAATTGGTTGTTGGGTTGTTTTTTTCTGAAGGGGACCCACAACTCCTCCCAGCCTCCCTTCTTTGCCTTTTCCTTTCCCCTCTCCCCTGTGCAGGTGGCCCTTCCTGGACAACACCTTTGCAGGTCACCTCCCATGTCACACACACCCCTTTGCCTACTTAGGGCTCAGGAGCTAAGGAGTCAAGCAGCAACCCTCTCACATTTTTCTGGGTGTCAAGATTAAAGCCAAGATAAACCTAGACACAGATGTACAAGGCTTAACAGGTGTTTACATGGATTCAGTTTTGCTAAAAATGTGAAACATTACCATGCTCTGTTTCTCTTTGCCTTAGTTGCCTGCACCATGGTTTATGAGGAATGGATAATCTGTTCCAGAAACATGCTCATAAACCAAGACACTCTTACATCAAAACAAATTTTCCCATAAGAAATAATGGAAACTCAGATGATTCATTCTGGGGTCCCATAGAGTAGGCCTGCCCAACAGATAGACCGTGGGCTGCCAGTGGCCCGCAAAGGGTTCAAAAGTAGCCCATCAGCCATCAATTAAAAAAGTGAGGGGATAAGTTCTTGACCCCTCCCTACCCCATCCCAAGGACCACCACTGCCCCAGCAAAGCTCTTGGTCTGCCAACCCACTGTTTCAGCCGAGTGGGGCAGTTCAAGGGCCATGCCATGGTCCCCTGCTCCCCCTGCTGGCCAGATGATCAGTGTGCCCCTGTCTCATTACCAGCTGAGTTGCTGGTGCAGAGTGAAGAAAGGAGAGGGGAGGGATCGCAGGTGTGCCCACCTCTTTTGTGCGGTGACATCTCCCCTCTTCTCCCGCCCCTGCTCTACTTTTTTTACTTATGAGCATGTGCTCAGAACAGATAAAATTTGTAAGTAGAGTTTTTAGTGTAGTAACCCTCAGGCACTTTGGGCCGAAAAAAGTAGACCTCAGCCTGTTCAAAGTTGGACAGCCCTGACATAGAGCATATACTGTACACACAAAAGTCTAAAGATGGCTAAAAGTCCGTGCCCCCACACACAATTTTTTACATACCTGGCTGTGGAATCTGCTCTGCCTGGGACTAACAATTGGATTTTACTCTGTATTTTTAATGTGACAATAATAAAATGCAATTTGTAGCACTATACACACTTGACTAGTTGCCCCATGACTAGAAATGGTTTGAAAAAATAAGAAAGAATGTTGAAAGCAAATTAAATAAACATAAAAATATAAAGAAAAATAAAACCCTAACTTGGCTGGTGCAAGGGAAACGTCTATTCCTCATTCTTCCCTCTGCTTTGAGGCTGCCTGAGATGGACTGTTCCAGAAAATCACCTATAATTAAGTAGGGGGAGGGGGAGTATAAACCACCATTGGCTGACTTGTGATCCTGTGACCTGCTCCAGTGCTTTTATATCAAGACATTGCTTGTTGATCAAGGCAAAATTTACAAGAAATGTTTGCTTCTCTTGCAGAACGCTCTTAAACCAAGTTATTCTTAAACCAAGGTTTTACTGTATTAGTTGCATTCTTGAGTTTGATTTTTGCTTTTATTTCCATGGTTCATTCATATTAAAGCAATGCCAGGAAAAGAGTCCTATGTTTGTATTCTGAACTTCAATTATCTATCTATCTATCTATCTATCTATCTATCTATCTATCTATCTAT
>JAHTLZ010000275.1:25052817-25064759 GCA_023846285.1 Phrynocephalus versicolor
AAGAAGAAGAAGAAGAAGAAGAAGAAGAAGAAGAAGAAGAAGAAGAAACTTTGACACAGCTAAAAGAAGCAGTAAAAAAATGGAAAAGCATGGAGAGCATCAATCCACAGGGTGACCAAGTATCTGACAAAACTGAAAGGATAGAAGAATGCTTTAAAAGTTCTTATTTACCTTTTTTGAGCTGCTTGTGTCCTTTATCCTTATGACTCTTCATTGGGTTGGGTCTGTCTGAGCTTGAAGTATATGCCTCTTGGGGAGAAACAGGGAAGTCCAAAAAATCATCTTGACTAGAGGTTGACTCTAACAAGGCCTGGAAGTAAATTAATGTTCCCACTAGAAACATCCCAGCTTGGCATGTGGTGGTACTGTTTTCACCTTACAGGATATGAAATTAATTCACTGTCTCTATAAGACAGGGTGAGTGCTGCTTCTTTTTTCTCTTTCTCCTCTTGCTTTGAGGATACTCCTTTTGTGGCGACTGGCGAATGCTGCTGCTGACCAAGGTATGGACACTACAATGCTACATCCACCCTGCAATCTTTTCTTGCCCCTCAGGACACCTCCGATTTTCCTTTTAAAAAGCAAATCATTGTAGTTTTCCAGTAAAATATGGCAGGAAACGGTTAAATGTAGCGCTTACTTCAGTAAGTCAGCATTGATTGAAAGTGTTGCCAGGGTGTACTCAAAAGCAGAACCTCTAATTACTGCTATTTACAAACCTCATTCTCGGGTCTTTGTTGTGATCAAACAGTCAATCTATTGATCAGTCTTTTTTTGTTTTAAGAGACTGTTATTTAAACAGACTTTTAAAGCATTTGTTGTTTAAACAACAACTGCAGTTTCTTCTTCCACATATGGCTCTTTTCAAAGCTGCTTAAATCTAAAATCTAATTAATTTTAATTAATAACTTATCAAGTCACAGTAGGTTGTGGGGGAAATATTGAAATAATATTTAATGAACTCAAATTAAAACTCTGCCATAACAAATAATAATAATTAATACATATGTATTATATTTGCCAGAATCTTGTTGGGACTCATGCAACATTTGTACAACTTGCCATGATAATTGTGGCTGATTGATGAGCTGCTAGGGTGTGTCTTAGTCACTTTCCAGGTCACACATAACTGTGCAACTAAAATGCACTCTCACACTTCTTACGTAGGTATTATATAGACAAAGAAAGTTACACAAGCATTAAACAAACACTAGTTGATACTACATGCACAACAGATTATGGTACACATACAAGATTATCTAAAGCATGTGTGATTGTTAAGATTACAGTGGATATAAAAAGTTTACAAATAAATATTTTATTTTTCCTTCCTCCACCTAAAAGATTTCAGTTTGTGGTTCAACCGAGTTGTACAGTTCATAGGATTCATCAAAGGTGGGAAAAGTTCTGAAATGATTTATCTTTGTCTCATTTATTTGCATCACAGACACCTGTCATTTTAACAGGGGTGTGTACACTTTGTTATATCCACTGTATATGTTAGCCATAGGAAAGCAGCATAGTCTCAGAAGGAGTGGAAAGGTAGGGAGCTGATCTTTGTTATTTGCATTGGCTTTTGGTGTGTCTTATGCATTGTTTGTGTGTGTGTGGGTGGGAGTTATGACTTTTTTCTGACCTCTGGAATGGATTGATTGGTTTTCAGTTCATTTCTATGGGAAACCCTGCTTCGGTTTACAAAAAATCCATAGTAAGAAACATCCTGGAGAACGAATTAATTTCATAAACTGGGGTACCACTGCATCATATCAGCTACAATATGAACACTACAAGGTATGGTTTTGATTTTAGCGTGGGAAATGGGCACCAAGAATACATTTCACAGGAAGGTTTAGTTGGCGAAGGACTTCCAAAAACTTGATATTTCACAAGAGCCTGTTAACACTAATGCAAATATGTAGGCAAGGTATTCATATTGTTCAATCTTACTCTTAGACTATACCATCCAAAATTTATTCAGGATTTTGCCTTGATCAAAATCCAATTAGCGTGTCACACAGGAAAATAAAATATTTTAATAAATTAACCTTTTCTTGTTACAGGTCCTCGCTGTCCCATCCCTCAGTATGTTTCAAGGGAGAACAATTCCACCAGAGACAATATCTGGGAATATAAAGAAAACAAATATAGAATCCTGTTGACATGGAAGCCTGTCAAAATAGCTTATCCTGTGACCTCCAGGAACCTATTGCAAGACTAAAGATTAGTGGGGAAATGTTACTTCTGAAGTCTATATGAATAATGGAAAAATCTGACAGAAAAAGTGGTGTTCTCAAAGGACATTTCCCTGGCAGTGATGTGATCATCATTGGGGGGGGGGGGGAGTCTAAATTTTACTTCATTGGTGAAACACAAATCAAGATTCAACATTCAGTAGTGTTCTCTCAGAATTCTACCAGCAAGGAGGCCAATTTTATCAGTCCCAGGGGCTAATTGTAAATTTCCCCATAGATCAAGAATAGAGATGGGCACGAGCTGCCAGTCCAGTGATTCGTGCCAGATCATACTTTGTCCAGGCAGGTGTTGGGCATTTCCCATCTCCTCTTCCTTCAGTGGATGCTCACTCAGAGACAGGGCCCCAGCTTCCCTGACTCACTTCCTCTGGGTGCTGCCTCTGAGTGGGGACCCATTGGTGGAGGCAGGGCTGAAACACTTGTTCAGACAAAGTAATCCTCAGACAAAGTGGGTTTTTGTTAAGCCCCCTTGTAGCCTCTAGTGCAGTGGTGGCAAACCTTTGCCATGCCAGATGTTTTAGACCACAACACCCAGCCTAGACAGCCAATGACAAAGGACTTGTTGGAGTTGTGGTCCAAAACATCTGGAATGCTGAAGGTTCACCACCACTGCTCTAGTGGCTAAAAATGCAATGTAAAATCTCCTTAATTTTAGACAGAATTGACCACACACACACACACACACAATATCTTTTTAGGCCTGCAGCTTCCTGAAAACCTCAGTCAACATGGCTACTGGGCATGAGAGCTTTGATATGTTTGGAGTTCCGGAGGGGGGGGGAACTACTTCAAATCTACATCTGTTCTTTAGCTACCATCCTGCCCTTCCCAGATTAAAATCAAGAAAACATTTCCTCAGAATATAGGAACAGTAGAGAATCTCTGGCTTATAATGTAGAAAGATAGAACTACCCATGTCTTAAAATGGAGTGAATCCCAGGAAAACCTAAGCCCCACACAGAGGGAGAACTGGAATGGAACTTGGAAGCCACTTAATTGGTTATGAACCAGCGTTGGCAGAACCCAAGTGCATCTAAGAAAACGGTTTTCAGATTGTCACAGTCATTTGTGAATGTGGAAGAGAACAGACAACTTCATGGCTATGTCCCTCAACATATAATCTGGAAGATGTTATTTCAGCTGCCTCAAATCCTCTTCTTGTTTTCTGTTAATAGGAAGAAATAATCTGATGTATTTACTGATTGTGCTGTGGTGATTCTGACATGGACAAAGAAGAAAACAGTGGGCAAATAGCCTTTCCATCTCTGAAATTTACCTTTCACTACTGCCAGCATGAAAGCTGCTGTACTCTCTTTCTCCTTCTTTAGCTTTTCTACCCTCAGAATCTTGAATAGACCTTTTGGGGTCAGGATGCTGTGCCACATAGATTCAAAGTCTGTCTCCTATAATGTTACTGTTACATGCTTTTTTGTTCTCTGGAATTCTGCAGTCATCTCAAGAAACATTAATCTTCTCTCATGTATGGGGTATACATGGGCAGAGCTACACAGGAGACAGTGGCCTGTGTATCCCAAACACCAGAAAAAGAAAAATACAGCTTGCAGGTGTTAATTGGGATGAAAAAGAGGAAAGGGTGTTTATTTCTCCTTTTGAAATGAAAATTCTCCAGGATTTCTTGCTTTTCCCATGGTTTCACAGTAACACTTTCTCCATCAGTTGTTCTAAAATGCCAGAGAGCGAGGTGCCACTAATCAGTGACCTGAGAAGCTGCAATTTATCTACATCTTCTCCACCATCTCCCTACTACCTCCCTACATTGATTTTGCAAAGAGCTGGTGCTCTTCCCCTCCTCCATCAGCAGCTATTGGCAAAGCCACTGAATATTTATGAATGCCTTGTGCTTGCTCAAATGGGTGTTATAGCAACTAATTTGTTACCTGTCTTCCCATTTCTGGGAGAACTGGAACTTGTAAATCTATTTCCCAGCCTTGCTGACCCTCAGCTCTTACGTACTTGCACCCATTTCATGCTTCCTTCCTTCTGTAATAGGACATGAATCAGTGGCTGACTTCTTAATATTGCTGGGTATTTAGTCAAGGTCAAGTATGGAGGAAAAAAGGCTGTGATGTTAGGGTCAATGAAGGCATGTGTGGAGTACCTAATGATAGCCAATTGGTAATTACTTGGCTTTTTTATATTCAGTTCAAATTCTAAATCTCTAGTCTTAGAGACTTAGACCAGGCCCAGATTCTTTCCTTTTTCCATCTCTACAGCTAATCTCCCAGTCAAGGGTAAGAATGACTGTCCCACCCTTTGAGTGGGAGATCAGCCAAGAGGGTGGGGCAGAGGCCTGAGCTGTTGCTGGGACTGGAAGATCAGGTGAGGAGGTGTAGGAAGCTGATTGAGCCAGAGGTAGACATGGGCACGACATAGCGGAATTCCCGTTTCCGTTTCCGTTCCTCGTTTCCATTACGGAACGGAAAAGGAAACGACAATTACTCCGCCAGAACTCGAACTCGAACCGACGAACGAATAACTGGGTCTGATTTGTCGTTGTCGTTCCTTCTCCCCGGCCTCCCCCCTCTCCTCCTGCCCTTCCTGGGCTGCTCTGGTGGCAGGCAATGGCATCCTCATCGTCCCGCCAAAGTTGCCGCCTCGCCGGCTCACCGCCATTCAAGCGGCACAGAAAAATAGTTTTTAAAAGTAAAAAAAAACCCGATTCCCGGCCAAAAAAGCAGGCGAAAATATGCCTGCCTGAGTGAGGGCACCTACCAGAGGGGTGGTTTCTGGGGAGGGGTCCCCAGCCTCCCCCTCTCCTCTCCTGGGTTGTGCATCCTCGTCATCTCGCCAACTCGCCATGCCATGCGGAATCCAAAATGGGGCGACCACATTTATTTTGAAATCGTGGTGGTCCAACTCCAGAAACACACCAAAGCACCCAGAAACATGCGAAAATTGCTGCTGCCTGGTGCTGCTGCTACTATTTTAAAACTGCCAGAATTTTTACAGTAGCACACTAGCAGCAGTGGGTTTTTCTTGCAACAAAATGTCCTCCTCTCCATTGATTTTATTTTATTTTATTTTATTTTATTTTATTTTATTTTTTTTACATCTGCGCAATGATGGGCTGGCCATGGGAGCGGACCATGCAAATTTTTGGAGCCATTCCACCAATCGCATGGCCACTTGGCCAGGTTTTGACCAGAGGGACTTCTGGGATGTGCCAGTGGGGCATAAAAAGCCCACTAACCCTAGCCCGAACCCAAACCCGAACCCGAACCCATACGCCAGTACACTGTCCTTCTAAGTGGGTCAGAGAGGCACCCAGAGGTGCACTCCACTAACTCACCGTAACCTTACCTGTAACCCTAAGCCTAGCCCTTGCGCTAACCCTAACCCTAAAGCCAGATCTGTGTACTCCATTGCACTACACGCAAGTACGCATCCCTTCTTAGTGAGACACAGTGGGTGCACACTGAGAGCCCGCCAATCTCTGACTGACTGCTGCAGTGGAGGCACCCCAAAGAGGGGTGCCTCTGCATGCCATTTTGTAGTGGGTGAGGAGAGGAGGCACCCACAAGGTGCCTCCAGGAGCCCGCTTTCCCTTCATAGCGGGCCAGAGGAGGCACCCAACCCAGAGAGGTGCCTCCAGGAGCCCGCTACCCCCCCAAACCAGTACTAATGACAGATGAAAAACGAGAAACAAGACGACAAATTTTTGAAAATTTTCGCAAAAAACGGAAATGAGCCGAAACGGACCCGTCCCAAAAAATGACAAGACAACTCGAAAAAATTTTTTCCTGGTCATGCCCATCTCTAGCCAGAGGGCATAGAGGAGGGGGACAGTAGCTCCTGTGCCTCTCCCTCTATCGACTGGGATGAACTGGCACAAACCAGTTCCTAGCTATCTCTAATTATACATGTTTTCTTCCCCTTGTCTTTCACAGCCTGTAACCCAGTAATTCATTTCTCAGATGCACATATCAATGTGGTTGAGAGTGTTGTGGAAGTTTAGTGCAGTGCCTTCAGGACATCGAGAAGGGTCTCTGAAGACAGAAAAATCAATGCGGAGACATCAGGTGATATATCCATCAGCTCCTCTTCAGGAACTGACAATCACATCAGCAGAAGGGAGCTAATAGCTCTCATGGTTACAGAAGTGGAAACATTTTTGAAGGGCAGTTACTGGGCAGCAGCGCTGGAAGGTGTCACTGATGGAACGTTATAGACAATGGCAGTGACACTCAGGTTAACTTTGGAAAGCAAATGGCATCTGAATACTTGATTCAAAACATTATAATGAGATGAACCAAAACAAGAGGAGCTACTGCTTGAAAACAAGGCTCCAAGGTCAGAAGGCAGTCAATCAGCTACCGGCATAGAGCACAAGTATGTATAGTGATGTCGGTAATGAAACAAATGAATTAAAGGCAAAAAGACATCTAGTTGCTGATATGCACAGAGGCAAAAGGGGGTGCCCAGCACTGCACAATACATATCATTGGAACATGGAATGCAAGAAGTATGAATCAAGGAATATTCAAGGTGGAAAAAAAAGGATTTGAAATACTTACACATTATACTACTTGAGGTAAGACAGCTAAAGTTGACTGAATAGAATCAAGTGGACAAATTTTAAGTCAGATACTTACAAAAGTCCATATCTTGTTACAGAAAAACAATACCGCGCAAGTGAGAATTGAAAGAACAATCATATGTGTTTCTTAATTCCTTGCATGACTAGTGAGAGGACAGATAACATGACCAGAGAATGGGCCTTCGCTGGATACTTGATAGAATGATGAGGAAATTGACATGGTAGCCTATCAACCCCACATTTGTACAATAGGATACTGGCTAAAGTGTTTTTAGAATAGAATAGAGTTTTATTGTCATTATGCATATGCAAGATATGCACAATGAAATTAGAGTGCTGTTCCACAACACACTCTAAACAAGGAACCATACAAAACACATAAAACACATAAAACACCATACAAGATATTAAAAATTCTTAAAATCACTTACAAAATTTAAAACACTACTTAAAAACTGATTAGGATGGTGCTAAAACTGTCGCATTTAACTTGGATACCGCTCTGGGATAAAAACTGTTCTTTAGTCTATTTGTCCTTGACCTAAGAGTCCTATATCTCCTGCCAGATGGCAACAGTTCAAAAAACTAATGGCCAGGATGCGAAGGGTCTTTCAGAATTCTAGATGTCTTCCTCAAGCATCTGGAGTTGTATAATTCTTCCAAAGAAGGAAGAGGACAGCCCACTATCCTCTCAGCAGTGTTTATAACCTTCTGGAGTGCCCTTCTATCTGCCACTGTGCAACTGGCGAACCAGACACAGAGGCAGTAAGTGATGGTGCTTTCTATAAAGCCCCGGTAGAAGGTTACCAACAGTGAGTTGCTGCGACGTACAAACTAATTACTGTACCTGTCACTCCTGCTGCCCTGGTCAGCTTGCAAGCCCTTCAGAGCCACACGCTTTGAAATCTCCCAACAACATCATGGCATGGGAAGGCTTGCCTGCTGCCTTTTACACAACCTCTATGCCACACTGACAATTCGCTTAAAATGTTCTGATAAAATATGAATGTCTGATAGATGCTAAAGAGAGAGGAGGATTGGAACTTCCAAATTTAAAAATGTATTACACTGCTAGTTGTTTAATGTGGCTTAAAGATTGGATATTGTTGGGGAATAAAAGATTGTTAAACCTAGAAGGACACGATTTGAGATTTGGATGGCACGGGTACCTTTGGTATAACAAAGCCAAAGCAAACACAGAATTTAATAACCATTATATTCGGCAATCCATTTTAAGAATCTGGAATATTTACAAACCAAGATTAGCACCCAAAATGGCGCTCTGGGTATCACCCCAGGAGGCTCTGTTTAAGACAGAAACATCGCAGAGAGATAGTTGGTTAACATATAAAGATATCTTAAAACAGAGTCAAGGGGAATATAAGATGAAATCCAGAGAGGAATTGAACCAGGAAGGTTTTGTCTGTCAATGGTTCTCATATTTGCAACTATCAGAAAGATTCAAAATAGATAAACAAGTATTTGAATTTGACCAGGGAAAATCTATTTTTGAGATGGAACTCTGTGCCAATAAGGACCATCTGATCTCAAGAATATATAAAATGTTATTAAAATTTGATACCGAAGATGAACAGGTCAAAGAGTGTATGATCAAATGGGCCAAAAATTTTGGGTATAATATTCAATTAGAACAGTGGGAGGGAATGTGGAAGCATGGACTGAAATTCACAAGGAGTCATAATTTGAAAGAGAATTTTTACAAAATGATGTACAGGTGGTATCTAACGCCAGACAAACTGTCAAAGATGTACAAGGGAATCTCCAATAGGTGTTGGAAATGCCAAGAGAAAGAAGGTACCTTTTACCACATGTGGTGGACATGTGGATTGGCAGTTAAATTTTGGAAACAAATTTACTCTTTATTGCACGAGACACTGAATTTCAACTTCCACTTTAAACCCGAGCTGTTTTTATTAGGTTTGATAGACAATCGGATAGAAAAGAACAAAGTTACTCTTATGCGATATTTTACGACAGCTGCCAGGCTTCTCTATGCACAATACTGGAAGACGGATAAATTACCCTTAGTAGAAGACTGGTTAATTAAGGTGTTGGAACTGGCAGAAATGGCAAAACTGACAGCTTTAATTGAGGACGGATCAATGAATAAGTTTAAGAGTGTCTGGAAACCTCTATTAGATTTTGTGTTTAAAAAAGGAAATGATAATTTGTTGGTTTGTGGCTTTGATTTCTAGGATATATTTAAAAGACCTGAAAGGCGATTTGCTATTAATTTCTATGGACAACTAAGGACAATCTGATGAATTACTGTAATGGTGGGTTAGATAAAGAGATGATGGCAAGCTTCAACTTATGTATTAACTTGTACTTAACCCAATTGCTTCCACTCAACCACCCCCTATGTCCCCCTTGTATATAAGAAAATTTAAAAAAAGAAAAAAAAAGAAAATGAAACAAAACGAACAGAACCACGAAAACTGTGGTCGTTACGTTTCGTTTCCGTTAATGGTGACGCACAATGAAATGAGCTGTTTTAACTGTTAAAAAACGCCCTGGACATCCGTAAAAACGCAGCGATAATTATTTATATTGTCTGATAATACCTACCAGGGGGATTGGGGTCCTTAAAACATTTGTTTTTGTCTTCTCCCATCGTGATGTATTTTTCTTTTCCCTTTAAAATGGATGTCGCCACCAGCCACAAAATGGAGACAAGCCATGTGATGGGATCATGTTCAACCAATAGCATGCCCAGGTTGCAGACTCGGCGGGCAGGAGTGGCAGCCACAGAGGGCATAAAAAGCTCTGGCAGCCCCCGTCCTCCTTGCAGTCTCTGGTGGGAGTTAGGGTGGGAGTGCTGTCTCTGCGACTCTAACTTCAGTCCTGCAGCCTCCCTGTGTGTGTGCGTGCTGCGTACCTCTCGGTAAGTACCCTCCCTTGCCCCGCAGTGCAGTCATTCTGCGGCTGCCTTGAACCCTGGGCAACGCCTGCGGCTGCCTTTGCAGCCTCCCTGCATACCTAGTCTATACTGTGTCTCTGCCAGCATCCTTTTTTTTAGTGTTTTCCCTCTGGTCTGGGGCATTGGGGGATGCCTGCACACGGAAATGCTTTAAAAATAGCGCAAAAAGTGGGTAGAAACGACAAACGAAAAATGAAAAACGGTAACGAAATTTTTCCAAAAAATTCGCGACAAACGGAAATGAACCGAAAAAAACTCTCAACGACAAACGAAAAACCAAAACGCCATTTTTTTGTTTCGTGCCCATCTCTAGAACTAATTACATACCAAAACAAGATGTGCTAGTAATTATAATGATAATTTAAGGAAAGAGAAGAGAAAAACAACAATGAAAAATACAAGTTCTATAAGATATCCAAGTGAAATTTAATCCAAGATTAGGGATGCTGAAAGATCAATAAGGGAATTGATTAACTAATAAGAATAAAATAAATAAAAGATGGAAACAAGATAAGAATAGGTGAAAGGATGAGAGATTCCTTCAAAGAAAATGAAGTTACAGCTGCTTTCAAAAATAGGTAGAATACCAACAGGCAACTTCAAGCTATACAATCTGAATTTATCAAAATTCTGATATGAATGGGCCAAAACTACTGGTTTTGGACCATTATTCAAAACAATGATCCATAGACTGATAATGTGCAATATGCATCCCAATCCATAAGAAAGGAGAGAGAAAGGAAGGAAGAGCATATTAATTTCCCATGCAAGAAGTAGACATGAAGCTAGATGCTAAAGCTGGATTCAGAAAAAAAAGAGCAACTAGAGGTTATATAGCAAATATATCTTATTGCCTGACATGTACCAAAGAATTTCAAGAGAAGATCATTTTTTGTTTTATAACTTACAGTAAAACACTTAATTGTGTGGATCACAAAAAGCAATAGATCTTTCTAAAAGAAATAGGTGGTTCATAATGTTTGATTTTCTGATATGTATAAGGAATGTGTCATTGGAGACCAAGGCAAAGATTATCTATAATATGCCATGTCATATTACTATGCATGAAAACTGGACAGTGGGGGGCGTGAATCAGTTTATTTGAAATGTGGCATTGGAGGAGAGATTTATGGATACTACAGACCACCAAAATACTATTAAGTGTGCTTTAGAACAAAACAAAATTTAACTTTGATTAAAATTACTAAACTGGGGGTATCTTTACTTTGAACAGATCATGAAAAGACAAAACACAGTGAAAAAGAACAATAATAGTAGGGGAAACAGAAAGCAATACAAAAAAGAAGATTAAATATGAAATGAAGTTAATTCACTGAATAATGTTGTTGCCTTCATCCTGTGAGACCTGAAGAGCGCTTTTACCTTGTGGAGGTCATTAATTCATAGGTTGTAAGTAACTTGACAGCACACAGCACCAACAGCAATATCTCAGCAACACAGAAATTTAGACTAAAATGCTAAGAGTTCCCCAGACAACATTAGTATCAGGAAGTACCAGCACAGGACCATTCTCAAGATTATAGTCTAGAGCCTTGGTGGTGAACCTTCAGCACTCCAGATGTTTTGAACCACAACTCCCAGAATTCCAAGCCTGTATTGCCAATGACAAAGGACTGTGGGAGTTGTGGTCCAAAACATCTGGAGTGCCGAAGGTTCACCACCACTGGTCTAGAGGAACTCCTTCACGCTCACACATAAGAGTGCACAGTGCTACTGTATATATGTCTAAATGTGGTCCAGTTTTTCTAGCCAGCTTCTGGTTGGGTAGGATGTCTATTCACTTCATAACCAGGGGAGCTTAAGCCCCCTTTTCGCTCTCTATTGTAAGTAATACAGTTTGTAAGCATGGTTAGTCCATGGTTTATCTAGGACAGACATTCTGCAGAGCTGCAGGCAGGTAAACTTGACTGTGCTAGGCTAGACGGACCAGTGGTCTGACTCAGTCTAAGGCAGGTAGCTTTCAATTTTGGAACCCAACATATCATAGGACTGCCACTTCCATTATCTCCAGAGACCATTACCAATTGATACTTGTAATGGGAGTTGTAGTCCCACCAGATGAGGGTCCAATGCCAGACCTTCTGCCATAAATATTGTTATGTGATGAAGGTGCTATCAGGTACTGTATATGAGATATTTAAGGAGTGGTTTCTTTATACCATTGGCAGTT
>JAHTLZ010000275.1:25067759-25096271 GCA_023846285.1 Phrynocephalus versicolor
CCCCCCCTCAGGGCGCAGCCGTGAAGGGAGAAGCACCCCCCGCCTTCCTCTCCCCACGGGTCAACAGTCAGTTCGGCCCTTTGAAGGGGGCGGCGGTACCCCTTTTCCCCTCAGCCGCCTCAGTCCCTGCCTGCCTGGGGGGAGGGGGGCGGATTTTTTTTTCGTTGTACGGATTTTTGTTAAACAAACCCTCCGTTATACAAGGGTTCACTGTACTTTGTTTGTTGGGGGCTGTTTTTATTCTTCAGTTTGGTGTTGTTGTTTTCAGTTTGATGTCTCTTTTGATTTCGTTCTTGGAATAGCCATTTGCCTGTTTCCATCTTGAAGATTTGTGGAATTACATTGGGGTGGTGGGAAGAACTCCTGACAAGTGTGTTTGTTTGCTTTGTGATTTTGTTGGTGAGGTCCTGCTTTAGTTTTCTATAGGTAGTGTGGTCTAGAAGTTGTCTGATTTTTTTCCTTGTATTCTTCTGTTTCCATGATTACTGTGGCATTGCCTTTGCCTGCCAGCAGGATGGTGATATCAGGATCCACGTTCAAGGACTTGATGACATTTCTCTCCTTTCTTGTTATGTTGCTATACCCCATATCACAGATAGAACTCCTAGTTCCCTGAGCTCCTTGCCTTCTGAAGAGGCCAACCACAGAATCTGGTGAAACGTCAGGAAGAAAAACTTCCAGAACATGGCCAAACATCCCAAAAAGCTCACAACTATCAGATCCTGGTCGTGAAAGCCTTCAAGAATATATCTTGTCAAAATTCTGAGCAAGAATTCAAGTGTCAACGCTTTCTTCCTCTCAGATCGGGATTTGCAAATCCGAGGTATTCCTTGTGCCAAAAACCTTTCCTCTAACTCTAAAGATCACAGAGGGTGACATTAATTTCCCTATGTTGGTGTGGCTGGTTCTACAGGAGCATTTGAGCTTTTTTAAAAGGCCATCTTCTGTAATGTACCAGGTTGACATCCATCCCAGTCAAAAGACTTCTGTTGAATTTGGACCCTTCTTCTTTGCCCTCTTATCTGCAACCTACCAACTTTTTCACCACAGCTGAGGAAGGGTTTTTTTTTCGGGTTACCACAGCTGGGGAAGGGTTCCCCCCCTTCATCTCCTAGGTCGCATTGGCTTTCCCAGCTGCTTTGACTGCTGTTCCTCCTCCTCTCCAGGAAGATCATTTCACTCAGTTGCAGATTATACTGAGTAAGTGCCACGGAGAGATCAGCAAGACTTAGTTTCTCCTACAGCCTGATTTGCCTTTAGAATGAACATAGAGGCAAATCTGTCCAAAGAACAGCTGTCAGTTCTTTCTTACCCAGGGAGGGTAGGTTTACGTCATTCATTTCCAGTTCATGAACAGGCAATGAAATGATGGAGTGGGAAGATATGACATCCATAAGTCTTGATTTACACTTATAATTTTTTGTTTGAGATGCTCCCATTTTTAGAATGGCTTTCTGGGATGTTGATTTGCTCTGCTCTGAAATAACATAATTGCACTTTCCTGCAGTGATAATAATCCACTTGCACTTAACTAAAGCAAAAAGCAGGAGGATAATTCTCTCCCCTTGGGGGAATGGAACAAATTCCTAAAACTCCAGGAAGACTAATGAAACCAGGGCCAGTAATAGAGAAAAAAGTGGGGAGCATACCTTCAGCGAGACTTCTTCCCATCTCCACTTTCAAATTTAAGTTGAAAACTCGATTTTACAAATATTCAACTCAACAATAGGTAGAGAATTCTCACAGCTAGATCATAGAATCATAGAATCATAGAGTTGGAAGAGACCTCAAGGGCTATCTAGTCCAACCCTCTGCCATGCAGGAACTCCATGACAATATTTTCGACAGATGGCCATCCAGCCTCTGCTTAAAAACCTCCAAAGAAGGAGACTCCACCACCCTTTGTGGCAGCGTATTCCATTGCCAAACAGCTCTAACTGTCATGAAGTTCTTCCTAATGTTCAAATGGAATCTCTTTTCATGTAGTTTGAAACCAATTGCCCCGAGTCCTAGTCTCTGAAGCCATGGAAAATAAACCTGTTCCCTCTTCAATATGACATCCTTTCAAATATTTAAACATAGCTATTAGAGATGGGCACGACCAGAAAAAAATATTTTTCGAGTTGTCGTTTGTCGGGACGGGTCCGTTTCAGGTCGTTTCGGTTTGTCGCGAAATTTTTCAAAAAATTGTCGTTTCGTCATGTCATTTGTCGTTTGTCATTTCCACCGCGATTTAGCACGACTTGACTTCCCAGAGCATGGGGTTAGGGGGTAAGGGTTAGGCTTAGGGTAATGGTTAAGGTTAGGGTGGGTTAGTGGGCTGCACCTCTGGGTGCCTCTGGCCCAGTAAGAACACCGTGTACTGGCGTATGGGTTAGGGTTAGGGTTAGGCTTAGGGTTAGGGTTAGGGTTGGTGGGCTTTTTATGCCCTCTCTGGCACATCCAGAAGTCTCAGTCACAACCTGGCCATGCGATTGGTGGAATGGCTCCAAAAATTTGCATGGTCCCATCCCATGGCCAGCCCATCATTGCGTGTGCGCAGGTGTAAAAAAATAAAAATAAAATAAAATAAAATAAAATCAATGGAGACGTTTTATTGCAAGAAAAACCCACTGCTGCTACTGTAAAAATTCAAGCATTTAAAATAGCTAATTTTCGCATGTTTCTGTGGTGCTTTGGTGGGTTTTTGGACCATGATTTAAAAAAAAATATATTGTGGTCGCCATTTTGGATCCCCCCGCACCGCATGGCAAATGGAGATGACGAGGATGCCCCCCCAGCCTGGTACCAGAGCAGCCCGGGACAGGAGGGGGGAGGCCGGGGACCCCCCATCCCAGAAACCACCCCTCTGGTAGGTGCCCTCAGACAGGCATAATTTTTTTAACTTTTTTTCTGTGCCGCCACTTGGCGAGTTGGCGAGACAATGAGGATGTCCCCCACCAGAGCAGCCCAGGACAGGAGAGGGGGGAGGCCGGGGGGCCCATCCCAGAAACCACCCCTCTGGTAGGTGCACTCACTCAGGCAGGCATATTTTCGCCTGCTTTTTTGGCCGGGAATCGGGTTTTGTTTTAATTTTTAAAACTTTTTTCCTGTGCCGCTTGGCATCGCGCGATCGCTGTGATGCCAGGAACGACAATGACAAATCAGACCCAATTTTTCTTTTATCGGTTCGAGTTCGAGTTCTGGCGGAGTAATTGTCATTACCGTTTCCATTACGTAACGGAAACAAGGAACGGAAACGGAAACGGAAACGAGAATTTCACCAAGTCGCGCCCATGTCTAATAGCTATCATATCCCCCATCAGCCTTCTTTTAGAGAGGCTAAACATTCCCAGTTCCCTAAGCCGTTCCTCATAAGACGTTTCCTCCAGACCCTCAACCATCCTGGTTGCCCTCCTCTGCACCCGCTCAAGGTTGTCAACATCCTTTTTAAACTGAGGTGCACAGAACTGGACAGAACTGTTGACATTTAGATGGCAGTGATTTCTCCCTTTCACCTGCTTGGAGGACCCATTAGACTGGGGCAGCACCAGAGATTTATGGAATCCAAAGGATTCCTAAATAAGTGTTGGACGGGTGGTAGACATTTTCTTGATGTGCCAGGTGTGTCTGTTGGAGCATTGGCGTCTTCATGGATGAGTGAAAGCTGAAACAATGGAATAAACAGAACAATGACTAGAACACTAGTCACATTTCCTAGTGATTGCAACTAGATGTCAACTTTATATATTGGTAAGAGCAGAAAAGGTTTCCCCTGTTTACTACATTCTAGTTTCACTGCATGCTCCAGTAGGTGCCCTGCTAAATATTTTTGAATGATAAAGGGTTTGTTATATCAAGAGTGTAAGAAACTCAGGGCCACCTGAGTCTCTTGACTTTTTAGATAGAGGAAGAAGTGCCAAAAGTATCCAGCAAACCACCTGTGTCATCAGTCTACCATTTTTTGCTCCTTATGCTGAGCTAAAATGGAGTGCTGAATACTTCCAGGTTATAGGTGGGAGATGGTCTAAGTCCTCTTGAAAGAACCAAAAGGGGCCTCTTAAAATATCTCTGGACATTGCAGTCACTACTATCTAGCCGTCAATACTCTCTTCTGAGGGAAGTTGCTTGAGAGAGAGATGGCAGTATATAATCCTCTACAATGAAATCATTTGGGTTGAGATTTTGGCTGAGATTTGCAACAAAAACACTGATTCTTCTTGGTCTTTTCCGATATTGTGGATGTCAAGTGTCTTGCTGTATAGGATCAGCCATAAGAACACTTGTGGTTGAGGTCAATGGGAATGATGAAAATTTCCATTGCTATGTCCCAGGTGAAATTGTGGAGGTCTTGAACCATTTGGGGGAAATTAGTACAGGGCTGGATGAAGGACAATAAACTGACGTGAAAATGAATGCTTTCCATCGCTTTCTTGATGTTCTTTCATCTCCAGAGAAGGGCAAAGAAGAAAGAAAGATGCTTATTAGCAATGTGGGGGTTTGATATTTTAAAGAGGCTTTAAAAGTTCATTTGACCTAAAGGGCTACTTATCGTAACCATTTGTTGGGTGTCCCAGCGCAAACAGAGTTAAGATAGGAGATTAGCCGTTAGGATCCAAAAACTGCAATCTGTTCTGCCTGCCAAATGCCTCCAAAATGTCAGCAGTACTAACATTTGGAATCAATTAACACTGACATTTGGTCAAGCAACTGGGTGGTACTTGTAATCTAGACAGGAATTCATTGGGTTTCACTGGATTTTCAGGCAGTGAAGAGAGAGGTCAGCAGAAGAGGAATAGAGAGAAGAAACCATGGCTCTTAACATTTTACAGTCACTTACTAGGAAAGAAATAATATCTTTCTTCAGAATTGAAGAGGCAATATATATCTATACCTTGAATCAAGAAATATAATTTAATAAGTGATACCATTTAGCAGCTAGCCATCTTAGAACAATCCAGGACATGACACCAGGGTTACAACCATAACATTAAGCTTCTTGAGTCAATGGGAAATGTGGTGCCACCTGTTCCAAGTCCAGGCAGCATAAATCTGACTAAACCGTCAGTTAAGCCTTACCCCATTCAAAGGCAGCAACCCAGTTTAGGAGAACCCAAAACAAAGTGGATGTCATGCACAGCCTTATCCTCCAACAAAGAAGACCTGAGGAGTTCAGACAGAGCAGTTAAAAAGGTGGCACAACTGGTTGTTTGTACTGTCGCCTGAAGTTCTTGCCTCACTCTCTCTAATGGTAGGGCTATTTCTCCATATGACAATGGGGACATTACATACAAAATCCACTGAGGGTTACATAACATAAACATGAAATGTCTCTTTTACAAATTGAAATGTCTTCCCTTATTTTTTATTATATTATGGATAAAAGTATCTATAAACATCCCTTTCCTTATAAAACTTCCCTTATATTATGGATAAAAGTATTTGTCCATACGTGTGTGTGTGTGTGTGTGTGTGTGTGAATTTGGAAGAGCCATATGCAGGCATTAAAAGTGACAAAATCACCCACGGGATTTCATTTTGTGTACACAAATTATTAAAAGCAGAGATGAGAAATAACTTGCTAGAGAATCTCACAGCCACCATAGCTAGTGTGAAAAAATTAATTTGTCCCATCCCTTTTGCCATCCTTCGTATCTGGTCACCCACCACCATCACTACCACCCAGAAATGCCACTACCATATGAGACATTCAATCTGCATATATGTTAAGACCATAAGAACAATGTGTGCTGTCAATGGTTGTATTGGGCCACTTAAGCCTCATGGCGCAGTGGGAGCCTCATGGCGCAGTGGATAAATGTGTGTACTGCAGGTAAAACTGTGCTCACAACCTGGGGTTCAATCCCAGGTAGCAGGCTCAAGGTTCACTCAGCCTTCTATCCTTCCGAGGTTGGTAAAATGAGTACCCAGCTCTCTGGGGAGGCAATGTGTAGGCTGCATACTGTAAATCACCCAGAGACTACTTGAAGTGGTATGGGTGGTATATAAGCAGAACACTTTGCTTTGCTTTTAATCTATAAGGTCTTGGACAAATAAGGATTAATGCATGCTCAGTCAGTATCACTCACTGAACTGCCACTCCTTAGCCAAGAACTATGACATTGTGACTTGATCCACCCATTTACTTCCCTAAGGAAATACTGACGTAGTGCCAGTGTATATCAAATGATGTAAGAGAACTACGTAGTCATAGATCATCGGATATTTTGTTCTATCAGTCCACATTTAATCACTTACTTTCTGCTCCTAATCATTCTCACAAATGCATATGATGGGTTCAGTTTCCATAAAAGAAAACTGGACAGTTTTCTTCCAAGATAGAATGATGTCGTAGCTTTTTCAGCACTGGTGCCTGCAAATCTCTGAGTGTTAAAATGAAGATAATTAAATCATCAGGAGAGACGTCAATTGCAAATTATCAGCTCATCCATCATCAAGCAAATGAAACGGGGTCAACGCTGCAATTAAGCAGTTTTATTCCTATCAGGGTGGTAGCATTCCTGGTGCAATGCACATGAAAGCAAGTAAATATGTCTTTTACTCAACAGGCTCCCCCTCCCTTCCTCTGCGGCTATGCAGCTATATACTTACAGCAATTATGGTTGATTTTTAAAACTATACTATAGAGCAGGGCTGTCCAACTTTGAACAGGCCAAGGACTACTTTTTCTGGCGCAAAGTACCTGAGGGCTACTACACTAATAATTCCAAGCACATGCTTGTAAGTAAAAAAATTGTAAGTAGAGTAGCGGTTTCCCATAGAAATGCATTGAAAATCAGTTAATCTGTTCCAGAGGGAACGGATTTCAATGCATTCCTATGGGAAGGCTGCCCATGCACCCGCTTCCCTTGCACCCGCTTGAGCCAGTGAGAGTGGGTGCAAGGGAGGCACCTGTATGCTTTTGCAGATTGCCCCTTCCAAGGGGCAACCCAAGCAACCATGCACACATCTCCATTGCACCCAGTTCAAGCAGGTGCAAGGGAGACATGTGCATGCTTGTGAGCAGCCCATGCAAGCAGTGGTGGTAGATCCACCACTGCCGCTTGCTTGGACTGCTGGAAGACTTTTTTTAAAAAAAAGGTGTGCTTTCCTTCCCAACCCACCCAGGGCCCGACTTGACTCTCTTCCCCCTCCAGCCTCCTCCTCTCTCTTCCAGCCCCCTTGCCACTGCTGTCACTGCTGCCCGCGGCTCTCACTCATCTCCATCATGATTGCCATGCAGCTGGGGAAGGCCGAGCCAGCAACAACATTGCCATGGTGGTGCAAGGAGGAGGGAATGGCTCAGAAGGGGAGCAAGAGGAGCAGCGGCAGGGGCGGGTCACGGTCTCTGTGAAGCGGTCATGTGGGTGGGAGGAGGAGGAGGAGGAGGAGGAGGAGGGAAGAAATGTAGGGGAAGAGAAGAGGAGAGACATCACTGCACAAAGGAGGTGGGCGCACCCATGACCCCACCTTTAGCTGTCTTCTCCCCTCCCCTCCATGCCAGCAACTCGGCTGGTCACGAGACAGAGGCACACCGATCATCTGGCCGGCAGGGGGAACAGACAATCATGCCATGGCCCTTGAACTGCCCCGTTCAGCTGAGACAGTGGGCTAGCAGACCCCGAAATTTGCTGGGGCAGTGGTGGTCCTTGGGATGGGGGAGGGACGGGTGGGAACTTATCCCCTCACTTTTTTTATTGGTGGCCAACAGACTACCATGGACTACCTGTTTTGCAGGCCTGATATAGAGTTTGTTGCAGGACATATATGAGTTAGTAGACAGAGATGGGAAGGAGCTTTTGCAAGACCCTGCATTTTTTTCAGCAATGCTTCTCAAATTTTCTTTGCTGAATTTCTCTCCAGTTTGGAGAGAAATTTAGTGTCGTGTCTTCCAAGTAGAATTGGTACACTAGTTATGCTACGATATTATTTTATTTCCAAATCTTGCATAGCAGAAAAAGCTTGTAGGACATGCCTTATCGGTCTTTTAGATCTTCATGCCTTGCTTTGGTTACTGAGAAATAGATTTAGGGACTCCAAATTAAATGTGAAGCAATATCTCATGTTAATTTGGCTCCACAGACTTCCAAATCAGTAGTTTAAGGGATTAATACAAATTTTGATGAGATATGGGTGCACCTTCTCCCCTGTAAATCTAGCACTGACTTTGGGACTTGTTCTACATTCTTATCTATATG
The DNA here is from genome assembly GCA_023846285.1 of Phrynocephalus versicolor. Taxonomy (NCBI): domain Eukaryota; kingdom Metazoa; phylum Chordata; class Lepidosauria; order Squamata; family Agamidae; genus Phrynocephalus; species Phrynocephalus versicolor. The sequence goes on from JAHTLZ010000275.1 coordinate 25,075,937, forward strand.
CATGGCTGAGTTGATAAAATACCTACAGTAAATCATGTGATTGTATGCTTAGTTGTATCAGGCTGCTGTTCTTGCAATGCTTTGAGTGTGCACACAGAAAAATAACTTCACAACTTTATCAGCACAGGTGAATGCAACTAATTTCCATTTAAGTGCAACTAAGGGAATGGTCATACGATCAATAATATCTTATTTTGAATCAGGATGTGAATCCTTAAAATCAATTTTAAAAATCACAACTAGAAATGGGCACGAATTTAAAAAATGACATTTCAGTTTTTCATTTTTCGTTGCAGGTCCCATTTTGGTTCATTTTCATTTTTTGTGAATTTTTTGGAAAAAATTCATTTCATTTTTTCGCTTTTCGCTTTTCATTTTTACCCGCTTTTTGCGTGATTTAAAGCATTTCCGCACACAGGCGTCCCCCAACGCCCCAGACCAGAGGGAAAACACTAAAAAAATGATGCTGGCAGAGACACAGTATAGACTAGGTACGCAGGGAGGCTGCAAAGGCAGTGGTGAGTGTTGCCCAGGGCGTAAGGCAGGCGCAGAGTGACTGCACTGTGGGGCAGGGGACGGTACTCACTGAGAGGTACACATGCACACAGGGAGGCTGCAAGAGAAATCTCTTCTTTCTTTCCCCTAATCGTCAGGCTGCAGCCAGCAGGAACACAGAGACACACACCTGCCTGGGTGGCCGAAAGTAACGAGTTGCAGAGACAGCAGTCCCACCCTAATTCCCACTGCAGACTGCAAGGAGGACGGGGGCTGCCAGAGCTTTTTATGCCCTCTCTGGCTGCCACACCTACCCAGTCTGCAACCTGGGCATGCTATTGGTTGAAATTGTCCAAGAATTTACATGATCCCATCACATGGCTTGCATCAGTTTTGTGGCTGGAATCCATTTTGTGTCATCCTTAAAGGGAAAAGAAAAAATACATCATGATGGGAGAAAGACAAAAACAAACATTTTAAGGACCCCAACACCCTGGTAGGTAATAATTTCAAATAATTATCGCTGTGTTTTTACGGATGTCCAGGGTGTTTTAATACCCAAGAAATCAATACTAGGCATCTGGGAGCCATTTTGGGTTGATGTCCCCTAACTCCCCTTAAAGGAAAAAAATACAGCAATCTGAAAAAAGACATAAATGCACATTTTAAGGACCCCAACTCCCCTGGTAGATATTTTCAGGCAGAATAAATAATTATTGCTGGGTTTTTATGGACATTCAGGACATTTTTTAACATTTAAAAACAGCTCATTTCATTGTGCATCACCATTAAAGAAAACAAAACGTAATGAACCTAATTTTTGTGGTTCTGTTCGGTTTGTTCCAATTTCATCACAATTTTCGTTATTTGTTTTTTTACCTAACAAAACAAATAATGAATAATGGAAAAAAATTCATTTCGTGCCCATCTCTAATCACAACTACATAACATACATCCAATCCTTCACTTGTTCAGTCACCAATAGAGTGCTTTTGAGTAGCCTCATTGAGGCCATTTATTTGAGCATGGTGTGGAATCAGTTTACTTAGCATTAGTTTAGTATATGTGAATGCCTATGGCACAGTATATACAGGCTTTGGTGAACCACTGGTCTCAGTCTATAGGAGCCCACAGTACATTTTTTTTAGATTTTCCTTTTTCTTTTAAGTTAATACTCTTATCACTTAAGTTTCAGGATTCTCCCTGAAACATTTGTGTTACTGAAGTTTTCCATCTCCCTTGTGGGTTCCCCAAAGCCTTCCATCTCTGGCACTAAGGTGTAGAGTCCCTAGGTAGTCTCCCCTAGACAGAATTTGCCCTCTGGTCTTTAGACAGCAATGTCAGATCAAGTGGCTTCCGTGGCTCAAACCCATGCAGTTTCTTTAAGAGTCCCCCACCAACAACAACAATAACAAATTAAAAGTGGAGTGCAATTTCTCCAGAGTGACCCTATCTAGCAAAACAAACCCCATATGATTTATAATTAATTTCAAAAACACAGAGGCAGAAACCAATACAAATAATCAGTGTAACCATGCCCTAACACAGGGAGACTTCAGTTACTGCTCCTATTTAACATGTGTTTTGACCTTAAACATGATTCAGTCAGGAGAAACCACAGGAGAAGGTTTTTGGGGAGGTCCATGCCAAGAAGCGCACTGGAAGATATGGGGCTGAGATGTGTGAGATTTGGGACATACTCCTTCAGGGTCAAGGTCACCTCAATGAGGATGCAGGGGGAAAGCATCTCCAAGATGGGGCAGTGGAAGTCCTGATCTTATAAGTTATAAGTATTATGTGCCCAATTTGCCTCTTTAATGTGCCTCCTTTACTTATCATGGATCAGAGATTGGTGACAGAAGCATGGGCTCCTCTGTGGGGACAGCATTATTTTCTGGTTGGCGAGGAAAGTAAGAATGACAATGCTAGGATCAAAAGTGGGGCTTGATGGTCTAGCATCTTTAGAATGTAGTGTAGAAGGTGTATTACCTGGAACAGTCTTTTTGTCTGCATTATCAAGAGAACATCAGTTAGTGGCCACTCAGGTATTGTTGGAGCATCTCGGGGACAACAATTTAGGGTTACTAAAGGCCCCTGTTGTCCTCTCCCAGTGTCTTCATATGGACATTTAGCCAGCATAGGAGATAGAATGCCTACTGCTTCACTGCTATGGGGCTGACCACAAGCTTCCCAATACCTCTCTCTGTTTAAGATTATTCTCAGAGAAACCACCACCATCGCCACCCCATACACATATCCCTTTTACAGTATCTTCTCTTTCAGCAGAACTGCCTACATTTTGAAGAGTGGAGTTGTCAATTTAGCCAAAGTAAGTGTAGTTTAAAGTTATGCTCTTCAGGGCATAAAACTCACAATAAAGCACTTCACAGGTGCACCTCAAAAGAACACATGAAAGGGCCTTCTCTGTTGCTGCTCCCAGACTTTGGAACTCCCTCCCGCTGCAGGCCAGGACTGCCCCATCTCTGATGTCTTTTTGGAAGCAGGCAAATACCTTCCTCTTCAGGCAAGCTTTCCCTGAATGAGGGACTTCCTACGATGTGATTTTATATGGATTACCATACATCAGGGGTGCCCAAACTTTTTGTAAGGAGGGCCAGATTTGGTGGCTGAGAATGTGTCAGGGGGCGGTTGCTCCCCGACCCTGCCACCCACTTTCTTTAAAAAAAAAACATGGGGTGAAGGAGGGGGAGTGAGGGGCAGGCCAGCCAGCCACGGGCCACTCAGAATGGCCTGACGGGCCGGATTTGGCCCCTGGGCCGGACTTTGGGCAGGCCTGCCATACATGATTACATTGACTGATTTCATAAGAACACGTGTTTTCCACGGTACTTTCCACCCCTCATAATGGATTTTTCTTTTCTTTTTGCATGCTGTTTGTAGCTCTACTGTTACCTTGTAATGTTCTAAGACACCTCTTCTAATTCCCTGTTCTTAACTTGAATATGTCTTAAATGCTCCGTGTGTTATATCGCCAATCATTATGGTAAGCCACCTTGTGTCCTTTTCCAAAGAGAAAGGTGGGGTAAAAATATCCAAAATAAATAAATAAAATAAATATTCTAAAAAAGGGATGAAGGTCTTGTGGTTATCTTTTCTATCAGGGCTTCAGAAGTCATTATTTTATGAATTTGGCACTGGAGGAGGTGATGGGAAACTTCCAGAAGTTAGGCATGTGATCCATTGAATGAAAGCAAGAGGTCAGGAATAAAATACAAGAATCCAAGTATTTATAGTATCCAAACAGACAGGATGGAGATGAAGAAACCTAAGGTGGGAAAATTATTGGAGTCTCTAGACTGGCACTAGGAAAGAATGTTTTAAATTTGATCCTTTTGTGTGCACCAATTACATTTGCGTGTTCATATACCATTTGGGGTGAAACAACTTGGAACCAGTAAAGGCATACCCATTCACTCCCCTGTGGATGACTCAAGCACTGAAACTGTTTTCTCATTATCACAGTGAAATCAGTGGAACAAAACTTCTTTCATATTGATGCCACTACTAAAATGAAATACTGGAGGTACTCAGAATCTGGGTATGAAACTGCCTTGGGTATGAGAAAATGGTCTAGACTCTTAAGGACACCTACACACACACACACACACACACACACACACACACACACACACACACACATATTCCAACCATTCCATCTAATCAGTATGGGGGTAGGAGAGATGCAAAGCTTGGGAGAGTTACATTTTTAGAGCGTCCAGAATACCTGAGCCACTGTGGCCATTGTTCCAAGTACTAACCTTTCCAAGACTCTAGGCAGACTCTATCCTGACAGGTAGATCTACCTACCTACCTACCTACCTGCCTATTTATTTATTTATTTATTTATTTATTTATTTATTTATTTATTTATTTATTTATTTATTTATGACTTTTTATACTGTATGTTTTCCGAATGGAACTCCAGGCAGTTAACAACAATAGTAATAATAAAGTAGATCTCAGACACACAATAGTACAAATAGCAGAGAAAAGAAGATAAAAAAGGAAAAATACCAGGAAAATGGCACAAAAAAACCCTACTCAAGGTTGCCAAATGCTTCTCAGAAAAGCAAGGTCTTGAGTGCTTTTTTGAAGGCAGGCAGGGACTGTGCAAGGTGCAGCTCACTCAGGAGATGGTTCCAAAGTGAGGGGCCAGCCATAGAGAAGGCTCGGTTTCAGGTTACTGGTTTCCTAGCCTCCCTGGGCATGGTCACCTGAAGTGAGAGCACCTGCAACATTCTGGTGGGTCGGGCCTCAGTTGACCTCTGGGAGCTTCGCTCCACCAGGTATTCAGGTCCCAAGCCATGGAGGGTTTTGTAAATCAAAACGAGTACCTTGAACCTGATCTGGAATGCAACAGGCAACCAGTGCAGGCGGGCCAGTACTGGGGTGATGCGGATACCTGCACCCACCACCAGTCTGGCCACTGCATTCTGTACCCGCTTAAGTCTCTGAATAAGGTTCTAGGCAACTCCACATAGAGAGTGTTACAGTAATCTATCCCCGAGATCGTGAGTGCCTGCACAACTGTTTTCAGGGAAACCTCATCCAGGTACAGGCGAATCTGGGCAATTTGCTGAAGATGGAAGAAGGCGGTCTTGGAAATGGCCATCACCTGGGACTCCAAGGATAGGGCTGGATCCAAGACCATGCCCAAGTTCCGAATTCTATCTGCCAGCTGGAGGGTAATACCCCCCGCAGTCTGGGGAGAGGGCCACTGTACCCTGTAGAGTGTGCCACAAGAAACAGAACCTCCATCTTCTCCGGTTTGAGTCTAAGCCTGTTAGCCCTCATCCATTCCATGACAGCATCCAGGCACAAGTCGAGGGTCCACACCACCTCCACTGCAGAGTTGGAGAGATAGAGCTGTGTGTTATCAGCATACTGATGACAGCAGACTCCAAATCCCCTAAAGACTTCAACCAACGGCCTCATATAGATGTTGAACAGCATGGGGGAGATTGCCGACCCCTGGTGCACCCCACAAGGGAGTGTCCAAGGGGTTGCTAATTTGTCCCCCAGCTGCACATGCTGGAAATGGCCCCTAAGGAAGTATTGAAGCCAGCTAAACCCTGTGCCTCCGATCCCCACCTCAGAAAGCCGACCCAGCAGGATATCATGGTCGACGGTATCAAAGGCTGCTGACAAATCCAGGAGGACCAACAAAGTAGAGCAACCCCTGACAGCCCCCCTCCCACTGGAGGTCATCTTGCAGTGTGACTAGGGTGGTCTCAGTCTCCCAGCATGGCCTGAACCCAGACTGGAATGGATCCAGGACATGATCTTTCTCCAAGAAGGACTGGAGCTGGACGGCGGCTAACCTCTCATTCACCTTGCCCGGGAGGGAACACTGGCAATCAGACAGTAGTTGGCCAAATCATCTGATGCCAAGCCAGATTTCTTTAGAGTGGGCTTCACTACTGTCTCCTTCAGGAGAGAGGGAGAAATCCCTGAAGGATGCAGTGGAAATAACAGAAACCCACTCTGGCATGCTCCCTCCAGCAGATTGAATAAACCAAGATGGGCAAGGGTTGAAAGGAGAGGTCGCTGGCCTACAATAAGCCAGTGCCCTGGAGGCCTCAGCTGATGAAACAGGCCAAACTCAATGAGGCAAGGAGACCAAGGGGGTGCAGCACTTGGGATACTAGAGGAGGGGTTAGGACAACCGAAGTCTATATCAGTTCTGATGGCCTCAGTTTTAGTTTTAAAACAGGCTGCAAACGTCTCACTAGTGAAATCACTAGGAAGAGGCCTTGGCTGACCAGGATTGGTGAGGTTGTGAACCACCCGGAACCACTCTGCTTGGCAGTTCAAGGCCACATCAGTTCTCAGGGAGGCATAAGATTGTTTAGCCTTCCTGACCACACAAACATAGCAGCTGCTCAGCACACAAACAGCAGTCTGATTAACAGCTGACTAATCATTTCTCCATCTGCTCTCAAGCCTTCTTCATTCTTGCTTCATCGCTCTCAACTAAGCCGTAAACCACAGCGAGGACTGAGCTCCACAGTGAAGAAGGTGCTTGGGGGTGATCCAGTCAACAGCCCTGATGGCATCCTCATACCACCAGGGTTTCCACCAGATTGTCAGCCAACCATCAGGAAGCTCCCCAAAGGCATCCAGGAACTGTTCAGGGTCCAGAAGCCTACAGGGGCAGGCCCAAAGAAGTGGCCGAGATTCCCTGTGGTGTGGGGTAGAGATTGACAGGAAAAAGGCCAGCAGATGATGGTCTGACCATGACACGGGTTGGGAAACAATGTCCCCAACCCTCAGATTACAATCCACCGTTTCAATTTACAATGGACCCTTGTATAACAAACAGCTTGCATAACATAAAATTTGTCCAACATAAAAGAATTCCAGAGATGGGGGAAATTTGCTTAACATAATCGCCTATGGGGAGAATCCGTACAACATAAAAATGGGATCACTCCATTTTCAATGCATTCCTATGGGAATTTGTATAAAGGAAAAATGCTTAACATAATTTCATTTGGAATGAATTAATTCCTTTATACAAGGTACCACTGTATATTGAAATATGGTTGAAAGAACTATAGTCCACCTACAGTATAAGAGGAAAACAATGAATATTTGTTTTAAATAGAGAAACCAGAATTTGTGAGGCTACTTTTAAAATATAATAGGTTACAATTATTGGGAAAAAGAATTGGGAGCACATCATTTTATTGTAGTAAATTACTTTTAAGCTCTGATGAATTTGTCTCCTTGCTTCTAAAATTATTATGCCTTTGTATCTTATGCCTTGCAAGCTTTGTAAACTAGCCAGAGAGTTTCAGTGAAAGATTTTCTAATTTCTGTAGCTCCCTTTTGTCCCCACAGTGGTACAACTGGGGTGGTATAGCATCCTCTCAGCAAGTAGTCAAATCTACTTTGTTCGGATACTAGGCTTGTGTCATATTTTCTGCAAATCTTATGGGAAGGAAATAGACCCATCTTTTTTTCATCTGTCTTTCATACCTTTCGTATTTTGTTCATTATGTATTTCCCTGTTGCTTCTGATGATAAAATCTTACTGCACAGTGAAATTGTCACTGTAATGCAATTTTCACCTTGTTTGCTGTTTCACCTTTGAAGATCTATAAACAGGTTCTTTGGTGAGCAGTTCTTTCAGAGTCTGCTTTTTGCTATTGCTTTCCTCCCAGTTTTTAATCCTTCTTCCTGGCTCTATTGGTCTATTTTGCCTCTATTGATCCATTTTCTTACTTTAGATGTTTATTGATGAACCTAGCAAACATAATTTCCCAAACTGAGTATTTTCTTCTTCACGCATAGGGCTCTATCCCACGGTCTTTAAAATCCGGATCTAATTTTCCAATAAACTGGCTCCAAAAATTATTCCCCCACGTTCAGTGGTGGGTTGTTGTTTTTTTTGTTTGGTTTTTTTAAAAAAACAAACAAACCTGGTAATGCCCACTTAACTGGGTTTCAGCATGTTTTTCAACAACCAAGGGGGAGGGTGGATATTTTTCAATCCGGTTTGAAATGCACATTTTTACAAGAGGCAAATGTTAGTGGGGGTACAGAAAACCTGGGTTTTCCCCTTTTTGTTGTTTGTTTACTTGTTATGCACGCCAGCAGCATTCTTTCTTTCTGTTTCCCCAACTGCTGTCTCTCTGATATTTTACTCAGGAGACAGCCACCCAAGTCAGGGTGAGGAGGAGGAGGAGGTAGAGGAGGCTTACTTGCAGGACACGGATAAAAAGGACAAGTCACCTCTTCAGAGGCCAACCGGTGGCAGCCAAGGGCTCGCAGCAAGGGTGTGGCCCAGCCCCTGTGGCAGGCCTCCCTTTCCAAAGGCGCCCTAGTGAAATCCTCACTAGCCACTCCGTCACTATGTCGGGGGAGGGAGAGGAATGCACGCATGGGAGGAATATGGCTGTGAAGAAAGAAGAGGGAACTTGCTTCTTGGCGAAGGAGCAAAAGAGAATCCTGAGGCTGGTGAGTGAGCAAGCGAGCAACTGACAGGCATCTGGGAACAGTGAAAGCCAGGCATTGGCAGGCTTTCCCTTGAGGGACATCAACGAGGAAGCCCCTTGTTGGTGGCTGCCTCAGGCAAGGCTGAGGAGGGCTTGGCAGCGGCCTCACCAGGTTGAGAGCTGGCACGGAAGCGAAGGGCAGGGCAAGTGGCACCAGCTCCTGTCAGAGCTCGCATATCTTTATTCTCTTTCTCCCTCTCTCTTCCTCACACACCATTGTCATCATTTCCTCTCACGCACATTATTATCCGCCCACCTGCCTTGTTTCTCAACGGCGGCAGCCGTGTTCCCCCACCTCATGTTGATATCGTGGCCGCACTCTTTATTCCATTGCCGCCCTGCCACAGCTTGAGCTCATGTAGCACAGGAGCTCCTAAGCTCCATGCCGCTGGAAGTCCCCCTCAGAGCTTCTAGATGCAGGTCAATGATGTGGGGACATATAAAATGCGGTTACTTAAACCACGTCCATGGGAACACAGAAACTGCATTTTCAGTCATGTGACGACTTCAGAAAGAAACATGGCTTTTATTATTAACAGTCTCTTTTGCCCATTGCAAACCTCAAATGTCTCTTCATATTCAAGTTCAGATAAAAAGCCAAGACATCCTCCTCAGTGATGTCCAATACCTTGAAGAATCAGCTCTGCGTGTGGAATCTTCATAATCCCAAAGCAAGTTGGCGAGGGAGGGCCTCAGCAGTCCAAGCGGCAATAGTAGCTCCTGCCAGTTCTGGTTTCTTATTTTTTCTGATTCAGATTTCTTACTTGTAGCCCTGCTCTTTCTTAGTTCCACCCCTTTAGGCTGAACCAATATTTCATAGAGTTTACAAGTTAGTTTGGAAATCCAAACTGACTGGAGTTCATGTACTGTTTTGTGTTGCATTGTTGTTTTAATCCTATTGTTAACTGCCTGGAGTTCCCTGGGAAGACAGGCGGTATAAAAATAAAATAAATTAATAAATAAATAAAAATCCTGAGAGGGCATCAGAATGCTACATGACTAATCAACTTTCCCCTTCTGTTATTGAGGGGGAAATGAAACCAAAAGGACAGTGCTTTCTGAATCAATTATTCAGTCAATCCTGTTCAGTCAGAAGGTTCATAAAGAATATAAATTATGATTGGGAGAGGGCAGCTAGGACTGTAATGCATTTCAATGGAGACGCCCCGGACAAGAAGTCTCAGGGCAGCGTGGCGGGTGGCGGCGGGAGGTCAGATCCCAAGACTTCTTGGACTGGCGTGCGCCAGCAGCAGCAAGGGGATCTGAATGGCCCCCTGCCCCCACCCCCCCACCCACTTCCGCATATCGCAGATTTTCAGGCATCGCGGGTCGGGTGGGTCCCTGACCCCCGTGATGGGCGGGGGGTTACTGTATGCACTTTTTGCACATTTCTGCACACATGACTACAATTGTCTCAGGATTCTTGATGCACTTTTTCCAAATATATGGATTTTGAGCCACGCACAATTCTTTGCACATCATTTTAAACAGTAGAGAGGAGAATCACTTGCCTGCAGTTTCTTCCAAATGGGATGAAACAGGAAGATATGCACCCAATTTTGAAGTGGGAGGAAATTGATTTTGAAAAATTGATTGAGGTAAAAATTTCATTCCTAATCTTTTGTTAGACAATCTGAAGCAGTTGCCAACAGATGTTCAGAGGCTAACTGTCAGTCTGTTCTCTGCATTCTGTGGGTATCCTTACCATTACTGCAATTACCAATAGTGCTTACAGTTCATCACTCTTCATCAAGCTATAGCCAGAGAGAAAAATAAAAGACAACTGGAGGTATTGATGATGCCATGGAATGGGGCACAGAGGCCTAAAAGCCAGTATGGGTTTGGGGAGAAAATATACACAGAACTCCAGAGAGAATTGTAAACACATTATATCATTGAGGGCTGTCTGACAAGGACGGTTACTTCACATCCTTCTTTGTTCTGTGACTAGTTTAGTACCGTGACAGCATTGGTCTCGATCATGTGGTTTTGTCCATGTTTCAGTGTTCCCATGGCCGTGATAACTTGTCTCATGACAAGTTTTCCTCATGGTCTTGTACCGTGACAAACACTGATTTTGTCTAGCTTCCTTTTTTCTTTTTTCTTTTTTTTTGGGGGGGGGGCTTAAAAATCTTTTTTGATATTTCACTTCTGAAAAGTAAAAAACCAACAACATGGATACAGTTTTCTGAGAGAAATGAATGTTTTGTTGTGTGACAGTCGTTACTACATGGTGTCTTATCTCGGAACAGAAAGCGGGAATTAACAGTGACAAGGGAAAACCCTACCCCAGCACCAGGTACAGTATTGTCACACTTAACACCTGTTCTGGGGGCATGGTTGAGACAAATTTCAGTAGCGCCGCAGCAGGTGTGAAGTAACTTTTTTTTTGTACCGCACCTAAGCGCAACACTAACAGAGACAAAACAAACATGAAGAAACCAGCTAAGTAAATCAAACAGCGAAGGTTCTCTGCCTTATTTTAGTGAAAGAAGTTGAACTCCAGTACATGAAGTGCTAAATTCATGTTATCCTTTTTAACATATCACATCTTGGCAAACTGTCTGCTTTGATCCATAGTGGGAGCCCACTTGTATTATGTGACATTGCTGTTCAGGATGCTTTGGGCTTTGCAGCCCAGCAGCTCCTGTTTATCATGCATAGTTCAAATCCATGTGTTTCTTCACAGAAGACAAAAGCTCCATGTGTTACTCTGAAGTACAAATTCCAATGGACAAAAGCAAGCCAACACAAAACCATTTAAAGCAGAATGTTGTGTGCTGTCAGTTTATATTTTGAATGTGTAGGTGCAGCGTTTCCTTGTGCAGGTGTCTTTAATGTGAATATTAAAAGAAGACTTCAGAGTTGTAACGAATGTGAACCACAGGGACAGAAGCAGAAACAGACAGAACCCTTTATACAAACAGTTAGTGCAACACTGCCGGCTGCTGCTTGACATAATCCGTCTTGACACGGTGCTTTCCGAAAGACTGAGATTGCTGTGCATTATGACCTTGATAAATTGCATCCTAAGGATTTTGAAATAAATCCCCCTTCCTCCTTGCATGATGTCATTCTCTGAAGCTTTTCCCTCTGTTTTTAAAACATTGTGGCAGGATCAACATCAACTTCAGACTTCATTTTTGCTCCTCATGTAACCTGGCTTAGCTAACTTAATAACCAGGGTGTCACATAGAAAACTGGAAAATCACAGTTTCAGTGGAGGAAATGGAAGGTCAGATCACTATAGGAGACTCGAGATGCCTCCAGTGAAATGGTGGCATCACAGTTTGAATTTGTAATGTAGGTATATTTGCTTTACACACACCGGATATCACAAAGCAGCCTCTCCCTAAGAGGGGAGAAATGGAGAAGGGGTGTTATTTAGCAGAGCTACTACACTTTCCTTCACTATTAACTCTAAGTGTCATCATTAGCCATTTTGGCACCCAGGGCTTTATTGCCCTACTTGTTACGTTTGACCCATATGATATAGAGAGGAAGACACAGGGATGCAGAAGAACACAGGGTTTAAGCATGTGATGGCCATATTAGTTCTGCACCAAGACTGCCTATTTTGTTTTTCTAGCTGTCTAGGAAGGAGAGGTGCAAGGTGGTATACACACTTCGGCAGATGGGCTCAGAGCCTTCAGATAGGAGATGCCAACAGGCAAGTCTATACTCTTCCAGCAGCACATTTTGGCACCCTATGCAATTCTGTACCCTAACCTAGGCCAAAACTCTCATCATCCTGCCATAGTTACCACTCCACGTCATCAAATGGAAACAGTAATTTGAAAGCTGAAAGTCCATAAAGCAATTGCTTTAGGCAGCTGTGTTGCAACTTATATCTGATATCAAAAGTTTAGCCCTCTAAAATCATCCTTGTTTCTCCAAAGGGAGTCTGGTTCCCTCACTATATTCTTTAGTTTTAATAATTATGGAATTATAAAGCAATGTCTTCATGTAAGTTTTGACTGTCTGTAGAAAGCAAAGCAAAAGTGGTCTGCTTATATACCGCCCCGTATCACTTCAAGTAGTCTCTGGGCGATATACAGTTTTTAATTACAAGCTGGGTACCTCGGAAGGATGGAAGGCTGAGTCAACCATGAGCCTGCTACCTGGGATTGAACCCCAGGTTGTGAGCACAGTTTTACCTGCAGTTACAGGCATTTAACCACTGCACCATGAGGCTCTTCTACTGAAGAACTACTAATGGTGACAAGAAGGTCCAGGGTTGAGAAGGATGGGGGTGTTCTGGAAAATCTGTAGAACACTGAGTTTCAAATGAAATTATACATACACATTTAGAAGAAGTGCTCCCTCAAGTGGTGAAAGACATCTGTTAGTCATGGCTTGTGCTTTTTTCACATAGTTTGCATTTAGCTATACTTTTCTTCTTATGAGAAGGCAAGCAAGAGTTTCATTTGCAAATGTGATTGCTGAGGCATAGGTTTCTGAGGAAATCCCAAGGGAAGATGTGCTAGTCACAGAGAATATGTGTTCTGTTAATATCTAGATCAGGCATGTCCAAACTTCAGCCCTCCAGATGTTTGGGGCCACAACTCCCACAGTCCTTTGCCACTGGAAATACAGGCTTGGAATTCTGGGAGTTGTGGTCCTAAACATCAGGAGGGCCAAAGTTTGGACATACCTGATCTAGATGGACATGACCTGCAGCTAATTTTGACCCACTGGCTGGGTTGCTCAGGGTGCAGAGTCATCCAGTCTTTCCTTTCTGCTCCATTCTTCCTGCAGAGTGAGAGAAGACAGAAATAAGGCAGAGCAGAAAATAGACAAACTTTTTGACTTGACCCTTTCAGGACCTGCTGCCAATTACCCCTTTGCACCTTTGAACTGCAGAACTGGAAGGGACCCACCCTATGGATGGTCGTCGGGTCCATCCACTCTCAAGGAGACACAGTGGGGAAATCAGCTTCCAACACATCTGGCTCTGCTGTCAAAAACCTAAGCCACTAAGCTACCCAGCACCTGTGTTGTGAGATGTAGTCTGCTAGGAAAGAAGAGCAGCAAACATTTGCTGACGTTCAACGCAAACCCTCAAGCCAAGTTGCAAAAAGCTCACAGCAGACACATCTGTTGAAAACAAAGTACAGCAGGTGTCAAATAAATGCCAAGGCACAAACAATAACTGTCTTCAGTAGAATAGTATGCCTTTTATATGAACCATGAGAGTGACTGATTAGGACAGTTTGTTATGCATTTCAGAGAACATTTGTCAGAAATTATCTTATTATGATAAGAACTGCTGGTCTTCCCATCAATCCATTGCCCCTTAAAACAACTATTTTACTATTTGTGTAGCGAAAAGCAGAAAACATCCAAGGAAGGAGCATGTACCACCTGCATGTAAATATAAAAGGCCATTAAAATCAAAACCTTAAATACAGCAACCCAAAGCAGAATAAAAAGACGAATTACAAATATGCAGTGCCTCTACCAAATTTACTACCCCCTATTTTCATCAACCTTCATACACAAGGGACTTTTTTCATGCCATATTTCCAGAGTTCCAATTTCTAGGCAATATTTCAGATACAACCAGCACATTAGTTGAGCAACAAAAAAGAGAAATACTGTAGGTCTTTTTCAGGAGAAATGCTGGAGTACTACCAGCAGAGTTTCCTCCAGCCTCCAAAGATAAAAATTACTTACTTATGGGTTATGTGTATGGTATGTAAGTTGTACCCATCGGGATAGGACAGTATTGCACAGAATCCTAAGAACTGCAAAGAGTATTGAGGGCTGTTCACTCCCCACACTAGAAAAAAATTATACTACTAGGTGCCACTGTAAAGCATTGGATATATAAGATATCCATCACATCCTAGTCATCGCCTCTTCGAGTTGCTGCCATCAGGACGGAGATATAGAGTACTTAGGGTGAGAACAAACTGTCTCAAAAATAGCTTATTTTTTAGAGCAATATTGGCCTTAAATGGAAATTCTGGACTTTGAAGTCAGCTTATTTTATATGTCATATTTTATGTGTTGTAGCTGTTTTAAATCTATGCGGAAATTTTTATATGAGTTGGGTATAGCAACCGTGAAATTTTGTTGTTCCTGCAAGGGGGCAATGACAATAAAGATTCCTATTCCTAAAATTGACCCAATCCCTTGATAGCACATTAGACAACAGAGGAAACACAACAGTTCCCTGGTAAGTCACATGCTTTGCATACAAAAAGGAAAAAAACAACTACCTCCATGTGCTTATAGAACACAAATGTCTATGAAGCTAGAAAACAAATTCTGCTGCCAACATGGAGTAAACAGGTGGACACCAACCTTTAGTGCTACAGATCGTTTGAACATCAGCTTCCACAACCAACACCCCCTCCCTTCTCTCCACTCCCTCCCCAAATAAATTTGGCCTGGGCAAATAGGAGAGATTTTTTGTTTAATGCACTCTATGTGGGGCCCGGGCTACCGAAGAAAAGCCTCAGGAAACTTCAACGGGTCCAAAATGGAGCAGCCTGACTGGGGGCGGGGGGTACAGAAATCACATTATACCTGTATTAAAGCAGCTCCACCGGCTTCCAATCAGCTATCAGGCAGAGTTCACGGTGCTGACCTTGACCTACAAAGCACTGTACGGCCTGGGTCCAAACTACCTCAAAGATCGAATTTCACAGTATGAACTGACTTGGGTATTAAGGTCACCAGGGCAGGCCTTTCTCTCCATCCTGCCACCCTCACAGGTATGTCTCATGGGAACCCATGAAAGGGCCTTCTCAGCTGTGGCGCCCAGGCTCTAGAACTCCCTCCCACTAGAGGCCAAGACCGCCTCTTCTCTGTTGTCTTTCCAGAAGCAGGCAAAGACCTTTCTCTTCAGGCAAGCTTTCCCTGAATGATGGTCTACCTATTATGTGTCTTTCACATGAATCTATAGAATCACATAGGCTTTGTGTTTATAACTACTTATAACTGTATGGGTTTAGGTTGACACTATGTTTTCAATGTTTGTTTCCATCACTCATTACTTTACATGGAACTGTACTCCCCTTTAGCTGTCCGTGTTCTCTTTCTGTAAGCCGCCTTGGGTCCTTTCTAAAATAAGAAATAAATAAAAAATAAATAAAAAATTACAAATGCATTCATATTTGGGATGGAAAGAATTCAGAGTTTATAATAATTAGTAAGTAAGGGAAAGCAACAGTGACAGATGTCCCCATTGCTAAAAGAAAGAGAATGGTCTTGCTGAAGTGAGTGGCATGGGATGTTTTGAATTAGGCAAAATCTCATAGCCTTCTAGGAACAATAGTGAAGGAAGGGCTGTCACCAAATGCAGACTGCAGATTTCCCTAAGTCACTGCATAATTCAGTAACAGACTTGACAGACTCAAATTTTATCCACATACAGTGGTGAACAGTAAGAGAAAGTGATATGCTTCTGGTGATGGATACTGATATTCTCTCCTGCTCCCTCTCCCTTTTGTCTTTAAGCACTGAGGAAGGCAAATATATTTCATTTTGTCTGGTAAACAAATGGCATCCCTTCCTCCCTCAACAACTCACATTTTTCACAGCAACGGCCTCCATTTACCTCTAGCTATTAATTCTGAAATATAGACATCTGAGGTAGACCTGACCTGTTTTGTTCTAAGGGACTGTGGCAAGTTCCCTTCTCCAAAAGTGGCTATTCAGTTGTGGGTTATAGTTCAAGGGATGCCACTACCAGTTGCAGAGGGAAAGAAGCAAATCAAAGCAGAAAGCAGAAACCATACTGTGAGTCTTGTGCTTCTTCTTCTTCAAGTGTCATGTCCTTGTAGAATGTTGGTGATCAGTAGCCTGACCTGGTTTCTATCTATCTAAAGCTATTCCAAACAGAGCAGCTCTGCTCACTGTGGATCATTGGCTTACAGTAAGTACCTAAGCCAGAATGTTCTACGACCTGGACCACACTTCATTTTTTGCTTTGTGCCCATCTCTAGTCCGAAATACTGCAATTTTCTTCTCTTTACAGTATTGAGGATTTCTAACTTTTTATTCATGTGCTGTAATACAGCCACATCAGTGACTCTGGCTGTTCAAGGTATCTGCAGAATTTGTCTGTACGTCCACATTTTGAATACTTCCAGCTTCCTGCATAATGTGTCTACATAATGTGTCCTTGCACACCCAGCCTAAAATATTATATTTCCCTGTAAATAGGAGAATACCATCTTCCAAATTGCTGGTATACAAGTAAGAACATCAGAAGCACAGATCTGTATATCTGTGAAGATTCTTAGTCATCCAGTTGAGGTTATCCAAAAGTTGAGTCATGGCAACTGGACTTCTTGTTTTGTGAGATCAAAATGTTTCGCTGGTCATCCAAGCAGCTTTATCATGCCTCACTACTGACTTTTCTTAGACTGAGGAAGCTGCTTGGATGAGCAGTGAAACATTTTGATCCCACAAGAAAATAAGTCCAATTGCCATGCAGTTTTTGGAAAAGCACAGAGCTGGTTTGCACATGCAGTTATAACTCTGGTTACGGTTTCTTTTTCTTTTTTTAAATATTCCACATGTAGAAAATACACAGGCTGACAGGTTTCAGCCCATGGCATGACCAGGCATATGCTGGAGTCCACTAGAGCTGGTATCGATCCATGACCTCTTTCCTTTTCATTCTCAATATTTTTTCTATTTTAAATTTATTTTAAATTTATTTTCCTACCTAGCTTCCTAAAGTACAGAGGAGAATGAATCAGAAAAAAAATGTAATTTGTATGGAGTTATGAACCAAGGTCAACAAATCACAAAAAAACAAATTTATATTTTTTTCTGATGAATAGATTTGTACGTGGTTTTTTTAAACTTGAAACCTCTATAAAGGGGTTTCAAGATACCTAAAAACACAACATCTGCATGACTCACCTCTATAAGCCCTTCCAGTTTGGTGAAAATTGAGTTTCAGGCGCCTGAGTTATATGCCCCAAAAGTGGGGAGGCGGGGCTAGAAAAGTGGCCTTTACCAACTGGCTTGAGTAAACTCAGTATGCACCAAACTTGGAGGGATTGTGGAGGAGAGAGTCAGAGGAAGTTTCTCTGCAGGCTTTGTGTCTTTAGGTACCTGCAGGGGACATTCCTGAGGTGCCGGGTGGAGGGGGGCAATAACATGGACACCAGAAATCCAATTGTCCTCAAATTTGGAGGGATTGTAGAGAAAAGTCAGGGGAAGGTTCCTTGAAAATGTGCTGCTTCTTGGTGCCTTGGGGGCAAATTTGTAGTCCAAAAATCATCAAATCAAAATCACTACAAATCCATCAATCTGTATTCCTTGGGGATATCAATTTGTACAAATACAAATTGACAAATTAGCCATTTTTGAATGAATTTTTCAGTTCATTTTAATTCACACCAGTCTCTATTATAGAGCAAAGTGTGCTGCTTATATAGAACTTAAAGCACTCTGAGCAGTCTACAAGTCAGTTATACAGATTGAACAATGCCCCCTACCCAGCACATTTGGTATTCATTTTACCAAACTCAGAAGAATCTCAAGCCAACTTCCTGGGATTAAACCCCAGTTGGGAACACAGTTTTGGCTGCACTTTCTGACACTTGTTTTCTGGGTCAGAAACCTTATTTGACTATGACTGAACCTCTTCCCACCTTGCCCACTTTATCAGGTGGCCCATGGGCTTTGCTGTATTGAGGGGAAAGCCAAAAGCAATGGGAGACATCTACTGGACCCAAAGATGAAGGACAATTCAAGTCTTGGAATGTGACCAAAAATGGTTTTATTGTACAGGCCATCCATTTTTCAGCCCAATCAGTTTGTGGGCTTCTTCAGGGGCACCTTAAGTCAAAGGCAACTTGATAGGTTAGGGAAACCAAAGATTATTCTAACCTCACCCCATGCTTCACTTCAGAGAGTGAAGTGTCACATTTGTTAAACTTCACCTTTGTTAAAATGTGAGTGGAAAAGCAAAGTATTCCCTCCCTGGCTTATCAAGGGAAACTCAGCAACCTGGTGGGAAGAGCTGTACAAAAGTCCTTTGGACTTAGTCTCTTCCAACCCAGAAAAGAAGCTTTAGTTAATTGGTGAAGCTAAAACTCTCTTCCCTAGTTTTATACGTATAGGGAACTATGGGACCCCCTCGCTTCAAGCACTAGACCCAGGCATCTCACCTCAGCAGGGCCTCATAAGAAATACAAAATGCCTTGGAGGATGTTTGGAGGCCTGCTGAGGACTAAATTTTGCTGTTTACTTTTATTTTATCACAAATGCTATCTCTCGAGAACGGGGGAGGGGAGAATCCTGCTGATACAACAATTCTATTTTCCTGTTGAGTCATTTGCCTTCCAGAAAATCCCTAAGGTCTGTGAATCATTCAGTAGTTCTTTTCATTTTAACTTGACGATTCAGGACATAGAATAAGATGTAAATCATTTACAACGTACTAAGGCAAAGCGATGCATATATTGATTAGCTGCTGTGCAAGCTATCCCTGCATTCTTTGCTGGGCTTGTAATCAGAGGGCTGCACACGCACACACAACTTTCTCCTGTTGTCCCACAGCATTGCCTCTGGCTACCGAACCACTGTGTACTTGTTTCTTTTCTTACTTTGGCCTGTGACCCGCAATACTTTTCAAGGTCAGAAAAAATGGACCCTGTAAATTAGGACTATTTTTTCCTCTTATTTTTATACAACTTGGGATTCCTCTTGTGTCTCTAGGATTGTTGCACCCTGGCCATAGACATTCAGACAAATGGAAGCCAGACCCAAATATTTCTGGCAGTGTCCTTATTCTCTTCTCTAAATGCAGTAGAAATGCCACTTCAACCACTGCAGTATGATTTCTTAACATTTGACTAACAGGCCTTGGAATTATATAGCACAACTCAATAAGAAGCCTGCTCTTGCATGCCTCTGAGCAATCAGAATGAAAAATGAAGATACTGGACATAGACAGTAGGAGAAAAGTTGTGTGTGGGGGGTGTTATCTATAGTGATGTTGAACACAGCTGTGGATATTGAGAATAACTACCACAGACACTTAATGTTGGTGAGCAAACAGCTGCTCTGTCCCTGGCCTGAGGTAACATTGTCAAGTATAACCAAAGCTATAATGAACCATTTTTGTTCCTGATTCAAGCAGTAATGACTGAGGCATGAATGCAAATATCCCCAAAGACAAAGTCGGGAGAAAAGGAGCCCCCAACCCCCCCCAAAAAAAAAATCAAGGGGGAGTTTGTGTTTTTTCAAAAAAGAGGGAAGGGTGAATAGGGGTTGGAAGGTATTGCTGTTTATCCAGATTCAGTTAGCAATTAGGCACATGAAAACACCACTCTTATTGCCATTGTCAATTTGGTCTGAACTGTCATCATTGTTATTTCTGTTTTGTTGTCTATTTTTTTCTTTATTAATATACAGATGTTTATGCATGTGCTTTAGAGATTGTGATAATTATGGTTTTATTCATGTATTGTTGTTTTCTGCTTTACTATTTGACCTCTGTTTTGTTTATACAGTATGTTAGAGTTTATATTAATATTAATTTTGATTTTTGAGTTAAATTTTGCTAACATTCACCACTATATTCAACCCCAGATTTCAGAAACCTCTACATTTTGGTATGCTGAGGTACACCTCTAGTAGTCTGTCATAATTATAGCCCTGAGTCTAACCTGGAGATTACCAAAGCATAGACAACTGAAGAAGGACTATCTCAGTCATGGTGGAATTAGCCTAAGATAGAAAAGGGGATTAAGTGCCACAAAAGCAACTAATATTTCCAGTGACAGATATAGACTAAACAATATCCTGAATCTATAAACTTGTTCCTTTGGGAAAAGAAGAAGAAG
>JAHTLZ010000275.1:25097751-25108503 GCA_023846285.1 Phrynocephalus versicolor
GTGTGTGTGTGTGTGTGTGTGTGTGTGTGTGTGTGTGTGTGTGTGTGGTGTCCAGTACAGGAGCCGGAAGGGATGGCCAGTGTGGCTGTGGTGAGGAGGCTGTGTGGGCTATGATGGAGCTGGCCCAATCCCCTGAACCTGCCGCCTACCAGCCGGGAAGTGCTAGTCGCTCCTCCCTCATTCCCCATGCCTACCAGGTGGAGGAGCATTGTCAGCTGATGGGTACCGCATGCATGCACCTTGATATTCACCAGGATAGACCTGGCAATCCAGAAGGTGGCAAGCCATGAGGGGGCATTATAGCTGGTGAGATGACAGGGTCCCACAGCGTGATCCCCCACTCCCACCCCCACCCGCAGCTGGCTGCTGGGCACCGTGCATGCCTTCTGCATCCACACGAGCAGGGCAAGCCTCACATGAACAGAAAAGATTAAGGTGTGGTTCTTCTTGTCCCCATTTTTCTTTGCTCCGTATCAAGTTCCCCATAAGATGTGGTTCAAAGAAGTACTATCCCCCAAGCCGGGGGTAGGAAAATGTGGTTGATCACACTTCAGGGGGCATGGCCGAGGCTTGTATTTTTTTGAACCAGCTCCTGTTGGGGACAAGATTTTTGGATCCTTTTTTTTTTAAGAAATAAAAAATGATTTTAAGGGCCGTGTGATATAGGCCAAAATCTTGTCAGAAAATGTTTGTATTTGCTGAGAAATTGAAATTAGAGCTGAAAGTTCATTAGACCAATCCTGGCCATTTTGTCTCCACGGCAAAACCAAATAGCACACAGACACTATACCCAAAGCTTTTATCTTGGCTTGGTGGTGGCAAACACAAAGAAAAGCATACATATCTGGTTATATACTTGCATGTTAATTACACAGGCTACACATTGCCTCCCCACCCGTCACCACAAGTGAGCTGGGTCCTCAATTAACTAACCTCAGAAGGATGGAAGGCTGACTGAATCTTGAACAGGCTACCTGGGATTGAACCCTGTGCTGTGAGCAGCATTTGGCTGCAGTACAGCAGTTTGATCAATGTGCCATGAGCGCTGGCACAGCCTGCCACTGGTAGGCTGATTGGATAGAAACACACTCCTTTGACTCATCAAACTATATATTCCTTCTTTTCAGAGAACAATGTAATTTACTTGGTGAAGTCAGAAGAGTAATGGCCTTTTACACTTTGCCACAACTGTAAGTAAGGCAACTAGGAATTTGCCTAGTTGCCTTACTTACAGTTGTGGGGCAGGGCAGGGTGGGGTGGTGGCAGGTGGGGGTGGGGGACGGCGACAGGCGCGGGGGTGCGTGGCAGGCAGCAGTGGGCAGTGATGGGCGGACAGCAACGGGCAGCTGGCGGGCGGTGAGGGGACAGATGGCGGTGGCCAGCGGCGGGGGGGTGGGGGCGGCAGGCTGTTCAGTGCCCTTTCTCCATTTTGGTGCCCTAGGCAACTGCCTAGTTCACCTTAATAGAGGCGCCGGCCCTGACTGCAGGCACCCTGCCACAGTCATAAGTATGCTGGCCAAAATACTCATGCATAAATTACACCTGCAGAAGTGTGATTTATTTATTTATTTATTTATTTATTTATTTATTTATTTATTTATTTATTTATTTATTATGAGATTTGTATCCCACCCATCCTCCCATAGGAACTCTGGGCGGCTAACAATGGGCCGATCAATTCAGCCAAGAAACAGAACAAAGCACACTACACAACAATTTAAAAACAAAATGTGCACTCGCACTCCAGTGTAAACATAGAGCTAAACAAACTTAAAACTTATGCTTAAACAGATGGTGGAAGGAGGGGGGGAACTAAGCTAAGTCACCAAAGGCCTCGCGAAACAGCAGTGTTTTTAAAGCTTTGTGAAAGGCCGTCAGGGACTCTGCAGAGCGCACTTCACTTGGAAGATGATTCCACAAAGATGGGCCGTCCACCGAGAAGGCCTGGTTCCTGGTGGAGGTTTTCCGGGCCTCTCTGGGGGTCGGCACCCGAAGCAAGTGTGCCTGCACCGACCGAATTGGACAAGCCGAGGTTGATTGCTGGGTGATCCGTTCTGACAGGTAGTCTGGGCCCAAACCATGGAGGGTTTTATAAACTAAAACCAGGACCTTGAATCTGATCCGGGACGCAACGGGAAACCAATGCAAGCGAGCCATGACTGGGTTGATGTGGTCGTGATGGTGCACACCCGCCACCAGCCTGGCTGCCACATTTTGCACCCGCTGCAGACGCCAGAGGAGAGTCAAGGGCAACCCCATGTAGAGTGTGTTGCAGTAGTCCAGCCTCAAGATTACCAATGCTTGCACCACTGTCCTCAGGGAGTCGCCGTCCAGATATGGAAGGAACTGGGCAATTTGACGAATGTGATAAAAAGCGGTTCTGGTCATGGCAGCCACTTGGGCTTCCATGGAAAGGGACGGATCCAGAACCACACCCAGATTCCGAACCCTGTCCGCAGGCTGGAGGGAAACACCCTCCAAGCAGGGGAGAGGGCCTCCATACCCGGACGGAAAAATCCCGAAAAACATCACCATGGTCCATGCCATGACCGTGTCCAGGCACTGGTCGAGGGTCCAGACAGCTTCCACTGCAGAGGTGGAAAAGGAGAGAGAGAGCTGAGTATCATCAGCGTACTGGTGACAGCAGACTCCATATCTCCTAATGACCCCAGCCAGCGGCCTCACATAGATGTTGAACAGCATGGGGGAGAGAGATGACCCCTTCGGAACTCCACAAGGGAGTGTCCACGGGGCCGACAACTCTCCCCCATGCTGCACATACTGAGGCCGGCCCTCCAAGAAGGACCGGAGCCAACCACAAACAGTGCCCCGATGCCCACCTCAGAGAGCCGGTCCAGTAGGATACCGTGGTTGACGGTATCGAAGGCCGCTGACAGATCCAGGAGAACCAACAGGGTAGAGCAACCCCTGTTGGCCCCCCGATTAGGTCATCTTGCAGTGCAACCAAAGCTGTCTTGGTCCCCCAGCCCAGCCTGAACCCGGATTGGTATGGGTCAAGGCACCGTTGTTCCTCCAGAAAAGACTTAATCCGGGTCGTGGCCACCCTTTCAATAACCTTGCCCATAAAAGGGACGTTGGCAATCGGACGGTAACCAGCAGGGCAAGATCAGGAGGAGAACATTTTTGGTTACAGAAACTTGCCCCTGCTGATGACATTATCCCTTTTTGCAGCCACAACATATACAAGAGGATTTTGGCCACTAGGTTCTAATACAAGTGAACACAGTTTAGAAAACTAAGTGGAAAACAAATGATGGGCTGAAGAATATTCCACAATGCAAACAATCTACAGCTACACAGCTTGCCCTGCAGCAACAGCGATGGGCCAAATATACTATGGGATGAGCCCTCCTTGGAGACTTAGTTATTGGATCATCCCAGGGAAATATTGGGCTTTATTGGCAATTTCTGGTGTCACTCACCTTCTCTTGTGGCACCAGCATCTCAATCCACCAATATTTGTACAGTCTGATTACTTACAGTCTTTCCTTTACAAGGTTTAACCTCATAAATACCAAATGAAACATGAAGGATTTGTCAGTGTTTTGCTCCGATAAGTAGATGCTTTTTGCAGCACCCTGAAGTCCCGCTGGAATTGCATAAATAAGTATGACCAGGGCTGTGTTTGGGTCTTTGTTAAGGAGCCTCATGGTGCAGTGGTTAAATGCCTGTACTGCAGCTAAAACTGTGCTCACGACCTGGGGTTCAATCCCAGGTAGCCGGCTCATGGTTGACTCAGCCTTCCATCCCTCTGAGGTTGGTAAAATGAGTACCCAGCTTGCTGGGGGGGGGGCATGTGTAGCCTGCATAATTTAAAAAATTGTAAACCACCCAGGGAGTGCTTAAAGTGCTATGGGGTGGGATATAAGCAGAACACTTTGCTTTGCTATTGTTGAAAGAGAAAGAGAGAGAGAGAGAGCACATCTCTAAAAATATTTCTCTCTAGCCTACTTTTTGTTTTTCATCTGTGCGTGCACCTACGCAAACACGCATACACTCATGCACGCATACACACGCAAATACACTTTATCATCCTGCCCAATATAGTGATGCTTTTATTGCTTTCAGATATAGTTTTACTACCTTGTGGGACACATTTTAATGTAGGAATATACCTGCTGCTAGAGAACAGAAGATTATATTATGAGTGGGTGGCTTTTTTTTCCTGTCCAGAATAGGGGGAAAATCAATGCATGGCAAATAAATAGATAAATAGCTCCCTTTCTTCAATGTTTGTAGTACTTTCTCAGAGAGCATTTTTCCTGCTTTCCAAGGCAAGCATGGGGAGTTTCAATGAAAATGAGTTTTCTTCTCCTTTTTTCTTTCCTATCCCCTTTTTCCTTTGTTTTGTGTCTTTTTAGATTCTCGGCTGGAGGGCCCAGTCCACCTTGTTTTTCATCCATTACTAAACTGGGACCCCCACTGGGCTGCAGTGTGCTGCAGAAATGGTTTACATAAAATTCTGTGAAATAAAACAAGTATGGGATGCTAGGCTTTGTTATTCGTTTTCTCTGGATAATCTGCACGCCCGCCGAAGCTGCCCTTTCATGATGAATGCACTGGATTTCCTGAGCAATAATAAAATTGTCAGGCTGGAAGGAATGCTGGAGTTTGTTCACTCCAGCAATTCGTCTACTCCAACACTTGCAACAGTATTAATGTTTCTTCCAAGATGCTGTGGCAGCAGCCGCTACTGAACCCTCATGGTTTTTCTCTGATTAGCTCTGAGAGAGCTATGTTTTGCCTTTTATTCTCTCCACTTAGTGCCCCTTATCCCAAGGGTGATAAGGTTTTTGGACAACAATATCCATGACCTCAGTCAGCGTAGCCAATATTGAGTGCATGGCCAAAGGTTGCCCACTCCCTGCTCAGTACAATTCTATGTTATCCTCTTCCACTCATGAATCTGTTGACCTACACTTTAAGGCCAATGGGTGAAGATAAATGTGTTCCAAAACAAATGACCGGTGTCTGATATTTGCCCTTAAGTTTTGATTCCATCGTTGGAAGAAAAGTAGTGGACTTTTATTGTCAAAATGTCACAACTGCAAAACTCAGAAGACACATTCATTTCTGCACATCTGTACCTTTTTGGACATTTTAGAGAAAATGTAGATATATTTTTCAGATACAGGTAGACTATAGGCCTTGCATATAAAGTATCCTTGAACATAGACTAGAGGCAATCAAAACGAGTGAAAGGAAATGGGAAGCCTTTTAGTAAAAATCAAATGAGAAAGAAAGAGGAGTGATATACAGACTTTGTAGAGTCAAGAGTTCAATGATGACCTCCTCAGTCAGATGACCAAATACTCAAATAGGGGAGACACAGTGGTAATGGGAAGATTTCAACTACCCTGTTATCTGTTGGAAGTCTAAGGGCGCTTTTCCACGACCCCTAAGATCCGCTGGTCCCTTAAATTCGGACCAGCGATCTTAGGGGTTTGTCGCTCTTCATGCGTCTCCACGCTGGCTGCTGGCTGCGTGAGGGAGGGAGAAAAAAAAGGACAAAAGAAGAAAACCTTACCTCCCCGGTGCCCGTGGGAGCTGCCGGGCGAGCCGCCGGTGACTTCCTGGTTGCTCTTAAAGGGGCGGGAGGCAAAGAACAAAAACAAAAAGAAGCGAGGAGAGCCCAGCACATCCGCATTAAATATTTTTCACCATCAAAGAGCAGGTACAAGAAAAGTGCAGCTGGGTCACGCTTAGGTGGGCGGGGTCGCACTTAATTGTCTGCAAACTCCGGACCTGGTGGGGAAACATTTTTAAGGTCCGGAGCTTGCAGCCCTTTGCCGCGGAGCTTAGGGGTCGTGTATAAACGCCCTAACTCTGCCAAGAAAATAAGACCTAAAAAATTCCTCACTTGCCTTGTTAACCCCAAGTTCCAAAAGGTGGAAGATAACAAAAAATTAAATTCAACTTAAAAAATTAAAACGTAGCTATCTTGATCCTGTATTCAAGAACTGATCAATGCAACAGAAATAATGGGCACTTTAAGTGGAAATTATTATACCTGTTGGAATTGGGAGCTGATAGGGGGAATGATAGCTCTGTCACCGCTTTCCATTTATTCCAATTAGATAGATTTTTTCCCTAGGGGCACCCCCTTTGGAGCTTCATAACTCAGCTCCCTGAACCCCAAAACTTTCCAAATTTCAGAGGCTTACCTAGAATCATTTGAGGGAGCTCACCTGGCATTTTGGTCCATTCAGACCCAGGGGAGCGGTTTGTTTCATTTCATTTCGTTTTGTAATGATACTACTTTTAAAAAATTATTACACATGAAATGAAATCAAACTACTACAGAAATGAAATGAAACAAAGCACTATTTTTCTGTTTTGTGCCCATCTCTATTCACCAATGATGTACACCCAGCAATATCTTTGATGGCAGCAACTTCCCTGGATCTTTTCCAGCATTTGCTACCTGCTGTTTTCAAATGGAGATGCCAAGAATTGAACCTGTGAACGTCTGCATACAGAGTGCATGCTCTGTCATTCGTTTAGATTCATCAGCGATTCATGAGTTGCATTTTGTGAAAATACCTTGAGATTATTACCCAAATCTGCTCTCTGTAAACAGTGCACCCTACATACATGTCTTAAAACAGGTCTTGTGGAAATGCTTCAGGTTTTAAAGATAAATGACTGGTTTAACTGCACTCCATGGGGATTTACAGTTGATGTTGTGCAGTACCTTGAAAAGCAGAGCTTCTGCTGCCACAAAGGATTAAAAATGAAATAGGCAAGACAGGCAAAGAGTCAAATCAAATATCAAAATTCCTCTGCATTGTGTGGGAGCCTTTTCCACAATTACATTTGTAAGTAAAACAGGATCTCTCTCTCTCTCTCTCTCTTCTCTATCTGTCTCTCTCCCCTTCTCTTTCTTTTTGTTTTTAAAGGCTATGAAAGGGATAGAAGGAGGAGAACATGGTGTTTCTATCATTTATTTATAGAGTTCTCCTCTGATTGTATACTCTTTCCAATTTTCTTTCCTGCGATGGTGACCTAATAGAATTAAATTGCTCATTCGACTGGCAAAATGTTGAATGGTTTTCTCTAAAAATTCATCATTAGAATATTCAGTGACCAGATAGATTCATAGATTTGGAAGAGACCTCAAGTACCATCCAGTCCAAACCCATGCTTGGATGTGGTGATCTTGCCACAGGAGGTGGTGATGGCATCTGGCCTGGATGCCTTCAAAAGGGGAATTGGACAGATTCCTGGAGGAAAAGTCCATCACAGATTACAAACCATGATGGAGATGTGTAATCTCCGGGCTTAAAACCGGGGGACTTCAAGGGCCAGATGCAGTGGAGTGGTAGCAGGAGACAGAGATCTAATCTCATGCACTCCCAGAGGCATCTGGTGGGGCCACTATGAGATACAGGAAGCTGGACTAGATGGGCCTTTGGCCTGATCCAGCATGGCTCTTCTTATGTTCTTATGTTCTTATGATGGCATCCATACAGCTCACAGGTTTAGACTTTTCAGCTCTTGGGGAAGAGCACCGTTGGGCAAAGTACCCAAAGCACATGCAGACCTATGAGGAGGCAAAACACTTTCAGGACAAGATCAGACCATTTAATTAGCATGTGGTTAGATGATGTTTGCCTCTTCTAACATGAACTTGCATCCATTCTCGTGTTGCAAATTCTCTTGCTTTTGGTTTTTCGACCAGTCCATTTGCATGCATTGCTTATCAGGCACAGAGCTTTAAAGGAATTATGTCCCTGAAGGGAAGTCATTGTTATAGGGGAAAATATTAAAAATACACATTTCTCATAGTACAGACTATTATCAGAATTTTACTTATCAGTTACACCAGTGTAAGTGCAATTGCGTACCATGCAATTGCAAGTTCCTGCTAATTAATGAGTCATTCCATGTGAATTAGTGTGCAATAAGGAATAAGAGCAGCAACTCATTAACTGGTGGGAAATTGCCACTGTGATTTATACCATTGCACCTAGTGCAAGTATATATTACCAATAACATTTTAGTCATTATATATTACAGATTTCTTCCAAACTCTAACCTGTTCCATCAATGGAAAAGGCTGTCAGCTGATGGAAGAGCTACTTCTGCAGCTGGTATCTTTGCCGTCAGCTACTGTCCACCTGCAGCTGCTTATAACTTCACACCTCCTCACCTCAAAGAAATTGTATAGAACCCAAAAGTTGTCATCTATTGACAGAGGGACTCACAGAAATAAATCTGTGACCCAATGAAGGGTGCACAGTTAAGAGCCAATGTAGGGAATCTACTCCTCTGTACTTTTCATCCTTTCTATCTCTCTCTTCGTCCTTCTTCTTCCCTGGATCATAAATTGGTCCTAAAATCACAGTCTTCTTTTATTTAATTAGAGACTTGGCAACAGGTTATAACATAGCAAAAAATGGATTTGCCAGGAGTTGTTTCTTAGATGTAAGGTCCATCCATCACCAGAATGTCAAGACATATGGCCATAGTACTGAACCAGTCATGTTGTTCTGCACTTGAAGCATAATAAGCTACACCTGCACTTTCGTTCCTAGCAGCAAAACTGCAGCAATGCTTATTTCATTTCTTATTTGCTGCCCTTCACTATACCTAGAATTAACTTCCTGAGAAAGCCGATTTTGTCCTACTTTGTGTTTGATTTGGCCCTAGTCACAAGTCTACCTGGCAAAGTAGAATCAGGGTGATATTCAGACCTTCTCCCACCTCTCTAGATACTTCAAGAATACTGCTTGCTTGCTTTTTTATTTTTCAAATGTGTTTTTTAGATATAACAACAGCAAATTTCTCTTTGACCCAATCTGTCATCTTCCTCACAACCTTTTCCCTCCCCCACTGTATTTTATAATTCCATACATCATAGGCCTGCTATGACTACATCTACATCATATAAGTCTTTCATGCTTACAGATACTAATGCACAAAATGGACAAAGCATAGGTATATACTAACAAGGGTAGAGAAGTAGGGTGCAATAAATGGAGTTGCATGGGAAGGGGTAGCAGTGTAGCATGCTTCAGTCTTGTACAGTAATACCTTGGTTTAAGAGTAACTTGGTTTAAGAGCATTTTGCAAGACAAGCAAACATTTCTTCTAAATTTTGCTTTGATCAACATGCAATGTCTTGATATACAAGCACTGGAGCAGGTCACGTGATCACAAGTGAGCCAATGGTGGCTCCTCTCCCTCCCTCCCCCTGCTAGATTGTGGGTGATTGTCTGGTTCCCTCTCAGGCAGCCTTCAAAACAGAAGGAGGAGAAAGGAATAGAGGTCTCCCTTGCACCAGCGATGAATGTGCATGTTATGATTTTATTTTTCTTTATATTTAAAATTTTATTTAACTTCTTTTCAACATTTTTCTTATTTTTCAAACCATTTCTAATCATAGGGCTGCTAGTCAAGTGTGTATAGGGCTACAAATTGCTTTTTTATTATTGTCACATTAAAAGCACTGAATAAAGCACAGAACTTTTATCCACCTTTCAGCCTGTGACGTCAAATGAGGTTGATAGAGCCCTTGATCACTGCCATGCCACCACCTCCTCCTTGGATCCTTGCCCGGCCTGGCTAATAGTACTTATAAAAGCAGCCAGGTCGATCACTAATGAATGGGCTTCAGCAATAATTAATGGGTCTCTTCGGGAGGGCCTGGTGCCCTCACTACATGCCTTCAAGAAACTACTGAAAACCTGGCTTTATAGGTTGGCCTTCCCTGATTATTCTGTTTCAGCCAACTTATATAAATAGGACACTGTCATTTTCCCCTGCCTTATGATAATTTTCTACTAGTTTTTTTATTTGTTTTTATTTTGAATTGTCAGATCATTTTGATTTATTGTATTTGTGCTTATTTGTTTATTTTTTCTTTTTATTATGATGATTTGATTATTTGGTTTGATTGATTAGTTTTATTTACTATTTTAATTTGTTTAATCTGTTTTTATATTGTGTATATGTTTGTAAACCGCCCAGAGTAGCATTTTTTTGAGATGGTTGTGGTATATAAATCAAATAAATAAAATAAAATAAAATAAAATAAAATAAAATAAAATCCTGTTGTTAGTCCCAAGCAGAGCAGATTTTGCAGCCAGGTACCTAAACCATTGTGTGAACATGGTTTTTGCATTTTGTGTGTACAGTATGTTTTGTCATTTTGTGTGTACAGTATGTGGTCTATGGGACCCCAGAATGAATCATCTCAGTTCCCATTATTTCTTATGGAAATTTGCTTTTATATAAGAGTGTTTTGGTTTACAAGCCTCATGGCGCAGTGGTTAAATGCCTGTACTTCAGGTAAAACTGTCCTCATGACCTGGGGTTCAATCCCAGCTAGCAGGCTCATGGTTTATTCAGCCTTCCATCATTCCAAGGTCGGTAAAATGAGTACCCAGCTTGCAGGGTGGGGGGACAATTTGTAGCCTGCATAATTAAACTGTGAAGTGCCCAGAGAGTAGTTGAAGTGCTATGGGGCAGTATATAAGCAGAACACTTTGCAAACATGTTTCCGAAACAAATTATGCTCATCAATCAAGATATTACTATATATTTTTTCCTGGTCAGTAGCTGAAGAATTCAAAGAAGGTGGTGAGGCAGCTGCTTTCTTGTCCAACTCAGCCTACAAAAAGGAAAGGGGAACTAAACTCCTGAAGATCTTTCCTGCACAATACATTTGTTTGTTTGTTTGTTTATTTATTTATTTATTTATTTATTTATTTATTTATTTATTTATTT
>JAHTLZ010000275.1:25108513-25141588 GCA_023846285.1 Phrynocephalus versicolor
TTTATTTATTTATTTATTTATTTATTTATTTATTTATTTATTTATTTTATATCACCCGTCTTCCCAGGGAACTCCTGGCGGTTAACAATAAGGGTTAAAAGAACCAATAAAAAACAGAATAACATCAGCAAAAATCAAGGAAAAGAAAAAAATTAAAAGAAGAAAAAAGAAGAGGAGAAGACAATACAAAATAAGTGAAAGTCATCAGCAAGACGTGTCAAAAAATTAAATTAAAGGTTGCCAAATGCCTCCCAATAAAGCAAGGTTTTAAGTGCTTTTTTGAAGGTGGGCAGGGACTGTGCAAGGTGCAACTCACTCGGGAGATGGTTCAAAAGCGAGGGGCCAACCACAGAGAAGGTGCGACTGTGTGTAAGCAATTTCTGTGCATCCCTGGGTGTGGCCACTCGGAGTCAGAGTGCCTGTAACTAGAGATGGGCACGACTCAGCGAAATTTTTGTTTTTGTTTTCGTTTTTTGTTTTCGTTACACAACGAAAACAAAAACAAAAATTTTCCAGAAAACAAAATGAAAACAAAAACAAAACGAAAAAAATTTGCCATGTTTTTCGTTTTCATTACGGCAGACACATTGCATTGAAAGAATGCTAACGAAAATGAAAAATTTTCGTTTTGGTTTTGGTTTTTTTCATTTTGTTTCGTAATGAAAACAAAAATGAAAAATGCGCAAAAAAACCCGAAAAACGAAAACGAACCGAAACGGACCCCTAAACGAAAAACGAAAAATTTTTTTTTGAGTCATGCCCATCTCTACCTGTGACATTCTAGTGGGTCAGGCCTCAGTTGACCTTTGGGAGATACACTCCGACAGGTATTTGGGTCCCAAGCCTTTTCTCACACAGCCAGGCAATGACAACATGGCCTTGCTTCTTCCTATGGGTATCCAAAAGAGGAAGGGTGACATTCTACTTCTTCCTAGTTGTAACTTCCTCAGCTCCTGGAAATTAATCTTTTCTTTTACAGCCCAGATCGTTCCTTGCTCTTTTCGGAACTCCATCCAAGACCTATTCCTCTTTCTAGTAGGGAGATTTATTACATTGTGGCCTTGACTTTTATGGGACAGTAATGCTCCCGCCTTGATTTAGATTCTTTTCAAATACCACAGTCTATTAAAAGCATCAGTTCATCAAAGTCCACACTATTAATTTACCATGAAAAGTCCCACAGGAATGCCCCCCATTATTATGAAATCAAGCTTCAGACTGAACTAACAGAAATCTAATTATAAATGGGAGCACAGCACTAATTAAACTACCTACTCTAGTATTAGGAGTCCTTTGGGGTTTTCAGCGTCCTGTTGGTACACTGCCAGCTTGGACTGAATCACAAGATAAGTACTCCCAATGCAAGTTAACCCTCTTTCAAAGTCCTCCTTCCAACATTATGATGAAAGCTTGAAAGCAGTAAATCTAAACACAGTGGAGCCCTTGAAGTGATATACGAACAGAAAAATGTATATCCAGTTGCTGCATTATGTAGTAAATGTGGGGTTGGCTGCCAGTAGGTTTGTATCAAAATGCTGCCCAGTAGAGCAGCAAGAATTTTTAATTTGTTGAATAGGAGCAAGAAAATCAACTGCCCACCCCACAAATTAGGGAGCTAAGAAGAAGCTTCAATTTAATAGCTAATAGAGATGGGCACGAAACGAGCGATTTTTCGTTTTCGTTTTAGTTTTTTTGTTTCGTTACGTAATGAAATGAAAAATGAATTTTGACTCCAAAATGAAACGAAACGACCTGAAACACGAAAAATTTTGTCGACCGCTTCATTTTCATTACAGCAAATACATTGAATTGTGCTAAATGGTAACGAAACAGCAATTTTTCATTTTCGTTTTCTGATTTTCATTTCATTACGTAATGAAACAAAAATGTTTTTTTTGCAAAAAACCTCACAAAAACGAAAACGAACCGAAACTGCCCCCTAAACGACCAAACGACAAACGAAACACCATTTTTTTGAGTCGTGCCCATCTCTAATATCTAGGAATGGTCCTTCCTTCCTGCCTGCCTGCCTGCCTGCCTGCTACCTTCCTTGATTAGAGTTTTATCTTACCAGTGAGATCAAGGTGGTATCCTGCCAACTTCATCATCCAATAGCTCTGTAAGGTCAACCCAAAAGAATGGGACGAATCATAGATCACTTGGGATATGAACTAGGCTTCTTCTTGTGTATTTATTATTTATTAAATTATTTATTTATTGGATATATAGCCATTGGCTACTGTAGGTGGTGTACTACAAAATGCAAACACAGTATAGAAACAATAATTAGTAAATAAAATAATACAAAATAAGAACACAAGAATATGACATGATAATACAGAAACAATTAAAAACTACTCAGCTAAATAGTAAAAAATGTATATAAACAACAACATACAGTACTACGAATGACCCGGCAAGCAAAGGCGGATTAAATGAGATGGTCTGAGGCATTGGAGTTATGATGGTCAAGTCCTAGCCTTTATTGACTGGACCAGACGTGCTCTTTCCCACATTGTCAGTGGAGGTTCTGTTCAGTTCTGCTTCTCAGAACAAATTATTGAGTGCAGAACTCTTTGATTCGAAGCTTATGCATTTTGCACTAAACTACAATGACTGGATCTTGGAATTCTAGTGGAGAATTAACTCCAGCACTAATGCAAGCATGTCTGTCCCTGGATTAAATCATATAAATGATACACAGTAGGAAAAAAGGAAGAAAGTTGATTAGCCAAGAGTTCACCGCTCAAGACTTAAAACACTGAGTATACCAACTAATAAGATAGGGGGTGTTGTCCTTTCAGCCACATCACATGCTGTTTGAGGACATCCTCATTCTGTTTTTTACGCTGTGCTTAGGGTGCAGGTACAGTAAATATAAGCATAAGGGCTACTTAGGCTGGTGGAATGACATTTGTAGGGTTGTTGTTGTTGTTCGTTTTGGCCATAAACACTGGGCAAAATCCTGCTGTTTTGGCTTAACAATCACATTAGAATAGCCAGTTGAATCACTGGGGAGTTGGTGACTGAGCTCCTCTGTAAGTCCTATGTGTCAAAAATGTTGGTGGGTAAAAATTGATTTTTTTTAAAAAAAATGGGTTATTTATATTATTGCTGTTTTTCAGCAGTAATATTCAGTAGTTACTTTAAAGTATCGAGATATTGGAGAGATTTATAGAGTATCATTGGCCTTATCTATGCCCACACTAGTCATTTAGAAATATGCTAATGTATGTAGGGCATGCAATTTTTATTCTCAGGTCTTGGAGTTGACTAGCTCTCTATTACAGATGCACAATTTAAAGCATAACTCACATCTTTGCTTCGATAGATCTGGAATGGATGTATTTCTGCCATGGATTACTGGAAAGAGATGAATCTTACAAATGGTAGAAAATGTAGATTTGGCTCCTTAAATTACATTTTGCAGAAACTTTCACTAAAGCTTATTAAATTTCCCAGACACTCTCCTGCTCTAACTTCTTTGGAGCCATTCACCTCTCGAAGGATTAAAAACATTGAAGTGCTTCCATGGCTGAATATTGGAAAATGGCTGCCAAGTGCCAACTACTTCTGAAGTGATCCCAAAGTCTTGAGGCAGTATGAAGCTTAGCAATTTTTCTGGACACTGCATATTTAAGGAAAAGCTAAAATATCTGAAAGACACCTTCTGAGAAATTGTGACCCAGAACTAATTGGATTGAACAAACCCCCACTGTTTAAAGATCTCACTCTTGATCAGTCAGACCGCCTGCCCCCCCCCCGGCAAAGAATCTGTGAAATTGGGTGGGGGGCAAGGTTTGATCCAAAATGCATTGCTTGATGTTATCACTGTGTTACAGTGAACCACAGGTGCCCATTTGATTCTCATCTACCCTTTCTTCTGAAGACTGAAGATTCATGTGGATCTTTTTATTTTCTCCATACTAAACAATAAGACAACCCTGCAAACGTTACTATCTCACAATCAGATGTTTTCCAACTCTTCTCCATCATGTAACTCCTTTTGACAGCTGAGAAACATTGGATGCCTCCCCACTTTTCACTGTTACCTGCCCCAAATGGGGCTACAGAACATGTCCAAAGACGTTTCTTATGGAATAACATACTTTTATTCAGAGAACATGAGCTCAAGGGTGTCATGAGGAGTGAGACAAAGAAATGGAAACAAATTGCAGCCTTTATAGTGGCAAGGGTTAACGAAACCTATGGCTAAGCATTTGACTGGTAATAGAAACTTACAAAGGAATAGAAACTTAAATGCAGAACGAAACCTATTGCTAACATTTCATTGGTTACTTCACTAGCAAGGTATTTAGAGGCCAGCGTAAGGGGCGTGAAGCAAGACATCTCTTAACAAAGATTGGGGCCAGTTTAGGGGGCATGGGGCATAGCTGCAGCAAATTACATTATAACATTGCGTTTTTACAACCACATCCCTTATCATCCTTTCTCACCGTCCACATAGTCAGCAAAGAGTTCAGTTCACATGCCAGAATCCTATGGGTGGTTCTGTGAGGTTTCCATAAGTGAGGAGATACTATCATGGGTTTCAACGCCATGTCTGCTCATGCTCTTGACTTGAGTGTACTTCAGTGGTCCAACCACCACCTCATCAATTAACCACCGTTTGTCACAAGCAAGTCACACTGTCACTACACAAAGGCTATCAGGATTTTAGCCACAGTTAAAAGTCAATTGCAAATCCAAAAAGGTCATTAAAAATAATACTTAAATAAAAAATGAATAGAAGCGGGGGTTTTTCTTGTCACCAAAGTTTAATTAAAACATCAGATAGATTTACCTTAAGAAGCAGCAGAGACAAAATAATAATAATGTGAAGAATGATCCTCCATCTCACAGTCTTTTCTTTTAAATTTCTTCATACCTTGCAGTTTGGAAACCAGTCTCAAATCTCTCCAATAATCAATCAATAAATCTTTTTCCTAGTTTAAGTATTGAAAAGTGTGATTATTCTATTATTGCTCATAGTAGACCTCATATAGTCTAGAGCAGGGGTGGTGAACCTTCAGCACTCCAGATGTTTTAGACTACAGTTCCCAGAATTCCAAGCCTGTATTGCCAGTGACAAAGCACTGTGGGAGTTGTGGTCCAAAACATCCAGGGGATGTCAAAAGGGGGAAAGGGAGGGAAAGCAAGAGTGAGAGAAAAGAGATTAAGCCTGCAGTCTTGTATTTCCAGCCCTACTTTCTACAATGTCATCTATGTCCTGGGACCAGGAATAAATCTCTGTTAATTCAGTAATACTTACTTCCGAGTAGACATTTTATTCTTAAAGGCTAGAGAAATTTCTCAAAATTCTCAGCAGCTTTTGTTTGATTAAAGCATAGCAAAGTGTTCTGCTTATATGCCACCCCTTAGCGCTTAAAGCACTCTCTGGGCAGTATACAATTTATTATGCAGGCTACACATCGAACCATGAGCTTGCTCCTTGGGAATGAACCCCAGGTTGTGAGCACAATGATAGCTGCGTTTCAGCAGTCGAACCACTGTGCCACCAGGCATAAATATAATGGTTAAAACTTCCTGGATGATTCACCCTCCCCCATGCACTGTGCTTTCCTCCCTTCTGTGGTCTATAAGGAGAATGCATGGATGGTGGTGTATAACACAGATAGAATGTGTGCAACAGAGAGAATGCCTTTGACATCTGAGAAAAAACTCCTATTCTATCCAATCTCATAGACTAAGACCATCTCATTTTATGAAAACAACTGTTGGAAGGTGGAAGAAAGATATGGGGTGGTGGTGGAAATCCTCCCTTTTGCTGACATCACATTTCCAGATTTTCTAAAGCCTGTATTTTCCCCACCTGGGTGTCAGATCAGCACATCTGCCAATTAGCATAGCAGGCTGCAATAGATTTTATTGCTGTCTGGTTAATAAACTGTTCATGAATAACATAATCACTTGAAAATTTCATGATGGTACTGATGTGGTATCTGCATATATTTTATTGGACCACTGTCAATTTCAAGCAACCACTAAAATGCTCACACTGATTGAAGCTGCAGAGCTTGAAGGGTCGGGGAAAATACCATAGTTGTTTATTAGTAACTAAGAAACAAACTTCAGTTAATTCAGGGTGCAGATACACAATTATGAAAGATGGGCCAGGTGTAGGAAATG
This sequence comes from Phrynocephalus versicolor, assembly GCA_023846285.1. NCBI lineage: Eukaryota > Metazoa > Chordata > Lepidosauria > Squamata > Agamidae > Phrynocephalus > Phrynocephalus versicolor. Next base: position 25,114,664 of record JAHTLZ010000275.1, read on the forward strand.
ATGCTTTCATGTCATGTTTTCCCCTAAAGGACACAACAAGTAGTTCCTCTTAGTTTATTTGTATTCATTAAGTTTAAAACAAAAATTTCTAATTCATTCTTCATACAGATGGACTCCAAGAGGTGTAAAAGATGTCAATGAATTTCAAGTACGGGACCACCCCCATATCTGCTGATTCATCATCCATGGATTCGGTTATCTGCAGTTGGCAATCAGCAGGTGAAGGTGGGGGTGTTGGGGCAAAAGTTGTGCTGTGCTGCTTGGGTGGCAGACTGGGCTGCACTTTTGCCCCAACACCCCACCACTCCCGCTGGGTAAGTGAGCGGACTGGGCAGTGGGAAAGAGCACCTTTGTGCCACCTGGTCTACCCGAAGGTGCAGCCACGTGGCAGACCAGGTGGAGTGAAGCTCTCCTGCTGCCTGGTCCACCAACATGCCAGTGGGAGTGGGTTAGTGCTGGGGGTGAAAGCCTCCCGGTGTGGCTTTTACCCTAGCAGGTCACCACTCTCACTGGGGACCATGGTGAGGTTCCGGGAATGGAAGCTTTTTCCCCCTGCACTAACCCACTCTCACTGGGCAGGTTGACAGCCCTTGTCACTGTCCAACGTTTGGGTGGTGTTGGGGGCAAAAGCTTTTGCCCCCAGTACCCCAACACCCCTGTCACCACCATCACCCCCAGATAAGAGCGGATTTTGGTATCTGTGTGGTAGCATGGAACCAATCCCCACAGATATGGGGCTTCTGCTGTATAAGCCAAAACCCTATTCAGGGGGGAAAACCCAGTAACTACACAGGCTGCATGGCTCACTAAATTGGCTATTTGGCTACGGAGCCAGATTTTAGGAGTTTGACTCCCTACTGGGCTTCCAAGAAGAAAAGCTGATTTATGTAGCCTTAGGCAATTTGCACAGTCCAGAGTGCCATCGGAAGAAGGGAATAGTAATCTACTTTTGGATACTCCATACCAAAAGATCACCATAAGTTGAAATCAACTTGACACCATATAATTATTAAAGTGAATTATGTATTAGTTTTTCATAACCAGAGGTCTCTGTTAAGCAACCCGTCTCACAACCAGTGCAACTGAAAATCAGGAGGAAGCAGTACAAGCCCACAGAACTGTTCCCTGCTGTGAATGTTCATTACATCTAGAAGTTAAACATAAGAGCAAAGCTCTTCAGCTGGGAAGTTTGGCCTGAGAAGATGTGTGAAGCTAACACAGCAGTGGTCACATGGTCTTACCAAGTAACCTTCAGAAGTGGCACTCTAGCAGTTAGAAGAAACCATTGCACAAATGGTATTCAATGGTGTAGATCACAGCACCCTCACAGAAGCTCAGTATGAGAAGGCCATGACCAGTCCTACCAGACAGGGCTCAGGGAAAAGGGGGAACCTCTCTGTTGTGCAAGTTATTTGCATCAACAACTCCTATTGGAGCAGAAAACAAAGACAACTTCCCAAAAACAAACAAGCCCCTTGATAACTAATAGGGGAAAAAATGAGAGCCTGGGAGAGGCAGATTGAAAGCTATAAATCCTCTTCTGTTATCTAGCTGGATGTGGAAGATGGAGGTCTAAACTAATTTTCATCCAAAGCCATTTCTACCCACCACAACTACTTGAACCTTCCTGTGGCCCAGATTGACTAATGATGGTGCTTCTGTGGGATCCATGTTTGACAAGAGGAATGGTTTGCTGAACTAAAATTTGGATTTGATCTGCAAATTGTGTGAACAACAGCTCCCTCTTCAGAAGCAGTCTGGCTTTGCAGACATAGAGCCCACTACATAGGGCCTGGGAACATTTCATGGCTTCCCAAATAGCTTGTTTGATCTCCATCATGCAATGTGCCGTGGCTGAGATGCAGTTGCCAGAATGATTTGCCTTGAAATGTGAAATGCCACAAACAAAGGCAGAGGTGAAACCCCCTTAAAGGAGTAAAGGCTAAAGGAAGGAGCACAACTCAGTTCTAGCACAAACCAAGGCTGCCATTTGTCATGCCAGTAAGGTAGGTCACAAATCTTTCACAGTGAGGTGAGAGCCAGTCTTGTTGTGGACTCTAAATTCATTCTGCTCATAATGAATAGGAATAGGAATCTTTATTGTCATTGCCCCCTTGCAGGAACAACAAAATTTCACGGTTGCTATATTCAACTCATATAAAACATTCCATGTAGATTTAAAACAGCTATAACACATGCAATATATATGACATATAAAATAAGTTGACTTCAAAGTCCAGAATTTCCATTTAAGGCCAATATTGCTCTAAAAAAGAAGCTATTCTTGAGATGGTTTGTTCTCGCCCTCAGTACTCTATATCTTCATCCCGATGGCAGCAACTCAAAGAGGCGATGATCAGGATGCAATGGATCTCTTAATATAGCTAATGTTTTACAGTGGCACCTGGTAGTATAAATTTGTTCTAGAGTGGGGAGTGAACAGTCCACAATACTCTCTGCAATTCTTATGATTCTGTGCAACACTGTCCTATCCCGATGGGTAATGTCGTCTACACAATAAGACTTTTCTGCAGGGTCAAACTAAACTCTGGTATTCATGACAGAAATAAAATCACTCTGCACAATGTTTCCATTGAGGGGTCATCAAGAACTCCCAGGTCAATGTGGCTCCAGCAAAATGGCATGGTTCTGGTGGAACCAGTAAAATGGTATGACTCCTGATGGTTTCAGGAAGCCCGGTGTAAGTTTTTCCACTTGAAACTTCTTTAGATAGAATCAGAGAACCACAGAACCAAGGAATAATGGAGTTGGGAGGAGCCATGGAGTCCAAAACCCCTACTCGATGCAGAAATCCAAATCAAAGGATTTTTGATAGATGATTGCCTAATTTTTTCTTGATTGCCTTCAGGCCTTGAGTGCCCACCATCTCCTGAGGTAATTGCCTCCACTGTCATACTACTGTAACAATCAGGAGGGTTTTTTTTCCTGATGTTCAACTAAAATTTGGCTTCCTGTAACTTGAGCCTATGTCCTGCACTCTGAAAGCCGATCCTGGGCCTCCTCTGCATGACAATCTTTAGATACTCCAGCAGAAGTTGTTTAAAGGTTTAAAACTCATAGGAGAAATAGAACTAGGTATACCACATCGAATTAAAGAACAATTGTATATACATCTGAGCAATTGAAGGAAATCAATGCAGATGAGCCACATACACTTCAGGTCTGTTTCTGTAGCTCCCGCTGTGATCACAGGAAGCAAAATGGATCATTCTCCCTTTTTAGTAATTCATAGAATCATAGAATGATAGACCCATAGAGTTGGAAGAGACCTCATGGGCCATCCAGTACAACCCCCTGCCATGCAGAAACCCCCATCAAATTACCACCAACAGATGGCCATCCAGCCTCTGCTTAAAAACCTCCAAAGAAGGAGACTCCACCACACTCCGTGGCAGCATAGTCCATTGCTGAACAGCTCTGTCATGAAATTCTTCCTAATGTTTAAATCTCTTTTCCTGTAAGTTTGAAACCATTGCCCTGTGTCCTAGTCTCTGAAGCCATGGTACTTTATTAGTGCAGACAATCTATAATATCCCCATGAGATCAAGGATGACTTGCCAATAGAAATGGGCACGAATAAAAAAAATGGCATTTCGGTTTTTCATTTTTCATTGAGGGGCCCATTTTGGTTTGTTTTTGTTTTTCGTGAATTTTTGAAAAAAAATAATTTTCGTTTATTGGTTTTTGGTTTTTACCCGCTTTTGGTGTGATTTTTAAAGCATTTCCATGCATGGGCATCCCCCAATGCCCCAGACCATAGGGAAGACAGTAAAAAAAATGATGCTGGCAGAGAGGAGGAGTACTCACCGAGACGTATGCACGCACACACACAGGGAGGCTTCAAGACTGAAGCTAGAGAGAAATCTCTTCTTTCTCTCCCCTAAGAGCCATGCTGCAGCTGGCAGGAACACAGAGACACACACCTGCCTGGCTGGCCTAAAGGGAAAATAATGAGTCTCAGAGACAGAAATCCCACCCTAACTCCCACCGGAGATTGCAAGGAGGATGGGGGCTGCCAAAGCTTTTTATGCCCTCTGTGGCTGCCAGACCTGCCCAGTCTGCAACCTGGGCATGCTATTGGTTGAAGTTGTCCAAGAACTTACATGATCCCCATTTTGTGTCAAAGGGAAAAGAAAAAATACATCGCGATGGGAGAAAGACAAAAACAAACGTTTTAAGGACCCCAACCCCCTGGTATGTAATAATTTCAAATAATTATTGCTGCATTTTTACGGATGTCCAGGGTGTTTTAATACCCAAGAAATCAATATTAGGCATCTGGGAGCCATTTTGGGTCGATGTCCCCTAACTTCCCTTAAAGGAAAAAAATACAGCGATCTGAGAAAAGACATAAATGCACGTTTTAAGGACCCCAACCCCCTGTTAGGTATTATCAGGCAGAATAAATAATTATTGCTGCGTTTTTATGGCTATTCAGGACGTTTTTTAACATTTAAAAACAGCTCATTTCATTGTGCATCGCCATTAACGAAAATGAAACATAACAAACCTAATCTTCGTGGTTCTGTTTGGTTTGTTCCAATTTCATCACAATTTTCGTTATTCATTTTTTATGTAACGAAATGAATAAGGAATAATGGAAACAAAAAAGTTCATTTCATGCCCATCTCTACTTGCCAATGAGGGATACTTAATGTTTTATTTGTCTTTTTAAAAAGAAATTGCATATGGTGTGCATTCAAGTGCTGGTGTGAATGAATACAGCCTTCAACCCACAGCATCAACAAAATATAATATCCAAAAGAGGTGGGAGGAAATTGCTATCCACTTCAAAATGATGCATGGAGACTGAGAACAGAATGGTGATGTCATGGGCATCATAAGAACATAAGAACATAAGAAGAGCCATGCTGGATCAAGCCAAAGGCCCATCTAGTCCAGCTTCCTGTATCTCATAGTGGCCCCACCAAATGCCTCTGGGAGCGTACGAGACTAGATATCTGTCTCCTGATACCACTCCCCTGAATCTGGTTCTTGAAGTACCCTGGTTTTAAGTCTGGAGATTACACATCTCCATCATGGTTTGTAACCTGTGAGGGACTTTTCCTCCAGGAATCTGCCCAGTCCCCTTTTGAAGGCATCCAGGCCAGATGCCATCACCACATTCTGTGGCAGGGAGTTCCACAGACTAACACATGCTGGGTAAAAAATATTTTCTCTTTTCTGTTCATCATCAAATCTCTCTCTCTCTCTCTCTCTCTCTCTCTCTCTCTCTCTCTCTCTCTCTCCCTCCCTCCCTCCCTCCCTCTCCCTCTCTCTCTAAACATACATAACAGTTGGCTTCCTGGGTCAAGAATTATTGTTTTACAAAATATCTAATTGCTGCTGGGAAATAATGATTTACTAACACTGCGAACACTTGCTGAGTGTGTAGTCCTCTGGGTGAATGAGTAACAGCTGTACAGTCTGCCCATGAAATTCACAATGTCTGGAAAGGCCTTAAGATAATGAAATTATTCAACAGGCAAGAAGCACAAATGCTTCCATAAACAGAATACATCATGGCTCAGTATAATGCATTTAATGCTTCTCCTATTATTGTGGATTCTGTAACATCCACACAATTAACACCAGCCCAAAATGGAAGGAGGGGAAGTCAATGCCCTCTAACTGCACATTTCTAGTATGACTTCAGAACCGAAGCTTCTATAAATGAGATATGTGTGTGTGTGTTGTGTCATTATAGTTGTGACCAAATCTTTGTGACTCCATGTACATGGAGTTTTCTTGGCAGGAATGCTGGAGTGGTTTGCCAGTTCCTACTCCAGGCGCCTACAGCACCTGGTATTCCCTGGTGGTCTCCCATCCAAGTACTAACCAGGACCAACTCTACTTAGCTTCCATTCAACCAGAGCATCCACACCCAATCTGACCAAGGAACTACCTCATCCAGCAGGTCCCCAATCCTCTAAAACCTGGGAAATCAAATTACTAGCTAGCAGTGGGATCTTAGGAGGGGAAAGGCCTTGACATCTCATTTGTTGGCAGCCCTGAGACCGAGGAAGCTAGAACCTTCCCCATCCAGAAACCCTCATGAATACTGCCGATTGAGGATTCAAGCATGCCACAGAGAGGCTGGTTACTGTTTTTTCAAATAACTGAGGAACTATTTGCAAGGCTAAGAAAGGAAACCACAGCAAAATGTCTGTTTTTAATTTATCATTTTAAACACATTATCCCACCTTTATGGATGCAATGCCTTCAGAAGATAATAAGACTACAAAACAACATATAATACAACGTATAGCAAATGTTTGAAGATATTTGTATGATCTTAGGGGAAACTCGCCCAAAGAAGGAATTAATGGCTCTAAGTAGAGCAGTCATATATCACCCTTTGGAGAACAGTTCTCCAGATAAAGAGTAGATATCCTTTTTGCTGAGATATCATTGGGAATCCTACCCCCTCCACTAAAATGATCAGGGAAAGTAGACACTTTGATCTTATAAGGGCTCTCTCTCTCTCTCTTTATAAAAGTAAAATGGTTTGGGGTGGGTTGCCATTTACTCAGAAAAGATGCAAACCTCACACACTAATATAACTACTAGAGATAGGTAGAAATTTTAAAACAAACTGCAAAAATTGTTAAGATTGAGAATGTGTTGATTTGTATTCTTACGAACAGATAACCTTGACGAACACAGATTGATGAATGTTAGTGAATTTTTATTTGTCAATTTATCACACTATAAAATGTCCTCTCAAGGCACCTAAGGACACCAAAATTGAAGGGAAGTTTCCTGTGATTCTCTTCTACAGTCACAAGTTTGGTGAAGATTGGGTTTACACGTGCCAGTTGATAAAGGAGATGGGGGGGGTGGATGTATAACTCTGAAACCCAATGGCCACCTACCTTGGAGGGGTTGTAGAGGAGAGCCTCAGGAAGCTTCTCAGCAATTTTGGTGTCTCTAGGTGCTTGGGGCATTTTATTGGGTTTTAAATGAAAAACTGAATCAACAAATTGATTCCTCAATTCATCAAAAAAATCATACATTTGTTATTCATAATTCAATAAACCTTAATGAATCATTAATAAAAACAAATGGCTATTTTTTTTTATTCATGTGCATCTCTAATAACTACCAATGAATGGCAAGAAGGCTATATCATTCTATATGGATGTCAGACATGAGGTCAGTTTCTAAAGTGGATATTATGAAAACACTTTTCAGACCATTCCTCCAAAATAACTGATTGCTGCCTAACTTGATATTTCAAGAAAACTACAATGACCTCTGCTTTTTTTTCTTAATATATACAGTAGTAACTCAGTTTAAAAGTAACTTGGTTTAAGAGCGTTTTGCAAGAGAAGCAAACATTTCTTCTAAATTTTGCCTTGATCAACAAGTAATGTCTTGATATATAAGCACTGGAGCAGGTCACATGATCACAAGTGAGCCAATGGTGGTTCTCTCACCCTCCCTCCCCCTGCTAGACTGTGGGTGATTGTCTGGAATGATCCATCTCAGGCAGCCTCCAGTGCAGAAGGAGGAGAGAGGAATAGAGGTCTCGCTTGCACCAGGTTAGGGCTTTATTTTTCTTTATTATTTATTTTATTTATTTATTTGGTACACTTTTATACTGCTCCTTTTTCCATAAAGGAACTCAGGGCAGTTTCCAGTTAAAAACAGCTAAAAATAACAAAGACAGCAATAACAAAGAAAAGGATAAAATGGCAAAATAGCGAGAGAGGGAGAACCCTCGACAGAGAGCAGCAGATCAAAAGGATAAAAAAAATTAAACAGAAATAAGGTCACCATATGCTTCCTTGAAAAGCAAATTTTTAATGCCTTTTTGAAGGCGGGCAGGGACTGTGCAAGGCGCAGCTCACTTGGAAGATGGTTCCATAGGGAGGGGCCAACAACAGAAAAGGCGCGGCTGCAGGTTACCGACTTCCACGCCTCCCTAGGAGTGGCCACCCTGAGTGAGCGCACCCGCGACATTGAGTAGGTCTGGCCTCAGTTGATCTCTGGGATATACACTCTGCCAGGTATTCAGGTCCCAAGCCGTGGACAATGGACAATCAATGCAGGCACGCCAGAACTCGGGTGATATGATCGTATTTACGGGCACCCACCACCAGTCTGGCCACTGCATTTGGAACCCGTTGGAGTCTCCGGACAAGGGTCAAGGGCAACCCCACATAGAGTGTGTTGCAGTAGTCGATCCTCGATCCTTTATATTTTAATGTTTATTTAATTTGCTTTCAACATTCTTTCCTATATTTTTCAAACCATTTCTAGTCATGGGGCACTAGTCAAGTTTTTTGGGGCTACAAATTACACTTTATTATTATCACATTAAAATACAAAGTAAAATCCACTTGTTAATTCCAAGCAGAGCAGATTCCACAGCTAGGTACGTACCACAGCCAGGTACGTAAACCATGGTGTGGACATGGATTTCTAGCCAACTTCTTTTGTGAGTTTTGGTGTTTTGTGTGTACAGTATGTTGTCTATGAAACCCCAGAATGAATAATCTGTGTTTCTATTATTTCTTATGCAGAAATATGCTTTGATATAAGGGTGTTTTAGTTTACAAGCATGTTTCTGGAACAAATTATGCTCATAAACCAAGGTATTACTGTACATTCATTTTCAGTAAGCCGCAAAAAATATTAGGCCCGGAGCATTTCAGAATTTTATTAAATAGCATGCCATATTTATTGGTCTGATTTATATCCCATCTTTATCTCAGTGTTGCACCCCAAGTTGGTTAGTTAGTCACACCTATGTGCAATGTGGTGCACAGCAGTGCATTTCCGCTTAAATTATTGTTGCAATGTCTATTTGCATGGATCACTTTAAATTAGAGTATGCAAAAGTAATGCAAAAATATCATTCTTGTAGCTATTTCTTGTCCCTCGTATCCTCTTATTTGATGATGGAACAGAACCCCAGTCCTAAATGATATTGCATCATTGCCTGAAATTTTAGGGAGAGACTGGACATCAAAATGCACCCGTCCCTTCCCATCAGCCATGAGGATTTTCAATGTTGTCTCTCCTCATTAGGTTATAGTGCCTCTAATTTTCAGCCGAGCTGTGCGGAACCTCACTCAGCTATGCAAGGTTTATGTGTGTGTGTGTTCAACCAAAACCCAGAAGTAAAAAGGAATAAACCCTGTGGTGGCTCTATGGCATTTATGGAGGTCAGCATGAATGAGCATGTTGGAGGGAATATTGGTGCCAGTCAAAGGGGACAAAAAGAGATATTGACATTATGTCAGTGAGTGAGGGATGACTGGATCTGGATCAGATGCATACATGCTAGAGAACATTTTTAAGTCCTTTGTTTCACATTGCTTCCTCATCTCCTCCCCATTTTTGTTTCTTTGGTTTTGGGTTGCTATTTTGTGCCTTCGCTTATTTTAAAATGGCATGCAGATTGGAAGAGGCATGTGTTCAAAATGACGGTGTTAATGTCACTGCTTTGTCAAATCAGCAGTGATAAGACCTTGCACCTCTTGTGGGAGAAAAAAGACGGAAGTACAATAAGACCCTGTGTATTCGTAGGGCACCCGACATCGCCCCTTCACAGCCACCTGTATTCAGGTTCAATTGCTGTATTGGCACTTTGTGAAAAAATTAATGGGTTTTGAATCACAGTTTGGGCACTCGGTCTCTAAGAGGTTTGCCATCTCTGCCACAGGGATGGTTTCAATACCTCCCCCCCACACACACACACACTTGGATGCTGGAAAACACAGAAGACTTTAAATAGCATGATCTCTTGACCCCTCTAGTGGCCAGTTCTGGAGACTTTAAATAATATCTATCTATCTATCTATCTATCTATCTATCTATCTATCTATCTATCTATCTATCTATCTATCTGTCTGTCTGTCTGTCTGTCTGTCTGTCTGTCTGTCTGTCTGTCTGTCTGTCTGTCTGTCTGTCTGTCTGTCTGTCTTAGGATTTTTAATTGAATATATTTTGTGTTTTCAAGCCATGTATAAGTGCATTGACAGATACTGCTCCCACCGATAAGGGGGTCCGGGGGGGGGTAGGCACGTTGGTCTGTTCCAGCTAAAGGAACACAAAGTCTTGGGCATCTTAAATACTAACTTGATTCATTTCGCACTAGGTTTCAAAGACTGCAGGCCAGGTTGCCCAGTGGGTCCTGCATGGAATGAAGCAATTTGCTACTTGTTAACTTTATAGCAGATGCTATAAAGACAGCTTGTTATAAAAACATGGTTGAATTTTTTCCCCCGGTGGTCCCACCTGCACGACGTGAACGATGGCATTGTCAGTTGAAGAGGGACAAGGATGAAAAGCTTCCGTTTTCCATTTTTGGAGAACACATGATCTTGTCTCATGGCATGCAAGCAACAGGATTGGGAACTATGTGACTTATAATTAAGACTCTGAAAGTGGTTTACAACTAAGCAATGGCCAGGATTCCATGGGATGTGCAAATACTTGTATAACTGATGTGCACGACTGTTGTCATGGTCTGCCCAAATTAAGGTTGCTTATGTTGTAAAAATGTAGCCTTTGCAGTTAGACTTGGAAATCCAGAAAACTGCTCATGTTGATTTGCTTTTATTTTATACTATAATTTGGTGTATTTGAACATTATCTCGATTTTACTTTTATATGAATCACTGTGAAACCTGTCTTTTGTGTTAGATTATAATAAGGACCACAGTTCCACATCTTGTTTTGCCCATCAGAGCATAGACAACTAAAAGACCTGGTTACTCACTTCCTTGCAGATTTGCTCATTCATTAATTTGGCTGCTTTCTTGATCACTCGCTTCCCTATGTGTATTTGAATCCCACAGTGTTCACTGAAATACCACAGCTGATATAGTCAATGGCTTCATAATCAGACAGGCCTCAGAAACACTGAGAAACTTAAGTCTGAACCGAAGCACAAGAATACTGACTAATTGGACATCACTGCAGTGCCTACAAAACTTTCAGTCCTCTGCTAAGTTATCTCCCATTTTCATGTCAAATTTTTGCATGATCCTCCACGGTTTCATGGCTATCTATTATCCCAGTTTTATAAAGAAGACTGCTCTCCACAGTGGGGTGCATTCAAATGTAATTTACTTTGCAACAGTATTAGATAACTTACAGCGCCATTACATATGACTGGATTTTTCCCTCTACACTTAAGAAAATTGTTTTTAGATCTCCTCCAATGCAGCAGCTATTCCAAGCCCCAGGCAGAAGCCATCAGGTTGAGGGTAGGTGGTAGAGAGGGAATTTTACAACACTGCCTTTTAGCAGCCCTCCTGCTATGCTGAGATGTTACTGAGAAGAAATAAAGTGGAGTTATTTTCAGGTATTAAAACGAAAATTATGACAATAGATACAGCAGCATTTGTCAGATTCCATCCAACGAAGAATCCATCTGGTTCCACAAATAGTTTTGGAAAATTACTTTTTTGGACTGCAGCTCCCAGAATCCTTGGGCTGATAGGCCAACAAAGTCATTTTCCCCCAAAATCTGTGGCTCAACATCTCTTTTCTTTGGCTGCCCCTTGAATCGTTGTCTGCTGTTGGAAGGATATGGAAGCTATATCTGTGAAGATTCTCAATCATCCAGGTGAGTTTATCTGGAAGCTGGGTCATTTGAACTGGACTTCTTTTTCATGAGAGATTGAAACGTTTCACTGCTCATCCAAACAGCTTTGTCTGAGTTCTTTAGTACACATCCATTTGTAGCAAGGAGTGTAATATTTGTACATCCATAACATGGTCCCGGCAGGTAGAGATAAACAGTTATTTTTAATAACATAAATCTCAAGAGTCAGCCAAGTACTTGAGTACCATATGCAAGAACCCGGACATTTAAAAGAAATAAAAATAGGACTTTTAAACATGATTACTGGAATGCATATGGGTATACAGTAGAAAGAGACTTGGGTAAGTGATGATGATGATAGCAACCAAAGTGCAGTAAATTTTGATAGCTTTGCCATGTAAGCTGTGCTTATCAGCAGCATTTGAGTGTAACATTGTCTTTTCCCTACCCGATCCCTTCTAGCTGTGAGTCCTCCTCTCAGAATGAATTGTAGACCTCTAAAGGATCACAAGGGGCATTGACTCCAACCCCCTTCAACTGCAGGAAATCCACAGCTGAAAAATCCTTTATAGGTGGTCTTCCAACCTCTGCTTAAAAGTTTCCAGTGAAGGAGAGTCCAGAAACCTCTGAAGCAGCTGATTCTAATATCAAAAGGCTCTCCTTTCTAGGAAGTTCTTTCTCAGGTTCTGTCAAATGATGTTCCTTGCTTCTTAAATTCTATGCCTCCTGTGGGCTGAAGCTGATGGACTTCATAGTGTAGAACATGGCAGGGGGCTGTTCTAACTACACCATGATATTTAAAATATTCCACTTCCCACTATTTTTTCAGTTCAGTTTGTGACAACCAATATAAATTGCTTCTATGATGGTATCATTGAAGACATAGATGCTTTCATTCTAGTCCTTCGACATTTCTTTTCAGCTAACCTCTCTTCAGTCAGCTACCACCTCTGTCTTCTTTAGCAGAGAAAAGCAAGATAGACATCACTGGTATCACACAGCTGAGCTTAAATCTCCTATGTACAGTACTTTTGTGTTTTTATATAAAAGCATTTTTACATCAACAAGCGTGTTTCATATCTGCCATTCACAGTGCCAAATGTGTACAAAAGCATCTGCCCAACCTTCAAAAGATATCAGAATCTGAGATGTTCCATGATCATCAATAGAGATGGGCATGACTCAAAAAAATAATTTTTCATTTTTCGTTAAGGGGTCTGTTTCGGTTTGTTTTTGTTTTTCGGGGTTTTTTCTGCATTTTTCGTTTTCGTTATGAAATGAAACAAAAAAACAAAACAAAAACAAAAAATTTTCATTTTCGTTAGCATTCTTTTCATTGTGATGTGTCTGCTGTAACGAAAACGAAAAACACGGCAAAATTTTTCTTTTCGTTTTCGTTTTCTGGAAAATTTTCATTTTCGTTTTCGTTGCGTAACGAAAACGAAAACGAAAATTTCGCTGAGTCGTGCCCATCTCTAATCATCAAACTTAGAATGATCACTTGGTTTGTATGGGTGTTTTTGGAGGGCATGCTGCGTACTGCCCTCCATCAAATCCCCATTAATGATTTGATTCAGATAATATTTATATATTGCTGCAATGAAGGCATTTGTAGACCCACCTTGTCTTTAGCAGATTTTTCTTTTCTTTCCTAGTGGATATAAATTCCACTTCTCCTGGCTCCTTCCGCTTCAGTTCATTTTTCAGTGGGTTTTCTCTGTGTTTTCTTACAGAAACAGTGATTTAATAACCTCTACACAAAATGCCTCATGAAAAACTGATTCATTCTATTAACGTTGCCTTATTTTGCCCTTTACTTTCTTACTGTATCCTTTATGACAAACAAGCTGAAGTCTCTTCAGGCTACTGATGATCCATGTATGTTCTACGAGCAGTATCACCCAGTATTTATCTACACTTTTGTCTTACTAATGTGAGACTCACCCTTGTAGAGTTCTGAATTTCTGGTTAAATCCCTCCATAGCCAGAAACTTAAACCACTGTGTTGTTCACCAGTTCATGCTGTCTTGCCTTTTCTATTGGTAGAGATATATATCCAATAAATGTTTCCCAAAGCTGAAATACATACATCTATTGTTTGACTTTGTGAAGAAGCAAGAAACGGACAAGATTTCTTCAAAACCTTTCTTAACCCCATAGATGAGGAAAACTCTTCATCTACATAAAAAATACAGCAAAAAGCACATTTTTATAACCACTTTCTACTGACACAGTAGAAGAAGGTGCTAACAGTGGAACTCAAACACAAAATTCCCAAACCAAGAGTTTTCACATATACATTGCTATGATTAAAACAAGTGTGACTAAATTCTGCCAAAAACTTGTAAAAAATTGAACAAAAATTTTAATATTGTGACACAATTTATCCCTGTCTGACAGCATTAAAAATTGGTACAGTACTTAAATTATTTCATAGTCCTGTTCTCATACACATGTGTTAATAATTCTTATTAATGGGAAACTGTGTGATAAATTAATGGAGATGTCAAATCATGTTGTTGTTGTCCAATCATTAAATCATGTCCGGCTCTTCGTGACCCCCACAGACCAGATCACTCCAAGCCCTCCTGTCTTCCACTGTCTCCCAGAGACTGGTCAAGTCCATGTTGGTTGAATCAATGACATTATCTCATTTTCTTCCATCCCCTTCTTCTTTTACCTTCAGTCTTTCCCAACATCAGGGACTTTTCCAAGGGGTCCTTTCTCCTCATGACATGGTCAGAGTAGTGGAGATTCAGCTTCAAAATCTGCCCTTCCAGTGAACATTCTGGGTTGATTTCTTCCAGGATAGATAGATTTGATTTCCTTGCAGCTTAAAGGCGTCAATTCTACAGCAATCATCTGGAGTAGGAACTGGCAAGCCACTGCAGTATCCCTGCCAAGAAAACTTCATGGACAGTGACAAAAGTCAAATCATACTTCACCCCAAAATCTTTCTTCCTCACATAGACACTGTTTATAAGATCCATAGCAATAAACATGGTGTTTGAATGTATGGAAGTGTATGATTCAGTATTTTCTTATCACAAAAAAGTTTTGCAGTTCTGTAATTAAATTAGTGGGGCATGGTGGCTCAGCAGACTAAGGCTTCAAAAACTGTTGGCTGCAAAGTTAGCAGATCAGCAGTTTGAATCCCGGGAGCCATGCAATGAAGTGAGTTCCCACTGATAACCCCACCTCCTGCCAACCTAGCAGTTCAAAAGCATGTAAAGGCAAGTACTGTGGATAAACAGGTACCACTGTAAAAAGCAGGAAGGTAAAACAGTGTTTCCTTGCAGTCATGCCAGCCACATGGCCATGGACTTGCACAACACTGGCTGTTCGGCTTGAATACGGAGATGAGCACCGCCCCTAGAGTCGGACATGACTAGAACGCATGTGCGGGGGGAACCTTTACCTTTTAAATTAAATTAAATTAAATTAAGCCATAAAACAATATTTGCATCTCCCACCCTGTTGTGAAACATATCCCTGAATAGTCTATCAATATTATTATCCTTCGCAGATGGTGAAATTGGAACTAAGTGACAGCAAACACACTTGACACATATTTCAGTTGCTTACAAAGCTAGCTAATTTTCAGAATATTAAAATGTACAGCAGAAGGCCATAAATCCAGCACCCTCTCTACATATATATAGTACTATGACACAACAGATGACTATATTTAAATAAATGCCTTGGAAACAGTCTATTTCTTAATATACAGACATTTATTGGGTGTAGTTGAGCTTCTCTCTGAATTATCTGCATGCCTCACTTGTAAGTGTGTATTGTCTCAAATAGTTAAAGCAGAAGCTCTCAGAGAAAAATAAAGGGAATTGAAGAAAGGGAAGAACTCTCTTGTCATACTAGGAAGTTTGGTGTAGACATAAGAGAAGGTCTTCTCTGTTGTTGTTCCTAGACTTTGGCTTACCCCATCTTTGTTGTCCTCTATTCAGGCAAGCTTCCCCTCAATGACACACACTTTCTCTCCTCTCTCTCTCTCTCTCTTTGTGTATGTGTGTGTGCATGCATGTGTGTGTATATGCATTATCTTCATTCATCTGGCCCTTTGCAGGCAAGGATGAGGAGCTGCAACATTCTTCTCTTAACTGGAGTATGCAGCACTCCATATTACAAAGACATCCATGTTACAAAAGTGTGTGGTAGTTCATCGTTGCTTTGAACTGTCCTCTTCATATTTCTGAGATCTGATTAGTCATTGGTTAGGGAAGAAAAACAAGCCAATCAGAAGCACAGATATGAGGGAAGGGGAAATGAACCAAGAAAACATGACAATCGATGTACTCTTCCCCTCTAAATACATTCCTTCTTCAGACATTTGGGCCTGGGGTAGCTTCACACACAGAGTCCTGTGTGACGTTTTAAATGTTAGCAAATTGCTTGTCCCAATCAGCTTTTGTTGACTACTGTCCCACTTATTGTAATACATTGCTAATATATTCTATACATCAGAGTACATGTTTGTTAGTCTTCAATATACAACAGGATTTTTGTTATGTTTGCTGCTAAACAATGTGGGTGAATTTGCAATACTTCACAATCTGCATATAAAATTTGTATATTCATATATAAATTCAAAGTATGATCACACAACATAAAGGTCCTTTTTTTCTTCAAAACTTCTAAAGTAGAAATATATCACCTTTGCACAGACAGAACAAAATTAAATTTGTTACATGAATTCGTTATAAATTGTAACACCTGACAAACTCCAAAAGGCTACAATATTTCCATGTGTATGTTTGTACACATATGGAGAAACTGTCCCTTTTTCCATACTTCCTTGGACTCCCCCTATAAGCAATCTGAATCTGGAGAGGTTTGGGGTTCAGGGGGCCAAGTTATTCAACTCTAAAGGGGTTCCCCTCAGTAATCCATTTGTAGAAGTGCTGCTTTTTTATCATAAATGGTGGAGATCATGAAGCCCTTCAGACAGACCACCAAGGTCCTCTGTGGTCTTGACACCAGCCTGGGGGTCTGATATGGCCCAATGTTTATAAGACCTGCCTTGGACATACCCAGGAGGTCCACACTCTCTTTTCATACCTAAGGGTCTGATACAGCCCAATGTTTGCATGACCTGCCTTGGACATACCAGGAAGGTCTACATACTCTCTCTTCATACCTGCCTCCCAGCCTGCCTACATGTCTGCCTGCCTGGTGCACTGCAACAGTGGTCTGATAAGGCCCAATGTTTGTAAGACCTGCCTTGGACATACCAGGGAGGTCCACTCGCACACTCTCTTCATACCTGAGGGTCTGATATGGCTCAGTGTTTATTGCCTGCATGCCACATTACAACAGAGGGTCTGATACAACCCAATGTGCTTTGGAAAACCAAATTTGGGGTGCTTAAAGGGAACCGCCTGAGGATGCTCCACTGTAATTTCCACACTGTTAGCTGCCTGGGATCACTATTTTCAAGCACATAACATTACAAAACAATGTTTTTTCTGGGGGCATCCCCTTTGAAGTTGTATAACTTGGTACCCTAAACCCCAAATCTCTCCAGATTTGGAGGGCTTGAAGGGAAGAGGCCAAAGAAGCAACCCACAAAATTTGGCGCCTCTAGGACCCAGGGGAACCATTTCATAGCATAATGAATCATTTCATTTTGGTTCATTTTGGTTCAGAAATTCTTTTAAAAATTGTTAATAATGAAACAAAACAAAACAAAAGAAGAAACAAAACAAAACGAAACGAAATGAAATGAAATGAAACACTATTTCTTCTTTTCGTGCCCATCTGTAGTTTTTATTTTATTTTATGCTATTGTACTTTATGCCATTGTAATTTGTTGTTTTATACTCATGTGATATGTGTTCTCTATTATTTGTACATTGCCCAGAGTAGCTATCCACCCCCAAATTATAACTTTTTCACACTTTCACAGCCCTGACAGTGGCATTCTGTTTGTGCAAGAAGTGGTTAACGTATGGGAAAAAATAGAGTTTTTTTCCCCCTTTGTGTGGTGTCACTTTGTGAATGGTAGTGAGTGCAAGAGGATATCCAGTGGATCATCTTGACTGTTTCCACGGATATTTTCAACATTAAGGCTGCCCTGTGCTATGCACGGAACATCCTTTTTCCTGCTGGCAATAACATGCATGATTTTGTACAACAGTATTGGACCACTTCATGATGTTTTGAATCAGATACAGAAATGCAATATCCCACCTTCATAGACTGGATGGATTTTTAAAGAACTGAATCTACAACTCAGAGGAAACCTTTGCCATAAACAGGAGTTTACCGTGGGATGAACATATAACTTTAATACAGCAAATCCCACAGAGCATATACAAAATGTGTCTCTGCTATAGGCAGAATGCAATCATTCCACAGGTAGTAATAGGTTTAAGTCCAAAACCATAATTCCCAAACAGATGTGGCTCCCAAACCTCTTGTTCAAGAAATTAATGCCCAAGAAGGCTGCTGCATTAAAAAAATATTACATTTTCCTTATACCCAAGTTATTCTCACCTCTGGAAGAAAGACCTGTCCAAAGATAAGAAATTAATTGTGGGTGGAAAGGGGGAGGGGGGTCTTCCTCTGAAACTTCAGTGAATGTTGGAGAAAAAAAATCAAAGCAGAGAAGCCGTGTCTCAACTGGAGTCGTAGGTCCAGAGCACGCTCACTGAGACCTTGCAGCAGGAAGGAGATCAACAAGGTACTGTAGCCTTCAGGGCAGCTAGAGGGTGAGAACAGGCAAGCTGCCGGTTGCTTCTAAGCTTTCGTGTGCATCATAGCTGAGACAGAAGGGCAAAGAAAATAACAGCAGCACAAGTATTTTGCAGGAGAGAGACGGAGAGAGAGAGAGCTGGGGAAGAAACGTCCCAAGACAAGCACCGTAACAGGCATAATTGTACATCCATCCGTGTCTCACATAAAAGGAAAGGATGTGTCAAGATTCTCCCACCATTGTAGGAATGTGCAGTCTCTTGTAAATAAGCAGAGTAAGGAAGTATAGGAACAGAACACTTAAATATGACACAGAGAGAATGTATGAGTAAAAAACCTTATGGCGATGTATTAAAAATATTTGCAGTACATGCATTCATCATAGCATAACATCAGCAAGGCAGCAAAAAATGACATTCAACAGAGTAAAGTGACCTGATAAGAGATCACTCTTGACCTGTGCCTGATATACAACTTTCCACCAATCACAGACCACATTACTTCACTAGGCATTGCATCAGATTGCATCAGTTTATCTCAGCTGTACTAAATCTGTAATACATTGTTGGCAATGACAAAGGACTGTGGGAGTTGTGATCCAAAACATCTGGAGTGCCTAAGGTTCGCCACCAGTGCCCTTGAGGATAGGATGAAAATCCAGAATGACCTTGACAGATTAGAGTCCTGGGCCAAAGCTAACAGAATGGGGTTCAACTGAGGGAAATGTAGGGTGGTGCATCTAGGTAAAAAGAATGAATTGCACAGATATAGGATGGGAGATACCTGGCTGGAAAATAGTACATGTGAAAGGGATCTGGGAGTCTTGGTGGACCACAAATTGAACATGAGTCAGCAGTGTGATGCAACAGCCTAGAAAGCCAATGTGATTCTTGGTTGCATCAACAGAAGCATAGTGTCTAGATCAAGGGAAGTGATTGTACCACTCTATTCTGCTCTGGTCAGACCCCACCTGGAGTCCAGTTCTGCACACCTCAGTTTTAAAAAGTTGTTGACAGCTTTGAGTGGGTCCATAGGAAGGTGACCAGGGTGGTTGAAGGTCTGGAAGAAATGTCTTACGAGGAGTGGCTTAAGGACCTGGAAATGTTTAGCCTTATGAAAAGAAGACTGAGAGGGGATATGATAACTATGTTTAAATATTTGAAAGGATGTCATATGGAAGAGGGGACTGGTTTGTTTTCCATGGCTTCAGAGACTAGGACGCGGGGCAATGGTTTCAAACTACAGGAAATGAGATTCAATGTAAACATTAGGAAGAACTTCATGACAGTTAGAGCTGTTCGGCAGTGGAATATGCTGCCACGGAGGGTGGTAGTCTCCTTCTTTGGAGGTTTTCAAGCAGAGGCTGGATGGCCATCTGTCAGGAGTCCTGTGATGGGGGTTCCTGCATGGAAGGGGGTTGGACTGGATGCCCTTGGGGTCTCTTCCAACTCTATGATTCTATGAAAGCCACCTTCAACTATAAAGCCTTATTTTCTCCTTCTCCAACATAGCTTAACCTAAGATTTGTCACCTCTTCTGGAGACCTGGATAAGCCTCTCTATTCCCTGAAACTTTACCAGGCACAGTGAATAAGGACTAGAGATGGGCACGAAACAAAAAAAATTCATTCCGTTATTCGTTATTCATTTCGTTATGTAACAAAACGAATAACAAAAAATGTGATGAAATTGGAATGAACCAAACAGAACCACGAAAATTAGGTTCGTTACATTTCATTTTCATTAATGGCGATGCGCAATGAAATGAGCTGTTTTTAAATGTTAAAAAAGTCCTGAATATATGTAAAAACCTAGCGATAATTATTTATTCTGCCTGATAATACCTACCAGGGGGTTGGAGTCCTTAAAACGTGCATTTATGTCTTTTTCTCAGATCGCTGTATTCTTTTTCCTTTAAGGGAAGTTAGGGGACATTGACCCAAAATGGCTCCCAGATGCCTAATATTGATTTCTTGGGTATTAAAATGCCCTGGACATCTGTAAAAACGCAGTGATAATTATTTGAAATTATTACCTATCAGGGGGTTGCGGTCCTTAAAATGTTTGTTTTTGTCTTTTTCCCATTGCAATGTATTTTTTCCCCTTTAAGGATGACACAAAATGGATTCCAGCCACAAGATGGATGCAAGCCATGTGATGGGATCATGTAAATTATTGTACAGTTTCAACCAATAGCATGCCCAGGTTGCAGACTGGGTAGGTGTGGCAGCCACAGAGGGCATAACAAGCTTTGGCAGCCCCCGTCCTCATTGCAGTCTGTGGTGGGAGTTAGGATGGGATTGCTGTCTCTGCGACTCGTTACTTTAGGACAGGCAGGCAGGTGTGTGTCTCTGTGTTCCTGCCAGCTGCAGCCTGGCTCTTAGGGGAGAGAAAGAAAAGATTCCTCTTGTAGCCTCCCTGTGTGCGTGCGTACCTCTTGGTGAATACCCTCCCCTGCCCCGCAGTGCAGTCACTCTGTGGCTCCCTTACGCCCTGGGCAACGGCCGTCGCTGCCTTTGCAGCCTCCCTCTGTACCTAGTCTATACTGTGTCTCTGCTAACATCATTTTTTTAGTGTTTTCCCTCTGGTCTGGGGTGTTTGGGGATGTCTGTGCGCAGAAATGCTTTAAGTCGCGCTAAAAGTGGGTAAAACGAAAAATAAAAAATGAAAAAACGAAATGAATTTATTCAAAAATTACAAATAACAAAAATGAACCGAAACAGACCCGCACTGAAACACGAAAAACCGAAAAATATTCTTTTTGATTCATGCCCATCTCTAATAAGGACCTTGTGGATAAGTCGCTTACGCGTAACTGCGCCTTCTCTGTGGTGAGCCCTACACTGTGGAACCAGCTACCTAGTGAGCTGCACCTTGCAGTGTCCCTGCCTGCCTTTTTAAAAGCCTTGAAAACTTCAAGGAGGCATATTGACCTTTTTGTTTAATGTCCCCTTTTTTCTCCCTCTTCCTGTGCCGCCCACGCCATTCTCAACGGAGGGTATTGTACCCTCCTACTTTTACTGGTGCCTCTGATTTTTATGCTTGTTTGTTGTTGTTTTATTCTTTTTTAGTGTACACCATCCCGAGTTCCCTCTCGGAAGATGGGGCAGTATATAAATATAATAATAAATAAGGACCTGGCCAGCCTGCCAGCCATTATAAGAAGCACATTTGGTAAGGACATGGGGGTTGTCTCAGTGTCTTCAAACAGGCTCTGGAGCCATGAAAAGCTGGAATGGCCACCTCTTTGTTTTCCTTCTGCCATCAGGAAAATACCATTTTTATCATTGCAGGCCTTAGTTGTTAATCTTGGGTGCTATTGACACATTTTTGGGTGTGGTGCTTTTCATTAATGATGTTTGCATGTTTAAATATTTTTATTTTATCCTCAGCTGCCTTAAGTGACCTTTGGTGAAAAGGCACTATATCCAATCAGTCAGTCAACCCAACAGGCATACATTCTGACATGGCAACTGTTTTGGACTGGGGAGCATCCAGGATGCAAACACTGTACCATCTCCCTTTTTTATAGCTATTTACCATGTAAATCATCTGCCTCTCCAGCTCCATCTACCTTCCCCAAGCTTGATTCTGCAGTTAAAACTGTTGCCATGGAAGCATGGCAAATCAGTGAAAACATCATCACATTGAGGAACTGCATAACAAGTTCTACACTAATGGTTTTTTTTCCCCTAAAAAAAACTGTGCATTAGACATAGTCTGGTTTTCTGCCTTTAACAACAGCAAAAAAAAAAAGCTGCATGCATTTTCAGGTGTGCCTTGATTTCTCTTTTTCAAGACAGTTTAGTGTCTCTAGCTGAAGGCATTAGCAGGCAAACATATGGACTTTTTACTCCATACACAAGAGGTTAGCAAGTGATGCTCCATCCATCAGGTCTGCTACTGTAAAGTCAATGTTTTCTTTATACTGATATGTGCTACAACTCACTGGAGCAGGATGGGGAATATTGCAGTGATGCAAGGGGGAAAAGAAAAGAAAAGGAAGCATTTCTTCATACAATACATGTCCTGCACTCTGGGATAATCAAGAACAAATCCTGTCCCTCCTCTGTATGCCTGCCTCTCAAGTAGTTGAAAAAAAAAATGCTATCATACAGTATATGATATGGGGTGGCATGTCGAAGCAGGGCCTTCTCAGCGGTTGCCCCCCAACTCTGGAATTCCCTCCCTACGGAGATCCACCTGGCACCAACACTTTTGGCTTTCGGCACCAGGCAAAGACCTTCCTGTTTGGCCAGCATTTTAATTAGATTACTCAGTTGTAGAGATGGGCACGACTCAAAAATGGTGTTTCATTTGTCGTTTGTCGTTTAGGGGGTCCGTTTCGGTTTGTTTTCGTTTTTCGTGAATTTTTGCAAAAAAAATCATTTTCATTTCATTACATAACGAAACGAAAAAATGAAAACAAAACAAAAAATTGCTCGTTTCGTTAGCATTTATTACAGTTCAATGTATTTGCCGTAACGAAAACAAAACGGATGACAAAATTTCTGGTGTTTTGGTTCATTTCGTTTCATTTTGGAGACAAAATTCATTTTTTGTTTCATTACGTAATGAAACGAAAAAACAAAAACAAAAACAAAAATTGCTCATTTTGTACCCATCTCTACTCAGTTGGACACATGAGCAGCAGAGTTGTATAATCTATAATTGGTACTGTATGTTGTTTTAATTGTCTTGTATTTTATAGTTTTAATAATTTTATTGTTTTATAGTTTTTAATAATTGTTGGATGCTGCCCAGAGACCTCTTGGTAGTGGGGCGGCTAAAAAATCTTGTTAATAAATAAATAAATAAATAAATAAATAAATAAATAAATAAATAAATAAATAAATAAATAAATAAAATCTCCTCACTTTTATTTTCTGAAGGCTAATCATGCCCAGTTCTCTCAGTCTTTCTTCATAGGGCTTGTTGATCATTCTTTTTGCTCTAAACTGTTCCAGGTTGTTGATATCCTATTTACAGGGTGGTGTGCACAACTGGACACAGTACTCTAGATAAGGCTTAACTAATGTCAAATAGTCAGGAACTAGTACCTCATGGGATTTGGAGTCTATACTTCTGTTAATGCATTGTAAAATAGCATTTACCTTTTTTGCCGCCACATTGCATGCTTGGCTCATATTCAGCCTGTAAATGTCTGAAGAAATGTGTGGAACCTGGAAAGTTGTAACCAGAAAGCAAACTGAACACAATTCTCACCCACCTGCCATCATTAACTATACATTTTCTCAACAAGAAACATGGAGGAAATCAAGAGGTAGAAATTACTCTTTGGCTTATTGTATTTGCAATGCTTGTTTTATATTTTTAGTCTGACTCAGATACACGATCTACTACATAATGTCTGCAATTCCACTGGCAACGTAGTTGCTGTACTTGAAAACAAATGGTGCCAGGAAATTCAGCCCACACACACCATGGTGCCAAGAAAAGTTTGAGCCATAACACAGGCAAAAATGTGGACAATTTTGTTACTTCAAATAGCATTATTGTAATTTTGACTAATAGTGTTAAAAGCGTCCCAGGGTGAATTAGAAAAATAATAAATGCTGCTTATGGAGAGTTTAACTACAAGAACATGCAGTTTAACTACATGAACTGCAGAGCAAGAGAACATAACTCTTCAATCAATCAGCTGTCTGTCTTATAAGTGTACTAATACTAGCACAAAGAAGCATAGGATATGTGAGGAGAATGCTAATCACATGGACTCCCAGATGGTCAGTCTCAATAAATATAAGTTACAGATAAGGTAGCAATGATGTGTTTCAAAAAGCTTTGTGAGAATGCATCCACTTATGTTCATGTACATGAACCCTAATAGACCTGAAATGGATGGTACCAATAGCATCATTCCAACATATCTGCAGGAGGAAAGAAACTACCACCCCATAGGCCCAAGCCACATGAAGGAGGTTCCTCCTCTTTTCCCTGGAGATCTACATCCTTCTCCTAAATGGTTCACCTCTGGAGATTTAGATTGCTTTGCTTCTGTACCAGGCCAAGGAGAAAAGAAGAGAAGCTGCATGTACTGGCTGAAATCCTCTTTCCTTTAGGAAAAGATCTTTCTAATTGGAATTGGAAACCAAGCTCAGCTTGGCTTCCAAATTTCCGATTCCAATAGAAAGTTTTTTTTTTCTAGGAGCAAATGACAAATGAAATGAAATGAGACTACTACAGAAACAGAACAAAACAAAATGCTATTTTTCCATTTGTGCCCATCTCTAGTTTCTAGTGCATATGCTTAGTGTTATAAAAGTCCCTGCTTTTCCTCATTAGAAGTCCTATCTTCATCACCCAATGTTTCAGCTCCCTACAGAATTTATTCATTCAAATCCACAGAAAGGGATAAACACTCATCTGTTAAGAAAAGCAAACTAATTGTTTTTAATGTGTTTGAGCTTCTCCCGATCTGGTGCAGCTGAAGCTTCTGTGTAGGAGTAAAGCAGTGCTTCCTGAAAAGAAATTGGTTTGTCAAAATGTCCTCTAATTAGACACCAAGCAAAATCAGAGCGTCTGCTCCCACTGTGCCAAATCTGGTGCTGATCTGAAGCTCACGTTTAAAGTTAGAACGTTTTGTTTGGGCTGCCACCCTTTTCAGAGTCACCTGGGAAAATGCAATAAAATAAAAGGCAAGATTTATAACCCCCCCCAAAAAAAAACATTTTAATATTTAAAAGGAATAAAAATATCCAGTGAACAGGTAAAAACAAAACAAAATATAAGAACATTTCATGTAGCCAGGTTTTCAGCATGCAACCATACATCTTTAATTCTCTATACGATCATCTCTTCCAGTCAGATGATGGTGACGATGGTGATGGCGTCGTCGTCATCATCATCATCATCATCATCATCATCATCACCATTATCATCTTTGAAGCTCCTTGTGGTGAGAGTGGCAGCATGGGCTAGAGTGGCTGTAATGGAGGTGGTGGTCTGGTCATGGTGATCCCTGTCAGTGCTTCAAGGTCTGGTGGCATTGGTGACGTTGGGGGATGGTGGTGGTGATGGTTGGGTTTGGGCCTGTATCGTCAGCTGAGGCCTCCAGGGCACTGACCCATTGTAGACCGGCAACTTTTCCCTTCAACCCTTGCCCATCCTAGTTAATCAAGTCTGCCAGAGGGAGCATGCCACAGTGGGCTTCTATTATTTCCACAGAATCCTTCAGGGAAGGGATTTTTCCCTCTCGCCTGAAGGAGACGATGCTGAAGCCCACCTAAAAGAAACCTGGCATGGCATTGGATGATTTGTCTAACTATCATCCGATTGCCAATGTTCCTTTTCAGGGCAAGGTGATTGAGAGGGTGGGCACCATCTGGTTCGAGGCATTCCTGGAGGATGATTGCATCCTGGATCCATTCCAGTTCGGATTCAGGCCATGTTGTGGGACTGAGACTGCCCTGGTGGCACTGCAATTTGACCTCCTCAGGGAGGGTGACTGGGTTGCTCTACCTTGTTGATCCTCCTGGATTTGTCAGTGGCCTTTGATACTGTGGCCATGGTATCTTGCTGGGTCAGCTCTCCGAGGTGGGGATTGAAGGTGTGGCTTTTAGCTGGCACTGATCCTTCCTTGGGGGCCATTTCCAGCATGCTAGGCTGGGGGAAGAGTTGTCGGCTCCTTGGATGTTCCCTTTTGGGGGCTCCCCAGGGGTCGGCAATCTCCCCCATACTGTTTAAAATCTATATGAGGCTGCTGACTAATTTAGAGTCTGCTGTCATCAGTATGCTGATGACACACAGCTCTATCTCTCCTTTACCACCTCTGCAGTGGAGGTGGTGCAGACCCTCGACTCCTGCCTGGATGCAGTCATAGAATGGACCAGGACTAACAGGTTCAGACTTAACCTGGAAAGACTGAGGTCCAGTTCTTCATTGTGTCCTCTGCTGGGTACAGTGGCCCTCTCCCCAGTCTGGAGGGCATGACCCTTCAGCTGGCAGAGTGAGGAATATGGGTGTGGTCTTGGATCCAGCTTTATCCCTGGAAACCTAGGTGATGAGTGTCTCCAAGTTCATCTTCGGCAGATCACCCAGATTTGCCCGTACTTGGACGAGGCTTCCTTGAAAACAATTGCGGAGGCATTCGTGATCATGAGGGTACATTATTTCAATGCTCTCTATGTGGGGTTGCCCTTGACCCTTATTCAGAGACTACAGTGGGTGCAAAATCCAGTAGCCAGACTGGTGGTGGGTATGGAAAGATATGACCACATCAGCCCAGTTCTGGCCTACTTGCATTCATTACCCATTGTGTCCCGAATAAGGCTCAAGGTAGTGGTTTTGATTTACAAAACCCTCCACAGCTTGGGATCTTCCAAAGGTCAACTGAGGCCTAGAACATTTTGGGCATTTTCACTTCAGGTGGCCATGCCTCGGAAGGCCCGGGAATTGATCACTCAAAACCGGGTCTTCTCTGTGGCTGGCACCACACTTTGGAACGATCTACACAGTGAGATTTACAAATATATAAAATAATTAAATAATAAATAAAATAGAAACTCTTTTCTGTGCAGATAGATAGATAGATAGATAGATAGATAGATAGATAGATAGATAGATAGATAGATAGATAGATAGATAGATAGATAGATAGATAGATAGATAGAT
>JAHTLZ010000275.1:25158959-25189928 GCA_023846285.1 Phrynocephalus versicolor
ATTTATTTATTTATTTATTTATTTATTTATTTATTTATTTATTTATTTATTGGGCTTATATACCACCCATCTTCCCGGAGGAACTCCGGGCGGTTTAAAACAAAGACAGTATAAACAATAACACACAATTAAATAAAACAATTGAAACAGGCAACAAAACTAATCAATTAAAAATAGCAATTAACAATAGCAGATGGTGGGAAGAAAAACAAAGCAAAACAAAAAAAACACATTTTTAAGTCACCGAACGCCTCCTGGAAAAGGAGAGTTTTTAATGCCTTCCGGAAGGCTGGCAGGGACTCTGCTAGGTGCACTTCGGTGGGGAGATGGTTCCACATAGTGGGGCCAGCCACAGAGAAGGCTCGGACATGGGTGGATGTTCTCCGAGCCTCCCTGGGTGTGGCTACCCGCAGCATGTGCGCCCGCGACAGCCTAGTCGGTCAGGCCGATGTTGAACGCTGGTCAATCTGCTCTGCCAGGTACTCAGGTCCTAGGCCATGGAGGGTTTTATAAATTAAAACCAAGACCTTGAATCTTATTCGGGACACAATGGACAGCCAATGCAGGTGAGCCAGAACTGGGGTGATGTGGTCGAACAGACGCACACCCACCACCAGTCTGGCTGCTGCATTTTGAACCCGCTGCAGTCGCCAAAGGAGAGTCAAGGGCAACCCCATGTAGAGCGTGTTGCAATAGTCTAGTCTTGAGATCACCAGAGCTTGCACAACAGTCCTGAGGGAGTCCCCATCTAGGTAGGGACGAATCTGGGCTATTCAATGAAGATAAAAAAAGGCAGTCCTGGACCCGGTGGCCACCTGGGCTTCCATGGTGAGCGCGGGGTCCAGGACTACACCCAGATTCTAGACAGTGTCCGATGGCCGGAGGGAAATGCGCTCCAAGGTTGGGGAAAGGGCCTCCATAGCCAGATGGGGAAGTCCCAAAGAACATAACCTCGGTCTTGTCGGAGTTGAGTTTGAGTCTGTTGGCCCTGGTCCATTCCATGACTGCTTCCAGGCACTGATTGAGGGTCTGGACAGCCTCATCTGCAGCAGTGGAAAAGGAGAGATAGAGCTGCATGTCATCAGCGTACTGATGACAGCAGACTCCAAATCTCCTTATGACCTCTGCCAGCGGCCTTACATAGATGTTGAACAGCATGGGAGAGAGGGACGACCCCTGAGGAACTCCACAAGGGAGTATCCAAGGGGCAGACAACTCTCCCCCATGCTGAACCCGCTGGGGTCGGCTCCTGAGAAAGGACCGGAGCCAACTGTGAACAGTGCCCCCAATCCCAATCTCAGAGAGCCGGTCCAGCAGGATACTGTGGTCGACGGTATCAAAGGCCGCTGACAAATCCAGAAGGACCAACAGGGTAGAGCAACCCCTGTCGGTCCCCCGGAGGAGGTCATCTTGCAGAGCGACCAAGACTGTCTCAGTCCCCCGACCTGGCCTGAACCCAGACTGGAATGGGTCAGGGACTGAGACAGTCATCATACTTATGCACCACAAGTAATAATGCGCTAAACATGTCATTGTTACATAAATGCAAGAAGTAGCAGGAATAGTTAATTGAGGAGAAGAATGCCTAAGTGCTAGATTTTTCAGAAATCAAAACAATTACAATGTTGCTCATTATCTGGGATGTAATGCTTATTCTTTAATGAATATAATTGACACAGGCCTTGGTTCGGCAAGGATAATATGAATTCCCTTCTTTCATAAGAAAACCATACCCTTACCCTAAATCATGTTATTCTAATATTCTAACAGCATAAACTCCAACTGGCATGAATTCCTGAAGCTCTCCAACTTCTTGGCAATGTATGGAACTGCTGATAATAGCATGCAGAGTCTGGGATCAGAAGGTTATCCTACTGCTGCAGGAAAGGGAGGCAGTTTAACAAGTCCCCCCACAGATGAACTGAGGAAGACATCAGCAGTTCTTGTCAGATGAATGGCAGTGGCTGATGAAAAAAAGAGAGTGACTGACTGTTCCTCAGTCCAACAGAAGTCAGATGGTCCAACTTTATTCCCTAAGGAGAATTCTTAAACAGGCTTTGCTTTATTCTGTCGCTCTTCCCCCACCCTCGACACCAAAGCCAGGGACATACAGTAGTTGGAGAGGGGGGAGATTCCTGCTGGTTAAAGGCTTCATGGCATGATCTTATCAAAACTGATCAAGCTACTTTTAAAAATTCTGTTAATGTCATATTCTTTCTTTCCATTCTCCCTCTGATACTGCTGCATATGCATTATATAGAGAAATTAGATACTAGGGCTGGGCCAGTATTTTGAATGGGACACACATCTGAAGTGCGTAGTCTTGGTCTGAAAATATTCAAGGTGCCTCTGAATGCAAAGGTAACCAAGTACAAAGCATTTTGAGTAAAATAGGTTTGTCCCAAGACTTCAAACATTGGAGAGGTGTGGGGGGGGGGGAGAGGTATGTCCTAAGTCACATATGTCAGAACTGATATTTCCTTTTATCAAACACGGTTTTACAGGAATTTCCTATTATTTGCACGTTGTATGTTTCAGTAGGAGCAATTTCTACCTCGACGCTGCATTTAAAGTTGTTGTCAGCTCTGTTTTTTGGCATCTGAACAAAAAAACCAAAAAAGGTTTTTTTGTTTGTTTATATTTGCTTTGCTTTGTTTTGTTCTTTTAGTGTATTGCTTCAATGCATTCCTATGGAAAAACAAAAAACAAAATGGAACGAACTGAAAATATTCATTTTTTAATTTTGTTTTTCTTTGAATGGGCAGTTCGATTTTCGTTTCATTAGGGAACGAAATGAAAAATGAAAAATGAAATTTAAAAAAAAAAATGTTTCGTGCCCATATCTAGTTATAAAGATTGAAATGAGGAACTTGATGTTAGGATTGAAGTGACAATGCTTTTACCTATGAAACTGCCATGTGATCTTGCCAAGTTCTTTGTGAGCATCATTGGCTTTCTCCAAGAGGGAAAACACTGCCCATCACACATGCCAATTGGGTTAATGTTTGTAAGTGTCAGGCCTGGATGGAAGGACAGAGCACCATCCTCACACATCGAATACCTAAGAATTTCTCGAGACGGCTGTTGCTTGAAGCAGAAAATAATAAAAGCCTGGTAATAGTGACAAATAATTACTCAGGTACTTCAGGAAAATCTGTGTTTGTAGAAGTCAGAATGTCAACATTTCATTCATACTGCAATTGAGTAAGTAAAACTGAAATGAAATCCCGAGAAAGCTGATTTTTATATGTAAATAAGGAGAGATCCATTTCACCAGACACCAGAGAAAACATCTTGCACTAACTCTCTGGCTTTGATCTGGCTGCTTAGATCAACACTTTTTGGACTTCTTTTTGGAAAACAGCAATTTGCCTGATTTATAAGCTGATAATGTTCTTCCTTCAATTATATCTAGTAGCAGCTCTGGGAACAACTACTGTACCTATAATAGGGAGTTTGGCACCCAGGCCAGTCAGCTCTGCCTCCTACCTGCTCCGCCCTGAAGGATGAGAGCAAGCCTCCCTGAGATAACTGAGGAGGAAGAAAATGGTGCTCCATTCCCCCCTCCCCCCCCCACAACATTATGCTTTCAAGTAAAAAGAAAGTGAATAGGTCCACGAAGAATTCCCATCTGTTTCCTCAAGAGTCATCAGTAAATTCACCTCTAAATTTTTAAGCCCATGGGCCAAAATCCCAGTTGCTACACACGGATGCAGTTGAAGGTATGACAATCTGATAGAGGCTCAGAATATATATCATTTTTTCCTGAAGTTCAGGTTTATCCAAAATTATTTGGAGAATTTCTGCCACTATGACACATGATATTTGGGGGGTCTCTGAGAAACCCAACACATACCAAAGTCTACTCTACCCTTCGTCCATTGTACCTCACATAACCATGCCTCACAAGTACTGCTCACTAGGCACCAGCAGTTGTCATTACTTCCTCTGATATATCCTATGGGAACAGCCTTTGTTAAGGAATTGATTTTTAAACATGCTTATTCCCTATCTGTACTTAGTATAAGGTGTACAATTTTGTATTCACTCACCATGCCAGAAATCAAGAAACTTATAAATATCAAGTCCTGACCTTTATTCACATAAGGAAAGGAATGTATTGAATGTGTTGTTAAAACAATTAAGGAAAACAAAATGGGGTGAGATGGGAAAGGTTATATATGAGGTGGCAAAAAGAGAAGCCTAAGCATAAGAGAGTAGAAGCCAGCTATACCAAAAAGTCAGTTGTACTAGCCAGATGAAGAACACAGATAATGTCAGGGCATATAAACGCTAGCGCACACCTGTAAACTCTGAAGCACATTGTCTCGATATTAACCCATGTGCACTCCTACATTCTGCAGAATAAATGATGAAATAAGTCCTTTCATAGTGGGCATTCTCTTTTTCTGCCACCTTGGAATTGGCCTATGAGGGTGTCCAAACTGTTACATTTTGCAACACCTCATATGGCTGTACTCACAATACCTTAGTCTGTTAGTTGAATATGTACCTGTAAGGAAGCAGATGTATGAACAGCTGCTACTTGAGGTACCTACTTAGGCAGGTTCTTACAGTATGTTGTTCTATATCACAAATATTAATCCAGCAGACATGTCACTCATTGCAAAATGCTGTGTTTAATTTCTCTCTGGTTCCAGTGGCTAAAGCAAGAGGGGGGGAAATCCCCCAAATTCATTTTAGAACTAGCAGCCATCATGGACTACTACAGTATATACCTTAATTGTGCAAAGGGGTTTGTCATAATGCATTTCTGATGGAAAATACAACCAGCGTTCAGCTCTGCTGACCTCCAGAACATTACATTAAGGATTAACTGAATTCATGGTAATACCTTCACATTTTGAAATGGAATTAGTGCAACTGGTGAGACTTACTCTGCCGAATTCCAGTATTACGTGGCTCTCACAGTTACCCAGGTTTTGAGTTATTATTTCATTCCCAGTGATACAGTAAGCCAGATCCAGATCAAGCTTATAACTGTATATTTAAGAGGCCTGCTAAACATTTGTTTATCCAAGGGGGGGAAATATGATTTTGAATACATGCCTTTTTTTCACAGCATGGCACAATGACTAATAAAAGCTAGATTCTGGTCAAATAGGGCATATAACAGCAGGAGTTTAACAACAGTGTGTTAAAAATGAGTCACTTAATGAACTGAGGCAATGAGTGATTAGCATAGCACAGAAGAAATGGCACTGAAGGTGAAAATATGTATACATTTTTGGCATGCGCACCCAGCCAACGTAGACTAGGAAATGAAAATTTTAGCATTTATTGAGGGTTGCCGAGTAACAGCATCATTGAGAAAGAAGAGAGAGAAATTTATGAACCAAAATGTCTTCTTCATTTTGTGGGTTGCTAATTTTTCATTTAATAATAATAATAATAACAACAACAACAACAACAACAACCCAAAAGCATTTTGTAAAAACATATCTGTTGCTGTTCAGTCATTCAGTCGTGTCCGACTCTTCGTGACCCCATGGACCAGAGGTTGCCAGGCCTTCCTATCTTCCACTGGCTCCCGGAGTTTTCTCAAATCCATATTGGTTGCATTGATGACACCGTCCAACCATCTCATTCTATGCTGTCCTCTTTTCCTTTTGCTTTCAATCTTTCCCAACATCAGGACTTTTCCAAGGAGTCCTCTCTCCTCATGAGGTGGCCAAAGTACTGGAGCCTCAGTTTCAAAATCTGTCCTTCCAGTGAACATTCGGGGTTGATTTCTTTCAGGATGGATAGGATATATATATATATACCAACTCATGATTAAGGCAACCCAAAAGCATGGCCTAGAACTGGAGAAAGCAATTTGGTCTTTCCAAGCTCCTGACAACCTCCTCTTCCATTTCCCAAGAACAAAATGTGCTGTAGTCTCTTGCAGTCTATTTTTGCCACCTGTCAACATTAATCCAGGTTCACTGCCCTCTATTCATATCTTGTCACTATCACTATCACCCACATAGCTTCACAAAGGTCTGTAGATATGTAGGTTTGACAGGAAGCTGTGCTGTCCTCTCAAAATGCCATCCAGTACAGAACTGGCAAGGATTCTTGGTCCCTGTGGGATCATCCCACGTCAGATCTTCTCACTAAGAGCATTAGACAGTATAAAGAAACCCATCAGATAGTATATTTGGGTACTAACAACAGCCAGAAATTGTGTTTTCCAAACCAAAGTATTAAAGACTTTATCTAATAGAGGGCTGCCATGCAGATATCCTACATCAGGTTAAAAAAACACATACCTTCAGTTATTATCACCCTAATTTGTAAATTATTATGTGTGAGACAGAATGCTGGACTGGATGGGCTGTAGCCTTTTCCAGAGAAGCTGTTCTTATCTTCTTATGAATGTCACCAACTTTTTTGCTTGTTTTTCTTTTCATTTTTGTACTGTGCTGTTAATTTGGTACTACTTTTTACTAGTTCAATTATTTGTAGCTTTTTGTCTTTTGTTGTTGCTGTCATTGTTTATGGTCTAGAGTAGGGGGTTGCCACTAAGTTGGGCAGTACTGTATATAAATTATACAAATAAATAAATGCAATTTTGTTATATAAAAGTTTGAAGGAAACTATGACAAAACCAAATGTAATGGGAAACCACTGACATCCCTAAATTGAGAAAGAAGTCTTAGAGTTTAGATTGTCAATAAAGTATTAATCTTATATTCACTCCTAATAACTCATGTTTAAAATTAATTCTTAAAGACATGTGTCTATTTAATGCCTATTCAACATATATTTACAATGGGCTAGGCCCTGCAGTGGTCATAACTAGAGAAGGCCTATTGAACTTAAGTTATTCCTGACACATTTGAGCCCTGCTTATTTAAGTGCATCTACTGTAAGGGGCATGGTGGCTCAGTGGGCTAGAGCACTGAAATATCAGTTGCAAAGTCAGCAGCTCGGTGGTTTGAATCCTGGGTGCCATGCAGCGGATTGAGCTACCATTAACCCCAGCTCCTGCCAACCTAGCAGTTTGAAAGCATATAAATTCAAGTAGATTAATAGGTACTGCTGTAAAAAGCGGGAAGGTAGAACAGTGTTTCATGCACAGAAATGTGTTCAGCCATGGCGGCCACATGGCCATGGACTTGCACAACGCCAGCTCCTTGGATTGGAAATGCAGATGGCCACTACCCCTAGAGTCAGACATGACTAGCATGCAAGTGCAGGGGGAACCTTTACCTTTACCTTACCTTACTGTAACAACAATGAAGACTGGAAACAACCAAACACTTTAAATTATAATTATAAAATTATATTATAAATCAAATTTATCATTATTAAATGTTAAAAATAAAAATCATTTTAAAAAAAATAGTTTCTAGTCAATGCCCACTATAGGGCACAATGGAGCTTTTTTTGGCTAAAAATATAGGTAACTTCTATTTTTTCAGTTAACAAAAACACTTTGTGGGGAACTTTACAAATAATAATTAGTTACAAATTTAAAAAGCAAATTAGTTGTGGTCCACACTCTCTTGGGCTGCTGAGCTCTGAAATGATGGTCCACCACGATGGCCAACATTGATCAACCTCTGACTGAAATGATGATGTACAAACCTGACTTTCCTTCTACTGTATTACCCCCCCGCACACACATACACACAAACTACAGAAGAAACCTTGAATTGAATGTTCAGAACTATGCAGATTTTTTTTCCAAATTCCTAACATGCAAAATGGCGACATTTCAATAGGATTTATTAATAACAGTACAGCAAGGTAGAACCGCTGGATAGCTCAGTGGTTTAGGTATCTGGTTGCGGGGCCAAAGGTTAGGAGTTCAATTCCCCACCCTCCGTTCAATGATCCATAGGGTCGCTTCCATCTCTGCAGTTCTAAAATGATGATGATGATGATTACTATTATTATATAACTTTCTAAGTTGCTGAGCTGGCAAATGAAACATGACTTGGTCTGCCATTTGGGTGGGTCTTTGTACTGTATCGCTGTTACACTAATGAATCCCTCAGACACATTTTAATTCTCTATATGACACTGACAGAATTTATTCTGCCGTTATGCAGATAATTCCCAGGTAATCTAGTTTTTAAAGAAAAGAAACGTTCTAGTTAATCTTCATTTTTTCAGAACATGACAACGGTTAATTAAAATATATAAAGAACTCGATGAGAAGAGAAATGCCACACTTTGGATCCAGGCGAACGATCTCAAGAGAAATGTAATTTAGTTCCAGGAATTCCATGATTCAATAAGAGCAAGGGCAACAAACTAATACTAATCTTGATACTGGTAGTACATTAGGACCCCCATATCAACTGATTCATTAACCACTGATTCAGTTAGCAGAAGAAGAAGAAATAATTCAGCAGCTGTAAAGCAAGCTACTGGCACAAACAGCAGCCATAAAGCAAGTGACTGTCACAAAACAGCACCTGTAAAGCAAGCTACTGTCAAAAAAACAGCAGGGTTTTTTTTGGGGGGGGGGTGGCATTCTCTCTTATCCACAGTTTTCATTATCCGTATCCATGGGAAGGCCTGGAACCGAACCCCAGAGGATACCGGGGTCCTATAAATCTGTGTCAGAATATATTGGGCATTTGGAATGGACAAGAAGCACAAGTTAAGATCAGCAAAAGAGGACATTTATTTTGGTGGGGACATGGGAGAAGTCCTTCTTGATTGCTGTTCCTAAACTTTGGAACTCCCTTCTGCAGGAGGCCAGAGTGATCCCAATGGTGCTATCTGTCCTTCCACAGCCAGGCAAAAGTCCTTTCTCTTCAGGCTGCCTTAGTGGAGGTTTAAATGGATTGTTGTCCCTTAATGCTTTGAATGTATTTTCATGTTGCTTATAGTTTTTAATATGGCATCTTCCTTCTCCTAGATTCATGGATGCTTGCAGACAAGAGGGAGGAAGTTCATCTATTTTTGTCTGCACATGCAGGGCTTCGAAACATTACTAATCCCAGATCTCCCCAGCCAGCATAGGCACTACTCTCACTGCTTCCCTTTCTATTTGCGTGAGCCCTTTGCCCTCATCTATCCAGAAACTGATGCTTGCATAGAATGCTTAGCCTCTTTTCGTGTCCCAGATAGGGATGGGCACCAAATGAAAAACAACATGCCATTTTATCATTTTGTTAGCAAACAAAACAAAACAAAACATGGATGATACAGTTTTGTTAGTAATCGGCCTTTTCCCAATGAAATGAACTTATTTGTTTCTCTGTAAAATGACTCCCCTAGGTCCTAGAGACACCAAATTTGGTGTGAACTTTCCTTGGACTCTCACCTTTAAGCCCTCCAAATTTGGGTTTCAGGGGGCTGAGTTATTCAGCTCCAAAGTGGATGCCCCTGGAAAAAAATTCGAAGTGCAATTTTCTGTGCTTGAAAATACTTGCCAGGCAGCTAGCAGCATGAAAATTGCTGTGGAGTTTCCCCAAGCACCCTTTAAGCACTACTAATTTGGAGAGGTTTGGAGTGCAGGAGACTAAGTTATTTAATTCCAAATGGGATGCCCATAGGAATCAATTTTAAAGTGGTTTTTTTGTTTTGTTTGCAGTGGGGTGGGGTGGGGTGGAGACATGGAGAGGTTTGCCAATCGCTTCATGGCAGCAGGGTATATAAGGGGCTGGGCTACTTTTAGTTTTGTCATCTGTGGTGGTGTGAGTTAGGAGGCAGATGTCTCTGGCAGTGGTGTTAGTTTAACAGTTCAAGAAAGCAAGGATCAAAGAGCAGGCTTTTGAATTTCCTGTGGCCACGGCACCCTAGCTGTGGATGTGGAAAATTCCAAACCCTGCTCTTTGATTCTTGCTTTCCCGAAGGCTAGCATGGGGTGCTACACTTCAGGAAAGTGAGGATCAAAGAGTAGGCTTTTGAATTTCCCACGGCCACAGTACCCTCACT
Source organism: Phrynocephalus versicolor (assembly GCA_023846285.1). NCBI lineage: Eukaryota > Metazoa > Chordata > Lepidosauria > Squamata > Agamidae > Phrynocephalus > Phrynocephalus versicolor. Next base: position 25,168,863 of record JAHTLZ010000275.1, read on the forward strand.
GTGCCTGTGGGAAATTCAAAAACCTGTTTTTTGATCCTTGCTTAAGAGCAGGGGTGCTACCCTTTGGGAAAGCAAGGATCTACGAGGAGGGCTTTTGAATTTCCCACAGAAACAGCACCTTCACTATGGCCGAGGGAAATTCAAAAAACTGTTATTTGATCCTAGCTTTCCTGAAGGGCAGAGAGGCGGATGAGGTGCTAATATCATAGAGAAAGCTGGCGGGAGTGGCGGCAGCTTGTGGGCTTGTTTGTAGCCCCAGTTTACTCTCCAACCAAGCCACTCTGGGCATCCTAAAATAACATGGCCTGAGATTAAACTGGGGCTACAAAGGAGCCCAGAAACCAGCTCTCTTCACAGAGACATTTTGGCAGTTTCAAAATCGCTCAGTGAAGAGAGATGGGTGAAGGGGAGGCAGTGGTTTCTGGGCTCCTTCATAGCCCCAGTTTACTGTCCAGACATGCCACTCTGGGCATCCCCAAAGCAGCGTGGCTGGAGAGTAAACTGGAGCTACAAAGGAGCCCACAAACCACTGCCTCCCTTTCTCCCAGCTCCCTGCACGGAACACAGTAGCATGCTCTGAGCAGAGAGGGAAGTGCCGTGGCTGTGAGGGGGCAATGCCACGTGCCCACAGAAAGGGCTCCAACATGCCACATTTGGCACCCATCTCATAGATTCGCCAACACTGCTATAGATCATTGTGTCATTGCTGTTGTGTTGATCAAGATTCAGGCCAAGGGAGAATTGTCTTGTTACGTAGATGGCATCAAATCTGCAACCATCCTATCAAGTTCCTACTCCAGACGCCTACCTCACCTGGTATTCCCTGGTGGTCTCCCATCCAAGTACTAACCAGGGCCAACCCTGCTTAGCTTCCAAAATCAAGCGAGATCAGATGTGCTTAGGGCATCTAGGCAGCACCATGTACTTTATAAGACTATATTTTTTGTCTAAAATTGTTAGACTAAAAATTGAGGGTTGTCTTATACATGGAAATAAGCAGAGGATTGAACCGCATGGTTGCAAAACTGTAATTTTGGGTTGGAAAAGTAAGGGTATCTTATACATAGGACATCTTATAGACAGAAAATTGGGTAGCTAGTTGCTTCCTACTACACCAAATGGTACCCATTACACCTATAATTGGACTTTGTAACTATTAGTTACATCTCTCATTAACCCAAAAAGTAAGTAACTGTGCACACAGATGAAACCTTATATCCGTCATGGTTTCCAGTGTAAAATCACCAAGTTTCTTCATTACAGAAACTTTGGATCAAAATCAGGGATGAAGAAACAGTTAAAAATACTGACAGTCTTTGGAAAATATTAATGCAAGGTAAAAAGGAAACTGAATAAAATTTAAGCCACCACTGGTGGTCCCTTCATTTTCAAATAAGCAATGAAATCACAAAGTTGAAAGAGCAGAAAACACTTTGAGGGATGACTCATAATGCAATTTTTAAAATGCATTTGATAAATCTAATTTAGTTTACTCTGTGTTTTGCAAGGATTAAGAGGTAAAGGAACATAAGCAGGAGGTGATGCCAAAAGCAGAGACAAGAAAGAAGATAAAAATTCAAAGTGAAATAGAAACCAGAGGTGAGTCAAAGCAAATGAGTCCAGCTGAGAAAATATAGTGGGAAGTGTTTTTCTCACCTCACTTATAAATAAAACATAAGATTATAATTGCATTCATGGGGTATGACAATGTTTCAGAAACCAATATTAAAAGACTCATATGCGAAATGAATGATGTTGAAATTAGTCACTAAAGAAAGCCAAAATGGCAGGTAAAGGTCATGGCTACCTTTGTTTGCACACATTAGAAACGGAGCACAGGAAACATCTGATGCAGTGAAAACGGCCCCATTCACAGGCTTTACTGTGAGTAAACAACTCAATTTTTTAAAAATGCATTCTTCCAAGTCTGTGTGGTGGACAATACCATGAAGGAAAGCAAGGTTTGCCTCATCAAAAGCAGCTTCTTCACGTAAACAGAAACAGAGAAGAATGTGAAGTGACAAATACACAAGTAGCGGCATTTAAAAATGCAGGCAATTGTGCCTCCTTGAAGAAGGAATGTTTTGAAAGACAGGAAGAGAAGCACCATAAGTACATGCTTTGGATTTGGTGGGTGAACGTGCCAAGGAATAAGAGAACATAATACAGTTGCTCTCTCAGCAGGTGGGGTGTTTTGCCAGGCAAAGCAATCCGTGACAGGCCTATATGGAAATGGTTTTCAGTGGATATGGCAGATGTGAAAGGCAGCTAGCCAGTTCCATGGGGTGAGCCAAAAGTCTTAAATCTTTGCCACAATGAACTGCTCCAGGCCCTGAAAGTAGAAAAGTAGCATGGGGAAAAATGAAACACAGTCCTTTGAACTGAAGGACATTAAACCTTGAGATCCAAGCAAAATGAAAGGTAGTGAGTAGGGATGGGCACCAAATGAAAAACAAAATGCTGTGTTGTTGTTTCATTAGCTAACGTTAGTAACAAAACAAAATGGTCTTTTTTGTTTAAAATGAACTAATTTGCTACTCTATAAAAATGGGTCCCCTGGGTCCTAGAGGCAACAAATTTGGTGGGTACCTTCCATGGACTATCCCCTTTAATCCCTCCAAATTTGGAGAGATTTGGGGTTCAGGGGGCCAAATTATTCAACTTCAAAGGGGGGTGCCCCCAGAAAAAAAGTTCCTAATTGTAATGTTGTGCGCTTGAAAATAGTGATCCCAGGCAGCCTGCAGTGTGGACATTACAGTGGAGCATCCTCAATCTCTTCTCTTTAAGAACCCCCAATTTGGAGAGGTTTGGAGTATAGGGGGCCAAGTTATTCAACTCCAAATGGGGTGCCCATAGGAATCAATTTTCAAGTGGGGGGGATATAGTTTCTAACTGCCTGCTGGGGCTAGGTTATATAAGAGGCTGGCTGGTTTCATTTTCTTTGTCATCTGTGGGAGTGAGGGAGTTACAGTAAGCTCTGACAGTGCTGCTAGCTGTCTTACGGTTGGGCTAGCTTCACATCTGCTGTCCCTGTGTGCTCAAAGCTGCTTTGTGAGTTGTGTGAGTGGACAAAGAGAGAGTGGTTTGTGTGTGTGTAGAAGAGAGAGCCTTTCTCTCTCTCCCCCTCTCCCTCTCCCTCTCCCTCTCTCCCTCTCTCTCTCTCTCTCTCTCTGTGTGTGTGTGTGTGTATGTGTACTGTGTGTGTCTGTGGTCAGAGAGGCACTGCTTTTCTGTTCTTTTTGGGAGGCTTTTATTAGGGGAGGGATTTTCGGCAAGCTTTCTTCATTATATTTTATATATCTTCTCCCCTCCTAACGCCTTAAAACTACATTCCTTCCCAACCAAACACATTGTTATTCCCACCAACAACCAGTACCAGTTCCCCAATTCTCAACTGCCACAATACGAATGTGCCTGGCCGTCCCTCTTGTGGCGTTTATACACGACCCCTAAACTCCACAGCAAATGGCTGCAAGCTCCGGAGCTTTAAAATGTTTCACCACCAGCTCCGGAGTTTAGAGAAAATTAAGTGCGACCCCGCCCACCTAAGCGCGACCCAGCGCACTTTTCTTGTACCTTCTCTTCCCTGGTGAAAATTGTTTGATGCAGTGTAAGGATAGTGAGTGTGGGGCTCTCCTCGCTTCTGTTTGTTTGTTTGTTTGTTTGGCTCCTGCCCCTTTACAGAGACAGGAATGTTGCCGCACAAGAACGGAGGCAGAACAAAGGTTTACCATGATCTTTTCTTCCTTTTTTTCTCTCCCTCCCCTCACGCAGCCAGCAGCCAGGGTGGGGACACAGGAAGAGAGACAAGCCCCTAAGATCTCTGGTCCGAATTTAAGGGACCAGCGGATCTTAGGGGTCATGTAAAAGCGCCCTTAATTGTGGCTCCATTTCAAAAAAACAACAAAATAGAACAGGAGTCCTCCTAGTCCATTATTCCTAGCTGGAGTAGCTGCCTTCCTCCCAGGCCTGCTAGCCTGACTACATGGTATGGTCTGAAATGGCCCATAATATTTGTAAGAGCTGCCCTGGACATAGAGGTGTTTTATATGTCTTTTATACCTTGGACATTCAAGGGAGTTCCACTTGCACTTTCTCTTCGTACCTAAGAGTCATATGGCTCAAGCCCAATGTTTAGTTTTTGCCTGCCTTCCTGCCTCCCTGGTGGAGTGCAATTCTGATACAACCCAGTGTGCCTTGGTGGGCTTAAAGGGAAGAGTTTGAGGAAGCCCCACTGTGATTTCCATTCTGCTACATGCCCGGGATCAGTACTTTCAAATACTTTTAAATTACATTTTTTTTTCCTGAGTGCACCCCTTTAGAGTTGAATAACTCCACTGAAACCTAAATCTCTCAAAATTTGGAGGGCTTAAAGGGGCGACTCCAAGGAAGTACCCTCCAAATTTGGTGCCTCTAGGACCCAGGGACCCATTTTATAGAGTAACAAATCGGCTCATTACAGTTTCATTCCGTACAATTTTTTTTTACAAGAATTCATTTCATACGAAATGAAACAAATCATAGGGGAATGAAATGAAACAAAATGAAAGACATTTTTCCCTGTTTCATGCCCATCCCTAGTGGTGAGGTCCAACCCTCCTCATGGTGCCACTGGAAACTCCCTATTCCAAACAGGGTGATCTGAACTGGGACCAAATAGGCCTCTGTGACAGGCCAGCTGATTATTCAAAGTCCATTTTCCTCTAGTCGTGAGGGTGGGGGATTGTGAGGGGCCTCACAAGTGAAGTAGCCTAGGGCCTCTCATCATCTAAATCTGGCCCTCTATTCATCTAAATCCCCCTTGGCTGTCCCAGCCAAGGTCTATCGCATTGTCGCAGGAGATTTAAATGGCCACACTGGAGCAAGGGTGGATGGCTTCAGCTATCATGGCAGACATGGCTTCAACACCCATAACAAAGACAGTGAATGAATCCTTGACTTCACTGGTACCCAAAACCTTGTCCTTGCCAACACATGGTTTTGTAAGTGCCCATCCCATGTTGTGACCTACTACAGTGGCAACACTTCATCCCAGCTTGACCTTGTACTCATCCAGAGATGAGGCCTTCAAACAGTAATCAATGCCAGAGTCATCCCATGTGAGACAATTGCTCCACAACACCAGCCATCTATGACCTACCCATTGACCCACCCAGGGAAATCAGAGCAGAATGTAATGGTCCAGTGAGAATCAAGTGGTGGAAATGACAATAAGAAGAGTCAGGAATCATCTTGCAAATACAACTGCCTCCCATTCTGACAGTAGACAGTTCATGGGCCAAAGCAAAATAGGCAAATAAAACAGCTGCCTGGACTGAACTTGGCATGACAAAGCCTGGTTGTTAAAAGACTGAGAAACAAGCTTGGCTTTGGTCAAACAAAGTCAAGGCAGCCACCCCAGTGGTGTAGCTGGGGGGATATCTGTCCCTGGGTGCAGCATTTGGGGGTGCCCCACTCAGGAGCCACAGAAAGGCGCATTGCGGGCAAATTGCCAGGGCTGCCACAGAGGGCTCCCCAGCTGCCACCACCCCCACCACTGCCTTCTGTGCAGCACCTTAGGCCCTCCCCATCCCTTGGGGGCACAAAAACTTAGTTTGTCCCCAGGCGCTGAAAACCCTAGCTACACCTCTAAGCAGTTCATGAGAAAAAGAAGCTCTACCATGTATTCCTAGCTGAAAAGACAGCTGTCAATTGGCAGAAGTACTGTGATGTTTGATGCAGTGCAAAGAAAGCAGGAACTACATCAAAGTCCATACACTTTGAGGAACTTTATTAAAAGCTTGATACATGTGAAGGCAAACATGACTTCTGCCAGCTAGTGAAAGTCTGCCACAAAAGGACTGGGGATATTGAGAGATTCCATGATGTCCATGATGAGAATGGAAAGCTGATTAATGATTGTGTCGAGGCAACAAAGCACTGGTGGGATTACTTTAAGGGAGATCCACAGAAGATGTCCCACCCACTCCCCAATCCCATTTGTCTCCCCAGTTCTAGGGCCTGTGCAATCTATCACATCTGATGAAGCTGCCATAGCAATGAAACAGATGAAAATGGGCAAAGCCACAGGACCAGATGATGTGGTGCCAGAACTGTGGAAGTTGTAACGCTGGGACCCTTGCTACCAGATGATGGAGCTCTTTAACCAGATTGTGCTGCAGAAGAAGATACCTGATGACTGGCAATGTAGCACAAGAGTGCCAGTCTGGAAGAAGAAGGGGAACCCTGCCGAATACACCAACTACAGACCAATTAGATTACTTTCACATACTCTTAAAACCTTTGAGCAAGTCATTGACACATGAATCTGCACCATAGTCCATCTAAGTGTCAATCAAGCTGGCTTCATCAAGAATTGTAGAAGGACCGAAGCAATCCATGCTGCCTGGCTGCTACTTGAAAAACACAAGGAGAAACAGAAACCAGTGCATGCATTTTTCCTCGACCTTGAGGAAGCATTCAGTCGAATCCCACATGATGTCATCTGGCATGCACTGTGACATCATGGAGTCCCAGAGAATCTTGTTAGTTGGGTCAAAGTGCTCTATGAGTCACTGAAGAGCTGTGTGCAGGCCACTGCTAGTACATCAAAAGATTTTTCGTATCACAGTTGGGTTCTAGAATCATAGAATCATAGAGTTGGAAGAGATCTCAAGGGCCATCCAGTCCAACACCCTGCCATGCAGGAATCCCCATCATGTATTTCCGACAGGTGGCCACCCAGCCTCTGCTTAAAAACCTCCAAAGAAGGATTGGCACTCTCTCCACTTCTTTCATTCTGGTTACAGATGCAGTCACTTGAAGTTTACAGAATCCAGTGCCTGGATGCTTGCTTATGCTGGTGATGTCATGATTGCATCAAAGAGTAAGGCAGATCTTGAGCGCCAAGCCCAAGTATGTATGGCCTCGCACAATGATTCCTCACACAGCCACAAAGGTGATCAGTTCACACAACAACACCCATCTAGGATCATTGCTACCCCGATTGCATTGAAACTTCTTAATCCCTTCATCACAATACAATAACACCTATTTTCCTGCATAGGACAAGTTTCCTCAACTTTAAAAACCCCAGTCTCACTCACTTTATAACCCAGAGCACAAAGAGAACTCCTAGTTCCCTGAGCTCCTTGCCCTCTGAATATGCCAGCCACAGAATCTGGCAAAATGTCAGGAAGAAAAACTTCCAGAACACAGCCAAGCAGCCCAAAAAAACTCACAACAACTATGGGGTGACCATTTGACAAGGTTTGGCCTGCACCCGAATGTGCGGAAGATGGAATATCTGACAACCAACCGAAATGAATGTGATATGATCCAAATCAATGGCATTGACCTATCAAGAACTGAGGAGTTCAAATACCCCGGATCCATGATAATCACAGCCAACAGGAGTCTGAATCATGAAGTCACATCAAGGATCAATAGTGTCTGATTAAAATGGCATACAACATCAAGAGTCATGTGCAAGAAAAAGATCAGTGACCATTTAAAGTCAAAAATTTATCACACTATTGTATGACCTGTCACACACTATGCATGGTACAGAATGCTGGCCAATGACTAAAGAAGTTGAGCATCAACTTGATGTCATGGAGACAAAGATGCTGCAATGGACCTCTGGCCTCACGCAAAAGAATCGTGTGCACAATTATGACATCCAATCAAAATATGGCATTGTACCAATCGCTGAGAAAGAGAAACCGGTTGGTATGGACATGTCTTGTGTGCAAATGAGGAAACTCTGGCCAAAAAGGGTCTCCCCCTTTTGGAGGTCAACAGGTCCCAACAGAGGGGACAACCCAAACAGTCCCAGATGTACAACCTCAACAGTGACATGAAGTTGTTCCAGGTTCACCCAGACCTAGCCCATGACCATGCTAAGTGGAATGCAAAAACAAGAATAGTGGAACACGCCACTCAGTGGGACAAATGCTAAGGGAAAAATCCAAGCATATTAAAACCACTAAGCATTTTGAAAGCATAATATAGCATTGTAGTTGTATTATTTTATAAACACACAACTCTAGAATCAAGCTGGTAATTGAAATCAAAGAGCATCTGCTACTGCTTTCTTGAAATAGTGGCCAACAATGAGACAAAGGGTGTGCTTGGTGATCTAATCATTGCTTTGATTGTCTTGCTGTCTCAGTGTGGCAAATGCCTCATTTCTTTCTATGCTTTGGTCTTTTCGCATTTTTATTCCCCTTAAGCATGCAGAAGAGATAGACAGTGAGAGGAAGAAGCAATGTTACCACTCCATTGTCCATTCAACAGCCAAACTCTGCCACATAACTGGGTAGCTCAGTAGTTTATGCATATGAATGGGAGTTAGATTCTCCACTGTACCTTCCTGACAGGGGCTCAACTTGGTCCATAGGGTCCCTCCCACCTCTGCACTTCTAAGACGACGACGACTACTACTACTACGACGACTACGACTACGACTACTACTACTACTACTACCACCACCACCACCACCACCACCACCACCACCACCAGCAACAGCAACAGCAGCACAGTCTATTTATTCTTGGGTCTCTTGGGTTTATCCAGGAGGGCAATGGTTTTCCTAGGGTCAACTCAACTTTCATTAAAATGTTTACAAGCTTAAAAATTCCATAACACAGGGGAGGCCACAGAGAAGGCCCTTTCCCATGTCCCTGTCAGCTGTGCCTGCATTGACAATGAGACCAAGAATACGGCCTCCTCTGGGTATCTAAATGTCAAGAAGGCTCATAGAGGGAGATGTGGTTCTTTAGGATGCAAGCTGCCTAGGGATGTACAGGTTATGGCCAGCACTTTGAACTGAAACGAGACACGGACTGATGGATAACCAGTGCAGTTGTAGTAACAGGGGTTTTGCATGCTCCCATAACTGGCACAAGCCAATAGTCTGGCAGTTGTATTTTGAAACAACAGTTTCAAACCACCTTCAGAGGCAGCCCTACATAGAGTGTGTTGCAGTAACTGGTCCAGGATATAATTAAGATATCCCAGAGAGACAGCCCAGAAGGATGCCATGGTTGATGGCACTGAAAGCTGCTGAGGGGTCCATCAGAGCATGCACCCCTGTCCAGGTCCCTGTCTTTGTCCTATAGCTAGGCCTGAAACTAGATTGAAATGGGTCTAGATAATCTGCTTCTTCCAGGAATCCTTGAAGCTTTGAAACCACCACACACTCCTGTGTCTTACCCAGAAATGGAATGTTTCAGATGGTAGTTGTCCAATAAATTGGGATCCAGGGAGGTTTTCTTCAATAATAGTCTTATTACTGCCTCCTTTAATACATGCCAGGATTCTACCCTGTTGGAAGCAGGCATTTCCCACTCCATGAACCCCACTCAACCATTTATCTTCTGAGTGATTTTATTAAGCCAGGAAGAGACAAGTGCTTTTCACCTCTCCATGAATCCTGTCCACATCATCAGGCTGCACCAAATGAAACATAGACAATATCAAACGACAGCAGGGGGCAGAGTGGCACCAACAGGACCTGTATCAATTATACCATCCAAGTCAGAGTGGATCCAAGCCTGCAAAGTGTCATGAAAATTCCTCACAGCATATTACAGAGTGGTCAACATTTGGTGGAAAATGTAGACTACTTGAAACAACACACTTGTCTTACAGAAAGAATCTCTTTTTTACTGGTGCCACTGCCACAGAAAAACCTTCAAATGAGCTCTAGTCTGCGTCAGGTTGATTCATTCAGAGTTTTCTGCCATCACTCTAGTCTCTGTACCACTTGTTTTATCTCCACCTGCTCTCTGGTAAACCACAGGGCCTTCCTGGCTCTTCTCCATGGGAGGAGACATTTAGGAGTGATCATGTCCACAGCTCTTGCCATTTCCCCCATTCCAGAGGCCTGCCAGGGCTTCTACAGGATTGTCACCTGAGGCAATAGGAGACTTCCCAAGAGCTGTCAGAAAACTAGTTGGATCCATCAGTCTCCTGGGGTGGACCATCCTAATTGGTCTGACAGAGGTTTAGAGTTCCAGCAAGTCTAAACTTCACCAGGTAGCGATCTGTTCATGACGAAGTTCCTCCACACACAGATCACCATCATCCTGCCCAGCATAGATGACTAAGCCCAGAGTATCTCCTGCAACATGTGTGGGGCCAGATGCCCATGAATGTCATGGAAAACACGAAGCCCCAAGCTGCTCCTAATAAGTTGGCCTTGGCATCAACATTGAAGTCCAGTACTACAAGCCCAGAGGGCTCCAGCATCACCCCCAATACTAATTCCATCAGCTCAGGAAGGGAGACTATTGAGGAGCAGGGTGGACAGCACACCTTATTCTGTCCCAGGCACCGACTTTCAGAAATACACACCTGATGAGGGGAACAGAGTTGCCCTTGTCAGAGTCCAGGAAAGTAGCCACCAGGACCCAGTCCAGAGAAGGGCCTCAGAATGTGCAAGAGCAAAGACCAACCTGTGGGAAGTCGGAGCAAACACCAAGCTGGAGGATGAGGCAAAGTCTTAGTCAGGCAATCCAGGAGTCAAGGCAGGGAGGGAGCAGTACTTGGGAGCTGGATCGAAGTGTTGTCTGGAGAAGCAGGACCAGCACGGCAGATTGATAAAGCTAGCAGAAAGGAACAATATTAAAGCAGGATCAGGGACCTCGCTGGGATAGTGAGAACAGACAAAAGAAAATTGTGCCTATGAAGGCTCCTTCTTTTCCCCCAAACCCAGAGGCGTAGCAAGGATTTGGAGCGCCTGGGGATGAAGTTTGTTTTTGCACCCCTCCTGTCCCCACCACCAGCACCACATAGCACCCACCCAGCACGGGCAGAAGATCCTCCAGCTCTCGACAGCGAAGGCAGAGCTGCTCTGACACCCATGTGGCCCTGATAAAGTACCCTGAACAGAGGCGGGATGCACTGGATGCAAATCCAGTTGGTTGGGGGGCATCATTTCTGCTTCCACTCTTTGGGGGATTCGAGGAATAACCTCCAAAGAGTGCAGGCGATTGGAATCGAGGAGGACCCTTTCTTTTTTTTCTCCCCCCATTCCGAGAGAACAACAGTTCGGGGCTGGAAAAGGCAGACGGATTTGGGATATGCCCAGATACGTCCTTGCCCATACCATATCTCAATGAAAGGGGAAGGTAGAAGCCACCAGTGAGAACGAGGCCCCAGTCCTGCAAAAGGCAGGAGTTCCCAGCCAGAGTCCCACAGGGAGCAGGTGTTGGTCTTTTTTTTTTCTGAGATAACTCTGCCATTAGCCCAGCTTTCTGAAAACCATCACCATTAGAGATGGGCACGACTTGGAAAAATTTTTTTTCGAATTGTCATTTTTCGGGATGGGTCCGTTTCGGCTCGTTTCCGTTTTTCGCAAAATTTTTCAAAAATTTGTCATTTCGTTTTTCATTTTTTCGTTTGTCGTTACCGCCGCGATTTAGCATGACTTGACTTCCCAGAGCATGGGGTAGGGGGTAAGGGCTAGGCTTAGGGTAACGGTTAAGGTTAGGGTGGGTTAGTGGGCTGTACCTCTGGGTGCCTCTGGCCCACTAAGAACACAGTGTACTGGCGTATGTGTTCGGGTTCGGGTTTAGGGTTCGGGTTTGTGGGCTTTTAATGCCCTCTCTGGCACACCCAGAAGTCTCAGTCAAAACCTGGCCATGCGATTGTTGGAATGGCTCCAAAAATTTGCATGGTCCCATCCCATGGCCAGCCCATCATTGCGCGTGCGCAGGTGTAAAAAAATATAAATAAAATAAAATAAAATAAAATCAACGGAGACGTATTTTGGCAAGACAAACCCACTGCTGCTACTGTAAAAATTCAAGCATTTAAAATAGCTAATTTTCGCATGTTTCTGTGGTGCTTTGGTGTGTTTTTGGACCACGATTTCAAAAAAAATATTGCAGTCGCCATTTTGGATCCCCCCGCCCGCACACCACATGGCAAAGGCGGACGAGACGATGCCCCCCCTTGCCTGGTACCAGCAGCGCAGCAGTAGCACCAGCCAAGGAGAGGGGGGCAGGGAACTCCCCCCCCCCCAAATAAAACACCCTTCTGGCCTGGTAGGTGCCCTCAGACAGTTTTCGCCTGCTTTTAGGGCCAGGAATTGGTTTTTTTTTTTAACTTTTAAAAACTTTTTTTCTGTGCTGCTTGGCATCGCGGGATCGCCGCGATGCCAGGAACGACAATGACAAATCAGACCCAATTATTCTTTCGTCGGTTCGAGTTCGAGTTCTGGTGGAGTAATTCCCATTACCGTTTCCGTTACGTAATGGAAACGAGTAACGGAAACGGAAATGGGAATTCTGCTAAGTCGTGCCCATCTCTAATCACCATCTCTGCTCTCCCAATACCGACTCCCTCGATATTAACTGACAGACAAGCCGATTGCTCCTAACAGGATATTGTGAAATCAGCACTTTGCATGTTCATTCCTAGTGCTAATAATGCCACAGTCACACTGAAAGCTCATTACCAATGTAATTGTCACCCACTTTTCTCCGATTCACTTGCTTCCCATCCCATTATCATGTACTGTGTCATTACAAACCTGTAGCTTAACTCTTCTGTTCCATGTGTAAAGTAAATTGTAAACCAGGAAAGCTCATGGTGAAATAAACACATTAGTCCTTAAGGTTGCACAATGCACTTCTGCTTTTATTTTTATATTTTTACACATGGCGAAACAAACTGGCACAGCTACCTTGTTGGAAACATAGACTTTTTGCAATGAGGCACCCAGGGTTGGTCTTGCTTCCTCACTCCTTGTTGCTATTTGTTTGTTTTAAATATCTATTTTGCTTGTTTTAATCTAAGCTGAATTTCTGAGAATTATAAAAAGGGATGATTGCAAGGCAGGCTTCAACCACAACCTCCTAGCAGGTTCCCAACTAACTCAGCAGATTCTGCTGAAGATTCGCCAGATTATGTCTGGTTTGTGCAATTCTCCAACTCTGGTGGCACCAATTTATGCTCTGGCTTGGCCTTCCTTAATCCTAATGCCATGGCCTCGTGGAGGTGCAGCTCAGTGTTTTTACAACCCAAGTTCATCTTCTCTGCTAGGAAAGAAGTGGGGTTTCTACCAGGCCAGCAAAAACCACTATCTGAGATTCCCAGTGTGGTGTAGTGGGTATAATAATGGACTAGGACTCTGAAGAACAGGGCTCAAATTCCCATGGCTACAGAAACTCACTGGAGAAGTAGAACTGGTAAAACCACTCCTTAAATATCTCACTTACCTTGAAAGTCCTGTTAAGGCCACTATAAGTCAGTCAACTTGACAGCACAGCACACAATGTTTGTTTATTATTAATTTATGTATATCCTGCCCATCTGGCCAAAAATGTTACATATGAAGGATGTCAAGATGTACATCTTTCCATTTTGTGATGGATCTGCAGAAGACTAACCTAACATGTGAGTAAGCACTAGGGGGTGGTAGTCTAAATAGGAGGGTCCCGTTCAAAAATGTTGATTCATTTCTTCAACAATTGAGCCACTTTTCTGATAATCATCGTCGTCATCATAATCATGTGCCATCAAGTCAATTCAGTGACCCTCTTTCAGGGTTCTCCAGAAGTGGTTTGTCACTCCTTTCTTCAGAGAGAGCCCTGGGACTATGCAACTTGCCGAAGACAATGTAGACTAGTTCTCCTAGTGGGTAATTGAACTCCTATACACCTAATTAATTGAGCTACCTCTATGAGGTAGCAATAAATAAACCTGAGGGAAAACATCGAATTCTGTCACAAAGCAGGTTGAAGCAGATCTTGTGTTGGTGGCATTCAGTAACCATTCCCAGTAATGCCTCCTGAACTACCTTACCACTTTACTCATGGTAAACCCACACCATGTCCTCTTTGTTACCAATTACTGTGGTAGAAGACTTGGTCCTGCTAGAGGTCTTACTATTGCTTGGTCCAATTACCCCCCACGGAGAAAATAATGAGTCACATTAAAGTCAAAAAAGGTTTATTATACTTTAAATAGAAAATAAATATTCCACATTAAACAGTCTGTATTGAAGAATGTCCCTGTACTTGTTACACCATCCGCTGAAGTTGGATGGTATGCATGAAGGTAAGAATCTCCATTTCAACAGCCATGAGGAGAGGTTAAAACTGTCATTTTCCTGTCTATTTAACTGACAGACGTTTCAGAAAGAAGGGACATAAAAGAATGTTAGTACAGACAGACCAATAGTAAGTCAGATCAGGATGATTGACATACTGCATTCTGAGACTATTGATCTGCATACTCTAACAGGTCCAACCACAGATGTTGAAATAAAATCTAACTGTGAATCGAATTTGAACTGTTTCTATATATGGAATTTAGGAGCATCTCCTTGCCCTTCACCTCAGAAAATAAAATATCACTTGCCAGTTGTTATCCTTAACAAATTGTAGCAACTATGTATTGGACTATAACCTAATACAGTGGACCCTTGTATAACAAACGGTTTGTATAACATAAAATTTGTACAACATAAAAAATTCCAGAGATAGGGGAAATTTGCTTAACATAATCGCCTATGGGGCGAATCTGTACAACATAAAAATGGGATCACTCTGTTTTAATGCATTCCTATAGGAAATTTGTATAAAGGAAAATTTGCTTAAAATAATTTCATTTGGAACGAATTAATTCCTTTATACAAGGTACCACTGTACAGTATTCTGCTTTAGGAACACAACTTTGGGAGGGGGAGGAGAAAACAGAGACTCTATGAGATGCTTTCTGCTTCATTAACTGGTTGCAAGCTCCCTCTTTCAGTGCATACCCATTTGCAAAACAATGCTGTAAATAGTATATTATGTACAGCATTTCAGCACCTACTAGACAAACTGGTTACTACAAAAGGTTTTCCCTTTATGTCTAGAAACCATTCATATAGGTATGTAATTTGTTCATAATATATAATAGGGCTAATGACTGAACATCTCCTTAAGGCGTCACTTCAATTACCTGCAAATTCTCACCATGTATTTATTGCAGGGGGGTGGGGAATGAGCCAAAAGTTTATTGTGATTGACAAGCTAATGACTCCATCTAGCTGTTGAACGGGTTTTTGCTGTTAGAAGACGTTTATACAATACTGTATGGGTATGTATTGTTACATATTTTGTTTCTGCAAGTACGAACAATGAATTTCAAGCAATTTCTCTCCACTGGGTAAGATGGTGAAAAGTGTTTTGCACTTGTCATATTTTTTAACTTTTTGCAAAAATTTAACGGAAAGATTTTTAAACAAAAAGCATGTACTCTGAACAAAAGACTCTACAAGGTTCTTGATGCAAACTAGAATGCATTATTAAAATAAAAACCACTGGCCTTTCGCCTTTGTGCAAGGGCAGAAAATCTTCCAGCAACTGACATTTTTAACAAATTAAATAATTCCTCAATATATTCTTCTTCACTGAAAACATATGTGACCATTCTAATATGTGTATTATGTTTTGCAGATATTCATCTGCCTGTATCATCTCAAAATGCATATAGCACTCCCATTTATTAGAATAGGAAGCAGCAGGGAACCTTTCATGCCCCCAGAAAACTTGAACATCAGGTAAAGTTAAAGTTAACTGAGACATTCCTCCTAGGAACACTGTGAATTGTGTGTGTGTGTTGTTACAGTCGTCACCAATTCTTTGTGACCCCATGTCCATGGAGTTTTCTTGGCAGGAATACTGGCGTGGTTTGCCAGTTGCTACTCCAGGCACCTACAGCAACTCATATTCCCTGGTGGTCTCCCATCCAAGTACTAACCAGTAGACATGGGCACGAAGCGGCAAAATTCTCGTTTCCGTTACCGTTTGTCGTTTCCGTTACGTAACGGGTAACGGTAACGAGAATTACTCCGCTCCAGCTTGAACCCGACCCAATAAAGATAAATTGGGTCTGATTTGTCATTGTCGTTCATGGCATTGCGGCGATCGCGCGATGCCAAGCAGCACAGAAAAAAAAGTTTTAAAAATAACAAAAAAAAAACCCGATTCCCGGCCATAAAAGCAGGTGGAAATATGCCTGCCTCAGTGAGGGCACCTACCAGAGAGGGGTGGTTTCTGGGGGGGGGGTCCCCGGCCTTCTCCCCCTCTCCTTTCCTGGGCTGCTTGCACCAAGCTGGGGGGGGGTCATCCTCGTCGTTGTCATCTCAGTCTATGCCATGCGGTGAGGGGGGGTCCAAAATGGCAACCGGAATATTTATTTTTAAATCGTGGTCCAAAAACCCACTAAAGCATGACAAAAACATGTGAAAATTAGGTATTTTAAATGCCTGATTTTTTATAGTAGCAGCAGTGGGTTTTTCTTGCAATAAAATGTCTCCATTGATTTTATTTTACTTTATTTTTATTTTTATTTTTTTACACCTGCGCAATGATGGGCTGGCCATGGGATGGGACCATGCAAATTTTTGGAGCCATTCCACCAATCGCATGGCCAGGTTTTGACTGAGACTTCTGGATGTGCCAGAGGGCATAAAAAGCCCACCAACCCTAACCCTAACCCTAACCCTAACCCTAACCCATACGCCAGTACACTGTCCTTCTTAGTGGGTCAGAGAGACACCCAGAGGTGCAGCCCACTAACCCACCCTAACCTTAACCGTAACGCTAAGCCTAGCCCTTACCCTAACCCCAACCCTAACCCAGATTCGTACGCAAGTACACTTCCCTTCTTAGTGGGTCAGAGTAGAGGCACCCAGAGAGGTGCCTCCAACTCCAGAGCGCACTATCCCTAAGCCTAACCTGTACGCCAGTACACCAGTATGCTTTCCTTCTTAGTGAGTCAGAGGCACCCACACCCAGAGAGGTGCCTCTGCCACTTACCCTCCAACCCTAACATAATGTAATATATGGTACGCAGCGGCTACGCGTTACGCTTCCCTTCCCTTCCCTTCTTAGTGGGTCAACTCAGAGGCACCCAGAGAGGTGCCTCCCAGAGCCCACTTACCCCAACCCCAACCCAAACGACAAACGGAAACGGAAATGACAAATTTTTGGAAATTTCCGCGACAAATGGAATCGACCCGAAACGGGCCCATCCCGACAAACGAAAACTCAAAATGTCATTTTTTCTGGTCGTGCCCATCTCTACTAACCAGGGCTGAGCCTGCTTAGCTTCCGAAATGAGGCGAGATCGGATGTACTTATGGCATCAAGGCAGCTACTGTGAATTGTAGCTCACTCCTATGAAATGTTGCATCAGCTAGTGCTTCACAGAAGTGAGTACATGGGTTCATATGACAAAATAACAAATCCAAGGTTACCGAGTAGAGATGGGCACGAAATGGAAACATAGCATTTTGTTTCATTTTGTTTCATTGCTCATTGCATTTTGTTTTGTTTTATAATTAATCAAGGAAACAAAACGAAACAAAATGAAATGGAAGCTGCTGCCACCCAGCTGTTTTGTTGTTGTTGTTGTTCAGTCTGTTGGTCAGTCTGTAGGGAGGGTGGCAGTAGCAGGAGCGAGAACTGGGGAATAGGGCTGGGTTTTGAATTTGGTGCCACCTGCTCACTCTCCCATTGCACCCAACTGGTGTTTTTTGACAGCAGCATGAAAGGAGTGGGAGCCACCCCTGCTCCCCATAGCCCCTATCAAAAAAAAAAAAAAAAACAGCTGTGTGTGGGTGGCGGCAATGGCAGAGTGAAGCAAGCAATGCCAAATTCAAAACCCTGCTCTGCTTTCCTGTTCTGGCCACCGCCACCCAGCTGCTTTTGACAGGTCAAGCTATCAAAACCAGCTAGGTGGCAGTTGCCAGAACAGGAAAGCAGAGGAGGGAAATGCACGAATCATTTTGTTTCCACAGTAAAAAATGATGTTTTGTTTTGTAATGAAATGCTGTCTGCCATTTGGTTAGGTTATAAAATGTTTCATAACCTTACGACATGGTGAACCTTACGACATGTGGTTTTTTGGTTTATGCCCATCTCTATTACCATGTGCAAAACAAAAACAGTAAAGGAAAATGCTCTATTCAAATATTAATGCAAACATGCCCTGTTCAGATATTAATACAAACATGTGACAGATGAGTGGAAACTAATGCAGTACAATGCTAGTGTTGAACTAGGGCAGCTAGCATTGTGCTGAACTAGTGTTGAACCTTCAGCACTCCAGATCTTTTGAACCACAACTCCCAGAATTCCAAGCCTGTATTGCCAATGACAAAGGACTGTGGGAGTTGTGGTCCAAAAGATCTGGAGTGCCTAAGGTTTGCCACCACTGAACTTGGGCTAAGGTATGGAATATCCACTTGGCCATAAAACTCTTTTGGTGAGTGTGGATCAGTCTTACTCTCTTAGGCTCACCTACATTGTGGGATTGTTGTGAGATAAAGCAGAAGCGAAAAGGGCACAAATGACACTTGAACTCACTGGAGGAATAAAATCAGATGGATTTAATTTACTTGATATTGACTCCATTTCTATACAACTTCCCATATCTAACAACACTTGTTGATGTTTTAATGTGGTTTTTCTATGGTATTTCAGAGTGGTTGATTTTTATAGTGGGTTGCGGGCCACCTTGGGTCCCCTATGGGGAGAAAGGCAATGAAATGAAATAACCAGGTTCCACCAAGTGTCTTGTAAGAAATGTCGGTGTGTGTGTGTGTGTGTGTGTGTGTGTGTGTGTGTGTGTGTGTGTGTGTGTGTGTGTGTGTGTGTGTGTGTGTGTGTGTGTGTGTGTGTGTGTGTGTGAGAGAGAGAGAGAGAGAGAGAGAGAGAGAGAGAGAGAAATCTGCCAAAAACGACTCATGCTAAACTCTGCAATGGTGACATTTTGGACATGTCATTTTCAACTCCTGCTGCAAACAGTGAGTCGCTTTAATCACCCAGTGGAATCACTTCCAGGGAGACCTATGAACAATGGGATCTCTTCTCCCTGTCTCCTCTTCTCATGGCTACAGCAGAGAGACTGAAATGACAGCTTACACCAAGTTAGAAACTTGCTTTCCTATTGCATAATCAGCCCTGTTACACACTTCTGTCATTCTGCCACAGAGTGTTCATCTCCAAGGTAAAATCTGAAGCTACAGCAAGAGAAAGTGGGAAAAAGAAACCAAATCTCTATGCTCAGGTTTAAGGCTATTGCAGAGATCTAGGGGTGAGATGGGGGTGAGATAGTTTCTTTTCCCCCACCCCACCCCCACCTCCCGACTTGATAGTATTGAAGAAGGCATACATACTCTCTGATATTTTGGCATGCAAATTAATATTAGGGAAATGCTCTAATTTCTTAGTGCCCCATTTACTTTAAATGGGGCTACCAGTAATATGCATGCAATATCAAAGATCTATGCCGGTGGTTCTCAACCTGTGGGTCCCCAGATGTTCCTGGACTGCAACTCCCAAAAGCCTCCACCACTCAATGTGCTGGAAGGGATTTCTGGAAGTTGCAGTCCAGGAATATCTGGGGACCCACAGGTTCAGAACCACTGATCTATGCAATAGCTTTACAAGCTGGTATGTCTTAGTAGGTTGGAGCATCACCATGTCGAGCCAAAAACTGGACGTTTGTGTCTTCACTGTGCCTCCTGGGAAAAGGACAGCCCAGATCACCTGGAGCATATCGTGTTAACAGGGTTATGTGGCCTGCCACCTGTGCTGTCCTGAGGAAGGCACAGGGACTCAGAGGAGCCCCAGAAAGAAAGACGAGTAAACTACTTCCAAGTTATTTTTGTCCTCTTAAAAAAAACTCTAGAAAAATCACCTTGAAGTGGGATCAATTTGACAACACATAGGTTGGTCATAGTCAATGCTTTCTACTCTCCACTTCTGAAAGATCAGAAGACCACACAAACTCTGACAAGAGTCAACAATGACAAGTCTGGAGAATGTGATATTAATATGTACAACTACTCTAAATACATTTTTTTCATAAGTGAATTGACCCTTATTGCATTTATTTACCATGCAGTTTACTACACGGCATCAGCTGGCTGTAAAATCTCACAATTTGGTTCAACCAAATAAGGACCTATTGCTGTCATGGACAAATTGCCCTCCATCTAAGAGAAGCTGAGAGACAGATATTCAACACTATGGTTTAGGTGCCCCTAGCCACAAACTGTATGGTGTAAAGTGATGGACTAGAACTGGAGAACAGGGTTTGAATCCCCAATTGGCCATGGAGACTGACTGGGGGAGTAGAACTGATAAAAATCACTTCTTAAATATCTCACTTACCTTGAAAGGTCTATTAGGGTCAGTTCCAACTTAACAGCAAGGAGCACACACATCCACAAACCCAGACAGACGAAATCCAAATGGATGCACTTCCTCAAACATGCTCCTCCTTGTATCTCTACCCAAAGCACACAAAGCATGTCTAGATAATAACTCCAGGTGGCACATTTTATCAAGTACTAATAACATCGTAACTAAACCTAGGAAATGGGTTTAGTTCAGCTGGAGCATCCTACTGAAAGCAATGGCTGCTCCCTACACCTTAGCAATACAGTGGTGCCCCGCCCTTTCGCAGTTCAGATACTGCGGTCCCGCTATATCGCGGGACCACAGTATATGAAAAAAGGCCTCCTCGGTTGAGGGGGGAAAGTGCCTGTTTCAGGCCTCCCATACTTCCCCCAACCTCCCCAGTACTTCTGGAGGCCCCAAAAGGGCCTCCCTGAGAACCAGAAGTGACTTCTGGATCGCCAAAAATCATTTCTGAGGCTAGGCTCCCCAGAGCCATCCTGACCTGCATCCGCATATCACGGATTTTTAGTTATCATGGGTCGGGTCAGGTCTCTAACCCCCGCAATAGGCGGGGGGTCATTGTACCATGATCTGCAGGAAACAGCAGCTGAAGCTTTTCAAGAATTTTTAAAAAATACTGAAAATAAAAAGCTCAGAGGTTTGGGTCTCTGGCTGTAGAGTCAGATGTTGGGAGTTCAATTCTGCACTGTGCCTCCTTGACAGGGGCTGAACTCAATGACCCATAAGGTCCCTTCCGGCTTTGCAGTTCAAAGATTTACGTGTATTATTATTCAAAAATATCAGGCAAAATCAATGAATTTTTTTTTTTTAAAAATGACTGGTATTTTAATCAAGCATCTCTTAAATACCAGCGCAATGTGTAGGCTGTTCCTAA
>JAHTLZ010000275.1:25189938-25218971 GCA_023846285.1 Phrynocephalus versicolor
ATTATTATTATTATTATTATTATTATTATTATTATTATTATCAAAGAATAGCAGAATCATAGAATCATGAAGGCCATCAAATCCAACCCTGTCCTCCATGCAGGAATACAAATCAAAGGATATCTGCCAGGTGGTTGTCTAGATTTCTCTTGAATGCCTCCAGTGTTGGACAGATTGATGTCAGGCATCATCATCATCATCATCATCATCATCATCATCATCATCATCATCATCATCATCATCATCATCATCATCATCATCATCTGTCTGAAATTTATGTTTAAAACAAGCATTCCTCAAACCTTTTTAACTATCGGTAAGAATACAGGTATTTGTTCTGTATCTACCATGGGAAAAGAAGCACTCTATTGCACCAAAGCATTTCCCTTTGAATTCAGTACCATAGATATAAAGTAGAGATGGGCACGACTTAGCGGTATTTCCGTTTCCGTTTCCGTTACTCGGTTCCGTTACTCTACGGAAACGGTAACGGGAATTCCTCCGTCAGACTTCGAGCTCGAACCGACGAACGAACAATTTGGTCTGATTTGTCGTGCTCGTTACTTACATCGCGCGATCGCGCGCGTTGCCAAGCGGCACAGAAAAAAAGTTTTTAAAAGTTAAAAAACCCGATTCCCGCCCAAAAAGCAGGCGGAAATATGCCTGCCGTGCCTCAGGGCACCTACCAGAGGGGTGGTTTCTGGAGGTCCCCGGCCTCCCCCCCCCTCCCTCCTGGGCTGCTCTGGTGGGACTCGCCGGCGCCGCAGGCTCTCAGCAGCAACAAGCCGCACGGCACGAGTCTCGCCGCCGGCTCAAGCGGCACGGACGTCGGACGGCACAGGAAAAAACATTTAAACTCTCCCCCCACCCATTCCCGCACGGCACAAGTCTCGCCGCCGGCTCAAGCAGCACAGATGGCACAGGAAAAAACTTTTAAACTCTCCCCCCACCCATTCCCGCACGGCACGAGTCTCGCCGCCGGCTGAAGCAGCACGGATGGCACAGGAAAAAACTTTTAAACTCTCCCCCACCCATTCCCGGGCCAAAAAGCAGGCGGAAAATGCCTGCCGTGCCTCAGGGTACCTACCGGAGGGGGGGTTTCTGGTCTGGAGGGGGGGTCCCGGCCTCCCCCCCTCCGTCCTGGGATGCTCTGGTCTGGTGGGACTCGCCGCAGGCTCGCCCGCCGCAAAAAGCCCAGTCTCGCCGCCGGCCGCCAAAGCGCAAGCAAGCGGCACGGGCGGCACAGGAAAAAACTTTTTTAAACTCTCCCGGGTCTCCCCCCCCCACCCATTCCCGGGCCAAAAAGCAGG
The DNA here is from genome assembly GCA_023846285.1 of Phrynocephalus versicolor. Taxonomy (NCBI): domain Eukaryota; kingdom Metazoa; phylum Chordata; class Lepidosauria; order Squamata; family Agamidae; genus Phrynocephalus; species Phrynocephalus versicolor. The sequence continues at coordinate 25,191,249 of JAHTLZ010000275.1, forward strand.
CAGAAAAATGCCTGCTTGACTAAGGGCGCAGGGCACCTACCGGAGGGATTGTTTGGAGGGGTGGTCCCGCCTCCCCCCCATCCTGGGCAGCCGGACTCGAGTTGCCATGCCATGCGGTGCGGGCGGGGGATCCAAAATGGGGCGGCGAACGCAATATTGTTTTTGAAATCGTGGATCGTGGTCCAAAAACACACAAGCACAACAGAAACACGCGGAAATTTATAAACTGCCAGATTTTTCACAGTAGCAGTGGGTTTTTTCTTGCAACAAAATGTCTCTCCTCTCCTCCTCTGTCCTCCATTGATTTTATTTTATTTTATTTTTTTGTACACCTGTGCAGTGCGCAATGATGGGCTGGCCCAGTGGCCTGGCCAGCCATGTGGGAGGGGATGACCATGCAAATTTTTGGAGCCATCCCACCAATCGCATGGCCACTTGGCCACTGAGACTTCTGGGATGTGCCAAAAAAGCCCCCTAAAACCTGCCCTAGCCCCCTAACCCCCTAACCCTAATCCTTGACTCCTTACCCATACGCCACAGACTGTCTTCTTAGTGGGTCAGAGAGGCACCCAGAGGTGCAACCCAATAGCCCACCGTAACCTTACCCGTCATTAGCCTAACCCTAGCCCTAACCCTAATCCACCTTAGCCCATAGCCAAATCTACTTGCATTGCACTACACACGCAAGTACGATTCCCTTCTTTGTGGGACATGGCAGGTGCGACCCGCTCGTACCAAGGGACCAGGTACTTGAGCAGGTGCACTGGCACTGCCTGCAAATGGTATGCATATCCATATGGTTATGCATGCCATTTTGCAGCAGCAGCAGGTGAGGAGGGGAGACCCCCATGTTGAGGGGTCTCTTGGAGCCTGCTGCTGCTGTCCCTTCCTAGTGGGTGAGGATAGGAGGCACCCACGGGTGCCTCCAGGAGCCCACTTTCCCTTTATAGTGGGCCAGAGGAGGCACCCACCCCACAGAGGTGCCTCCAGGAGCCCGCTACCCCCCCAAAAAAACCAGTATAACGAAAACGAAAAAACGAAAAAACGAACCGACTAATTTTTGCGAATTTTCGCGAAAAACGGAAACGAGCCGAAACGGACTGCCTCCGACACACGACAACTCGAAAACGTCATTTTCCCGAGTCGTGCCCATCTCTAATATAAAGCTTAATAGGATAAATGTAACCTTCTGTGTTGCTATTATAACTGGTAAAATAAGGGAACTTAATACCAGGTCTATTCAGAAAGACTTTATTAAGAAATTAAGGCCCATCATAAATCTCATTTAAATTGGCTCATAAAGTATTAGTTACTGCAAGGCAGAGCAGATCCTACCAATGTAAGTACAGAAAGTGGGAGCAGAGGAGTAATTATTGAATTTAAGTACAAGATGCACAAATGAAATCTACTGAAGAAATAACTGTTTTGCTGTTTTCTCTTCCACCCCCAATTTTGCTATTGGCATCATATTCATTAGGCAAGTGGCATTTTAAGAAAAAATGTCTTTAGTCAACTGCATCTTCTAACTGAATGGTTTCTAATCTGGAGTCCCCAGATGATCTTGGACTAAAACTCCCAGAAATTCACCACTAACTGTGCTGGCCAGGATTTCTGGGAGTTGTAGTCTAAGAACATCTGGGGACCCAAGGCTAGGAACCACTGCCCTACATTTATTAATGTATAGCTGTCCTCACAGAGTTCATTCTGGGGGAGGGACAAAGAAGGATTTCTCCCTTTACTTGTACTGGGTCACACCTGCTCACCATACCAAATGCTGAAATACAAAAATGGAGACAAAAGAATGAGAATCATCAGTGACAGCCCAGGCTAGCACCCGTTGCATGATGGAGTAATTGAAGTATTCATCCGATATCTGATTCCTGTCTTGGGGACCCTAAGGATGTGAAATACAGTTTTGAAAATACTCTTTCTAGATGAGACACAACTGTCCCCTTTCCACTGTAGGTTGGCCAACTTTCTTTCTCTGCTGTGGCCTCCAAGACAGAGGGAAATGACAAACACAAAAGGCACTTTTAGAAGACTTCAACCTACCAGGATAGTCTGTCTCTTATCTCAGAGTGGATTTTCAAACAGAAACAGAGACAGCCAATAGTCTATAGCCATAAATTTCAATACGTGTCTAAAGCCTTAAAAATAGTATAGGACGTTTGGCACAGTATGTCTGAAATCCTATGGGGTAAGTTAGGCAAGACTTGGCTGAGGGCATCAGTAGACAGGGTGTTATTTTTAAGCAAAACATTTCCAATTTCTTCCCAAGAGGTCCTGCAATTCCTGGGTCATCTAATGCATTATTGGGAAGCCATGGGACAGGAAGGGGAAGTCTTTAAGGACCAAACACTGCCACCCTCAGTAAAGTCATTTCAGCAGTGGTTTTAAGTAATTAAAGAAACATGGGACCCATGGAAGTCATGGAAAGAAGAAGGAAAAATCTAATTTCAAAAAAAAAAAATCCCCGCTGTTTATATCTTATGCCTTGTGAAGGAGTAAATTACAGTAATGAGATTTCAGCCATTATCTGACATTTTGTGCAAATTGCTGAAAATGCATCACCCCTCAAATATCAATCAAGCAAAAATGCATTCAAACCATGGCCAATGATATAAAACTGCTCAATGGTTAGTCTTTGACATAGTGCAGTGAGACAGAGAAACCGAGGGATCCCCCACAAAAATGAATTCACATCTGGTATACTGCTTGCAATATACAGCAGGTAACAATTAGAGATGGGCACGACCAGAAAAAAATATTTTTCAAGTTGTCGTTTTTCGGGATGGGTCCGTTTCAGTTCGTTTCCGTTTGTTGCGAAAGTTTTCAAAAATTTGTCGTTTCGTTGTGTCATTTGTCGTTTGTCGTTTCCACCGCGATTTAGCGCGATTTGACTTCCCAGAGCATGGGGTTAGGGGGTAAGGGCTAGGCTTAGGGTTATGGTTAAGGTTAGGGTGGGTTAGTGGGCTGCACCTCTGGGTGCCTCTGGCCCACTAAGAATACAATGTACTGGTGTATGGGTTAGGGTTAGGGTTAGGGTTAGGGTTAGGGTTGGTGGGCTTTTTATGCCATCTCTGGCACATCCAGAAGTCTCAGTCAAAACCTGGCCATGCAATTGGTGGAATGGCTCCAAAAATTTGCATGGTCCCATTCCATGGCCAGCCCATCATTGCACAGGTGTAAAAAAATAAAAATAAAAATAAAATAAAATAAAATCAATGGAGACGTTTTATTGCAAGAAAAACCCACTGCTGCTACTGTAAAATTCAAGCATTTAAAATAGCTAATTTTTGCATGTTTCTGTGGTGCTTTGGTGGGTTTTTGGACCACAATTTCAAAAAAAATGTTGTGGTCGCCATTTTGGATCCCCCCGCACCGCATGGCAAATGGAGATGATGAGGATGCCCCCCACCCCCAGCCTGGTACCAGAGCAGCCCAGGATAGGAGAGGGGGGAGGCCGGGGACCCCCCACCCCAGAAACCACCCCTCTGGTAGGTGCCCTCAGACAGGCATATTTTCGCCTGCTTTTTTGGCCGGGAATCGGGATTTTTTTTATTTTTAAAACTTTTTTTCTGTGCCGCTTGGCATCGCGCGATCGCCGCGCGATGCCATGAACGACAACGACAAATCAGACCCAATTTATTTTTTTTCGGTTCGAGTTTGAGTTCTGACAGCTTAATTGTCGTTACCGTTTCTGTTACATAACGGAAACGAGGAACGGAAACGAAAACGAGAATTTCGCCAAGTCGTGCCCATGTCTAGTAACAATGATTCAGCAATGGTTCTGAAGGACAACCAGATAGAAGTGCAGTAGCGCCCGATGTCAAAAGTTTCATTGTAATAAGCAATGACTCTGAACAAGGTAGTGTTTTCTAAGGGTAAAAATTCTCCAGGTGAGCTAGAAATCCCAGACCCTGACCTGTGTTGGTGTCCCATGTAGAAGAAGATGGGCAAAATCCTGTTACTTAATGTACTAAGTCATGTTAGAGTAGGCCCATTGGGTTAATGGGGAGTTCGTGAGTCAACTTCTCCATAAGTTTAATTGATTCAAATGGGCCTATTTTAATTGCGACTGACTTTAGCATAGTAAGCTGCAGTTAAAATAAGCTGATTCGAATCAAGGGAAGTGACAGAGGAGTTGATTTGCCAAATCCTCATTGATTCAGTGAGCCCACTCTAGTGCAACGTACCACACTAAGCAACAGGAGTTTGGTCAATACCTTCTTCAGAACTGGTGTTTATCACATGAGCAAAGGAATGACAGAAAGAACAGTACTGTGTTATTTAACTAGAAGGCTGAATGCATATAGCAAGTTGTTGGTATTTTCAGCTAACGTCATTTACTGAAATCTCTTGGAGAACATCTAAGTTGAAGAAACATAAGCTATAAACGGAATAGGGCCAGGATTGTGCTAACCTCTGAAGAGGTAAGGCATGACCCAGCAGCTCCTCCGAATTTCTGGCAAGTGATACGTTCACTCCTGCTGCATTTCCTTCCATTGCTTCCATAAGACCTTCCAGGGCTTTAACAGGCAGCACACAGCAGAAATTTGGGGATGGAGAACAAGAGATACTGGGGCAGTGTTTATCTTCACAGCTTCAACCATCATGTGTGCTGCTTGAACGCTGATAGCTCTTGTGTCTAATCATTCTCATAACACAAAGTTTTGCTTCTAGTTTGTAAACTGTCAAAATAACTGCATAAATTGAAAGATATAGGGAGTCCATTAAGATATATAATAGCTGTTTTATGTTAACAAAGTGTTTTTAGCCTGTATCCACCACCCACTTTTTATTATGGAAATTACCCAGAGAGCTTTTTGTTCAAAGGTGGAATAAATAGATTGTATGTGACCGAATAAGTTCACTCTATGGCATTAAGTGCATAGAGAGGTCAAAATACAGCATCAGTGCATCCTGGCCAGAATCCTGTTGGGTTTGCACAGCACAAACTGGAAACTGTGTAACTGGGATGTGTGATTGTGCTGCCTGTCTGTTGCAAATCCAGACTCACCTCTGTTGTGTGCTCAATTACATACTTGGTTTTGTGCCCTGCTCAGATAAACATGGTGAGAAAATTGTGAAGGCCAACCTTTGCAATATCCCTTACATGCAGAGCATTTTGTAATGGGGTTGGGGCCACAGAGAACATATATTTTAGCCTGAGGGAAATTTGCGAATCCTGGGGGTGGGGAGGCATCTTGACAGTAATGCTTTTAAAAAGACTCAGTTGCAAGGAGGAGGTTTTTAACAGACCTAACAACAGTGGAAAGATTTTTTTTAAAAGGCAGACACTACAACATTCTGCCAGGGAACTTCCACTGATTCCCATGGAGATTTTTTTTTTTAAAAAAAAATCCTAATAACCCCTTGGCAGAAGGACTATAGATCTCCCCACATATCTGGAAATGGTTCACACCTTTTATATTGGGGCAGGCAACTTGTGGCCCTCCAGATGAATTTTTGGTAGAAGCTGGCTGGGGTACAGAAGATCATAGGATCAAAGAGAGGGGGGGAGGGAGGGAGAAGGGGAGGGAGAGGGGGAGGGGGAGGGAGCAAGGTTGGAGACTTGACTTGGAAAGGAAAAATAAGTGGGATTGTGAAACTTTGCATCTGGGAAGGAAGCCATGGGTGGGCTGGCTAAGAATAGCCTGAGCCAGAAATACTGTAGCTGCACTTTAGTCCTTATGATCCAGTCACCAAGAACAATATATTGCAATACCCCAAATTAAAATTAAAGGTAAGCTAAAGATAAGCAATTGTTAAGACCTTAAAGCAGAGGTTCTAACTTGTTTGTGTCTTTTGTGTGTGGCTGGATTATACTTCCAGCTGATCCTAGAGAGAAAAAATCAATACAGTTCATTCCAGCCAGTGTTCTATTTTTACCTCCTCCCTTTCCTGCTTCAAACTACACATCATCAGCAGCACTCTGAAGCTCTTCAATGCCATGTGAAAGACACGTGATTAAAAGGAAATTTAGTGTGACAATACTAGGGCTAACATAACACTGAAGAGTTCCCTCAAGAGCAGGGACACTTGGTGCTTCCAGATAACTCACTTCTGCCTGGCTGGAAAAAAAGCTAAGAAAATGCAGCACGCCTTCCTTCCTCACAGCTGCATTTGAATTCCATTTCTGTAAAATTATTTCTTTTTGGCAAGATGCTGCCATCACAGCATTAAGGTATCATGTTTTTACTCCTGTTGCTGTCATGTGCCATTAAGTTGCTCTCAGCCTACAGCGACCCCATGAATAAGCCATCTCAACAATTTTCTCTCCTCAGGCACCTGGCTCAGCTCTTGAAACTCAATCCTGTTGATTCCTTTTAAGGACTTGTCTTTGGTCTTCCTCTTTTCCTGATATCTTCAACCTTTCCTCACATTACTGTCGTCTCCCAAGAATTCTGTTTTCCCATGACATGCCCAAAGTAGAGGAGCCTCAATTTTAACTAGGGGTGGGCACAAATCGAACCACAAACCAGAAAAACCAACCACCTCGGCTGGTTGGGTTCTTGATCCGGTTCAGAGGTCCCATTTTGCTGAAGCAAAACAAAGCACCAACCCTTTCCCCCACTTGGTGCTTCATTTTGCTTTGATAAACCAGGATGGCCCACTCGCCTCATCAGCGGGGCAGCAGGTGCATGTGCTGAGGCAATGAGTCCAACATCTCTGCCACGATCCTTCCACTGCCTTGGCAAATGTCACTGGCAGCCTGCAGTAGCAGGAGGACTCGGCTGCTGGACCAGATAGGGGCCACTGGCAGCACCAACACCCCCCCAACAAGTTCCAAACTTGTTTGTTTTGGGGGGGGGTGTGATGATTCAAACCACCAATTTACCAGTTCACGCCCCTATTTCAATGTTTTTGTGGGCACCTCAGCAACAGCCCAGACTGGCCTGCCACTGGAGGAGAAGGACCCTGATGGCATGTGCTGAATTGTGAATGGTACAGCTGGCTGGGGGTACATAAGAACAGCCTTGCTGGAACAGGCCACAACCCATCCACTCCAGCATTCTGTCTCACACAACAGCTCACCATTTGTTTAATGGTATTCCCAAGCAGATGTCTTAACTTGCTTATGATTCCCTGCAAATGGCATTGAGAGATATCCTGCCTGTCTCTCCAACCCGGAGGTTGTCTTTAGGCATCCATAATGGTAGCCATTGATACCCTTGTTCTCCATGAACTTGTCCAATTCTTTCTTAAAGCTGTCAAGGCTGACAGCTGTCACCACTTCTTCTGGCAGGGAGTTCCACAGATCCTCTGGGTGGAAAAGTACTTTATTTTATTTGTTTGAGATTTAGCACCCAAAAGTTTCATGGAGTGCCCCCTAGTAGAGATGGGCACGAATAAAAAAAATGGCATTTCGTTTGTCGTTTGGAGGGTCCGTTTCGGTTTGTTTCCGTTTTTTGTGAATTTTTGCAAAAAAATCATTTTCGTTTTCATTCGTTTTGTTACCATTTCGTTACCATTTATTTCATTTTTTGTGATTTTTTAAAGGATTTTAAGCAATTCACTCATATTGCAGTAACGGAAATGAAACACACGACAAAATTTCCGGTGTTTCTGTTTGTTTCGTTTCATTTTAGAGACAAAATTCTTTTGTCGTTTCGTTACATAACGAAATGAAAAAACAAAAATGGAAACGAAAAATTGTTCATTTCGTGCCTATCTCTACCCCCTAGTTCTAGTGTTGTGCGATAGCAAAAACAGTTGTTCCTTATCTACTTTGTCCACACCGTGTGTGATTTTATAAACTTCAATCAGGTCACCTCTTCGGTGCCGTCGTTCAAGAGTGGAGAGACCCAGTCGTTGCAGCCTCAGATAGTAAGGAAGGTGTTCCAGTCCCCGAATCATTCTGGTTGCCCTCCTCTGCACTTTTTCCATTTCCATAATATCCTTCTGGAGGTATGGTGACCAGAACTGTACAAAATACTCCAGATGGGGCCTCACCATAGATGTATAAAGTGGTGAGGGGTAGGTTACACACAATACCTGTGGTGTCACGTGTACAAATTAGCATGAGGCACAACAAAGTGCTTTGTGAGCATCTCTAATCTTGGTCTTGGTCTCCAGTGACACACCCTGTTTCTTGAGGACCTTTTCTAGTTCCTTCATTACTGCCCTTTGAAGTTCAGATTACTATAATCATAGTGAGCTGCCTTCGGTACTGTCACAGGGAGAAAGGCGGCCTAGAAATGAAGGAAACCAACAGTTAATTAATATAAACACTTAATTTTCTTAAAAAAAGGTTTAAGGGAGTCTGAGTTGTTTCCTTGCAAAACTGGACATGGACTGGACAAACAAAATAAAAGATTTTTTGCTTCTCCCAGAAGCCAAACTAAAATTTAATTTCAACATCTGTAAATGCTTAATTAGCTTACTTATTTTACTCTTTGCTCTAAAGAATACAAAGATGTGTTGAAAATTGGGAAGGAAGTCTTCAACTCATTATATTTTTAAGGGTTCCCATCTTCTTGTTTCTTAAATATTGTGAACTTCTCCAGCGTGTATGAGTAGGACTACTAGGATATAAGAATTTGCCCTAAAATACTTCTTTTGCACGAAGTGTACAAATCCTTTCGTTTCATTTAATACCGCTTCCACATTTTTTTCAAAGACATTTGTTTCATACAGATGTTTTAATGCATATTTCAACGCACACAATTTTGCACACATTTTATATGCCATTTCCTACAATAATGTTAAGTCTTTTGAAAACACTTTACCTTCATATATGCCTTTTATATATTTTCTCCAATATATGCAAACATTTTAAGAAGGTTTTTTTTAATGTTTTCCTTATTATATCCATGTACATCATCCCTGACATATCCATTTTTGTATGCGTTTTTACTGGAGAATTCATAAAAGTACAAAAACTTAAAAGCAATTATGTTCCAATTCACATACTAATCCGAGAAGTTTAAATTAGGCTTTGCTTCGTTATCATATGAGCCAGATGAATTTCAGCACACCTCTTTCATGTTACTGGACAGGGCTGAAATGAGAGCAGCAGCAGCAGCAGCAGCTCTTTCTGTGCTTTGCCCCGTGGCTGCTTTGATGTATTTCATGCACTGTAAAAAAAAAGCCATGTGGTCCTTGTTCAATATCCAGAAACACCATGTCCAACATTATGCTCCATGTAGAATTTGCAATTCAGGATGGAACTACAATATCCCTGACAGATAATTATCCAGCTTTTGTTTTTACTGCCAGGAAAGGCAAGCACACCATCTCCCAAGGCAGTCTTTTCCACTAGGGATCTAATGGTAAAATGTGCATTTCTTCTGTCCATTTGCTGTAGTCCACCTCACTGCATTCCCTGCCCATGGGGTCTGGATCTGGCCCTGTCCCCTATAGATCAATGCAGAAGTAAGCCTTTTAACAACCTATATTTTCCATGAGTTAAAGGTCATAAATCAGTTACTACGTGAATGAAGGATCAGTTAATAATCCATTTAAATGCCGTAACATAGAAAACTAGGTCCATTATATTTTAAAAAGCTATAAAAACTAGTTCTGCGTTGTAAAAAAAATTTTTAACAGTGATTGGAAGTAGAACAATTGCTGAACATTTGTACAATTTAGATCTTTAAACACACACACACACACACACACACACACACACACACACACCACCACCACCACCACCACCACCACCACCACCACCACTACCAGTTTATGAATGTAAGATATTGTGCTTTTGTATTCACCATTCAGAATGCTAGGAAATGCTGCCGGAATGTTACTGCGGCACAATATCTTGCCCGTGTTGCCAGTAAGAATAAGACTACCAAATCTTACATACTAAAGGTACCTGCCTGAATGTTGAGAACAGCCTTATCAGCAGTCAGGACAGACTACATGATACCCTCTGGTACCCATTACTTTTCACAGAGTGACACCACACAAGGCAAAAATCCCAGAAGCCAACTTAATGACTTCTTACCCAAATACAAGCAATCATCCAGACAAGTGTGAATGGCAGACATATTTTCATGGGCACAGAGGTAAATGAGGCTTATAGTCAGGGGGAAATAGGGGCATATTCCAACTTGCTGCTGAAACAGAGCCTGGAAATATTGCTTTTTTGAACTACAACCTCCACTGTTCCCCAGCGAGGAACACTATAACCAAAAAAGCAATGTTTTTAAAGTCTAATTGTAGTATCAGAAGACCTGGCCTCAGTGCAAGTGGGTAAGTGGTCGACGGAGGTGAGCCTGCATTTTTTTTCTCCCTCCCCTCACGCAGACAGGAGCAAGGAAGTGCGGAGGGGGTGGGAACACAGGAAGAGCGACAAACCCCCAATATCTCTGGTCCAAATTTAAGTGACCAGCGGATCTTAAGGGTTGTGTAAAAGCGCCCTAAGAGTTCAGTTCTCCACAGGGTCTCTGTAAAGGACCACCAGCTTTTGGCCAAGCTACACAGTCTCTGAGCACCAACAGAAGAACAGTAAACCATTTCTGAGTCCAGTGCACTTGAAAAAACAAGGGACGGGCGGGGAGGGATTGTCTTGACAGCATATAAGTAGTGTTATTAATTACAGTACGACCACAGTATCTGCTGGGGGATGGTTCCAGGATCCCTTGCGGGTAGTGAAATCCGTGGATAAGAGCAAATGCTCTTATCCGAGGATAATGCTGGCGGAAGGGTTGCTGGGGTGAAAGCTTTCACCCCCATCACCCCGCAAAAGGCAAGAAGGGAAAAATGTTTTCCCCCCGGTTCCTTTTGATTTGCTTTCCATGTTTTTTATCCCTAAGAAAAATGATAGAGATTGTACTTTCTCCTTTCTTTTAGTCACCCTTTTAATTATGATGATTACAGGCAGATCTCGCAACAACAGGGTTTTGTTCTTATGACTAGCTCAATAAGTGAATTGGTTGTTAAGTGAGGAGCTTAAGGTGGATCTCTTGAGGTGTGTTGAAACTGCCCTCCTTGCAGGCAGGCCAGAGCGAGGAGACTCTAGGAGGGCACGGGAGAAGCAGAGCACAAAGGAGAGGTAAATAGAGATGGAGTTGGTTGGTGCTCTGCCCCAGCTGAGAGATTCTCCACCCTGGTGGTGGCATTATGCTGCTCACAGCAAGACCTGTCCCTTGGAAGCAGAGGAGGAGAAGGAGGGAGGTGGTGGTGGTGGGACACTGTCACCCTGCTTCCTCCCTTCTGAGCTGCTGACAAGGTAGATGGAGGGAAGCAGAATATGTTGTTAGGCTAGAAGATGCTTTCGCCCAAGCCCTGTGGGCTGGAACAGGTTTTTCTTGATGCAGCCATTACGTGGCAGTGGCAGGTTTGGTTGCTGCTGGTGGTTGTAAGTCTGTGGTCATTAAACAGGTAAGTTTTTAAGTGTAGTTTTGTCACAAGCCTTCATAAACTGCACCCGGCAGTTCAATTGTTAAGAATGAGGATTGAAATGACAGCAATTAAGTGGCAATGATTTGTCATTAAATAATTGTTTGATGTAGTGGATACAGTGAGGGGCTAGGATTCAGGAGACCTGGGGAAAATTTGCTGGGGGGACATGGGAGGGTGGCAGCAGTGGCAAAACTAGTTATTAACTATCTCACTACAGGGTCACTGCAAGTCAGATGCAACTGAACAGCATTGCATGACAGGCATATAGAGTGGTACCTTGACTTAGGAATTTAATTCGTTCCGAATGCATGCTCTTAAGTCGAACTACTCTTAAGTTGAAAAAATAAGTTAAAAGTCAAAAAAGGGAAAAAAAATAAGTTGAGCAGACCATATCTAAAATTTGTAAGGTGGCAGTTAAAATGCCAACATTTTTTTCGCTCTTAAGTCAAATTGCAATTAAGTTGAGCTGCTCTTAAGTCGGGATACCACTGTAGATTCATTGGGGGATGAGTGCTAAAAGGCTTTAAACAACAATAGTGCTGCCTTTCTGAGGGAAAACATCAGGCAGAACAAATTCAGCAAAGGGAACCATGTCGGTCATTGCTTATCATCAGAAACAGGCTTTGGACTTTGAAAAAGGAACAAAAACATAGCCCAAGTGGGTGAACAAGCAAGAGACTTAAGATAATGGTCTTGAGTTGAAGTAGGACTGATCAGCTAGGTTGCAAGCTTTGAGAGTGTTCACAAGCATGTGGATAAGGGAGATCCAGTTGACATTGTTTATCTGAACTTTCAGAAGGCTTTTGACAAAGTACCACCAAAGGCTCTTAAATAAACTTGCCAGTCATGGAATCAAGGGACAGGTCTTGTCCTGGATCAGCAACTGGCTAAGGGACAGGAAACAGAGAGTAGCACTAAATGGATACTTCTCCAAGTGGAGGGAGGCAAAGAGTGGGGTCCCCCAAGGTTCAGTACTGGAACCCCTGCTTTTCAACCTCTTCATAAATGATCTAAAAGTAGGAGTAAATAGCAAGGTAGCCAAATTTGCTGACGACACTAAATTATACAGGGTAGTAAAAAGTAAGACAGATTGTGAGGCGCTCCAGAGGGATCTCTTGACACAGGTGGAGTGGACAAACCAGTGGCAAATGAGCTTCGACATTAGCAAGTGCAGAGTGATGCACCTTGGGGCAAAAAAAACAAAAAAAAAACCTCCAATTACATTTATAAACCGATGGGGTCAGAACTCTCTTCAACAAACCAGGAAAAGGACCTTGGTGTCCTGGTGGACAGCTCAATGAAGGTGTCAACCAAGTGTGCTGCAGCAGTGAAAAAAGCAAACTCAATGCTAGGGATCATTAGGAAGAGTATAGAATATAAGCCAACAAGTGTCATTTTGCCTCTTTATAAATCTATGGTGAGGCCCCATCTGGAGTATTGTGTACAATTCTGGTCACCATACCTCCAGAAGGATATTATGGAAATGGGAAAAATGAAGACGAGGGCAACCAGAATGATTAGGGGACTGGAACACCTTCGTTACCGTCTGAGGCTGCAATGGCTGGGCCTCTTCACTCTTGAATGACAATGCCTAAGAGGTGACCTGATTGAAATTTATAAAATCATACACGGTGTGGACAAAGTAGATAAAGGAAAGATGTTTTCCCTATCTCACAACACTAGAACTAGGGGGCACTCCATGAAACTTTTGGGTGCTAGATCTCAAACAAATAAAAGGAAGTACTTAGAATTCCCTGCCAGAAGTAGTGACAAGCTGTCAGCCTTGACAGCTTTAAGAAAAGGATTGGGCAAGTTGATGGAGAACAAGGGTATCAATGGCTATCATTCTGGATGCCTAAGGACAACCTCTGGGTTGGAGAGACAGGCAGGATATCTCTCACTGCCATTTGCAGAGAGTCTTAAGCAGGTGAATACATCTGCTTGGGAATACCCTGAAGCAAATGGTGACCCTCTGTGTGATATAGAATGCTGGACTGGATGGGCTGTAGCCTGTTCCAGCAAGGCTGTTCTTATGTTCTTATGATATTGCAGACTATTGCTGGTCAGGTGGAGTGCAGAAGAAACACAGTTCTAAAAAGGACTGTACAGGCCAGGCTCCTCTGTTGAAGACCAAGGCTGTGGCAGGTTTCAAATTTCACCTCTGAGGGCATACATGAGGGAATGTCTCTCCCAGTTCTAGGTAAATTGCTGCCCATGATAGAAAACGCCCTTTCCCCAGAAAAAACAACGCAGGGCACTTTTTATTTGAAGAAAGAGAAGAAAGAAAAATAGGACTGCTGAAATAAAATAAATAATCTTTGTGATTTCGTATGCTTTTTATACGCTATCCTTACAAATCACAGATCATATTTAGACCAGATACAAAAGTGGAACAGGTGATACCTTTAGGCTACTAGAAAAATAACAAAAAACGTTGCTAATACATTTCGAGGGTCATGGATCCTTCAGCGCATGGCTCCGAGTCACGGATCCACAGGATTTCACATAATTTTCAAATGGAATCCTCTTTTCATTATTTATTATTTATCATTCTCCTTTCCCAGGAAGGAAGGCATTCGCCCTGGGCTTCCTCCCGCTGGACCAGCAGAAGCAGCAGCCCTCCGGGGCAACCAAACCGAGAGAGCCAGCGGGGCGGGAGGGGGAGGGGGGGAAGGGCAAAGAGCTCTTCGCTGCCTACAAATCCCGGCATGCCAAGCGGAGGGAGCCTGCCGGTGCCGGGCTCCTATTGGCCACGGCTTCCCCGCCCCTCTCCGCTCCTGTTCTCCTTTTGCCTGACCCGTGCGAGCTCTGGGGTTTTCCTTTCCCTTCGCGGCCAAGGCTGTGTTGAGAAGCGGCGGCGGGACGCGGGTCGGGACCAGATCAGGTTCCAATGGCAGCCGTGGGCGCCGCAGTCCGCGCGGCTTGGCGGGGGCGCCGGGCTTTGCTCCTGGGAGGGGCCTTCCGAGCCCCGCCGGGCCGAGGTTGCCGCTCCGGGGTCCCGGCGAGGCAGCAACAACAGCAATCCCGGTTGCCGGCGCTCGAAGCGTCCTCGGCGCAGGTGAGGCCAAAAGGGGGAGGACGGAGGTGACTCCCGAGTAAACCGTGCCCGGGGATCGGGATGCACCCGATAGTGCCCTGGTAAAGACGGGTGCTGGGACAGTGCAGCGTGCAAGGCAGCGGAGTGAGCGGTCTCTGATCATTGAGAGGAATTGTGCAAGTACATCTGGAAAAAAAAAAGAAACAGTAGGGTTGGAGCGGATCTAAGATCTAGAAATTTGTGTGTGTTATGGGGGAGAAATAGCGGTGTGACCCATCCCCAGGAGCCTAATTCTACGCTAGGTGGAACTTTTATTTAATAGTACTGTACTTGTATTCGCAAGTTACAAGCCAGGGCAACTTTATAGTTCTCCAGGACTCTCAGTCAGGCAGTTACCAGGAAGGATTATCCTTAGTCTTACTGGAGAAGATTGTTGCAGTCATCTCTTATGCACATGGGCAGAGGCACCTTCTCCTTAAATCTGCCTGGGTAGAGCTAATCCTTCATGTTCACAGTGGCCTTAGAATGAATTGACTCCGACTTGTCTTGGGTTAGCAGTGGTGGTGGAGATTGTTAAAAGGAAGCCTTCAAGGTAAACAGCCACTTATGTACAGTATTTGAAAAATGTAACCTTGCTAATATAGATAACAAAAACAAAAGCAAAGTGTTGTGGCATTTTAAAGACTCGCAGATTTATTGAAGCATGAGTGTCTGTGGATTTGAGTTTAGCTCCCCAAGGCAGAATTCTGAGGAAATGGATGGTAATCCACAGAAGATCATTTGAAATGTTTTGTCAGTTTCATTAAACCACACTTGACGAAATTGTTTTCCCCCACATTTCTGTACAGGGAGATAGACATTCAAGGCTGAACTAGAATTCTTTCTGATTTTGCAGCACCCTTAATTACTTTTTATAATTGCTGACGAGAGGAATGAGTGAAATTTTAAAATATTTTTCCAAACTGATTTATTGTACTAGACAAATTTTGAAAGGTTCTGGGTTTGATACTAGTTTTTGCATAGTGTAGTTGGTCACTGTTGAAGTGTACTTTTTGCATAACTATTGCATAGCAACAGTTCTAATATATTTTAAGGTGACATTTGTTCATTCTTGATGTCATCTTGCTTTTCTACTTATATTTTGAAATGGATCTGAGAGGTGTCTTCATTTTGAAACGAAGAGTCCTGACAAGATTGTTCTTACCCAGCTTCTAATCTTTCAAACAAAAAAGTGCCACTGAAACATTGGTTACACAAGGATTAAAACTGCAGGTTTCCTTCTTCCCTCTGGCCTTGTTACATTTGGGGTTCCTAAAAGAAGATATTAGGAAGTGGGTCTGGGATATATTTATTTATTTAATTTTTTTTACCCTACCTTTCTCCATAAAAGGAAAGAAGGCCTTAAAAAGGTCCCAAGGTGGCTTACGTATATCAGTAAAAGACAATATTTAAAACTAATAAACAGCAAGTATGCACATACTAAAAAGAATCGAACAAATACTCCACTAAAATGTGGCAATCAAAATCAGAGGCATATTCAAAATAATTAAGGCACAGTAATATATTTTAAAAATCTCACTTGGGCAACTAGTTACTAAGGGAAATTTTGCCTGAAGAAAAATATGTTTCTCTGCTTACAGAAGGAGAGTCAAGATTAGGGCCAGCCTAGCCTTCTGTGGGAGGGATTTCCAGAGTCTTGGAGCAGGAACATATAAGGACATCTACTGATCCCACCATATGTACTTGTTGCCATAAATGCTATCACATAGTAGCAGATGAAGAAACATAAGACTGTTATACCATCTGGCTTTATAAGTTGAAATGAACACATGCCTCAGGGATTTCACTAGAAAGTAGATATATTTTTGACACCTGTCAAATGGAGGTGCACCTCCTTTCCAAACCCCGTGGGCTGGGCGAAGATGCATCTGCCCCAGGAGATCCCTGGGACGGATGCATCTTCCTGCAGCCAGGTGCTTTGCAAGGTTGTGCCAGGGGGGCGCCCACCCCCACCCAAGGCTCCTCTCCACAACCACCACCACCCAGAGTTGTCTGGCGGGAAAGTGGATTACGAGTTGAGCGACTTCCGAAGATGCCTTCGGAACGGATTAACATTGTAAGTCGAGGTACTGCTGTACTTTTAAAACCCCCATTTTTAAAGCTATACCTTTCTGTATGTATAGAACTTCATATGTGAAACATACATAGCACAGTGGATGCAAAATTTATTCATTGCATCCCATCACATGCTATGTTTTCAAGCAAAGTAGATAGAAAACACATTTTGTTCTAGTACTTAATTTGTGTTGATTTGTGAAAGACATTCTTTATATGTAGCCACTAAGGAATTATATCCGTGACAACTGAATATCTGAATAACTGGATTGTGTGAATTTGTTTTATGGGCGTATTTCCTTAGTAAGCATCTCACTCTTCAGTATTCACTTTCTTTTGCACAGCATTTCCTATCATATATGTGTTGCTGGCAACAACACCCCACCCAATTTTCATGGCCTTCTGAGGCTCCCAGGTGTTTTTGAAAAGCATTTTGATGGATGTCTACATTATTGCTATTGTGTTATTTGAGATTGAAATCTGGACGGGAGTTTCAGGCTTTCAGCTATCCATTTAAAAAGATTTACAGTACTAGGTTAACTGCCATTGGCAAGCTGATTGCTATCGTGCTGTCACCAGAGCGCAAGGTGAAAGATTATATCCATGGAATCTCTAGATAATCTGGTTTAGAATGGTCAACTCAATAGCCCCAATGATTCCTGCCCCCCCATCTTTTCTTCATCAGCTAGATTTTTAGGATGGCATGACCTGCACAGTTCACAAACATGTGAGGTATTTGTTGATGACACATAATATGGAGAAGGACACTTTTTATCAAGTTTTCTTTATTCAGAATTAGAATAAATTGAAGGCTTTAATGGCAATTCCTTAAAGTAAGATCACCACCCCCACCCCAAGTATGGCTTTTAAATAACATAGACTTTGTTATGGAGGATAGCTCCTTGCTGTGGGGATGAAAGCATATTTTTGATTAAATTGCAGTATTATGTTTGTGAAGATTCTGAGTCATCCAGGTGAGTTTATCTGGAAGTTTGAGTCATAGCAACTGGATTTCTTTACTTGAGAGATTGAAATGTTTTGCTGCTTATCCAAACAACTTTGTCAGTCTGAGGAAGGTTAGTGGCAAGTCCTCCAATTTATAGTTCACCTTGATTTCATACCCCCCTGGTCTGAATAGGCTCATAAGTTGGACAATGGCCTGAATGGGCTAGTTAGGTGGACAATAGCCTGAATAGGTTCATAGGTGGACCATGCTCTGAATAGGCTCTTTAGGTGCAATATTATACTTCTATACAGTATAAGATGCTAGTGAAAATATTGATTAAGTGTATGATGATCAAAATTCATAACATTCATGACATTAGTTATATACCATTCATTGAACATCTTTATGACTATTTCTTGCAGGGATGGGCTACCTGTGCTAATCCAGATGCTTTTGAACTCCAGCTCACGTAAATCCCTGCAAATATGGGTTAAGGTTGAGGATGAAATATGATTTAGCAGGATGATATGTGTGTTGCATGCAGTAATTCCTAGTTCATTGCCTGGCATCTTCTTTTAAAAGGATCTGATAGAAGGTGGGGGAAGAGATTGTACCTGTCTAAATTCTAGGATATTCTAGAGGCTGCTAGATATGAAGAATATGAGGTTCCCTGACTTTGGACTAGAAAATACTGCAGGGAATATATAAGGACAGAAAGCCGTGCAAATAAAAAACTAACAGCCTGCCCCCATCCCTCCCAGAATAGTCTTAAATCAGGTGACTGTTACTCTAGGTCAGTGCTTCGCAACCTGTGGCTCCCCAGATGTTCCTGGACTGCAACTCCCAGAAACCCCTTCCAGCACAGTGAGTGGTGGAGGTTTCTGGGAGTTGCAGTCCAGGAACATCTGGGGACTCACAGGTTGAGAACCACTGCTCTAGGTGATAGAAATGGATTACCGTACTTCTCTTGTGTTCTCTTTGAATTGGCTTGGAAAAAAATTACTTCTAGAACATACAGAAATAGTGGAGTTAGTCCTATCCAGCCAAGCCTTCTCTCCCTGAAATGTTTTCCTTTTAGACCCTATTTTAGAATAACCTGAAATTTACAGGTATGTTCTGCCTACTGTTTGTCCTTCTAGTTCAGTAGCAAACATGCATAAGGAGCTGGCTAACGGATCAGTGTTTTTTTCCAGCAGTCAATTGGAAGCTACAGCTCTCTGGCCACCTTTCTGTCATGGCCTGCTTTCTGATTTTTCTTTTTCTTTTGTGAACTCATCTCATTTGTCTCTTAGTGATCAAACTAGATGCCTTTAGGAATACAGAGGCAGCCATTGCATGGTATTATTTGGAGAAACAGACGTAATAACATAATGCTGAATAAAAAGCAGATCTTCAGTCAACTTTTCCAAAGTAATGGCTTTTTCTTCAGCAGGCCCTTGTGACATATCTAACTTTCTTTGCCAAACCCACTGGCATTGCAAGAATCTGGTGAATCAATCAGCAACTGGTCACTTTGACAATTCATATTTACCCTTCTTGTTGTTCCCCATTGTTTGTATTTGCCATAGCACCAGATACACAACTTTACCTATTGATCAACTGACTTAGAAATACTGTAAGTGGTAGCCCTTAAAGCAAGAACTGGCTGGAACAATAGCGCATGAGTGCTCATATTTTAGGGAACTAACACCTTGATGAAATGATTGTGACACCTGTCACTTAAGGTCGACGAAGTAGGTCTAGATATTCTAAAATAGCAATGGTAATGTTAAGGATACTATAATCATTGAAATACTTCTAGTTACACATTTATTATATTTTGACTGGATCCTCACCAGATGACCAATGAAGTTAAAGGAACAAGGACTTTGGACCAAAGTAGTTATGTCACATGGGAATTCAAAGGCAGAGTTCTATCATTCATTAGACTCAGAAAACATATTCCCTGCTAATTACTGTAGAAGTCTCTCTTCTAATTGCATAATTCTGTTATTACTTTCTGTTAGGTCTCTTTTCTTTAATCTCCATTTATTTATCTTGTGCGTTCCCTTCTGAAAACTCCCTTCTGACAATATGAATAAGCTTGTTTATATATTCTTGAGCTATGTTGTTAAATACCTCTTTCCAGTCCAGACTCAAGTGGAAAAGACAGGCCTGACTCCAAGACTGAATCAGTGCTTGAAAAGATGCCATATCTTTCTCCTCTCCTTGGCATTAAAAGTGACCCATTGCATTAAGTTGTGGGCGTTACACATATTTGGGAGGTGTGGTGGCTCAGCAGGCTACAGCGCTGAAATGTCAGCTGCAAGGTCGGCAGCTCGACGGTACAAATCCCGGGTGCCACGCAGCAGAGTGAGCTCTCGCTGTTAACCCCAGCTCCTGCCAACCTAGCAGTTTGAAAGCATGTAAATGCAAGTAGATTAATAGGTACCGCTGTAAAAAGGTAAACATTGTTCTGTGCACATAAATGCATTTGGGCATGCCGGCCACATGGCCACGGACTTGCACAACACTGGCTCTTTGGCTTAGAAATTGAGATGAGCACTGCCCCTAGAGTCAGGCACGACTAGCACACATGTGCAGGGGGGAACCTTTACCTGTACTTTACGTTACACATATTTGAGCACATAGATGTGCTGTTGGATTGCAGCTCCCGTCAGTTCTTACCCAAACTTCCCATCAGCTACACCAGCTAGAATTTATAGATGTTGCTGTCCAACAACAGCTGGAGGGGCATAAGTAGTCCATCCCACTGTTCAACCTCCCTGCTAAATAGGAGCTCCTTATTGCAGTACTTTAAAATGTGAAGCTTCAGTTGTTCACCTTCAGACCTTGCTTTACAAATTTCTGCAGGAATAATTACCATGGTAAAAGGTATTGCGAACATCAGGGCAAAGTTATTTTCAACGTACACTTGAAGCTGTAGGGCCGGAGTGGACAGAAGATAGATGTAGATCTATGTGTAGATAGATGCCTTGAACATGGTTTGAAATGGGTCAATAAGAAATTTTGATTCCAGTTGTTTAACAGGGAAAATAGCAAATGGTTTCCACTCAGCCAGTTTGGGAAGTTGACATCTCAAGGGGGTGTTTTTCCAGTATTGGTTGAAATGTTATGACATGGGGAAAGTCTCTCCTTTAGATTACAGAACTATCTCCAGACTGTAGAGAGATAATGCTAGACTTCATCGATCAGTATTTATGAATATTAGGCTTGCTTAAGGTATCACACAATAGTGGGGAGTATATTTAGGCTGTAGCTTTACCCAACCATACATTATTTCATATTATAATTATAGCACTTGTTCAATTAATTTTAAGCACTGTTTATAATAGTATGGCTGTGTTAATATTTCCCTTCTTTGGAATTTGTCTGAAGTATCCTTACTGATGAAAAGGTAAAACTGATTGCACAGTAATCCAGAAGGAGTTTATATAAGGATTAATGCCGGATTTTAATTGCTTTTCTAAGCAGATGGCAGTATGTCAATTAGTGCCAACAAATCAAAATGGCCACATTCATTAACTTCCCACTATGCCCCCTTGTTCTTCTGAAGTGTTTCCCTTTACAGTGGACCCTTGTATAACAAACAGTTTGTATAACATAAAATTTGTACAACATAAAATATTCCAAAGATAGGGGAAATTTGCTTAACATAATTGCCTATGGGGCGAATCCGTACAACATAAAAATGGGATTACTCCATTTTCTATGCATTCCAGTGGGAAATTTGTATAAAGGAAAATTTGCTTAACATAATTTCATTTGGAACGAATTAATTCCTTTATACAAGGTACCACTGTATTTGAATCCCAATCCCCCTTAGGGAAGAGATGAATCTACTTACTGTTCAGGGCGAACACATAAGAAGATCTAGCAAATGGCGAAGGTAACACTATTGAAGCAGTATCTTTCTGGTCAAACATAGTATCATTATCATCACATTAGAAGCACATAAGAAGAGTTATGCTGGATCAGGCCAAAGGCCCATCTAGCCCAGCTTTCTCTATCTCAAATGTATCTGGGAGCACACAAAACTAGATATCTGTTTACGCCTGGATATTATACATCTCCATCATGGTTTGTAACCTGTAATTGACTTTTCCTCCTGGAATCTGTCCAATTCCCTTTTGAAGGCATCCAGGTGAGATGCCATCACCACATCCTGTGGCAGGGAGTTCCACAGACTAACAACACGCTGGGTAAAAAAAACAATTGTCTGTTTTCACTCTCCCAACCCTCAATTTGAGTGGATGTCCCCTAGTTCTGGTGTTTTGTGAGAGGGAGAAGAGCTTCCCTCTATCCACTTTACTCATACCCTGCATTATTTTGTATGTCTCAGTCATATCCCCCCTCAGGTGCCTTTTTTCCAGATTAAAGAGCCCTAAATGTTTTAGCCTTTCCTCATAAGGGAGGTCCCCCAGCCCAGTAATCATTTTAGTTGCTCTCTTCTGCACCTTTTCCAGTTCCTCTGTGTCTTTTTTTGAGATGCGGTGTCCAGAATTGTGCACAATACTCCAGGTGTGGCCTTACTATCGTTTTGTACAATGGCATTATAATGTTGGCTGTCTTATTTTCAATCCCCTTTTTGAGAATTCCTAGCATGGAATTGGCTCTGTTTCACCTATGACCATAATTACTCAGAAAGAAAGAAGAAAGTAAAAATATTAATTTGTTGAGGCATCTTTGCTTTTATCTAGGGAATCTAAACTTTTGTAAGTATTTCTAAACAGTGCTGTAGAATGTCTAAACAATCAAGTGATTTACATTCATAATTTGGAGCCACAGTGAAGATAAAGTGGAAGAATTTCTAAACTACCTCAGCAATATCCACCCAAATATACTGTTCACCATGGGGAAAAAAATAGATGGGAAACTCCCATTCTTAGATGTCATGGTCATATGCAAACTGGACCTCCAGTTAGGACACAAGGTCTACAAAAACCCCACCCACACAGACTGGTACCTACATAAAAATTCCAACCACCACCACAACAAAAAGAGGCATAATCAAAACACTTGTAGACTGTGCAAACTGCAACTGTGAAGTTGAACTCAGTGACCTGAATTGGGCCCTACAGTCAAATGAAATCAAAAGAGCCATCAAACTGAAAAAACAACACCATTCCTGGAGAGGTCTGATCTTGCCATGATGACACATGCCTCAGTTACAGTACATTCCAGCCAAATTACTGTAACACAGTCTATGTGAGGCTGCCTCTGGCAACTGGAGAGTTCAGTGGTTCCAAAACACCACAGCCAGATTGCCAACTGGAGCTGGTTGCAGTAGCTCTATGGGTTCGCAAACTGTCACTCTAGGAACAAGTGAAAGCACTGGTTTTAACCTAAAAAGCCCTAAATGGCTTGGATCCAAGCTGTTTTAAGGACCACACCTTCCTTTATGACAGTGGTTCTCAACCTGGGGATTGCGACCCCTTTGGGAGGTCGAATGACCTTTTCCCAGGGGTTGCCGCGAGCCAGGAAAGAAATTGTATTTTCCTTTCTCTTTCCCAGGAAAGTGCTTGCCTTTCCTGGGGACCACCCGCGGGGCACGTCAGGGAAAACAAGTGGTGCCTCCATTTCCACTGGGGAAGGCTTGCAAACTCCAGAATGAGCAAGACACCCCTCTTGTGTCCCACACAGCCTCTAACGCACTTGTACGCCTTTGCACGAGGTGCTTGTTTTAAATAACAGGGAACACCCCCTGGGCACGCCCAGGAAGGAGGGAAGTCCCAGTCACGTGCCAAAGCACAGGTATACGTGTCACCCCCTGCAGGATTTCAGGACCCTTAGCTTTCTCTGCCCTGGTGAGTGGCGTCTGGAGCAAGGAAAGAGGTGGCCAGGGCATTGGTGACAGCGGCGACAAGGGGTGCTGTCTGACACGTGTGGCCTGGGGCGGGAATTAAGAAGGCTGATGTATGGTTGACAGCCGGGAGAAGCGAGGTGCATTGGCTCCCCACCAGGTTTAAGAATTCGCCAGTGCGAACATTCCCTGGGGGGGGGGATACAGGGAAGCTTGCCCATTTAACTCAGTCCACTGAGGTGCAACAGCCGGTGGGCCTTTGGCAGCATCGTGCCATCTCTCCCCCACTCCATTTCTTGCACAGCAGCTTGCATTGCACCACCTCCTGGCCACGCCTCCTTTGTCTACCCGCCAGTTGGGCCTAGTGTGGTATTGTGGCACTTCCCTCTTTGGCTGGTTGACATTGCGTCACTTCCCCTTTGTGGGGCCATCGCCGGTGCAGCCTAATGTGGTATTGTGCCTCGTGGGGGCCTAATGTGGCATCATGCCACTTCCCCCGGTGCCTTGTGGGGACCTAACATGGCATCGCACCACTTCTCCCCACATCCCCGGTGTCTCATGGCCTAACGCCGCATTGTGCCGCTTCCCCCATCCCTTTGCCTTGTGGGAGCCTAACGTGGCATCGTGCCACTTCCCCCCACCCCCGTGCCTCATGGGGGTGGCAGCCTTAGGAAGGTTGAAAACCACTGCTTTATGAGGAGAGACCTTTCTTTCAGTCCCACTACCCTCGCCAGAATGTTGGGTGGAGACCCAAGAGAGTAACTTCTCTGTCAATTCTCTTAAATTTTGAAATTTTGTCCCACAGGAGGCCAGTATTGTGTAGAACGGCCTCATTCTTAAAATGCCAGGGATAAGCCTAGGCTAAAAATTGCCACAAATTGCCATCTACTTATTTTTTTCAACAAAATAAAAACCTACCCCTGAATACTTAATCTTAAGAATGAAAATAATGTTGTTTGTAATGCAGGAAATTACAAGTCCAAGAAGAAAAGGATTCCTGGCTGAACACGCTGCTCCTTTCTCTGCCTTCTTAACAGATAGCTTTGGTCGCCAGCATAACTACTTGAGGATCTCCCTGACTGAGAAGTGCAACCTCAGATGTAAGTCTGCCAGTTCTGAATAGGTTCCAGGTCCAAAGGTTCTTATTCTGTATCACTACTGGGTACCTTTAATGTACTGTAAATAGAGATGAAAACATCTTGCATCGTAGCACAGTGGTTCAACTGCTATACTGCAGCTATAACTGTGTTCACAACGTGGGACACAATTCCAGGCAGCTGGCTCAAGGTTCACTCAGCCTTCCATCCTTCTGAGGTTGGTGAGATGAGTACCTAGCTTGCTCGAGGGAGGGGGGCAATGTGTAACCTGCATTATTTATAAACCACCCAGAGAGTGCTTTAAATGCTATGGGATGGCATATAAGCGGCATACTTTGCTTTTTGCTTTTTATGCAAAGCCCAAAGTGCCCCTGGCCATCTGTGGCCAGTGGCCCTCCCCCTGCCCCTCAGGAGCCCAGACTGCTCACCAAGCTTCATGCACTGCCAGGGTCCTTTCCCTATAGCAGTGTGGCCATTGTTGCCAGCACCCGGGAAGGGTCTTCCCACTCCCACATGAATCTCACCACCCAGTAGGGGACTCGGGAGGTCAGCTGCGCATGAAAATAGGAAGAGCCAGCCGGGGCACCTCTGACAGTTAGCACTTTGCCACAGGGAAAAGACTCTCCAAGAGTGCATGGAGCCGGGTGAGTGGTCAGGGAGGCAGGGGGAGGCTGACTGGCCACAGCTCACCATCATCACGTCATACAAAGCACGAAGGGCCCATCCCTATCTTTAACTCTTTGATACATTACTATGTTTTGGTTTCATTGGTGATGTGTTACAGTAGTTGATACATGGAAGGAACTGTTGCAGCAAGTGGTGTGGTCAAAGCCATTCCAGTGCTCCCTTTCCTGTGCTTTGTTCAGTCATGGATCACGTATCTGCCTAGAGCCGTGGTCCTCAAACTACGCCCTGTGGTCCGGATCTGGTCCGCCAGGGTCCTGCATCTGCCCTCGCGGCCAATTGGAGCATCCTGTGGCGGCAGCGGCAGCCTGGGCGGAGCTCTGGAGGGATTGCACACAGGCCGGCCTGGCCCAGCCTCCTCTTCTTTCCTTCCTTCCATTCCTCCATCCCAAGAGCAGCAAGGTTGGCCAGGCCAGAGGTGAAAATTACCCCACCGTCTGTGTCATGTGGAAGGGATGAAAGGGAAGCTGCTCGGCAGGGCGGAGAGGAGGAGGAGGAGCAGGGAGATGGAGCCGCCGCCACCACTAGCTGCCCAGGCATAGCGCACCAGCGCAGCTGCCAAGCCCCTGCTGAGAGGTGCTGTAGCGTCCCCCACATCTCTTGAGCCGGCTGCCTGCCCGGGCAAACAAGAAGCAGATGTGGCCCACGAAGGAGCGGCAGCGGTGCTCCAGCTGGCCACTTGAGGTGCAGCAGCGGCTGCTGCTACGGCCTGGGAGGAGTGATGTGTAGCCTTGGCCGGGCTCCTCGTCCACCTCCACTTCCTCACCAATGCTGCCCACTATCAGCCCACCACTTCTCCCACTGGGAACATGCATCTCGAGGGGGTTGGAGGGTAAGCTCACCTCCAGAACTTTTCTTGGAGCTACCACATGGCAGTCCACCTGCCTTGTTGAGAGCTGGGGGTTGGGCGGCGGGGAGGACTCTGGGCAGCTCCTGAAGTGGCAAGTGCCAGAGTCTGGGGCCTCATTTGCTTGCCATCCCCAAGTGAAGGTAGTGGGTTTTTCTTTCCCTTCCTGGCTTCTTGCCATCTCTCTCCCCCCCCCCCGCCTCCCCGCTTGCTGCTTCTCTGCCCCCCAGCAGTGTCTTAGGGACATTGAACCGTCTCTCTGTTCAAAACGTTTGAGGACCCCTGGCCTAGATTATAAAGCACGGAACTGATCTCCAAAATTTGTGCTTTCAGGAACTGTATGAGTATTCCACATGACTTCCTTTTTATGTGGAAATGGCTTTTTATGAAGAACTACATCAATGTACATAAATTGAAGGGTCAGGGACTGGGATGTTAAATTGAGAAGGAAAGGAAGATTATGTCCTAATCTTGAATTGCTTTCCGTAGTGGTTTGGCTTTTTCATTGGCTCTTTACTCTCTACGCCGTCTGTGGCGTAGTCTACGGAAACAAATTGGTGACAACTGAAAATTATTTTCCCCCTCCTTAAAAGATGTTCATCGAAACATCATAATAAAACTTCATTGTCCAAAACCCAGTATCTCTATAGTAATTTTAGATGCAGTAAAATAATCTTATTTAGAAAGCAAATTATGCATTCGGATTTATTTTGTAGAAAACTATTGTGAAGAAAGACATGGATCACTGAGGTTATGTTGAAACCTTGTTTATTTCAACTTTCAGGCCAGTACTGCATGCCAGAGGAAGGAGTGCAGCTAACTCCCAAATCTGAACTGTTGAGTACACAGGAGATAATCACTCTTGCCAGGCTGTTTGTGCAGGAAGGTGTGGACAAGATCCGATTGACTGGGGGGGAGCCTCTCATCCGTCCTGATGTAGTGGATATCATAGGTATGCTCCGTATCTATGTTTTTGATGGTCATGTTTGCTACATTTTCTAGTGCACAAAGCTGATTGCAGAACCATGTGGCACATTGATGTGGCACGTGTAAGAGTGAGACAATGTATGTACTCTGGTGTTTTCTGTCTTTTCTTTCACGACAGGTCTAAATAATACTGATGTTAATGCAATGTTTAAATTAATACTGGTAACCTTTAAATGTTTGCGTTTCTCCCTTTTTCTTTTAACTGTCTCTTGGGTTGTGGAGTAAAAGGTAGCTGAAGCAGTAGCTGGAGTTTGGAAATACTGTACACTTTTATACTGAGTGACTCAAATAGGGTTAAAAGTTAGGTAATAGTAATTGCATACCATCAAGTCAATTCTGACTTACGGCAATCCTTGCCATGGTTTTCTCGTTGGGATTACATAGAAGTGGGTTACCATTCACTTTTTTTTGGAATTCTGCAGCTTACCCAAGGCCACACAGGCTGGCTGTACTCGCCGGAGGCGCAGTGAGGAATTTCAGAGAAAATCAAAGAAAAACAAAACAAAAGAGACCAAGCATATGACACCTTAAAGACTAACTTTCATATTTTAATGTAACATTTTGTGGACACATCCACTTCTTCAGACATATAGCAGTGAGGAATGTAAGTCCCAACTTCTGACTCAGCAGCCAAATATCTGAACCACTGAGGCATCCAGGCAACTAAAAACTTAGTAGTTTTAAGGCAAAGAACGTGATTCATGACCATTACCAGGATTTCAAATAATGACTATAAGATGGTTCAGCATGCTCGTTAAAAATTCTGTTCTAGTAAACTTCTTTCTTTCTTTCTTTCTTTCTTTCTTTCTTTCTTTCTTTCTTTCTTTCTTTCTTTCTTTCTTTCTTTCTTTC